>OU342440.2:4970783-5601497 GCA_910589575.2 Carcina quercana | reverse complement strand
TTAAAGATTCTTTTTTTATATGAAAGCTGGTGCTTCCCGTATGGTCCCATTTCAATTCTGTCTGGTTCTGATAATGGCACCCATCAGAAAACCATATCAGTCTTAAATTTGCTATAGACTTTTAGTCGAGACACACCTGAGAACGGAGAACGTGCTGGCCGATAAGAAAGCGAATTATATACAAACTCCATATATCTAAAAGAGATATATATTTGACTCAGTACGCCTGCAGTTGTGCATATCAAGAAAGCCCGTTCTAGGTCATCCTAGGTAGATCAGAACAGCAAAGACAGGTGTGTACCCACGCTAATTATGAGCCATTGATTCAATGATGACAAAATGGTAAGGGCGTTTTCACACAACACATATGGAAATAGTGGGATACGTCACACCACAACGTCACATACCTATGCATACATATAATACTCATTATAAATGTAAGTAAAAATCCGCCAAGTGCGAGTCGGATTTACGCTGAGGATTCCTCCCCTTACAAATAATAAAAAATAAAATTAAAAATTTTGAAAAACCCCACGACAAATGGTGAAGGTTGTAACCGGAAAAGGGTTAAATATTTTTTTGAGAAACTCTCGACTAAATGGAAGTAAGTAACTAGATAAAGAGAAACTTACATATTATTACAATAATAAGTCCGAAAAAATCAGTCGGGGGTAAAAACAAATGAAGCTCTATGACTGTTTCTAGGTATCATGGAATAAAGTTCATTTGTTTGACCACATAAATAAGTTTTTTAAGGATTCGGTGTACGTGTAATGTCATTTATTTTTCAACTTTTTTGAAAAATAGTTACACGATTTAATGCTAATTTGCGTAATTATTTTTTATTGATGTTTTTACAAGTTTTAACATACTCGGACTCATATTATGACGAGTTTGTTGTCTGTTGTTACAGAGGCTGGCAGTAAATGTCTGAAGAGCGGCATGATCGTAAAGATAAACCTGGCGGGCGTGGACCGGTGGTACCACGCGGCGCTGGCCTGCCAACTGCTTGACGTACAGGCAGTGCCAGTAGACCTAGAGAAGTACTTACTACTTTTAATCAGCATTTATTGTATAAAAGCTTGCCGGCGACTGCGTATTCGTGGAATCCATAGTCTTACGGGATCCGCTTCTGTGGCCTAATGGATTCACCTTGGACATGGACTTACAATGCCTTATCTTTGGTCAAGTCAATCAGATTCACTGATTCTTGTAATTTATATCATCATCATCAGCCGGGAAACGTCCACTGCTGGACATAGGCCTCCCTCATGGTACGCCACATCGACCGGTCCCGAGCCACCTGCATCCAGCGACTCCCCGCGACTCTAACCAGGTCGTCGGTCCATCTAGTAAGGGGACGGCCTGGTAGACGTTTCCCGGTACGTGGTCGCCACTCGAGAACCTTTACTCCCCACCGGTTATCGGTTCTTCGAGCGATGTGGCCTGCCCATTGCCACTTCAGCTCACTGACTCGTCGAGCTATGTCGGTGACCTTCGTTCGTCTACGGATTTCCTCATTCCGGACCTTATCACGTAGAGAAATTCCGAGCATAGCTCGTTCCATTGCTCGCTGAATGACTTTGAGCTTGTTTATTCGGCCCACAGTAAAAGACCACGTTTCGGTTCCGTATGTCATCACTGGCAACACGCACTGATCAAAGACTTTTGTCTTTAGACGCTGAGGTATTTTTTGAGGTAATTTATATAATAAAAAATAACATTTGTAAACTCTTAAATACGCCTACTACTATATATGTATACATTTTTATATATGAACGCGCTGGTTTGACCCTATTGTCAATAAGACGAAGAAACAAAGTACTCACTTGATGACACCCCGCTTCTAGAACTTGAGTGGCCATGCGCTGATCCCACAATAGGTAGGATCTTTGGGTAGGATGATAATGATGATGCACAGTACAGGAATTGTTTAGTACAACCGTTTGGCACAGTACACACTTAGATCATTGAGATTTTATATCGGCGGTATGCGTACGCGCACTGACTCTCACTAACCGCCGTCTGTGAGACAAGGACGGGGTGAATTTGGAATAATATTTAAGAAAGAGACACTGTTAATTTCAAGAGGGAAATCAATAATTTATTGACAATATGGCGTAAACAATATCTTTTCCCATGATTCGTGATATTTTATATAGTAATGGGTATTTGTGTCCGGCGGGAATCAAGGCTTCACTGAACATCAGTGCTGCGCTTCATCCACTCTCGGTTGAAGTGCAGCTTATGCTGAGTGAAGACCCTACCGGCAGTCACTGCGCGACACGGGCAGCGGCAAACTCGACATAACATTTTTATTATTTATTTATTTGAATTTTTGTGTACAATTGTTTATTCAAATTAGTTGTTTTAATTAGTTTATTTTTCCATGCTTCTAGTTTACAATATTTTTCTGTGTGTTTGTTGTTGTGTGTGTCGTGTTGTGAAAATGCCGAATAAATGTCCGTCTATGTCTAAGTGCAAACATACATAAAAATATATATTCAATAAATTACAAATTTAAAGGTGTTTATACCACAGTAGAAATGCCTCCGTCAAAAATGGTGAAAAAGTGAGTTTGGATACATTATGACGCTAACGCAGACAAAGCCGTGTGCAAAAGTACTGGTTATCTGATAATGCCGTAACAACCCGTGAATAATACACACACGTTACAGAGTGATTGAGAGCGCAAGCGGTGGCCTCCCCGGCTGGATCCAGAACTTTGTGATCTCGCTGATGCAGCGCGGCGAGATGTCGGTGGTGACGGTGAGCCGCAGCCAGGCTCTGGAGGCGAGCGCCGTCCTACCCTCGGCCGCATTCCTACAGCGCGTAGACTTCGACGCAGACTGCTCGCTGGCATCCGCTTCCATCGTAGGAGAGGTGACGTTAATATGACACATTGTCTATACGTTCTTGTTCAAATATTATCTGCCTACATGGTGGGTGAAGTCAAGCCAACATTTTAGTTATTTACTATCGAAAGAAGATAAATTTTAGTGGACAAGCTTACGAATTGTGAACCCCCATTTTTGTCACGCCAACGTAGACACCCGTCGCATCTCCCGTGGACTCCTGGGAGTCCACTCTGGACCACTTTGGGCCACGCTTGAACACAGCGGCCTTCACAGAACCACAGCAGTAGTTGATGTGGTATTCTGTCTACAGTCGAGCCAGCACTCGTACCACTCGACACAATCGAAGCGCGACTTGCTGCCGGAGGGTGACGTCATACAGATGGCCGTCCTCTCCCCGTCCTGCAACTTTCTCGACATGCCCGTAAACATGACCATGGATGGTGAGTGACCATTCTGCATCTGAGGTTATCTGTTATTCTTATTTTAACCGAGTACGGCCAACTCAAAAGGAGACTAATGATTTTAGCAACTTCTGTATGTCATATTAATATGTTCACCTATCCCTCATATATTTTAAAGCAGTCTTCGTATTTTGACATTCTCATTCAGAATATTATTTATTGCTATCTTTCTTCTCGTCATATTCCTTCTTCAGTGATTATTCTGAAGACGTACGATTCTTTAACGCCGTTTGAGAAGATGCTGTTGAAGTGTGGCTCTGTCCTCGGCGACGTGTTCTCTAGGAGGATGCTCCTGCATCTGGTGCAGTGCGATTCACCAAGAAAAGTAGCATTAGGTAATTATTATTAAAAAAATTATGCTTTTTACGATTCCGTACCTAGAGCGTAAAAAACCGGATCCTATTACTAAGACTTCGCCGTCCGTCCGTCACCAAGCTGTATCCCATGAACCGTGATAGACAATAGAAATTTTCACAGATGATGTATTTCTGTTGCCGCTATAACAACAAATACTAAAAAACAGAATAATGTCATTTTGCTCGTTTTTTATAAATAATGGTACGGAACCCTTCGTGCGCGAGTCCGATTCGCAATTGGCCGGATTTTTTACGAATATTACTTTAATTTATGCTTTATCGTCGTAATTAGATACTGGGTGAGTTTTGTAATGGTAATTTGTTTCCAGCCGTTAAAAAACTGTTCGAGATTCGCGTACTGGAGTGCGAGGGTGGTGACTTCACCCGCGACTCGTCTATGGTGTTCGTGCACAGCGCGCCCCTGCTGCAGGCTGCCAAGCCTCCCTTCTGTTCCTGCCTGGGGACTCGGCCCCACCGTAAGTATCAAAACTAAATCCGCGTACTGGAATGTGAGGGTGGCGGCTTCAAACAACCGATGATATAAAGAAGGATCTTTTTCAAATGCCAAAGTAATAGGGGGACGGGTCCATATTTTTCTCATAAAATAAATGATCTTTGACATATATGAAGTTCTCTTTTCGTTCCAGCTTATTGCAAAGATCTTCCACCGTACGCGTTCTGTGGATACATGAAGTTTAAACATTCTATGTTCAAGACTACCACGTATGAACTGCTGACTGAGAACCAAAAGGTGATTTCAATTGAAAATTTCCTAAGTTCATGTCTTGTTCTAAGACTGACTAGGTGAGGGAGCTGATTAACAGTTCTTTCATTGAACTGGGGCTTTCATGTTCTTGTTACAGCATGAGATGCACGGACAAGCATTGTTGTACCTGGAACGATACACGCGTCGATGCCTAGCCTGCGGCACTGGATGCTTCACTAAACTTCTTGGTGTGCGCTGTGACGATGTGAGTTCTCTCAAATGGTGCAACTTGCTTGTTTTTGTGGACTTGCATTTTATAAATATAAAGGTCAAACCCCACAAATACAGAAGCTGGTTGCATGACGCGTGACAAGACATTCTCTCTGCCGAAACCAACAGTGTAAATGCACTGAGTGTAGCAGATAGTTTTTTCTCCAAACATAAATATAAAATCCCTTAGCCACTTCCCTGCTTGTAAATGAAGATATAGGCAACGATAAGCTGGTATAGAAGACGCGTATTCGCCTGTCCAGTATTGTATAATTATTTTTATAATTTTGTGCCCTCGTTGACAGGGTCTTTCTAAAGAGAGCAAAAAGTTGAAGCGAGTACGGGCACAGATATCAGCGCTGAGCGCTGAATCCCGCATGGTCAGTCAGGACTCCGGAAATGTGTTCATGACTGACAAAAATGAGGATGTGATGGTATGAGTATATGAGTTTATTATTCATTATGAAACAAAATGCTATAAAGAACCGAAATCACTGACATAATAAGAAATCTCAGCGACTTAGCAACCGAA
The DNA here is from genome assembly GCA_910589575.2 of Carcina quercana. Taxonomy (NCBI): domain Eukaryota; kingdom Metazoa; phylum Arthropoda; class Insecta; order Lepidoptera; family Depressariidae; genus Carcina; species Carcina quercana. The sequence continues at coordinate 5,596,314 of OU342440.2, read as the reverse complement.
AGTAGAACTGGGATGGTTGTTCTCATTCATTTTCATCACATTTTCTCATAGGTTTAGTCTGTTTTCCCCACGAAAGTACAATTCGTTAAATCAAGGAGATTTTTTTTCGTTTTAGTATAAATATCGTTTGTTTATTGGGGGGTCGACATGACGTCTAGGAAACAGTAATGTAGGACGCCCCCAGCCAGGTAAACAGCAAACTTGTGTTGATTATTGGTTAGTCGTAAGAATCAGTACCGCATCTTGATATAGGTTTGAATGGACTGCGGCAGGTTGTACACGAGGCACAATAGAAACTCAACTGTAAACTGTTAATGCTACAAGCAAGTTACCAAGTAGTTTTATTGCATTTATGGCGACATCTTGTCATTAACACACATTTAACTGAGCTTAAAACACAATAAGAAGTACCTACTAATGATTCTACAGTAACTAGTTGATAAAATTCTATAGAATTTTATTTTCGATAGATTCAAAATAATTTTTTCCCGCCAGTTGAAACAACTAGAAGACCAAAGCATTGACAGTAACACTACAGGAGGTGAGTGCAACAAATATTTGTATTAGTAACCAAATTGTCACAGAATTGGTATTTCTGTTGCCTCATTAACAACACATAAGTGAAGTAAGCGGTAAGTGAACTCCCAACCTAACTCACACACACACACACACTCAGCCTCTAACTACGTATATTATTCGCACATACTTGTATTTTCTTTAAGTTATGAGAGAAGAATCAAGAATAAAGGTGGTTATTGTTATGGTTAGTGGTGGTTATATATGGCCAGATGTCATACAGTCGCATGTATTCAGGCTTCGGATCGTATGTGAGCGAAACGTGAAGTACCTATCCATACAAAAATTATAATGCGAAAGTGAGTTTGTTTATCCTTCCTTTACGTCGTAACGGACAGTCAAATGCTTTTCTCATTTGCGAAAATAAATCAAATAATAACGATTCCTTACAAAATTCGTTCATTCATTTCGTTCATTCTTTATACCAGTGCTAATGGGTGGTCTTTTATTGATGAAATGATGTCATGTCATGTACGAATGATAAAAATCATTACCATTGGCTTTCTGGTGAAGGAAAACATCGTCAGGAAACCAGCACACTCCTGAGAAGAAATTCAAAGGTGTGTGTGAAGTCTACCAATCCGCACCAAGGCACATACACTCTCTGTAGGAGAGTAGACCTGAGCCCCTGCAGTGGGGACATATATAGGCTGTTAATGATGATGTCATGTTCAAGAAACTAGCAAACTCCGCGAAATGGCTGCCAAGATGTCTCGCAAGTCGAAGCGCGCGCGGTCCTTCGCTTCCCTGGACCTGGACAACTGCGAGTGTCTGCCGATACTGCTCGCCGTCTACAACCAGGTCATCGACCATTGCCGAGGAGTCGGTAACTAGCACTTTATAAATATTACTTATTATATAGATGGGCAGCAGCATTATGTATCAGCTACATTTTACTGCGTGTCGCGTAACGCTCGACTGAAGTTATGCGTCCATGTGTGCGTCGTTTGACGTTCCATAAACACTCCCTCCTATACCGCTCCCATACCCCAGGAACAGACTCAGTTATGCGTTAGACATGTAGCTAGCTAATGGAGCATTGTCGTACTCAGTTTTAAAATATTTTGTGGTGTACAATTTTTCTTCTAAAAACGTGATTTTAAATTATTCTTATTATCTCTTCAATAAACGTCTCTATTGGTAAAAATATCATTCGTGTTCAACACTTTCAGGAGATTTCAACAAGCTATTCGAGGCTTACCTGGAGTATGCAGACTTGAGCATTATAAAGTCAAACATTCCTCAAGCGGTCAGGTTGTTGGCCGAAGTAGAAAAGATCGTGACGGTAAATAAATATTTTAACTTTGCTACTGTATTGTAATACTAGTATTTTGGTAACGTATATTGCATACGTCATATGACCCGATAGTCTAGTTGGCAAAATGGTAAGGTGATTCGACGCAGGTTGCGAGAGAGGCAGGTGCGAGTCACGCTCGTCTTAAAAATGCTCGAATAAATAAATAAGCTCGAAGTCACTCAGCGAGCAATGGATCGAGATATGCTTGGTATTACTCTACGTGATAAAATACAGAATGAAGAATGCCGTAGACGAATTAAGGTCACCGACATAGCTCGACGATTCAGTGAGCTGAAGCGGCAAAGGGCAGGACACATCGCTTAAAGACCGGATAAACGATGGGGAGTAAAAGCTCTTGAGTGGCGACCACATAATGGGAAACGTGTACCGGGCCGTCCCCCTACTAGACGGACTGCTGACCTGGTAAAGGTCGCGAGGAGCCGCTTGATGCAAGCGACTCGAGGGATAAGGAAGGAGTGTTTTTGACACAGGAAGAGAACAATTGCGTGGTTGAGTTATGCAAGGACAGCTGGATGAAGGAGTACCGCGTCGCGCGCATCCTGTCCCTGCGCGGGGAGTGCATGATCGAGACCGGGGACCTGGGAGAGGCCAAGAAGCACCTGCTACAAGCCATGAAGCTCATGTGGGTGCCGTTCCCATCCGCAGCGTAAGTCAACCAATCAAATATTTGTATCATAATATCAAAACTAGTATATTTTCGTACGTAACCTTTCTGACGTCACTGAAAATGAAAAATGTTTCTTTTTTAACATATGTATTTCATTTTCGTTCGTTCGTTCGTTTCAATCACTGAATTAACTTTTAGTGCAATTTCGTCACAGTCTCGTTTGGTACATAATTAAATATTCCATTCATTCAGTTTCGTCACAACTGTAAAATGAGTAGGGTAGAGGTACAGACAGCAAAGCAAAAACACAGAAATTAGTGCCTTTAAACTTGCTCCCATACGTAATGCACATCCAATAGAGATTTCTTTAAAATATTCTGATGTCTAATGTGATGTCGATGGTGTGACTTGCCTGCTATAGTTTTGTTATATTCAGAAGTCAAGTTATTTTAGGTCATCGGTGTGGCTGAGCGATAAGAAGTGCTCGTTCCGTCAGCTGGTCGGGCTGTACTTGTCTCCACGGCTCTGCGTGGCCACGCACAAGGGCTTCGAGGGATACTTCTTCAACGACATAGCCAAGACCCTGAATAACTTGACCCGGCTATTCTACGTAAGTAGCTATATACTGGGCATCGCAGTAGGGACATGCGGGGATCTTAGTAGGTACATGGGGGATCGTAAAGAGAACGTGCAAGAATCAAAGTGGAGTCATATGGTAGTGGTTGCCACCACTACCATAAGCATGTGGCTAGGAAAGGGACACCGGCTGCTTTTTTTAGAACAAATATTCCCGTGGCACAAATTCTGAGGTCCACGCAGACAGCTGATATTCTAAAATTCAATGAAACCTTTCTCCCACAATTCAGGAAGGCAACGAATTAAAGAAGGGCAAGTTGGCGGCGAAATGGGCCTTCAACTGCGCCGTGAGATACAACGCAGTGTTCCGCACCCTCTGCATCGCCTACGCCAGACTGATCACGGTGTACCGACAGGAACAAAAGGTAATGAGGACATTTCTAAAATATATCATAGGCTTGCACTTGGCCTTCGTAAGCGATGATAAGGCCGTACGGTAATAGAGTATTTACTCTTCTCCAAGGAGAGAGCGTGATTGTGGATTTGTTCTCTCAAAACTAACCGATTTAATAGCGAGATAAGCTGCGACAGACAACGCCTGTGTAAAAGATATCTACACGCGTGACGTAGAGAGATACGAGCTTACGCTGTTAGCTGTTGTATAGTGGCAGGCTTAGATATCATGGTGGTAGTAGCAAGGAAGGCGTAGACCACGGCCTCAGCTTACTGACCCCTGGTCTATAATCATGAAGGACTTTATTGGGACTGTGCCTTATCCCTGGTCTGCTTCAATATAATATATATATTTTCAGTTATACACAAACTAATGAAGGTCAATAATATAATCAATATGGGCTGACTTTTGTCACTTGTTCACAAATTCAAAATGTATAATTATTGTTTTTAAGGGCATTATCTATGCGTGGTGCCCCCACCTGGATGTGTTGATTTGGCGCCACTAGGGTTAGTAACAAGGTCGTCGAAAAAATATTGTACTATCATTTTCGGTAACTTCTCTTATTCATACGAAAGCAGCAGTATTTTATGTGTGGGTCGTCAGCTTCCTCATAGAGCTATGAGAATTCTACGCATGCCAAATTTTAAAGCAATTTAGGTGCAATCAAACTTTAGCATTCATAATTTAGCAGCAATCATGACTCAGTTACAGCGAGTTGTTTTTAGTGTGTCAGCTGGAGACATGGGTCTCCAGCTGACACATGCCAGGAAGGCAAACCAGTGAGGTTAGGGCTTTAGACTATAGTCAGGCATTTAAAGCACAATGAGAGCAATGAGAGCCAAAAAAATTAACGATCACATTGATAAACTGTTGGATCTACGAACGAAATACCGTGTGTAAGCTGGCGACCCGTGTCACCAGCTTACACATCTGGATCTTCGTAATTATTTAAGTTACGATTATGTATTGTACCTCATATTTTAGAGCAAAATAGAAGCGCCAGGCTTCAAAATTTTCGAATCTCTAGTGCTAAAACTGTTTGAGCTACGAGCCGATATGTGTGTGTAAGCTGGTGACATGGGTCGCCAGCTGACACATGTTGTATCTCTGAAACTACATAAGTGAGAACTTCGTTTTAAAGATCAGATGAGACCATACAATAGAAGCGTTCACGAGTCCAAATTTCAAATCTCCTGGCTGTCTAGATTCAAAGTTATAAGCAAAAAACTATTTTCCCGCCAAAAAATTCAAAATAATCGCACGGACGCCGCTGAGCGGGCCGTTGCCGTTCCGTGCGCTACGCTATTACAATAGAGTTTCAACTTAGCCGTCATTGTTTTAAAATTCATTTTAACCTGCACTTTCGTATCGATTCAATTGGTATATTGAGCGTGTTAGACCAGGAGCCGACAGAAATAAGCAATGGTATACTACCGATTAACTTTATAGAGAGACTACGAACGACCTTCACCAAATTTGAGGTCAAGTGATAATATAACCCTTCATCGTTGGTGCATAATTCAAGTCTACTAATTTAACTAATAGGAAGTCAAGATTTAGTTTAGTAATGAATCAACTTATCAGAAATAACAATTTACGGTGTGATATAACATAGTATAAGAGGTATATGTTCAACATATACAGTTTATATCACTATGATCAATAATTGTTGAGCTCGGTATTTAGTGTATTTTCAATAGCAATCCATACTAATATTATTTATAAAATAATATTATGAATGCAAAAGTGATTTTGTTTGTTTGTCCTTTATTATCGTCGTAACGTAGAGTCAGAATGATGATTTTTTGTATAGGGGTAGTTTGGAAAAGGATGGAAAATGACATAGGCTGTATTTCTTAAACTTTTATTCATAGCTATTTTCATGGAAATTGCAAACAATATTGGCACATTTTAATAAAAATTATTGCTTATACTCAGAAATTTAGATTTGCAAATGAATAAAAATCTTATGATTTGATATATTTTTATTATAAAAGTCGACTAACATTGCTTTGTCTGATTTTCATAATATCAAAAACGGGACATGTGCGAGTCAGACTTGCGCACCGAGGGTTCCTATATTTGTCCCATAAGACTTTGTTTTTTGCCAAATTTCAGGATTATAGATCAATCAAAAATATGCGTCATGCACGGCTTTGATATAAGGGATTGCACACCTGAGTATTTGATATCAATTTCAACTTGATGCATTCACGCATTCCTTAAAAAAGGGGTCTTGACAGACCGAAGAACAACAAAGAGATCCAATCTAGGGTTCGCCTAAATATATTATTTAGTCACAAAATTAACCGTTTATGTACATAATAAATATGAATGTACACAAACACATACATACACAGTAGTGTGTGTGTGTGTGTGTGTATGTGTGTACTACTAAATAATACTGTGTAAATCCGTCTGGAAGACGCGGTGCACTTCCAACACAAGTGTCGAAAGACTACTTTCTGGAAGGCCCCTGCAAAACTCTGTAAAAGTTATTTAAGAAATAAACACTTTTTACTTTTACTAAACTAAATCTTGACTTGCTATTAGTTAAATTAGTAGACTTGAATTATGCACCAACGATGAAGGGTTATATTATCACTTGACCTCAAATTTGGTGAAGGTCGTTCGTAGTCTCTCTATAAAGTTAATCGGTAGTATACCATTGCTTATTTCTGTCGGCTCCTGGTCTAACACGCTCAATATACTAATTGAATCGATACGAAAGTGCAGGTTAAAATGAATTTTAAAACAATGACGGCTAAGTTGAAACTCTATTGTAATAGCGTAGCGCACGGAACGGCAACGGCCCGCTCAGCGGCGTCCGTGCGATTATTTTGAATTTTTTGGCGGGAAAATAGTTTTTTGCTTATAACTTTGAATCTAGACAGCCAGGAGATTTGAAATTTGGACTCGTGAACGCTTCTATTGTATGGTCTCATCTGATCTTTAAAACGAAGTTCTCACTTATGTAGTTTCAGAGATACAACATGTGTCAGCTGGCGACCCATGTCACCAGCTTACACACACATATCGGCTCGTAGCTCAAACAGTTTTAGCACTAGAGATTCGAAAATTTTGAAGCCTGGCGCTTCTATTTTGCTCTAAAATATGAGGTACAATACATAATCGTAACTTGAATAATTACGAAGATCCAGATGTGTAAGCTGGTGACACGGGTCGCCAGCTTACACACGGTATTTCGTTCGTAGATCCAACAGTTTATCAATGTGATCGTTAATTTTTTTGGCTCTCATTGCTCTCATTGTGCTTTAAATGCCTGACTATAGTCTAAAGCCCTAACCTCACTGGTTTGCCTTCCTGGCATGTGTCAGCTGGAGACCCATGTCTCCAGCTGACACACTAAAAACAACTCGCTGTAACTGAGTCATGATTGCTGCTAAATTATGAATGCTAAAGTTTGATTGCACCTAAATTGCTTTAAAATTTGGCATGCGTAGAATTCTCATAGCTCTATGAGGAAGCTGACGACCCACACATCAGTATTTTTATAAATGTTTAATTTCCATAGCAATCTAGGTTAATACTCGTATTTTCAGTTCGCGCTATGTCGGAAGCTGGAGAAGTCAGCCTTGGAGATCTGTAACAGGAAGCGCGGACAACTCGACATCACAGAAGTGCACGCTTTAAGCGCGTTATACACGAGCATATTTCTGTTTTAGTAACTATATAACTTTTTAATACCTGTAGTAGATTATAGAGGTACTAGAACAGTTTAAATATTATTGCTACTAGTAACATCGTTGTTGTTTTATGTACCATAAAAATAGTAAATAACAATAAAAACCGCCTTAGACTTTAGAATTATGGCCGCGCGATTGTGCCCAAACAGGAGAGAGATACAGGCCAGATAATAATATGATATATACAGAATATAATGAAATTGTTTCAGCTTAGAAAATGGCAACAAAGCGGAAAGCCTCGACTTCGGTCTTTCAGTGATACCTATGATCAGCAACATAACGGATCTGATGGCGTGCCAGATGCTCATCCTGTGGCTGCTGAAGCTGCTGCTCTCTGACCTTCGCATACACGAAATGGTGCTCATCATGAGGGACTTCTTCTACATGTCCGACCATTACGACACCAGCCGTAAGTACCAACAGTTGCTCGTAATGTTGTTGAAAACATCCAGAAATGTATATAAATAACAAGGAGTATGGGTGGAGAGAGCGCGATTGCAGTTTTGTTGTAAACAAAACTTAAACACTTACGGTGGGAGGCGATCTAAGCTGAGACAGCGATAATGTACATATCAGTGTATCAGAAAAGGACAAAGTGAACATTTTGTTTTATTAAATTGTATATCTGTGATATGTATCCCTGTCTCATAATATGACTTCTAGGATAAAATTTCTCGCGTATGCTCAAATGCGCATACGGTTGGCGATTGCGTTGCGTTACCACTGTTTATAAGATTGAGCTCCGTGATAAATATAATTCAATAATGGTTATCACGAACATTTTTGTCACTAGTTGGCAAGAGGTCTCCCATCCTAAAAATATGTCTCTTTTTCCTTTTGTTATAAAGTTACATAGGGTGGGTTGGGTTGAAAAAAACGACTATAGTCGAAAAAACAAACGGAAAGTGAACAGGCAATGCTGTGATCACCAATCCGTCAGCCAATCGCGGTGATTATACATAGTCACCTTTTTCTTTTGCTGACGAAGGGGAATCTTCACAAGATACCCGACTTCTTAGGGGAAGATCCGAGTTATGTGGGATTCTTACCCACTAAACCCCTCCGGTGGCCATCCGCTGCGCATGACGGAGAGCGCTGGGTCCTCAATAGAACGCCTCCAGTGCGCTCTTCACGCCATGCATGTCGCACTTCCCGGGCTGATATGTCAGTCCTTGCCCTCTCATACGCGACAACCTGTGTTACCTAGACACCGTTTTTTTTTAAATTCATTTTTAATTACATAAATTTTGTTAGGAATTTGATCTCCAATAAAGTCCGATATATGAGACATCCGGCTCTCAAGCTAGAATACTCTGTGGTATGGATGATGTGTGGGTCGTCAGCTTCCTCATAGAGCTAGGGGAATTCTACGCATGCCAAATTTTAAGGCAATTTAGGAGCAATCAAACTTTAGCATTCATAATTTAGCAGCAATCATGACTCAGTTACAGCGAGTTGTTTTTAGTGTGTCAGCTGGAGACATGGGTCTCCAGCTGACACATGGCAGGAAGGCAAACCAGTGAGGTTAGGGCTTTAGACTATAGTCAGGCATTTAAAGCACAATGACAGCAATGAGAGCCAAAAAAATTAACGATCACATTGATAAACTGTTGGATCTACGAACGAAATACCGTGTGTAAGCTGGCGACCCGTGTCACCAGCTTACACATCTGTATCTTCGTAATTATTCAAGTTACGATTATGTATTGTACCTCATATTTTAGAGCAAAATAGAAGCAATAGGCTTCAAAATTTTCGAATCTCTAGTGCTAAAACTGTTTGAGCTACGAGCCGATATGTGTGTGTAAGCTGGTGACATGGGTCGCCAGCTGACACATGTTGTATCTCTGAAACTACATAAGTGAGAACTTCGTTTTAAAGATCAGATGAGACCATACAATAGAAGCGTTCACGAGTCAAAATTTCAAATCTCCTGGCTGTCTAGATTCAAAGTTATAAGCAAAAAACTATTTTCCCGCCAAAAAATTCAAAATAATCGCACGGACGCCGCTGAGCGGGCCGTTGCCGTTCCGTGCGCTACGCTATTACAATAGAGTTTCAACTTAGCCGTCATTGTTTTAAAATTCATTTTAACCTGCACGTTCGTATCGATTCAATTGGTACATTGAGCGTGTTAGACCAGGAGCCGACTGAAATAAGCAATGGTATACTACCGATTAACTTCATAGAGAGATTACGAACGATCTTCACCAAATTTGAGGTCTAGCTAGAATCTAACCCTTCACCGTTGGTGCATAATTCAAATCTACTAATTTAACTAATACGGAATCAAGATTTAGTTTAGTAATGAATCAACATATAAGAAACTAGCTTCTTCCCGCGGCTTCGCCCGCGTGGACTTTAGGTTTTATCCCGTGAGAACTACATAGCGTAGTACTACAAAATATCAAACTGACGCGAGACTTCCTGTCGATGACGTACCATTATTCTAAAATCGCGATCAAAATACGGGGGTGGGAGCAAGAGGGTGCAACATTCTCAGACCTACCAAATATATGTAAAAAACAAAAAAAATTGGTCAAGCCGTTTCGCAGGAGTGCGACTATAAACACCTTGACACGAAAATTTAATATATTAGATTGGATTGCAGGATTTTTTAAAATGCTAAAACACGTCATTTTTATTTTTAGTTCATAACACTGAGTATCAATTTTCATGATATTGACTTCAAAAACAACAGAGTTCCCATACAAAATTTAATCCCCATTATATATCCGTGAAACACGTAATACTTCCTTTGTTTGAAATCTAATCGCTTACCAATTTTCATGGGGCATTATTTTTATTCCTTGTTGATGGCTGTGCAATTGCATGGATGTCAAACAAACTCATGCTTTACTATATCTGACTAGCTCATCAATTGAAAGGCTCCAGGTATACATAGAGCTGTAAAATAATTTCAATATCACGTTTTATCTAGACGGTGGCGCCATCTATCGGTGAGGTGTTAAACTATTTCGACAACCGTAACCACAGAAAACAAACCTAAATGAATTAGTATTCAACTAATTTTATGGACTTTATATCGATCAACAGCCTAAAAAATAAGTTTCATGCTTTTAGCTCTAAAAATAACGATCGATACCTCTATACGACTTTTCATCCCCCCTTTCAACCCCTTTCGACAAAATCCTTTTTTCGCATTAAAAAGTAGCCTATGTTCTTTCTCAGGGTCGAAGGATTGTCTGTGCCAAATTTCATCAAAATCGGATGAGAGGTTTAAGCGGGAAAGCGTAACAGACAGACAGAGTTACTTTCGCCTTTATAATATTAGTAGGGATAGTAGGGAAAGTAGAGACTAGTAGGGATAACACTTTACGGTGTGATATAACATAGTATAAGAGGTATATGTGCAACATATACAGCTTATATCAATATGATCAATAATTGTTGAGCTCGATATCCTACTAATATTATAAGTGTGAAAGTTTGGATGTTTGGATGTATAGATGTTTGGATGTTTGTGACGCTTTCACGGAAAAACTACTGAATGGATTTGAATGAAACTATACAATAATATAGCTTATACATCAGAATAACATATAGGCTATAATTTATAAAGACATATTGTGTAAATTGTACAAAATCACACGTATAATATTAGTGGGATTACATGGGAAATTTTGGCATAACAAAAACGCGTTGCCTAGCAACCGACCATAGAATATGTAATTCGTATATACAAACTTTCGCGTTTATAATATTAGTGTGAAGACTATTTGAATGTCAGATATTGAAATTTCTTTTGTTTCTTTAAACTATTAGCCTACGTAACAGAATAAACACTATTTTGTACCTTATGCTGGAAATGGAGATAGATGCTTTCTATGCCTATCGAACAAGTAGAATATATCCTGAAGTATACGCGGACAAAGTCGCGGGCGGAAGCTAGTTTAGTATATTTTCAGTAGCAATTATTGAATAAAACATGATATAGATTTCTCAAACATTTATTTTTAGTTATTTTCATATACCTCTTATATTGTGTTATATCACACACACCATACAGTGTTATTATAAAGTGTTATTTCTTATATGTTGATTCATTACTAAACTAAATCTTGATTCCGTATTAGTTAAATTAGTAGATTTGAATTATGCACTAACGGTGAAGGGTTAGATTCTAGCTAGACCTCAAATTTGGTGAAGATCGTTCGTAATCTCTCTATGAAGATAATCGGTAGTATACCATTGCTTATTTCAGTCGGCTCCTGGTCTAACACGCTCAATGTACCAATTGAATCGATACGAACGTGCAGGTTAAAATGAATTTTAAAACAATGACGGCTAAGTTGAAACTCTATTGTAATAGCGTAGCGCACGGAACGGCAACGGCCCGCTCAGCGGCGTCCATGCGATTATTTTGAATTTTTTGGCGGGAAAATAGTTTTTTGCTTATAACTTTGAATCTAGACAGCCAGGAGATTTGAAATTTGGACTCGTGAACGCTTCTATTGTATGGTCTCATCTGATCTTTAAAACGAAGTTCTCACTTATGTAGTTTCAGAGATACAACATGTGTCAGCTGGCGACCCATGTCACCAGCTTACACACACATATCGGCTCGTAGCTCAAACAGTTTTAGCACTAGAGATTCGAAAATTTTGAAGCCTATTGCTTCTATTTTGCTCTAAAATATGAGGTACAATACATAATCGTAACTTGAATAATTACGAAGATACAGATGTGTAAGCTGGTGACACGGGTCGCCAGCTTACACACGGTATTTCGTTCGTAGATCCAACAGTTTATCAATGTGATCGTTAATTTTTTTGGCTCTCATTGCTGTCATTGTGCTTTAAATGCCTGACTATAGTCTAAAGCCCTCACCTCACTGGTTTGCCTTCCTGCCATGTGTCAGCTGGAGACCCATGTCTCCAGCTGACACACTAAAAACAACTCGCTGTAACTGAGTCATGATTGCTGCTAAATTATGAATGCTAAAGTTTGATTGCTCCTAAATTGCCTTAAAATTTGGCATGCGTAGAATTCCCCTAGCTCTATGAGGAAGCTGACGACCCACACATGTATGGATGATGGCTACAATTTCTGTGTACAGTGGAGACGTGGTACTACAGCCACGCGATGGTGATCCTCCTCGACACCGGGTATTGCGTGGAGACGTACGGTGCCTGTGAGAAGTTCTACATAAAGAAGGGGAACGCAATACACAACCACAAGTCCCCGCTGGCAGCCACGTGCTTCTTCGTGGTCATGTGGCTTGTGTGAGCAGATTTATGTAATACTATTTATTTAAAACAGTTTACTCTGAACAGCGGTGAGGTCTCGACTTTAGAATATCATCCCGCGCGTTTTGTAAAAGGCGACCAAGGAAAAGTAGACCAAAGAAATGGCGATCTATGGCTCATGTACATGTACAACAGTGGATTTATGTAGCTAATTATGATGAAGATAATTTTGAACAGAAAATAATGTCGAATCACAGAGAAAAAATATACAAAAGGAACAATTTCTTTCTACAAGAAATTTCCGACAGCATTACTGCGCCAAGAAGTCCAAAATTACTACCATGTTGCCATGTGCCTGGCTTAGCTACCATGTTACCTAAGGCTGACGTATTTTCGCTTTCTACCTCACGGCACAAACAAATTAACTAGCCTAGCTAACTAACTAGCCGTTAACTATAGTATGTATAAATGTTGTCAACACTTAGGACTGTCCGAGTCGGGGCCTGGGAGAGAAGTATTCTGTGGGAAGAGAAGATCAAAACAATAGTGACGTCATTCAACGTAGGTCAGCATGGGCAGCGGGAGTTCTCCGTTATGATCATGCTGAGAGCAGTTGAAGGGTTCCTCATAGTCATGGTGTTTGAGGTGAGGGGGCGGGGCTGGCGGGATGTAGCAGCGGTTTACAATATTACATTATAATACGATATTATAAATGCAAAAGTGAGTTTGTTTCTTTGTACTTCGCTTACGTCGGAACATATATAAAAAATTACTCTCTGTTACGATTATAGGGTTATTTGTAGTATCGGAAAATTGTGTAGACTACTTTTTCTCCCTAGGGATAGTTTCTAAAGTCCACGCGGCCGAAGTCGCGTCGCGGGTTAGTGATTTTTTAATCTTCTAGTACTTTTGCTAGCGAATTCATTGGCGTGGAATAAAGAAGTTATTCCACGGTAGACAATGGAATTGGACAAAAGGTAAACCTGTCCTTTTAGGTAGCATGCCAAATTTCATCACGTCATGTTATTGTTCCACCAATAGGCAAACGAAAATTTAACGCGTTGTAGAACATGATATAAGTTTTTTCTCTTTTCTTTACAGATGAATAGTAAAAATCTTAATCAGATCGACATGCTTAAAAAATCTATTAAAACATTGTTCAAACAGATTTACAGTACGCTTAAACACACGAACATGTATCTGTCCAGGTACGTAATACGGCTTTTGTTTGGCAGCACGGGGTCTGTATGCAGACTTTGTTCCGATAATATGATAAAACAATGACAACGACTCATTAACTTGAGGTTAATGGGTGAACACGCTTCCGTACGACTGTATCATCGCCGCTTACCTCCAGGCGAGATAAAGGCTAGTGGCGAACCTATATGGTGTATTTATAAAACTATAATAATTGTAGCCTTACTTAGATTAGTAGAAAGTTGGCGCCGGTTATAATAACAACCCTTTGGCATTTGGTTTAAATGAGAAGAAAAGCATATTATTCCGTGGGTGTCGGAAAAGGCGACAAAGAAAGAGACGAACCGGGTGTTCCCATCTATCACAAACAGCTCAATGCGATCATCAAAGCGTGGTGTGGGGTTACGAAAATCCCTGATGCCCGCGTGGAAAGCTCTTTCAGGTCGGTACTTTGCCATAATCAAAATCATTGCGCTTGGCTTCTAAGTTCCGCAAGCGAATCTTTAAACGCATGTGCTAATTACGGTTTCCAACAACTTAAAACAAGCTTTTGGGCCACGAATGAGTCTTCGGCGACTTTACTTCATAAGTCATCCCCCTGAAAACCCCTTATCCAGATAAAAAGTAGATACTTAGATAATATATTTATTCGGTGACGGCCAAAGTTTCTATTTTACTATAGTATTGTTGTGATTGTGTTTCAGATATTATTTATTGTTGGCGTATTACAAATACATTCAGGGCAAGAAATCAGCAGGTCTAAACCTGCTACGAAAATGCCTAAAGGAAGCAAAGAAGTACGACGTACTGACTATAAAAATTTGGGCAGAGCACACTCTCAAAGTATGCTTCAAATTTCTAGATTAACGAGATAAACGATGATATCATGCACACGAACCGAGCTAACTCAATTATTTCATTGTCCAATTTGTTCAATTACGGGACTCCAAAGATTTGTCATTCATGTTCAGCCGCTGCCAAAATTATACAATTGCTTTATTTAGGCCCATTTTCACTGCGGCGTAGCTCGGTAAATAAAAACACATAAGGTGCAGCAGACCTGGTTCACTGAGAGAAAGATTTGACTCCGTAATTCACACCTAGTCCTAGGTCCTGGGTTCGATTCCAAGTGGGGCCTGGCTATGTTACCTAAGTCTGCCGCCAAAGTAGTTAACAGCACTGTTGTGTTCCGGTATGAAAGATACCAGCGTCTCCTAACGGCTTCATCGTCACTTACCATCAGGTGAGACAAAACACAAGTACAACGCTTAACTTTTACCTTTTGTCAGCATTGGCAAGGAAGACTGACGCTTCAGCATGTCAACTTCTGGACGGAGCACACTGACGACAAGAATCTGCTTGACTATAGAGATGTCGACCGTGAACACCTCACAGTCATACCGTACACACTACCACTGCCGAACGACAGTAGGCAGGTAGGTAACGACATAGCATTTATTATAAGAAAAGTTCGCTATCCATTGCCACTATTACGTGTACGCTAGATTAATGCCAGCTCGGAATTAACAGCTTGTAAATAACAAGTCTTGTTCACTATCTCTGTTACTTTAAGATCAACTACGAAGGAAGAGTTTATTTACTTATGAACGAATTAAGCATTATTTGAACACTGTTGTTACCTTAAAATGAGTTTGATGAAATTATAATTTTTAATTTAGCGCTAGGCGAATAACTTATTCCACTCGCTCCTCAGCTTTCTTTGTTAGTAGAATAAGTTGTCCTAGATCGTTTTTCTATTTGTTTTGGAGTAGGAATGCAATGTTATGTTCAAGCATGTTCAAGTTTTAGTTCTTCTTTTCGTAAATGTTAGAAGAGTACGCTCAGACAACCTTGTCTGCCTCTGGGCTACCATTCTTTAATGTCTGTTGCCATATTCTTTTAAAATAGAATAGGCTTTGTGTAGTAATTATCTATAAATAGAACATCGGATTATGATGTCGCGAAATGAGTATCTTTAACATCCAACTTCCTAGGGAATCATAATTATATCATATCATAATCACACTATTTTTCGATTATTGTTCAAAGTTATGTAGCTGAGTAACGGCTATTGTAGCTAACTATTAAGATGTACGTTAGTGATACTCATTTCGTGACAAATTACTTATCAAAAGCAGCCAATCTATTTTAAAAGATTATGACAACAGAAATTTTGTATGGAAACATTCTGAGCGGAATCCCGTTAAGCCAGTTTTGTGCCTTATTGATTTAGTACAAATACAAATTGGCCTTTTAAAAAAAAAGATTACTACTGTTTTTAAATTATGTCACTTATGTTTTCAGCTAACATTAATTCTGTTAAGGTCTTATGTTTCGTTAATTTAGGTTTGTTGTTAAAATAAAAAAGTGAAAAAAGATTGCAAATTATTTATATTTAATAAAATAAAATTTGTTTCTACTATTCACATTTAGGACCCCATACACATATCTATCAACAGGAACTTGTTTGTCAACAAGTTAATACAGAATGCTCAAACTTTATATTTTATAGGATCATCATAAGGATTTAATAACACTGACCCTATACAGATCAAGATTTAACAAAATGCAGAGAATATCCATACAAAACAGGTCTCTTAATCGTACCTCTTCGTACCGTGAACTATAACGTAGTGATGCTATCCTCTTTGCCGTGGACTGCGAACGTGTTAAAATAGTTCCATAGTATTTCTGTAGAGCTTAGTAGTTTGTGTACCTATGCAATCTTTTTGTTGCATTAGTGTAAGTACTTGTCACAATTTTAGTTTCACTATTTCTATCATGGAACTACAGGGACAAAAGTAATAACAGTCCTAAGCACGGAGCAGAATAAATAGTGGAGGGTGCACAGTGCATGCGAGGGCCAACCGTATGCCCATTTTGGGTATTATTGTAACGCATGTTACTATTAAAAGGAAATTATAAATTTTAATGGCGTGGATACTATAACTTTAAGTTACACAAAATGTGGAATAATATTTCACAGGTTTAAAAATACAACAAAATGTTCTCATTTTAAATTTCTAAGACACGCGCGTTGAAATCTTTTCATGTTGTCCCCTTCTGATACACTGACATGAACTTTAGTGTTGTCGCAGCTTACCTCACCTCCCACCACAAATCGGCACATTTTGTTCAGAACATAACCGCGTTCACGCTCTCTCCAGACATACTCCTTGTATAGAATTAATAGGAATCACCGGAAATTACTTGCAATTCCAATTTTATAATAAGAAAATTATTATTGAAAATGATTCTAGTCAAGATGTTGACATTTTGTTTACTGAAAACTGCCATGACAAGCTCAAGATTATATATCCAGGGTATGAATTATTTATTTAGAGCATAGTGTCAAGTAGGTATTTTGACACGTTATCGTTTTGATACACTGGGATAGAGGCTGATTGTAAAAATAAAAAATATTTATAAACATAATATTAATTTTGTATGTTTATATACTTATCATCAGAAAAATAGAAACACCTTGCAAGTTTATGTTTTGTAAGGATTATCAGAAAAACGTGTATATTTAGGAATATATGTCAAATGTAGTTTAATAATATGAGGTTTTCAAATCCTAATGTTAATGTTCTAAATTCAAATTAAATTTTCATAGGTTTTTCTGATAATCCTTACAAAACATAAACATTCGATTTTTCTGATGAGAAGTATATTTTAGCTATAATTTCATTGTTGGTACATGTACAACAAACTAGTAAGCCAGTTAATTATGTCACTCAATAAATCTAAATCTATTCAGATCAATTAATAATCCATTTACATTAGCTAAAGTGTTTAAAACACAATTTTCAACTTTGTTTTCTTCCATTTGAAGTCACAAAATTAAAGTGTTGACTACTTTTTTGCAACAGTATTTTTCTTCACCAATACATACTTAAATAAGAAAACATGATGTCTTTTGTTCTATACATCTCAGAAATGATTTACAACCTCTTTTCTACAGGTAAATCTAGATTAATTTTTACAAAAAAGTACAATATAGTACAGAATAAGACCCGACTCAAATAAATTTATACTGTTCTGGATTGACATCAATTATCAAATATTATTTTAATTTATTGATATTACTTTCTTGTACCTTATTTAAAAAACTACGAAAATATACAATTTAATTCTGTAAGTAATATTAAGATGATCTCTTCATGTTCCAAATCAGCTACACATAGTTACAGGTAACTAATCCAGACAATAGGTATAATCTGCTCAGTGGTATTAATAGTTATTAAAGGATTTAATTGGTTACAATTTGAACAAAGCTATTTTGTTAGAACATCACAAAAAACAGACATTGCCTCTCTGCACAGATTCGTATCTGGACAGATTCTCAACTGGACAGTAGTTACTGGACAGAATGTGTACAGTTCATGACATACCATATTGTACCCGCCGCGATAGTTACAACATTACGATTTAATACACTGTTAAACAGGAAATAAATGAAGGGTTCCGTACTATTCTCTATGAAAACAGCAAAAAAATCACGTTTGTTGTATGGGAGCCCCCTTAATATTTATTTTATTCTGCTCTTTAGTATTTGTTGTCATAGTGGCAACAGAAATATATAATCTGTGAAAATTTCAACTGGCTATCACGGTTCATGAGTTACAGCCTAGTGACAGACGTCACTCAACATAGGGTCCAGCTTTTACCCTTTGGCCTACCCTACCCTAAAAAGTAAAATACCATATAATTACCATTAAAAAAATCAAGTAGACTTGTTTTTATTTTTAATTAATTTAAGATTGTTCTGTAATATGGCCCCTTTTGTTAATACGTCATATCTATATTCTATTTAATACAACTTCCTCTTTTATCGTGACTGTACTCAGTCTGTCCAGTTGAGAATCCATCAATTTGGGAATCTGTCCAGATGCTCTGGAGGTATTTAGTGTTGTTTTGATTTAAAAAATTATATATATTCTTTTAAATTATATTGGAGGCAATTAATTATTATGTGATATGATAGAAAATAATAATAAAAATGATATACATATAATAAAATTGTAACTGACCTATGTCTGTACATAGGTAGGAGAATATTAGGGATCATTATAAATCGCAAAACTACTATGCAAAATTAGATGCTGTTTTAAAAGTTGCATTGCTGGAGGTCTAAGTTCATCCTGTTACACCACCTAGAACCAGATTTATCACACTATACATTGCACCAGTGCAAAGCCTTCATAAATAAAATCATATTGTACATTGTTATTACTTTTCTAAATTCTTACCGCCTTTCTATTTGAACAGTATAAATTTGTCAAGAATCAAAGTAACAGCCTTATTGTCTTATCAAAATAGCATTTTTGCTTTTAGCCAATAATCTACGAGAGTAAGAAGTCTTTTAAGCATTTTGGCAATGGCAATGATTTCACAGACCCATTGTTGCCTACTTGTTGCAGGATTGCATCTCTGCATACATTCTGAAGGGTTTTCACTGTAAAAAAAGATATTAACATTAGCTGGATAGGTCCAAAGTTGAACTGTAAAGGACTCTCTCATCTACAGCCTGGTTGATCAATACAGATTAATATAACTCCACATCTAAAATATTTACTAAGCTGAATGTTATGGTTGGTCTTGTATACTTTTTAATGTATGATGAGTTTGCAACTTTGCACTTGGCTTTGAGCTCATCTGATGGTAAGTGGTGACCCTTTAGGCGGAGCATGACAGATTCGTACTAAGTCAATTGAGGTTTAGGTCAAAGTCTGAGAAGGTATTACTCTGAGGTTGACATTTTATTTTTATTTCGGATTCTAAGTGGGTGAGATTATAAATAGGGCAATATCTAAGTTATCCAAATTCTTTAAACGTACAATTATTAAGATGTCAAATTCGTAGCACTTCAGATTCTTACAATGCCGGATTCTGAGTAGGTCAGAAAATCACATATCCAGAATCTTAGTATGTGTGATTCCTAGTACGACCGATTTGACGTTGATTCGATTCTGTTTAGGCTTTATTCTGAGAAGGTCAGATAATACGTCAGTCAATTTCTAGGTACGTCATGCAAATGTACAGTCAAATTGATAAATATGTGAGCATCTCAAATATATAGCAAGCAAGCAACAAAAATAAATGCACCTACTAGAGAAATAGAAATAGGCCAGCGTCTCAGATATCTGCTTAAATGTATAACTAGTATATATGTATTGATTGATGATTGTATTGTATGTATTGTGGGACTTTTTATTTCTTTTTTGGGAGGTTTTTGTTATGACGAAGCCTGTTGCGGATGACTTTTTGTCTTAGTTTAAGATTTTTGACGAGGCCTGTTGCTGATGCTGCTTTTGTGTTACTTAGGATTTTCGAATGACGAAGCCTGTTGTGGATAATAATTATCATTTTGTAATTCTTAATATTTTTTAAATGAAATAAATAATCAATATAGTATGTATTGAATATTTGTACTTTGTAGTCTTTTTTCTTGCCCATTGTACCTGGCCTTTTTGGAATAAGATATACATAGAATCTGACCTAATACGAAAGCGATATTTTAGGAATCCATCATTAAAATAATATATTAAACTCCGTTAACGAATCGGTGCTAATCGGACGAAATAAGAAACTACATTAGTCCGAATCCATATTATTGCTAATCCGAAGTAGTACTATCATGTCACGGTACATTATACGATTCTGACCTACTCAGAAATTGGATTAAAGAGAAAATGACTTTCATATCATAAGTCGCACGTCGAAACTGTGTTGTTCAGAAACTGACCTATGGCAAATCTGACATTAACAGAGTCATACCTGCTCAGATTTTGGCCTAAAGCTCAATTGACTTAGTACGAATCTGTCATGCTCCGCCTAAAGGGTGGTGACGATAAGGCCGTTGGATGGTAAGCGCACCCAGAAGCCTCAATCTAATGAGGTATAGCTCTGTAACCTTTCATACTAGAACACAAGTGCTATTAACACTGCAGTTTGGCGGTAAACTTAGGTAACATGGTGGTAGCTATCTAGGGGGACACAGAAAATGACTTATTGCTAACTAAACCAACGAATGATGGGAATCGAACCCAGGACCTCCAGATTGTAAGTCAAAACATGTAGCCATGGAGGCAGTTGAAGCAGTGGACATTTCCCAGCGGATGATGATGAAAGAGCATTAAAATAAATAAACAATACTTCACATTAAATTAGGTATAGTAATCATTCATCAATAAAAAATAAGTTACTAAAATTACAGAGACATACAGAGAGGGAAATAACATGCCCGAAAATAAAGACATGTTCACTTACCACCATATAGCTGGACGATTTTAACTTGCTTTGTAGTCCCATAAACATCAACAACTGCATGTAATGGTCCTCTTGTATATGGTATAGCTTTTGTACAAGGGCCTTGGTCTTCCCCATTTATGATGAAGTGCATTTCAGCCAAGTCTGGTTCATCCTTATTCTTAGGACATGGAACAAACATGACACCTATGCGACTACCAGCATCCATAGGTAAAATACCTTGTGGAGTGCCATTCTGAGATAATGTTTGTGGTTTCAGTAGCATTCTCGATATGTAACCACGCGGTGTTCGTATAGTGTGACCGTCTCCGAGTACAGAAGCGCGCGGATCACTTTCTCTGCGCCCACTTGTGCCTTGGCTCACTAGCTCGATTAAAACATTGTTCTGTGACTTAGATATAGGGAATATCCACGACATACCAGTGTTGGCCAGGTCGGGAAGTGCGTACTGAGGCAGCCCTCTGTCACCGAGTGCCGCAGTCTGCGGATCCAGTAGGGTCAAACCGAGTCGCATATGACCACTCCAGCCACGTTCCGTTTTCTCGATTTCCACTAAAAATATCTCACCAGGCAGCAGTGGCTTTTCACTGAAAGTTAGACCATGAGCAAAACTGGCTTTCCTATAAGCAACAGTGTTATCTTCGAACAGAATGATATTTGAACCATGATAATGATGGAACCTTGACAACATGTCTACAAATGCATTTGTTTCACCAAATATACATAAATTAAGTAAATTTATGTCATAAAATTATAATTACTACAAAATATGCTCATTGCACTTTTTTTCAGTGCTTTTTGTTGTTAAAAAAAATTACTCTGCTTTTTTCGTCGATTCGTTTCTCTCTTAGCCAAAGAGAATATAATAATGATAATAATATATATCAACTTGGTCAGAGATATCAACTAACCCACTGAACCAACCAACCAATCAAGCGCCAGAGTCATTATATGCTCATTGGCACACAAAGGCCGTTCACAAACTATCTTCTACATAGCCCACCTCCGTCGTTTTTAGGGTTCCGTACCCAAACTACTATATTATATTATAGACTCCGCTGTCCGTCTGTCACGACTGTATCCACGAGGTGTGATCGCAAGTTAGGTTTCTTGTTCCTTAATACGCATAAAACACATTACGCTTTGCAACTACTTTGTAATATACATATAATGGAAAAAGCTGGGAGGAAGTGAAGATAATTTGTTATTTAACATATTCAAAACAAAGTTATCGTACATCTAAAAATATAACATAAAGTGTTTTTTCTTCTTCACATTTTGATGGATAGAATTAGCTAATTTGTAGAGGTATATGCATGCATGATACATATGAAATGGAGCGCAATGTTTTAAGTAATCTGCTGTGATTGACGGCTCCCTACATTTTACAGACAAGTAAGTTCCACCCCGCGCCGAACCAGCCGCGGAATTGAGGGGCATCCGTACATGAACGCAATGCCGTACAATATTGGCTGTACATAATTTGGCTGTGTATAATCAACACGATTCAATAATGTTCAACCCGTCTTGTACAGCCCAGGAATTGGTGTCCAATATTTTTACGACCTTGTATTAAACAATCAAAGTTTGTACAGCCAAATAATTACACGCCAAGTACTTAATGTACGGTGGCACAAAATTCCGCGGCTGTGACGGCGCGGGTCGACATTTCCGCCGCGTACATTTTTTGTACGGGCAGGAATTGATGATCCACGATAAACACGCGCGTGGAATTACTGTACACGGAAATAAGTGTCAAAGAATGTTCAGCCAAGGCAAACAAGGTCAATTTTGTACATTAATTCCGCTCCTGTGCAAAAAGTGGCTGTAAAACTACGTGGCGGTCAATTATTAACACGATCAAATATTGCACAGCCCGATTTGTACAGCCAGGAATTTCTGTACCTTCTTCTGTTTACGTTTCGTTTCAAGCAAACTTTTGAAAGAAATTCAATGTTGTGATTGTTGATGCGTTTTTATCGCTTCCTGGTAGCGTAATTGCTAACACAGATTATAATTTAAAAAAAAAATGAATTGTGATTATGACTGACTATACTAATGTACTTAGTAGTATGTATTAGTAAACTTAGTTAATAATTACTTGCTCACAGTGTACTTGGCAGTGTTGCCAACTTAGTGGATTTTCCACTAGATCTGGTGGTTTAGACATGCCTTACAGCGAGATTTTTTTGGTTTTAGTGGTTAGTGGATTTTATAGTGGATTAGATTGTTCCAGTTAGTGGTAATTTACGTAATTTAACCACTAGTTTGATTCATAAAATGCTCTGTATACGTTATAGTTAAAAATGAGCATTTAGGCCAGGAACTTCTTCTCTCTTACATGCTCTTAAATCTATATAACAATCATGATTTATGCATATCTAATTATAGGTAACCACAACTTATATAAAGTGTCCTGTACCTGTGAACAATAGTGAACATGCAGTAAACTTATGGTGGCTATATGAATTAAATTGCTGGTCCATTTACATTACATTAACTGATGCTATTATTTGACATCTTGACAATTAGAATGATGTTAAATATATAGTTGATAACAATTATTAACTACTTATATACAAATATTTCCTATAAATATGTTATTAAGTGTCTGCTACCCTAAGGTTTTCTGGAAGAGATCGCTTTTTAGCGATAAGACTGCCTGTTGTTGTTATCTATATTGTTTTCCTTACATATGTTTACGTTAAGACTCTGTGGTGCACAATAAAGAATACTTACTTACTTAATTTACTTAAGTACCCTATGTATACTATCAAAGCAATATACATATTTGCTGTGTTTTTTTATCATTTGATATGAAACTTTGCAGAATTTACTGATACAATTTATAACATTAGTCCTAGTCAATACTTTGGAGTTCGTCAATATCTGAGCAAAGTGTGAACATTTCAACCATAGAATTACTTCAATACAAAACTAGAGTGGTGTTCACTTAATTGAAATTTTGCTTAGACATAGAGAGTGAGAGAGAGCTAGAACTGCAACATATAAATATTTACTACTACATTGTATGATTAGTATTCATGAAAGAATTAAAAGTCGTGCATTCTATATTATTCAAATAATGATTTAATCGAACTTTTTAATAATGAAATGACAATTACAGTACAGTATTTTATTGTCATAGCAAATCAAAATCTAAGTACTCTATTTTATTATTTTTAATTATTCCTACTCTGTTTTAAATTTAAAATCTAATATTTTCCCGCTTTCCTTTACTACACCGCGAGTTGAACGCCCTACCGCGTTCCAACGGGCGAATTAAAGAACCTAGTGATTTTACTATAGCGAGTTTGCAGCTATATAACACTACGCTTAAGCACGCGACATTTCACAAGTATCGCAGATGGTTGTGGCTCATGAATAAGTAATATTTTGTGTCGCACTGTAATTTCTAGTGGAATTCTGGTGGTTTGAGAGCCCGACAAAGTTTAGTGGTTTTCTGGTGGTTAATACGGCCTTATTTGGTGGGTTGATAAAAATAAAGTTGGCAACACTGGTACTTGGTCTTCAGCTCACTGACTGATGCTGTAGCGATAAGGTCATAAATATCTAGTACTTAACCAGCAGTGGCAGCACATTGGCGAAGACAACATAAGTGTCTACCCTGAGCTGTCAACTAAACCTCGAAAATGACGTCATAAAACCTTTATCTACCAGTCCAAGCACGAGCACCGCGCGTAAACCAATATGGCTTGCTCTAATGTCAATTGAAGACTACTGTCTACTATCCTCACCACAAGGGCCAATATTTTGACTACTATTGACGTAACGTGTTAGACAAATATCTATGCTACAGTTTTAGGTGAAGAGATATATTCTATTGAGGCTATTACTATTTGCGGAGATAAGTTTTGATTCCTTTCCTTTCTTTTAAGTGTTTGTTTAAATTTGTGTCGGTTCAGTTGACTTACTACGGAAAATGTCCCGCGCATATCGTAATTACTTGTTAAGTTTTGACATTAACATTAACATTGACACTTGACAGACTGCATAAGATTTTGGTCACGTACAAGAAACATTTGTTGTATTGTTAGACAGAGATACATTATAGCACTTGACGCTCAGAGCAATACTTGACGCATCGTTGTTATCCTTTTCATTCAAAGTAGTGCTAAAAACATGCGAGTAAATCGTATTGACCGAATGAATTAGTGCTGACCGCTATCGACATGCGTTTGAAGTATAGTTAATTTAGGGTGGCCTGGGTAAAAATAAATGATATTTTGCTATAAGGCAACTCTTGTATGGCTACGTAGAAATATCTTTATCTACGGTAGAGATTCACACCCATATTCTAAGTCGTTTCCTTCAGATTTACTTTACTCAACTTTACTCAAGGACACCGAAAGGAAAACGTCAAAACTTTCTCAGAATCGGTATTCTAAGTCGAAACCTGAGTGCGATTTGACGTTCCTCCCGCGAGGTGGATGACGTCATTGATTCGAGCGATGGCGTCATTGTTTCGAGGATTTCATATTTGTTTTGTTAGCAGCCTTTTGAATACTATCATGTAGTATTCGTTATACGCAATAACTTTACGTTTTCTAGCTCAAAACATGTGGCAAATAACAGTCAGAAATTAAAATACATATGCAAAATAAACAACTTTAAAAAGTAAATTGGTTATCATTAGTAAAACATGAAATAGATGATTTTCTAAATATTTTTGATAGCCAAAAGCTTAGTAACTGACGTGAAACGAACTGCAACTAGTTAACAGGTCAACTGGCATAAAATTCGTTTTCAATTCAAATATAATCGTAAATAGCCACTTTTAGTGCTAATTCCTTTGATATTCTAGCCACAATTTTGGACACTACTGGCTGGCTCAAGTGTTGCAGGTCCTTACTAATGATCTGAAACGAACGTGTATTCATTATTATTGCAAACCTTGTGAGATTATTACACCTTTGTACTGATCTTATACCTTTAAACGAGCAATATATATATATAAAATATATATAATTCGGATCTCGGAAACGGCTCCAACGATTTCGCTAAAATTTGGTATTTTGGGGGTTTTGGAGGCGAAAAATCGATCTAGATTAGTCTCATGTTTGTTTTTATTTATTTATTCAAGTTTGTAATTATTATCTTTTAATTGGCAAATTGTACCACTCTTTATGGCTAACCAGGGGCAGAAATAAAGTTTTTGATTGTTTTTAAAGAACTACGAGCAAAGCTCGGTCGCCCAGATATTAATTCTTTTAACAGAACAATGATACTAATAAACTTTTGTTTGTTGTTGGATTTGTTACATCACGCAAATAACGCCTTGAAGGGTAATTGTATGGACATACTCAATAAACATAATCAATAAACTCTTCGAAAGACATGCTTAAATCCTGTTAAAAGTTATCGAAACAACGCGATATTCACATTGAGGAATCTTCAAGGTAGGTCGGCAGGTACCTTGACATTGACAGTGGTTACCTCACCCAACCGACAAAATTTTTAAATTCGAGGAGATTTAATTCGACTCATCATACCATTTTGAAGGGAGTGACGTCATTTCATGGTGAGTAAATCTGAAGGAAACGTTTAATAATACGGATGTCAGTTCCTCCACTCGACCGAGAGAATTCCTCAAGTCTAGTAGATTTTACTCGACTTATGATACCATTTTGAGTGAGGGACGTCAATTCAAGGTGAGTAAATCTGAAGGAAACGTCTTAGAATATGGGTGTGAGTCTTCCTGTCAACTTGTGCTTTGACCTTCGACATAGCTGGTAGACTAGACAAAGGTTTAAATAGACAACCAATATATGTCTACGGGCGCATGTGCTGCCGCGGCTGTGATTAATATAGTATGTCATAGATAGATTATTTATCAGGATCCAAACAACAAATAGTCTGTGATATAGTTTGTGCGCCCCAGCCATCATCTAAATATGTTTCAATTCAAATGTGGACGTTCCACTGAGATTTCATTATTTCGCTTTTCCTATAAAGTTTTTTTGTATATACAGACTTTCACAACCCTGGAAAAACAAACTAAATTCGGTTAGTGATATTACCTATAATATTATCTTGGGTACGAGAACACATCGGCTCTACATCGACTAGCTTTATATCCTGACATCGTTTTCACAGTTTAAACGCCATAAGTAAAAGCCCTAGTGCCAGTGCCAGCCCTAGCCCGGAACACCATAGAATACCAATCCTTGCAAGTACTTAGTACCAGAGCGGGGGTTTGGAACAAAAGCTTGGATGTAGGCTCACTGGTTTGCCCCTAACCCGTTCAAAATCTTCAATCGGTGTGCCGAGTGGTCAAGCTCGACGGCAGCATAGCCCTACCAAACAAGGAACCTGGGTTTTGAACAGTTAAAGAACTGCCTCCTGTAGGTTGGTGATTCTGCACTTTTAATACCCACCAGGTCACCACCATTTAATCTAAGTGAACTACTAAACTGCATTGGTTTATTTATTTGTTAATAGATATTAATTAAATTCAGGTTCATCTAATTTCGTATCCTGAAACACCTTTTTTATGTGCTAGTTTTTGTTGTTCCTTTTATTTAGTAGTTCAGTGTGCTTCATTTTATCATGAAGAGAAATTCTGACCATGGATATGAATATTTTTCTGTTGCCTTTATAATAAATCATCCCTGTCTCTCTGATAATATCCCACGTCCTTGTAATCTTAAATCTCTTCTTTTTATGTTTATTTTTGTTTTGTATATACTCTTTCATTTCAACAATATAAAGTTGGAACCTCTCTTCTCCTTTTTGCTTTAGTCCTCACACAGTGAATCGAGTCTGACTATTGACTATGAGAATATTTTTTTTTACATCTAGTTACTTACATTTAAATATTATAACATTCCAGATGTGTCCACACCCAGTAACATAAAAAAAACTGCAAGCTACATCAATCTGTCTCCTGTGGCAATGGTAGCTGAAGCAAAACCAGCATTACTAGCACAAACAACAATGACAGGAGGCATTAAATGACACAGAAAACTATTTCTCGACAATGCAAGAGAAGCAAGAAACAGAATAACAAGACTTTTTACATGAACTAGAAACTAGTGGTTTCTATTGGTACATTAATCATAAAAAATTACACCTATGTTTGCCATGTCACTCCAATCACAAATCAAAAACTTTAAAAAATAAGTCAAAAGTAAGAAGTATGGATGAAAGAAAAAGATTGCCAACATATTGTAGACTAACAAGAAGACTTTTTAAAGTTTATCAGGTCAATGAACATTAAGGAGGCATTTTAGTACGAAAGTTGTAGTCAATATTCTTTTTTGTTGTTTGAAGTAGAACTACAGCAATATTTGACAAAATATCCTTTAAAATATTTTATTTACAACAAAAACAAAGATATTGAATGCTTTCAAGGCAGATGCTCACTGGTTTATGAGGAAAAGAATGGCAGCCTAGCCTACGTCTACTTATCAACATTGGACAGACTACCAGTGCTAGTAAAATGAGGTATGTATGTAAGATCTATTTATATATGAAGCTTTGTAACATTTTTTACATAGAGGAACATTGTGTGTGCATCAGCATTTTCAGTAATAAAACTCTTAGTCGATTCAATCCATCAGGCATGTATAATTGTATATTCTTCAATATATTCTCAACACACAGTCGGACAGAGTAACGTTTACTAGTACTATTTCAACAAAATTCACAACAGGAATGATTTACAAAATGAGTGTTCATCAGTTTTATGTTACGATCTTCATAGCTCCCACCATCGTCAGTTCCTACTTCGAAAACTACAACTTCCGTGAATCAAAACAGGCTCAGTTATATAATATTGGCGTTTTACCTTACAATAAAACGCTTATTAAATACTTACCTAATTCGAAGCCTATTAAATGAGAGTAGCACTTCCGTTTCCCTTTAGCATTGCTGATTTGACTTCTGTAGTCCCCTTCTACCCAACTTCCGCCCACCGCCAGCAGGTGCGAGCCGAGCCTATATAACGCGCTCGTAGCTCGCGCGCTAGCTCATTGCGGATTTGCGAATGTCCGCCAGGCAGGAGTTAAGCTATAGGCTTCGAATTAGGTAAGTATTTAATAAGCGTTTTATTGTAAGGTAAAACGCCAATATTAAAGACTGTACCGTTATTCGAAGCCTATTAAATGAGAAGTGTTTGATATCGCCTGGCGGTGGAGGACGCCAATGTGATTACGACAACATATTATGTTAAGTAGAAAGGAAACAACATTATGTGAAGAGAATCATACATACATTGTAGAATCAAATAATTACACATCTTTCTAAACTGATACAAATAAATTACTCAAACTTGATTGATTTGGAGTTGATTGAATTACCTCTCTGTGGTAAAATTTTCTGAATGTATCTTCGGAGCGCCAGTTGCCCTGAGCTAATATCTGATCTATTGAAAAATTATCTATCCAGTTCTTGGATGCTACCGCAGCTCTCACACTGCCAGGAGCAGCTTTGATGCCAGCTAGCCGGAGCATCGATTTAACCCAACCAGCTAAGATGGTGCGAGTAGCTGCCCGTGGTTCACCTCTAGCAGTAACAAACAGTTTGTCGCTTTTGCATGCAGTCCGTCGCTGATGCCCTGCTTCAATCAAAAGCTTTACCCAATGTACTGGATCTGTCGCTAGTTGGTTATCGTTTTTCAAAAGTTTCCAACCAGATTGTCTTTGATCTACCGTGTCTGTCTTTGATCCAAAACCTGGCCAAAGAATAATTCCATCTTGTATGTCATGTAGGTGATCTGGACTAACACTTAGTAGAGTAAGGTCATGTACACGTCGTCCCGAACAAAGCAATAATAGTGTGGCTGTGTGACGAGAAATCTCATACAAGCTGTTTGAGATTCTTTTCTTCTGCAGAAAGGAAGTCAATAATGAAACATCCCATATCGGAGGCTTTGGGTCCTTAGGTTTCTTCAAGGCAATTGCTTTTAATGCTTGCTGTACCAATTTGTGTGAACTTAGTGAACCTGAGTCGTCTATGTTACAGAAGGTAGAAACTACAGATTTATGCACTAGGATAGTTTTGTGTGCGAGACCGTCCTTCTGATGAAGGTCAATAAGATATCGTGCTAACTCAGAACCCGTAGGTTTGGCACCAATGCTATTTTCCTGCGCCCATCGGCACCAGCGTGACCAGGCCGCTTTATATGTTTTACGGGTAGATTCTCTCCAACCCGACATCAATAGATTTTGTTGTTCAGTTGTCCAGTCAGTTAAATTCCTACTCCACCCCCACATCTCCAAACTTCCAGTGCTATCTCGGTTACATTGGGAGGAGGTGCTTGGGTTGTCGCATCTATCAATACCTGATCCAGGTTCCATATTGTGTGAGGAGGTGATAGAGCTCTGGCCTTCAGATCCGCTCGCCAAAAAACTTCCTGCCACCTGGGCGCTACTATTAGGAACACACCTCGCGCTTGGTTCATGTGATGTAAAACTCTCGGAATCAGGCATGGGGGTGGAAATACCCATGCTAACTGGTAGTTCCAACTTTTGCTTAGTGCATCGTGAAATTCCGCCTGGCTGTCGTTCAGGTCTAACGATGCGTAAGTCGGTACAACATGCGCCAACCGTGACGCAAATAAATCGATGTCGGGATGCCCCCATTTGGCAAATATTACTTGTGTTGCCCGGGGAAGTAAGTGCCATTCCGGAAGGGGACGATGCCTTGATAGGTGATCGGCTTCGCAGTTCAATATCCCTGGCAGATGGAAAACTCTCATTTGGATTTGAAGATAATCGATTAGTGTAAAAATCTTGTATGTCAGGTGCATCGCCGCCTCCGATCGAGTACCTCCTTCGTTTCTTAGATATGCCACAGCTGTCCGATTGTCGCTCTGTAGCAACACTGACGCTTCGCACAAACCGAGATCGTATCCTCGTTCTAGTACTTTTAAAATTGCTAGCAATTCCTTTTGATTGCAATGCAGATCCTTCTCTGCTTTGCTCCAAGTACCTGTCAGACTGATGTTGTTGAGCTTGGCACCCCAGGCGAGGTCCGAGGCATCTGTCGTCAAGTAATGGGTTGGCGGCGGGATGTGCAATAGTGTCGAGCGATGACAGTTCTGAAGCCACCATGAAAGCTCTCTCGTCACTCCGTTTGGAAGCAAAAGACGCTTCCTCGGTGGTATGCGCACTAGCAGGTTGAAGAACCTTTGTAACTGGCGATAGTTCAGTCTGCCTCTTGGCACCACTAAGCTGGCAAAGTTCAAGACGCCTATCAAGGATTGTACCTCCAAGAAGTTTGCTTTCTTTCTGCGCAGTAACCTGTTGACAAAGTTTATAATCTTTTCGGTTTTCTTCTGAGGAAGACTTTTTGAGCCTGTCCATGGATCCCACATGATCCCTAGATAGTCTAGACGCTTTTGTGGAGCAAGCACTGATTTCTGACAATTGATTTGCCATCCCAATCGAAATAGCGTATCTGTTACTATCTTTGCGTGACTTTGCAGAGTCTCCCAATCCTGGTGCGCCAGCAAGAAATCGTCCAGATATACTAATATTCTTATCCCTCTCTGGCGAAGGATCTGCGCAATCCAATTCGTTATTGAGGCAAATACCCTTGGTGCTGAACTCAATCCAAAGGGTAGACATGTCATTTCTAGTAGCTCGTCTTTGTACAAGAGACGCATGAACCTCCTGTGGGGTCTGGATATTGGAAGATGAAAATATGCCTGTGACAGGTCTATTTTGATAAGATAATCCTTGGATTGTAAGAAATCTGGAATCCTTGACACATTGATCAAAGAAAAATTCTTTATAGCTACATAGTCGTTGAGAGCTTTTAAATTGAATATAGGTCTCAGCGAGCCGTCGGCCTTTGGAACCAGAAAAAGGCTCGAAAGAAAACTCGGACTTTGCCTCACTACCTCTAAAACATTTTGTTCTTTCATTGTTTGAATTACCTGAGACATCTCGGGCGTTGCATGTATTTGAAAATGACGACTTGGCATCACTAACGGTGGTTTTCTTATAAATGGTATTCGGTACCCCTGAATTACCTTTAAAATGTAAGCCGGAGCATTCAGTCGTACCCACTCGTTGTAATAATAACGAATTTGCCCCGCCCGAAACTGCCGAGAGTCAATATCTCTTACGTTTATTCGCAGATTTATTCCTGTACGAGGGCGATGCCGCTCGCTTTGTTGCACCTCGTCGTTCCGTGGGGTACGACGTGCCCGGCTGCATATTTCTTGGACGAAAGGTTGCATTGTTTCGAGAATAGGCAGCCCTTAAATTCCCACCTTTGTTTGATCCTTGCGCAGGACAGTGCTGACATAAATGATTGCCCTGCGCGGGCATATGACACTGATTCATAAAACCTTGCGCAGGCACATTTCGCTTAAAAGAATAACTGTTGGGTTGCGCAGGGGCAACCGTCGTGTGTGACCCTTGCGCAGGGCACTGTGTTTCATCACCCTTTGCTTGCGCAGCAGGGGCACCAAATTTCATTTGGTTTGGTTTGGTTAATGGCCAAAATACCTTCCTGACGCCGCCTGCTTTTTCCAGAGCAGCATTAAACTTCTCCGCTGCAAAAAGGTCCGAGCAGGATGGAGGAATCTTTCGCAGGGTGGATTTCACTAGTGGTTCTTTGACATATTTTAAAATAGCCTCACGTCTCTGCTGAACAATATCAGCTCTATGTCCACATATCATTTGCAGCGCATCCACTGAAACTTTTTGAAATTCGCCCTTTTTGAAAGTATTTTCAATTTTTTCCTGTAAACCATCACGTGTTAAATTCTCAGTATCCCCACACCAAGTTAAAATTTCTTGCAATCCTTTCTCTAATGCCTCTTTTTGTTTCAAAAAGGCATAAGTCAGAGCTGAAAAAGACTTTTCTACGTATAAAAGCGATTTATTAGTTTCATAATTCTTTACTTCGTCGTTGGCTTCTAGTTCAATAAATCCGGGTGAATGGGCATAGATTTTTTGAGTCTCAGCGTAGCGAACGTCACACCATGACTGCTCATCAAATCTCTGAAGGTTCTTTAACGCTTCTAAGTATGAGTCAGGAGTCTTTGGAACGACTGGATCTTTAACACTGGTACTTATTTGTAGACTAAAATCGGAAGGGTTACGTACCACGTTTATCGAGCCATCCACAGCTGTGTTGAATAAATTGCCACTAACGTTTGAATCTATCAATTCATATTCATCTGGCGTTTGATACATGGGAGTACTTGCGGGAGGGATGTGTATTTGACTGCGTAAATCACTGACCTCCTTTAAAACTTTCTTCAAGACTCTGTGGTTGTGATGACGCGTAGACCGCGACTTTTTCTTCGATTTTCTATGTCTTTTCCGGGGAGAAGAGCTACTGTCCGAGCTTGAGGACGTTGAAGCTGAAGACGTCACAGATGAAGTACTCGAGCTAGAACTCCTCTTCCGCTTATTCTTCTTATTTTTCTTGCGTTGAACCCGAGTACCGTGTTCGGTGACGACATCTCTTTCATTTTGGGAAGCAACGTCCATCTGACAATTCACATCCATTCTGGGTATATTATCATTAACACTCATTTTACTGAAAGTAAATTCTTTTTAAAACGTTCTGAAACGCAAAAAGAAAATTATTTCATGAAATGTTCACATTTTGATATTAAGTTATAACACAAAAAGAAGTCAACTTGAAACCACAACTGTTTGAAATTCTACAAGTAAAATTTCAAAAGAAGTGAAACACGAACGGCAAACACCGTTTGAAAATTATTTTACACAATGCTAAGTTGTCTATGTTAAAATAAAATAAAAACTCACGTGGTAGCAGCACCGTGCGGTGGTTTAGACAACGTTCTGGGCCGGGAAACAGACGCCAATGAGCTAGCGCGCGAGCTACGAGCGCGTTATATAGGCTCGGCTCGCACCTGCTGGCGGTGGGCGGAAGTTGGGTAGAAGGGGACTACAGAAGTCAAATCAGCAATGCTAAAGGGAAACGGAAGTGCTACTCTCATTTAATAGGCTTCGAATAACGGTACAGTCTTTAATATTAATTAATCTCTATAACCAATTACGTTAATACTGAAATTCCAGAATGGATAATTAAATACAATATTTGTTACTAAAGGCTCACATTATTTAAATACATAATTATTCCAATAAATTAGATAAACCGTGCTGGTTGAGGCAGCGTGCATCGCCTTCTCGCCGGAAGTAATTGCCTACGACATATTATACAATATTTATCTTTCTCGTTAATAAATCATAGAATCAAGTATACAATATCAAAATACAAACGTAGTTATTGTTTAAACATTTATGACTAATTGTTATATCGTTCAGTCACGTATCCGAGTAACTTGTATTAACTTAATTTGATGTGACGCGCGTTTCGGGCACCTGCTGGAGGTGCTTGTTATGCCTCTTCATATAGATGTCGCTGGTAGCCCTTGTACCGGATGTTATTGCCGGTAACACTCGGCCATCCTGCATGAGCCGTGTCCCACGGCTCTCACCACCCTTGAGCTCTGCAGCACCACCAGGATGATCCTGAAGCAAAACATATTTCGCAAAGTAAACTGTTACAGGAACATTTGATGCACTTATTTAGAAAACTGTTACACAAATGAATAATTTCTCAACATAAATCGGTTCAGGTAGTCATTCACAGGTGACGAACACACAGCTTGGCATTCTCCCCTTTTTTAGACTTGATCACCCAGCCGTCATATAAGCCACACAGTTCTATTCACACTTATTTACTCGTTCAATGACTTGATCACTCAGCTGTCATTTTAGTCACCTAGTTTTATTCCCCTTGTTTCTTCTGCATACAATGACTTGATCACCCAGCCGTCATATAAAGCCACACAGTTCTATTCACCCTAATTTACTCGTTCAATGACTTGTTCACACATGTTGGCATTCTAGTAAAAAAACTCTATTCACCCTTGTTAAAAAGTACAAAATGATTTGATTGCAACACGCACGCTTTCTTCAAACGTAAGAATATCGATTTTCTACCTGTATCACACGCTATCAGAAATAATGAGCATAACACGACCAACCTCAAAATATTGTTGCTATGTACTCGGTGAATGCCACCACGTCTCGTCACCTCGCTATGGCCGTAGCGCTGCTAGCACTCACAGCGCTGCTGCAGCCTGCACTCCTTCGCCTCGTGCCTCAGACGTGCCAGCGACACGCGCAGTAGATCATGCGAGTAGTTTTTACGTGTCTGTAGTTTCCGAGCAACGATATCTCCATTCATGTGTACTCTTCTACATAATCTGTTCTTAAACCACATCTTCTAGAGAACCACGGGCAGTTTTTCTTGTACACAGTATCAGCTCGTCGTCAGAATTGATAGAAAAACAAGTAGTCGTTTCCCTTTTGTCTGTATGCAGTTCATTGCGTTTTCTCGTAATTTCTCTTCGTAATGTTTCCTCTTATGTCGTCACAGTACTCAGAGCGTATAGGTCAGACATCTTCTCTCATCCCACTTCTGAGATTTTACATAGAGGAACATTGTGTGTGCATCAGCATTTTCAGTAATAAAACTCTTAGTCGATTCAATCCATCAGGCATGTATAATTGTATATTCTTCAATATATTCTCAACACACAGTCGGACAGAGTAACGTTTACTAGTACTATTTCAACAAAATTCACAACAGGAATGGTTTACAAAATGAGTGTTCATCAGTTTTATACTACGATCCTCATAGCTACCACCATCGTCAGTTCCTACATCAAAAACAACAACTTCGTGAATCAAAACAGGCACTGTTATACAATATTAATTAATCTCTATAACCAATTACGTTAATACTGAAATTCCAGAATGGATAATTAAATACAATATTTGTTACTAAAGGCTCACATTATTTAAATACATAATTATTCCAATAAATTAGATAAACCGTGCTGGTTGAGGCAGCGTGCATCGCCTTCTCGCCGGAAGTAATTGCCTACGACATATTATACAATATTTATCTTTCTCGTTAATAAATCATAGAATCAAGTATATGTCGGTGCATCGTCACTGTACGGCAGGTGCAACCAGCCGATCGGGCCGGTCTTACGCACACTAGCACGCGTCGAGTCACGCTACGCTGCACGTGGCGGCCAGACGGGTCGTCCTACTACCCACGCACACCTGGCTGGTGGGCTTAAATAGCGAGCGAGCCGCAACGAACAGGCATTCAGTCTGAGGCCGTGCCACGATACAGTTCTCACAGCTGTTACGCCGCTAGTCGTAGTTTCGCTATAACTGGGTAGTCGTTGAATATAAAAGTTATACTGTGTGAAGTGTTGCTAAAATTATTACAGTGAAATAAATCATTACGTGATAAATGGATAACCAACTGGTTTTAATTATCTACGGCTCTCATCCTGATCCCCGAAATCAGAAGTGAGCATGGACCTGAGCCTACAAATTACGCAAAGATTGTGCAATATGAAGAACATCTGCCGTGAAATGTCTGAAAAGATTCTGTAAACTACCAGTTGATTGCGGAATAGATAGCAGTTTTACCTATTTCACTGGTTCTGTTGGTCACATTTGACTCGGATACGGTAATATTAAAATGAAGTAAATTTGCAGCACAATCATGTTTTTATGGCTGCTGGCTGGCTGACTGGGTGGGTACCCAGTACCAGTACGCCGCAAGATGTGCAATGAGGTAACGTTTGAATGCGTTTCTTTGACGCAGCGCGGCGCCAGATGTGTTTGCGCTTTTAACAGAGGCGCAGCACGCGCACTGTAGTAAACGCCATATGCAGAAGAATCGTTACAGCGCATAGCTGGAGTGTGGCGTCCAGTTTGCCGCTGTTGTTACACTACGCCTGGATAACAACAATTATAAACGTTTTCTATCCACTGTGGCAACGTGACTAAAGATGATCAATGGGTGGATGTGGCATAATGACTTTATGTGGTGGCCTTTGTCAAAAATCGCACCAACCCGGTGAGTTAACAAGTTACTATATTTTTGTGAAGGTTAAGGTTCTCGATTTAAAAATCGTGTTTCTATGTCGGGAACAGAGAACTTGTGTGCTGTGCCAACTAGATACAGCTTGGGTTCACAGTAAACGAGTACCAAATTCATCATTTAATGCGGTCAATTTACAGTAATTTACAGTACAGTGTTTTAGGTTTTGATTGTGTGTAATGTGTGGTAAAGAAACCATTTTATTTATTTGAGGGTTGGTTTTCCATTACTTTTGGTGAATTCCGTAGCCATTAAGTTTTTTTAACATGACAACGCTAGAAATCTTTTATGTGAAATGGCTGTAATGTTAGTATGCAGTATGAGAACCTAGTGAGTTCACAAATCCTTTTTCTCATCATAAATCCCTTTCCAATAAATAAATTATTAAAACATTAACATAGCTGGCAAGGTGCTGCTTCTCTTTTTCTGTGTGTATTGCAGGCTACGGTGTCCACATGTGAAGAAAGAGGTTATATTGTGCGGCAGCTGTGTGCTGAATGAGTGAGGCTGCGCATCTACAGACTTTACAAGCTGTCCAGAGTTGAGCAGTGACACTGCACTACCTTAATAAGCAAGGGATGTTGGTGAACAATTGATGATATATTGTGAGTTCGTTCCAATTATATCTTCAGTTATATACAGCTCGCTACGTAGAATTCTTTCGATAATTCTTACTGAGTAGTTTACGAGTACGTAGCCAAAAATGAGAGGTAACGTCTACCGAAGAGACATCTTTGATTTTAGCATAAAGTTCCATTTGGTGTTTTTTTTTAATTGGAAGCTGAACGAAGTCTAAAGAGTTTTACAATTATTTCGTCCAAAAAGGAGTACCCTTTCAAAACTACGGTGAATAGTGATCTTTATCAACCTCCAGGAAAAATGATTTCTTAGAAGTACTTCAGATGAAAATAATTGGCGAAGGTGTACCTCATCTGGTAGTGTCTAGCATGAAAAACACCTCAGTGGACTAATTATGTACTACATGATTGGACTAACGGAGGTCCGCAGGTCCCGGGTTCAATTCACAGTGGAGGTACCTATCGGTACTCGGTTTGGTTGATGGTGGGGCATTTTCTGTGTCTGCCTGGCTAACTAGCACCATGTTGCTTGAGTCTGCCGCCAAGCAGAGATACCATTGTTGTGTGCCGTTATGAGGAGTGGCGGAGACGAAGTATCATATTAGCAGGCTTGAAGTTTCTTACCATCGTGTAACCTTCATGCCAATATAATAACCCACATTTGATTGCACTAGATTTTCACCTTTATGTTTACTATTTTGAAATCATTGTTCAATAATGGAACTTACATCCATGACAGTATAATACGTTCGCTCCTTAGATTCCTATACAGTTTTCGGAGTCGCCTCATATCCGGGTGACACTGTCAACTCAATAAGCTCTGTTTTACGGTCGGGGCTTGTGCATTTACATTTCATATAGGATTAGAGTGCAGAGAGATTCAAACATAGGTTGGAAAATTGACATATAGGAATTTAAACTTTGATCTCGAAAGTCAATGGTACGTCTAATATTTTGTATGGCCGCGTGATATAATGTCTAGACTGAGTGACTTATCGATTACCAATTGGTAAAAAGTTTACGATCAAAATAGTGTTTGCTTTGTCTGGTCTATCACTAGTAGTATTAAATGTCTTTGAGTGTGAGGTTAACGTTGCAATGGCAAGAACTATTTATTGAATTAGCCTAATAAAATTAGCATAATTCAAGGAAAATCAAACGTGATTATAGATTTTAAATAATGACTGATACAATTTAACATTTAAAGTTTTACAGGATAAGTTTTATTCAATATGTTTTACGTTTAGATTTCGTGATCTATGATCCAAAGTATAGAAATTCTTATTATTTGAAAAATATAATGTCTGGAAATGTTGTAACAGCCAGATACTTGATCATTGATGAATCTAACGCAGTCAAAGTAATTTCAGTAAGACCTGGACTGACATGTCCATAAATAACTCTTATAATAAGAATAAATTTATTCATAAAAAATGTACAAAATGTTTTATAAAAATCTGATTGGCTAGAATATTTGATTGAATACTAAAGCGTCTGCAGCTAAATAAGTTTTAAAAAACTTGTATTTTAGCATACAGTGCCTCACCCCGCAGAAAAGCAGACGGAACATCTAGCCGCCATTATAAAATAGATCAATTTTCAATTTATATGCAATAAGCAAAACCACTTATTCTAAGTTAACAACACTGTGGAAGTGAGTCTCTGTGTGTAAGGTGAAACTGTGAGTGAGTAGTGTGAGAGGGTGTGTAACAGTAAAACTAAAGGTTTGACCGTAAAGAAAAAAAAAAGGTATTAGTGAACTAATAAACTGAAGGGTCATCTCTGTCCGGACCAGTCATATTAGGAGGCGTACTTCTTTCGATCTAGATCTGTGACGATTTTGATAGCGTTGTGTTCTTCCCAGGCAAAATACTATAGGGATAGATATCCCGGTCTAGCTATGTTTCAATGAAGGGTATTTCATACCGGACCTGTCCTGTATAATACTAAAAGTTTATTTATGTTTTACTGAAGGGTATTTCATACCGGACCTTATAAATGACTAGTTATGGTTTTAGAGCAGGGTATGATACCGGACCTGAGTGTTTTGGAATCCTGCCTGTCAGGATGAACGAGCATTAATCACGAGGTTTTTATTTATCAGGTACCTTGTGGAATTTAGCGTACGAGGACGTACGCACGTCAGCATGGCCGTGTCGGTGCATCGTCACTGTACGGCAGGTGCAACCAGCCGATCGGGCCGGTCTTACGCACACTAGCACGTTTTACATAGAGGAACATTGTGTGTGCATCAGCATTTTCAGTAATAAAACTCTTAGTCGATTCAATCCATCAGGCATGTATAATTGTATATTCTTCAATATATTCTCAACACACAGTCGGACAGAGTAACGTTTACACCTATGTTTACAAAATTACACCTATGTTTGCCATGTCACTCCAATCACAAATCAAAAACTTTAAAAAATAAGTCAAAAGTAAGAAGTATGGATGAAAGAAAAAGATTGCCAACATATTGTAGACTAACAAGAAGACTTTTTAAAGTTTATCAGGTCAATGAACATTAAGGAGGCATTTTAGTACGAAAGTTGTAGTCAATATTCTTTTTTGTTGTTTGAAGTAGAACTACAGCAATATTTGACAAAATATCCTTTAAAATATTTTATTTACAACAAAAACAAAGATATTGAATGCTTTCAAGGCAGATGCTCACTGGTTTATGAGGAAAAGAATGGCAGCCTAGCCTACGTCTACTTATCAACATTGGACAGACTACCAGTGCTAGTAAAATGAGGTATGTATGTAAGATCTATTTATATATGAAGCTTTGTAACATTTTTTACATAGAGGAACATTGTGTGTGCATCAGCATTTTCAGTAATAAAACTCTTAGTCGATTCAATCCATCAGGCATGTATAATTGTATATTCTTCAATATATTCTCAACACACAGTCGGACAGAGTAACGTTTACTAGTACTATTTCAACAAAATTCACAACAGGAATGGTTTACAAAATGAGTGTTCATCAGTTTTATACTACGATCCTCATAGCTACCACCATCGTCAGTTCCTACTTCGAAAACTACAACTTCCGTGAATCAAAACAGGCTCAGTTATATAATATTAATTAATCTCTATAACCAATTACGTTAATACTGAAATTCCAGAATGGATAATTAAATACAATATTTGTTACTAAAGGCTCACATTATTTAAATACATAATTATTCCAATAAATTAGATAAACCGTGCTGGTTGAGGCAGCGTGCATCGCCTTCTCGCCGGAAGTAATTGCCTACGACATATTATACAATATTTATCTTTCTCGTTAATAAATCATAGAATCAAGTATACAATATCAAAATACAAACGTAGTTATTGTTTAAACATTTATGACTAATTGTTATATCGTTCAGTCACGTATCCGAGTAACTTGTATTAACTTAATTTGATGTGACGCGCGTTTCGGGCACCTGCTGGAGGTGCTTGTTATGCCTCTTCATATAGATGTCGCTGGTAGCCCTTGTACCGGATGTTATTGCCGGTAACACTCGGCCATCCTGCATGAGCCGTGTCCCACGGCTCTCACCACCCTTGAGCTCTGCAGCACCACCAGGATGATCCTGAAGCAAAACATATTTCGCAAAGTAAACTGTTACAGGAACATTTGATGCACTTATTTAGAAAACTGTTACACAAATGAATAATTTCTCAACATAAATCGGTTCAGGTAGTCATTCACAGGTGACGAACACACAGCTTGGCATTCTCCCCTTTTTTAGACTTGATCACCCAGCCGTCATATAAGCCACACAGTTCTATTCACACTTATTTACTCGTTCAATGACTTGATCACTCAGCTGTCATTTTAGTCACCTAGTTTTATTCCCCTTGTTTCTTCTGCATACAATGACTTGATCACCCAGCCGTCATATAAAGCCACACAGTTCTATTCACCCTAATTTACTCGTTCAATGACTTGTTCACACATGTTGGCATTCTAGTAAAAAAACTCTATTCACCCTTGTTAAAAAGTACAAAATGATTTGATTGCAACACGCACGCTTTCTTCAAACGTAAGAATATCGATTTTCTACCTGTATCACACGCTATCAGAAATAATGAGCATAACACGACCAACCTCAAAATATTGTTGCTATGTACTCGGTGAATGCCACCACGTCTCGTCACCTCGCTATGGCCGTAGCGCTGCTAGCACTCACAGCGCTGCTGCAGCCTGCACTCCTTCGCCTCGTGCCTCAGACGTGCCAGCGACACGCGCAGTAGATCATGCGAGTAGTTTTTACGTGTCTGTAGTTTCCGAGCAACGATATCTCCATTCATGTGTACTCTTCTACATAATCTGTTCTTAAACCACATCTTCTAGAGAACCACGGGCAGTTTTTCTTGTACACAGTATCAGCTCGTCGTCAGAATTGATAGAAAAACAAGTAGTCGTTTCCCTTTTGTCTGTATGCAGTTCATTGCGTTTTCTCGTAATTTCTCTTCGTAATGTTTCCTCTTATGTCGTCACAGTACTCAGAGCGTATAGGTCAGACATCTTCTCTCATCCCACTTCTGAGATTTTACATAGAGGAACATTGTGTGTGCATCAGCATTTTCAGTAATAAAACTCTTAGTCGATTCAATCCATCAGGCATGTATAATTGTATATTCTTCAATATATTCTCAACACACAGTCGGACAGAGTAACGTTTACTAGTACTATTTCAACAAAATTCACAACAGGAATGGTTTACAAAATGAGTGTTCATCAGTTTTATACTACGATCCTCATAGCTACCACCATCGTCAGTTCCTACATCAAAAACAACAACTTCGTGAATCAAAACAGGCACTGTTATACAATATTAATTAATCTCTATAACCAATTACGTTAATACTGAAATTCCAGAATGGATAATTAAATACAATATTTGTTACTAAAGGCTCACATTATTTAAATACATAATTATTCCAATAAATTAGATAAACCGTGCTGGTTGAGGCAGCGTGCATCGCCTTCTCGCCGGAAGTAATTGCCTACGACATATTATACAATATTTATCTTTCTCGTTAATAAATCATAGAATCAAGTATATGTCGGTGCATCGTCACTGTACGGCAGGTGCAACCAGCCGATCGGGCCGGTCTTACGCACACTAGCACGCGTCGAGTCACGCTACGCTGCACGTGGCGGCCAGACGGGTCGTCCTACTACCCACGCACACCTGGCTGGTGGGCTTAAATAGCGAGCGAGCCGCAACGAACAGGCATTCAGTCTGAGGCCGTGCCACGATACAGTTCTCACAGCTGTTACGCCGCTAGTCGTAGTTTCGCTATAACTGGGTAGTCGTTGAATATAAAAGTTATACTGTGTGAAGTGTTGCTAAAATTATTACAGTGAAATAAATCATTACGTGATAAATGGATAACCAACTGGTTTTAATTATCTACGGCTCTCATCCTGATCCCCGAAATCAGAAGTGAGCATGGACCTGAGCCTACAAATTACGCAAAGATTGTGCAATATGAAGAACATCTGCCGTGAAATGTCTGAAAAGATTCTGTAAACTACCAGTTGATTGCGGAATAGATAGCAGTTTTACCTATTTCACTGGTTCTGTTGGTCACATTTGACTCGGATACGGTAATATTAAAATGAAGTAAATTTGCAGCACAATCATGTTTTTATGGCTGCTGGCTGGCTGACTGGGTGGGTACCCAGTACCAGTACGCCGCAAGATGTGCAATGAGGTAACGTTTGAATGCGTTTCTTTGACGCAGCGCGGCGCCAGATGTGTTTGCGCTTTTAACAGAGGCGCAGCACGCGCACTGTAGTAAACGCCATATGCAGAAGAATCGTTACAGCGCATAGCTGGAGTGTGGCGTCCAGTTTGCCGCTGTTGTTACACTACGCCTGGATAACAACAATTATAAACGTTTTCTATCCACTGTGGCAACGTGACTAAAGATGATCAATGGGTGGATGTGGCATAATGACTTTATGTGGTGGCCTTTGTCAAAAATCGCACCAACCCGGTGAGTTAACAAGTTACTATATTTTTGTGAAGGTTAAGGTTCTCGATTTAAAAATCGTGTTTCTATGTCGGGAACAGAGAACTTGTGTGCTGTGCCAACTAGATACAGCTTGGGTTCACAGTAAACGAGTACCAAATTCATCATTTAATGCGGTCAATTTACAGTAATTTACAGTACAGTGTTTTAGGTTTTGATTGTGTGTAATGTGTGGTAAAGAAACTATTTTATTTATTTGAGGGTTGGTTTTCCATTACTTTTGGTGAATTCC
This sequence comes from Carcina quercana, assembly GCA_910589575.2. Lineage (NCBI taxonomy): Eukaryota > Metazoa > Arthropoda > Insecta > Lepidoptera > Depressariidae > Carcina > Carcina quercana. The sequence continues at coordinate 5,552,616 of OU342440.2, read as the reverse complement.
GTAGCCATTAAGTTTTTTTAACATGACAACGCTAGAAATCTTTTATGTGAAATGGCTGTAATGTTAGTATGCAGTATGAGAACCTAGTGAGTTCACAAATCCTTTTTCTCATCATAAATCCCTTTCCAATAAATAAATTATTAAAACATTAACATAGCTGGCAAGGTGCTGCTTCTCTTTTTCTGTGTGTATTGCAGGCTACGGTGTCCACATGTGAAGAAAGAGGTTATATTGTGCGGCAGCTGTGTGCTGAATGAGTGAGGCTGCGCATCTACAGACTTTACAAGCTGTCCAGAGTTGAGCAGTGACACTGCACTACCTTAATAAGCAAGGGATGTTGGTGAACAATTGATGATATATTGTGAGTTCGTTCCAATTATATCTTCAGTTATATACAGCTCGCTACGTAGAATTCTTTCGATAATTCTTACTGAGTAGTTTACGAGTACGTAGCCAAAAATGAGAGGTAACGTCTACCGAAGAGACATCTTTGATTTTAGCATAAAGTTCCATTTGGTGTTTTTTTTTAATTGGAAGCTGAACGAAGTCTAAAGAGTTTTACAATTATTTCGTCCAAAAAGGAGTACCCTTTCAAAACTACGGTGAATAGTGATCTTTATCAACCTCCAGGAAAAATGATTTCTTAGAAGTACTTCAGATGAAAATAATTGGCGAAGGTGTACCTCATCTGGTAGTGTCTAGCATGAAAAACACCTCAGTGGACTAATTATGTACTACATGATTGGACTAACGGAGGTCCGCAGGTCCCGGGTTCAATTCACAGTGGAGGTACCTATCGGTACTCGGTTTGGTTGATGGTGGGGCATTTTCTGTGTCTGCCTGGCTAACTAGCACCATGTTGCTTGAGTCTGCCGCCAAGCAGAGATACCATTGTTGTGTGCCGTTATGAGGAGTGGCGGAGACGAAGTATCATATTAGCAGGCTTGAAGTTTCTTACCATCGTGTAACCTTCATGCCAATATAATAACCCACATTTGATTGCACTAGATTTTCACCTTTATGTTTACTATTTTGAAATCATTGTTCAATAATGGAACTTACATCCATGACAGTATAATACGTTCGCTCCTTAGATTCCTATACAGTTTTCGGAGTCGCCTCATATCCGGGTGACACTGTCAACTCAATAAGCTCTGTTTTACGGTCGGGGCTTGTGCATTTACATTTCATATAGGATTAGAGTGCAGAGAGATTCAAACATAGGTTGGAAAATTGACATATAGGAATTTAAACTTTGATCTCGAAAGTCAATGGTACGTCTAATATTTTGTATGGCCGCGTGATATAATGTCTAGACTGAGTGACTTATCGATTACCAATTGGTAAAAAGTTTACGATCAAAATAGTGTTTGCTTTGTCTGGTCTATCACTAGTAGTATTAAATGTCTTTGAGTGTGAGGTTAACGTTGCAATGGCAAGAACTATTTATTGAATTAGCCTAATAAAATTAGCATAATTCAAGGAAAATCAAACGTGATTATAGATTTTAAATAATGACTGATACAATTTAACATTTAAAGTTTTACAGGATAAGTTTTATTCAATATGTTTTACGTTTAGATTTCGTGATCTATGATCCAAAGTATAGAAATTCTTATTATTTGAAAAATATAATGTCTGGAAATGTTGTAACAGCCAGATACTTGATCATTGATGAATCTAACGCAGTCAAAGTAATTTCAGTAAGACCTGGACTGACATGTCCATAAATAACTCTTATAATAAGAATAAATTTATTCATAAAAAATGTACAAAATGTTTTATAAAAATCTGATTGGCTAGAATATTTGATTGAATACTAAAGCGTCTGCAGCTAAATAAGTTTTAAAAAACTTGTATTTTAGCATACAGTGCCTCACCCCGCAGAAAAGCAGACGGAACATCTAGCCGCCATTATAAAATAGATCAATTTTCAATTTATATGCAATAAGCAAAACCACTTATTCTAAGTTAACAACACTGTGGAAGTGAGTCTCTGTGTGTAAGGTGAAACTGTGAGTGAGTAGTGTGAGAGGGTGTGTAACAGTAAAACTAAAGGTTTGACCGTAAAGAAAAAAAAAAGGTATTAGTGAACTAATAAACTGAAGGGTCATCTCTGTCCGGACCAGTCATATTAGGAGGCGTACTTCTTTCGATCTAGATCTGTGACGATTTTGATAGCGTTGTGTTCTTCCCAGGCAAAATACTATAGGGATAGATATCCCGGTCTAGCTATGTTTCAATGAAGGGTATTTCATACCGGACCTGTCCTGTATAATACTAAAAGTTTATTTATGTTTTACTGAAGGGTATTTCATACCGGACCTTATAAATGACTAGTTATGGTTTTAGAGCAGGGTATGATACCGGACCTGAGTGTTTTGGAATCCTGCCTGTCAGGATGAACGAGCATTAATCACGAGGTTTTTATTTATCAGGTACCTTGTGGAATTTAGCGTATGAGGACGTACGCACGTCAGCATGGCCGTGTCGGTGCATCGTCACTGTACGGCAGGTGCAACCAGCCGATCGGGCCGGTCTTACGCACACTAGCACGTTTTACATAGAGGAACATTGTGTGTGCATCAGCATTTTCAGTAATAAAACTCTTAGTCGATTCAATCCATCAGGCATGTATAATTGTATATTCTTCAATATATTCTCAACACACAGTCGGACAGAGTAACGTTTACACCTATGTTTACAAAATTACACCTATGTTTGCCATGTCACTCCAATCACAAATCAAAAACTTTAAAAAATAAGTCAAAAGTAAGAAGTATGGATGAAAGAAAAAGATTGCCAACATATTGTAGACTAACAAGAAGACTTTTTAAAGTTTATCAGGTCAATGAACATTAAGGAGGCATTTTAGTACGAAAGTTGTAGTCAATATTCTTTTTTGTTGTTTGAAGTAGAACTACAGCAATATTTGACAAAATATCCTTTAAAATATTTTATTTACAACAAAAACAAAGATATTGAATGCTTTCAAGGCAGATGCTCACTGGTTTATGAGGAAAAGAATGGCAGCCTAGCCTACGTCTACTTATCAACATTGGACAGACTACCAGTGCTAGTAAAATGAGGTATGTATGTAAGATCTATTTATATATGAAGCTTTGTAACATTTTTTACATAGAGGAACATTGTGTGTGCATCAGCATTTTCAGTAATAAAACTCTTAGTCGATTCAATCCATCAGGCATGTATAATTGTATATTCTTCAATATATTCTCAACACACAGTCGGACAGAGTAACGTTTACTAGTACTATTTCAACAAAATTCACAACAGGAATGGTTTACAAAATGAGTGTTCATCAGTTTTATACTACGATCCTCATAGCTACCACCATCGTCAGTTCCTACTTCGAAAACTACAACTTCCGTGAATCAAAACAGGCTCAGTTATATAATATTAATTAATCTCTATAACCAATTACGTTAATACTGAAATTCCAGAATGGATAATTAAATACAATATTTGTTACTAAAGGCTCACATTATTTAAATACATAATTATTCCAATAAATTAGATAAACCGTGCTGGTTGAGGCAGCGTGCATCGCCTTCTCGCCGGAAGTAATTGCCTACGACATATTATACAATATTTATCTTTCTCGTTAATAAATCATAGAATCAAGTATACAATATCAAAATACAAACGTAGTTATTGTTTAAACATTTATGACTAATTGTTATATCGTTCAGTCACGTATCCGAGTAACTTGTATTAACTTAATTTGATGTGACGCGCGTTTCGGGCACCTGCTGGAGGTGCTTGTTATGCCTCTTCATATAGATGTCGCTGGTAGCCCTTGTACCGGATGTTATTGCCGGTAACACTCGGCCATCCTGCATGAGCCGTGTCCCACGGCTCTCACCACCCTTGAGCTCTGCAGCACCACCAGGATGATCCTGAAGCAAAACATATTTCGCAAAGTAAACTGTTACAGGAACATTTGATGCACTTATTTAGAAAACTGTTACACAAATGAATAATTTCTCAACATAAATCGGTTCAGGTAGTCATTCACAGGTGACGAACACACAGCTTGGCATTCTCCCCTTTTTTAGACTTGATCACCCAGCCGTCATATAAGCCACACAGTTCTATTCACACTTATTTACTCGTTCAATGACTTGATCACTCAGCTGTCATTTTAGTCACCTAGTTTTATTCCCCTTGTTTCTTCTGCATACAATGACTTGATCACCCAGCCGTCATATAAAGCCACACAGTTCTATTCACCCTAATTTACTCGTTCAATGACTTGTTCACACATGTTGGCATTCTAGTAAAAAAACTCTATTCACCCTTGTTAAAAAGTACAAAATGATTTGATTGCAACACGCACGCTTTCTTCAAACGTAAGAATATCGATTTTCTACCTGTATCACACGCTATCAGAAATAATGAGCATAACACGACCAACCTCAAAATATTGTTGCTATGTACTCGGTGAATGCCACCACGTCTCGTCACCTCGCTATGGCCGTAGCGCTGCTAGCACTCACAGCGCTGCTGCAGCCTGCACTCCTTCGCCTCGTGCCTCAGACGTGCCAGCGACACGCGCAGTAGATCATGCGAGTAGTTTTTACGTGTCTGTAGTTTCCGAGCAACGATATCTCCATTCATGTGTACTCTTCTACATAATCTGTTCTTAAACCACATCTTCTAGAGAACCACGGGCAGTTTTTCTTGTACACAGTATCAGCTCGTCGTCAGAATTGATAGAAAAACAAGTAGTCGTTTCCCTTTTGTCTGTATGCAGTTCATTGCGTTTTCTCGTAATTTCTCTTCGTAATGTTTCCTCTTATGTCGTCACAGTACTCAGAGCGTATAGGTCAGACATCTTCTCTCATCCCACTTCTGAGATTTTACATAGAGGAACATTGTGTGTGCATCAGCATTTTCAGTAATAAAACTCTTAGTCGATTCAATCCATCAGGCATGTATAATTGTATATTCTTCAATATATTCTCAACACACAGTCGGACAGAGTAACGTTTACTAGTACTATTTCAACAAAATTCACAACAGGAATGGTTTACAAAATGAGTGTTCATCAGTTTTATACTACGATCCTCATAGCTACCACCATCGTCAGTTCCTACATCAAAAACAACAACTTCGTGAATCAAAACAGGCACTGTTATACAATATTAATTAATCTCTATAACCAATTACGTTAATACTGAAATTCCAGAATGGATAATTAAATACAATATTTGTTACTAAAGGCTCACATTATTTAAATACATAATTATTCCAATAAATTAGATAAACCGTGCTGGTTGAGGCAGCGTGCATCGCCTTCTCGCCGGAAGTAATTGCCTACGACATATTATACAATATTTATCTTTCTCGTTAATAAATCATAGAATCAAGTATATGTCGGTGCATCGTCACTGTACGGCAGGTGCAACCAGCCGATCGGGCCGGTCTTACGCACACTAGCACGCGTCGAGTCACGCTACGCTGCACGTGGCGGCCAGACGGGTCGTCCTACTACCCACGCACACCTGGCTGGTGGGCTTAAATAGCGAGCGAGCCGCAACGAACAGGCATTCAGTCTGAGGCCGTGCCACGATACAGTTCTCACAGCTGTTACGCCGCTAGTCGTAGTTTCGCTATAACTGGGTAGTCGTTGAATATAAAAGTTATACTGTGTGAAGTGTTGCTAAAATTATTACAGTGAAATAAATCATTACGTGATAAATGGATAACCAACTGGTTTTAATTATCTACGGCTCTCATCCTGATCCCCGAAATCAGAAGTGAGCATGGACCTGAGCCTACAAATTACGCAAAGATTGTGCAATATGAAGAACATCTGCCGTGAAATGTCTGAAAAGATTCTGTAAACTACCAGTTGATTGCGGAATAGATAGCAGTTTTACCTATTTCACTGGTTCTGTTGGTCACATTTGACTCGGATACGGTAATATTAAAATGAAGTAAATTTGCAGCACAATCATGTTTTTATGGCTGCTGGCTGGCTGACTGGGTGGGTACCCAGTACCAGTACGCCGCAAGATGTGCAATGAGGTAACGTTTGAATGCGTTTCTTTGACGCAGCGCGGCGCCAGATGTGTTTGCGCTTTTAACAGAGGCGCAGCACGCGCACTGTAGTAAACGCCATATGCAGAAGAATCGTTACAGCGCATAGCTGGAGTGTGGCGTCCAGTTTGCCGCTGTTGTTACACTACGCCTGGATAACAACAATTATAAACGTTTTCTATCCACTGTGGCAACGTGACTAAAGATGATCAATGGGTGGATGTGGCATAATGACTTTATGTGGTGGCCTTTGTCAAAAATCGCACCAACCCGGTGAGTTAACAAGTTACTATATTTTTGTGAAGGTTAAGGTTCTCGATTTAAAAATCGTGTTTCTATGTCGGGAACAGAGAACTTGTGTGCTGTGCCAACTAGATACAGCTTGGGTTCACAGTAAACGAGTACCAAATTCATCATTTAATGCGGTCAATTTACAGTAATTTACAGTACAGTGTTTTAGGTTTTGATTGTGTGTAATGTGTGGTAAAGAAACCATTTTATTTATTTGAGGGTTGGTTTTCCATTACTTTTGGTGAATTCCGTAGCCATTAAGTTTTTTTAACATGACAACGCTAGAAATCTTTTATGTGAAATGGCTGTAATGTTAGTATGCAGTATGAGAACCTAGTGAGTTCACAAATCCTTTTTCTCATCATAAATCCCTTTCCAATAAATAAATTATTAAAACATTAACATAGCTGGCAAGGTGCTGCTTCTCTTTTTCTGTGTGTATTGCAGGCTACGGTGTCCACATGTGAAGAAAGAGGTTATATTGTGCGGCAGCTGTGTGCTGAATGAGTGAGGCTGCGCATCTACAGACTTTACAAGCTGTCCAGAGTTGAGCAGTGACACTGCACTACCTTAATAAGCAAGGGATGTTGGTGAACAATTGATGATATATTGTGAGTTCGTTCCAATTATATCTTCAGTTATATACAGCTCGCTACGTAGAATTCTTTCGATAATTCTTACTGAGTAGTTTACGAGTACGTAGCCAAAAATGAGAGGTAACGTCTACCGAAGAGACATCTTTGATTTTAGCATAAAGTTCCATTTGGTGTTTTTTTTTAATTGGAAGCTGAACGAAGTCTAAAGAGTTTTACAATTATTTCGTCCAAAAAGGAGTACCCTTTCAAAACTACGGTGAATAGTGATCTTTATCAACCTCCAGGAAAAATGATTTCTTAGAAGTACTTCAGATGAAAATAATTGGCGAAGGTGTACCTCATCTGGTAGTGTCTAGCATGAAAAACACCTCAGTGGACTAATTATGTACTACATGATTGGACTAACGGAGGTCCGCAGGTCCCGGGTTCAATTCACAGTGGAGGTACCTATCGGTACTCGGTTTGGTTGATGGTGGGGCATTTTCTGTGTCTGCCTGGCTAACTAGCACCATGTTGCTTGAGTCTGCCGCCAAGCAGAGATACCATTGTTGTGTGCCGTTATGAGGAGTGGCGGAGACGAAGTATCATATTAGCAGGCTTGAAGTTTCTTACCATCGTGTAACCTTCATGCCAATATAATAACCCACATTTGATTGCACTAGATTTTCACCTTTATGTTTACTATTTTGAAATCATTGTTCAATAATGGAACTTACATCCATGACAGTATAATACGTTCGCTCCTTAGATTCCTATACAGTTTTCGGAGTCGCCTCATATCCGGGTGACACTGTCAACTCAATAAGCTCTGTTTTACGGTCGGGGCTTGTGCATTTACATTTCATATAGGATTAGAGTGCAGAGAGATTCAAACATAGGTTGGAAAATTGACATATAGGAATTTAAACTTTGATCTCGAAAGTCAATGGTACGTCTAATATTTTGTATGGCCGCGTGATATAATGTCTAGACTGAGTGACTTATCGATTACCAATTGGTAAAAAGTTTACGATCAAAATAGTGTTTGCTTTGTCTGGTCTATCACTAGTAGTATTAAATGTCTTTGAGTGTGAGGTTAACGTTGCAATGGCAAGAACTATTTATTGAATTAGCCTAATAAAATTAGCATAATTCAAGGAAAATCAAACGTGATTATAGATTTTAAATAATGACTGATACAATTTAACATTTAAAGTTTTACAGGATAAGTTTTATTCAATATGTTTTACGTTTAGATTTCGTGATCTATGATCCAAAGTATAGAAATTCTTATTATTTGAAAAATATAATGTCTGGAAATGTTGTAACAGCCAGATACTTGATCATTGATGAATCTAACGCAGTCAAAGTAATTTCAGTAAGACCTGGACTGACATGTCCATAAATAACTCTTATAATAAGAATAAATTTATTCATAAAAAATGTACAAAATGTTTTATAAAAATCTGATTGGCTAGAATATTTGATTGAATACTAAAGCGTCTGCAGCTAAATAAGTTTTAAAAAACTTGTATTTTAGCATACAGTGCCTCACCCCGCAGAAAAGCAGACGGAACATCTAGCCGCCATTATAAAATAGATCAATTTTCAATTTATATGCAATAAGCAAAACCACTTATTCTAAGTTAACAACACTGTGGAAGTGAGTCTCTGTGTGTAAGGTGAAACTGTGAGTGAGTAGTGTGAGAGGGTGTGTAACAGTAAAACTAAAGGTTTGACCGTAAAGAAAAAAAAAAGGTATTAGTGAACTAATAAACTGAAGGGTCATCTCTGTCCGGACCAGTCATATTAGGAGGCGTACTTCTTTCGATCTAGATCTGTGACGATTTTGATAGCGTTGTGTTCTTCCCAGGCAAAATACTATAGGGATAGATATCCCGGTCTAGCTATGTTTCAATGAAGGGTATTTCATACCGGACCTGTCCTGTATAATACTAAAAGTTTATTTATGTTTTACTGAAGGGTATTTCATACCGGACCTTATAAATGACTAGTTATGGTTTTAGAGCAGGGTATGATACCGGACCTGAGTGTTTTGGAATCCTGCCTGTCAGGATGAACGAGCATTAATCACGAGGTTTTTATTTATCAGGTACCTTGTGGAATTTAGCGTACGAGGACGTACGCACGTCAGCATGGCCGTGTCGGTGCATCGTCACTGTACGGCAGGTGCAACCAGCCGATCGGGCCGGTCTTACGCACACTAGCACGTTTTACATAGAGGAACATTGTGTGTGCATCAGCATTTTCAGTAATAAAACTCTTAGTCGATTCAATCCATCAGGCATGTATAATTGTATATTCTTCAATATATTCTCAACACACAGTCGGACAGAGTAACGTTTACACCTATGTTTACAAAATTACACCTATGTTTGCCATGTCACTCCAATCACAAATCAAAAACTTTAAAAAATAAGTCAAAAGTAAGAAGTATGGATGAAAGAAAAAGATTGCCAACATATTGTAGACTAACAAGAAGACTTTTTAAAGTTTATCAGGTCAATGAACATTAAGGAGGCATTTTAGTACGAAAGTTGTAGTCAATATTCTTTTTTGTTGTTTGAAGTAGAACTACAGCAATATTTGACAAAATATCCTTTAAAATATTTTATTTACAACAAAAACAAAGATATTGAATGCTTTCAAGGCAGATGCTCACTGGTTTATGAGGAAAAGAATGGCAGCCTAGCCTACGTCTACTTATCAACATTGGACAGACTACCAGTGCTAGTAAAATGAGGTATGTATGTAAGATCTATTTATATATGAAGCTTTGTAACATTTTTTACATAGAGGAACATTGTGTGTGCATCAGCATTTTCAGTAATAAAACTCTTAGTCGATTCAATCCATCAGGCATGTATAATTGTATATTCTTCAATATATTCTCAACACACAGTCGGACAGAGTAACGTTTACTAGTACTATTTCAACAAAATTCACAACAGGAATGGTTTACAAAATGAGTGTTCATCAGTTTTATACTACGATCCTCATAGCTACCACCATCGTCAGTTCCTACTTCGAAAACTACAACTTCCGTGAATCAAAACAGGCTCAGTTATATAATATTAATTAATCTCTATAACCAATTACGTTAATACTGAAATTCCAGAATGGATAATTAAATACAATATTTGTTACTAAAGGCTCACATTATTTAAATACATAATTATTCCAATAAATTAGATAAACCGTGCTGGTTGAGGCAGCGTGCATCGCCTTCTCGCCGGAAGTAATTGCCTACGACATATTATACAATATTTATCTTTCTCGTTAATAAATCATAGAATCAAGTATACAATATCAAAATACAAACGTAGTTATTGTTTAAACATTTATGACTAATTGTTATATCGTTCAGTCACGTATCCGAGTAACTTGTATTAACTTAATTTGATGTGACGCGCGTTTCGGGCACCTGCTGGAGGTGCTTGTTATGCCTCTTCATATAGATGTCGCTGGTAGCCCTTGTACCGGATGTTATTGCCGGTAACACTCGGCCATCCTGCATGAGCCGTGTCCCACGGCTCTCACCACCCTTGAGCTCTGCAGCACCACCAGGATGATCCTGAAGCAAAACATATTTCGCAAAGTAAACTGTTACAGGAACATTTGATGCACTTATTTAGAAAACTGTTACACAAATGAATAATTTCTCAACATAAATCGGTTCAGGTAGTCATTCACAGGTGACGAACACACAGCTTGGCATTCTCCCCTTTTTTAGACTTGATCACCCAGCCGTCATATAAGCCACACAGTTCTATTCACACTTATTTACTCGTTCAATGACTTGATCACTCAGCTGTCATTTTAGTCACCTAGTTTTATTCCCCTTGTTTCTTCTGCATACAATGACTTGATCACCCAGCCGTCATATAAAGCCACACAGTTCTATTCACCCTAATTTACTCGTTCAATGACTTGTTCACACATGTTGGCATTCTAGTAAAAAAACTCTATTCACCCTTGTTAAAAAGTACAAAATGATTTGATTGCAACACGCACGCTTTCTTCAAACGTAAGAATATCGATTTTCTACCTGTATCACACGCTATCAGAAATAATGAGCATAACACGACCAACCTCAAAATATTGTTGCTATGTACTCGGTGAATGCCACCACGTCTCGTCACCTCGCTATGGCCGTAGCGCTGCTAGCACTCACAGCGCTGCTGCAGCCTGCACTCCTTCGCCTCGTGCCTCAGACGTGCCAGCGACACGCGCAGTAGATCATGCGAGTAGTTTTTACGTGTCTGTAGTTTCCGAGCAACGATATCTCCATTCATGTGTACTCTTCTACATAATCTGTTCTTAAACCACATCTTCTAGAGAACCACGGGCAGTTTTTCTTGTACACAGTATCAGCTCGTCGTCAGAATTGATAGAAAAACAAGTAGTCGTTTCCCTTTTGTCTGTATGCAGTTCATTGCGTTTTCTCGTAATTTCTCTTCGTAATGTTTCCTCTTATGTCGTCACAGTACTCAGAGCGTATAGGTCAGACATCTTCTCTCATCCCACTTCTGAGATTTTACATAGAGGAACATTGTGTGTGCATCAGCATTTTCAGTAATAAAACTCTTAGTCGATTCAATCCATCAGGCATGTATAATTGTATATTCTTCAATATATTCTCAACACACAGTCGGACAGAGTAACGTTTACTAGTACTATTTCAACAAAATTCACAACAGGAATGGTTTACAAAATGAGTGTTCATCAGTTTTATACTACGATCCTCATAGCTACCACCATCGTCAGTTCCTACATCAAAAACAACAACTTCGTGAATCAAAACAGGCACTGTTATACAATATTAATTAATCTCTATAACCAATTACGTTAATACTGAAATTCCAGAATGGATAATTAAATACAATATTTGTTACTAAAGGCTCACATTATTTAAATACATAATTATTCCAATAAATTAGATAAACCGTGCTGGTTGAGGCAGCGTGCATCGCCTTCTCGCCGGAAGTAATTGCCTACGACATATTATACAATATTTATCTTTCTCGTTAATAAATCATAGAATCAAGTATATGTCGGTGCATCGTCACTGTACGGCAGGTGCAACCAGCCGATCGGGCCGGTCTTACGCACACTAGCACGCGTCGAGTCACGCTACGCTGCACGTGGCGGCCAGACGGGTCGTCCTACTACCCACGCACACCTGGCTGGTGGGCTTAAATAGCGAGCGAGCCGCAACGAACAGGCATTCAGTCTGAGGCCGTGCCACGATACAGTTCTCACAGCTGTTACGCCGCTAGTCGTAGTTTCGCTATAACTGGGTAGTCGTTGAATATAAAAGTTATACTGTGTGAAGTGTTGCTAAAATTATTACAGTGAAATAAATCATTACGTGATAAATGGATAACCAACTGGTTTTAATTATCTACGGCTCTCATCCTGATCCCCGAAATCAGAAGTGAGCATGGACCTGAGCCTACAAATTACGCAAAGATTGTGCAATATGAAGAACATCTGCCGTGAAATGTCTGAAAAGATTCTGTAAACTACCAGTTGATTGCGGAATAGATAGCAGTTTTACCTATTTCACTGGTTCTGTTGGTCACATTTGACTCGGATACGGTAATATTAAAATGAAGTAAATTTGCAGCACAATCATGTTTTTATGGCTGCTGGCTGGCTGACTGGGTGGGTACCCAGTACCAGTACGCCGCAAGATGTGCAATGAGGTAACGTTTGAATGCGTTTCTTTGACGCAGCGCGGCGCCAGATGTGTTTGCGCTTTTAACAGAGGCGCAGCACGCGCACTGTAGTAAACGCCATATGCAGAAGAATCGTTACAGCGCATAGCTGGAGTGTGGCGTCCAGTTTGCCGCTGTTGTTACACTACGCCTGGATAACAACAATTATAAACGTTTTCTATCCACTGTGGCAACGTGACTAAAGATGATCAATGGGTGGATGTGGCATAATGACTTTATGTGGTGGCCTTTGTCAAAAATCGCACCAACCCGGTGAGTTAACAAGTTACTATATTTTTGTGAAGGTTAAGGTTCTCGATTTAAAAATCGTGTTTCTATGTCGGGAACAGAGAACTTGTGTGCTGTGCCAACTAGATACAGCTTGGGTTCACAGTAAACGAGTACCAAATTCATCATTTAATGCGGTCAATTTACAGTAATTTACAGTACAGTGTTTTAGGTTTTGATTGTGTGTAATGTGTGGTAAAGAAACCATTTTATTTATTTGAGGGTTGGTTTTCCATTACTTTTGGTGAATTCCGTAGCCATTAAGTTTTTTTAACATGACAACGCTAGAAATCTTTTATGTGAAATGGCTGTAATGTTAGTATGCAGTATGAGAACCTAGTGAGTTCACAAATCCTTTTTCTCATCATAAATCCCTTTCCAATAAATAAATTATTAAAACATTAACATAGCTGGCAAGGTGCTGCTTCTCTTTTTCTGTGTGTATTGCAGGCTACGGTGTCCACATGTGAAGAAAGAGGTTATATTGTGCGGCAGCTGTGTGCTGAATGAGTGAGGCTGCGCATCTACAGACTTTACAAGCTGTCCAGAGTTGAGCAGTGACACTGCACTACCTTAATAAGCAAGGGATGTTGGTGAACAATTGATGATATATTGTGAGTTCGTTCCAATTATATCTTCAGTTATATACAGCTCGCTACGTAGAATTCTTTCGATAATTCTTACTGAGTAGTTTACGAGTACGTAGCCAAAAATGAGAGGTAACGTCTACCGAAGAGACATCTTTGATTTTAGCATAAAGTTCCATTTGGTGTTTTTTTTTAATTGGAAGCTGAACGAAGTCTAAAGAGTTTTACAATTATTTCGTCCAAAAAGGAGTACCCTTTCAAAACTACGGTGAATAGTGATCTTTATCAACCTCCAGGAAAAATGATTTCTTAGATACTACACTACCATAAGCATGTGGCTAGGAAAGGGACACCGGCTGCTTTTTTTAGAACAAATATTCCCGTGGCACAAATTCTGAGGTCCACGCAGACAGCTGATATTCTAAAATTCAATGAAACCTTTCTCCCACAATTCAGGAAGGCAACGAATTAAAGAAGGGCAAGTTGGCGGCGAAATGGGCCTTCAACTGCGCCGTGAGATACAACGCAGTGTTCCGCACCCTCTGCATCGCCTACGCCAGACTGATCACGGTGTACCGACAGGAACAAAAGGTAATGAGGACATTTCTAAAATATATCATAGGCTTGCACTTGGCCTTCGTAAGCGATGATAAGGCCGTACGGTAATAGAGTATTTACTCTTCTCCAAGGAGAGAGCGTGATTGTGGATTTGTTCTCTCAAAACTAACCGATTTAATAGCGAGATAAGCTGCGACAGACAACGCCTGTGTAAAAGATATCTACACGCGTGACGTAGAGAGATACGAGCTTACGCTGTTAGCTGTTGTATAGTGGCAGGCTTAGATATCATGGTGGTAGTAGCAAGGAAGGCGTAGACCACGGCCTCAGCTTACTGACCCCTGGTCTATAATCATGAAGGACTTTATTGGGACTGTGCCTTATCCCTGGTCTGCTTCAATATAATATATATATTTTCAGTTATACACAAACTAATGAAGGTCAATAATATAATCAATATGGGCTGACTTTTGTCACTTGTTCACAAATTCAAAATGTATAATTATTGTTTTTAAGGGCATTATCTATGCGTGGTGCCCCCACCTGGATGTGTTGATTTGGCGCCACTAGGGTTAGTAACAAGGTCGTCGAAAAAATATTGTACTATCATTTTCGGTAACTTCTCTTATTCATACGAAAGCAGCAGTATTTTATGTGTGGGTCGTCAGCTTCCTCATAGAGCTATGAGAATTCTACGCATGCCAAATTTTAAAGCAATTTAGGTGCAATCAAACTTTAGCATTCATAATTTAGCAGCAATCATGACTCAGTTACAGCGAGTTGTTTTTAGTGTGTCAGCTGGAGACATGGGTCTCCAGCTGACACATGCCAGGAAGGCAAACCAGTGAGGTTAGGGCTTTAGACTATAGTCAGGCATTTAAAGCACAATGAGAGCAATGAGAGCCAAAAAAATTAACGATCACATTGATAAACTGTTGGATCTACGAACGAAATACCGTGTGTAAGCTGGCGACCCGTGTCACCAGCTTACACATCTGGATCTTCGTAATTATTTAAGTTACGATTATGTATTGTACCTCATATTTTAGAGCAAAATAGAAGCGCCAGGCTTCAAAATTTTCGAATCTCTAGTGCTAAAACTGTTTGAGCTACGAGCCGATATGTGTGTGTAAGCTGGTGACATGGGTCGCCAGCTGACACATGTTGTATCTCTGAAACTACATAAGTGAGAACTTCGTTTTAAAGATCAGATGAGACCATACAATAGAAGCGTTCACGAGTCAAAATTTCAAATCTCCTGGCTGTCTAGATTCAAAGTTATAAGCAAAAAACTATTTTCCCGCCAAAAAATTCAAAATAATCGCACGGACGCCGCTGAGCGGGCCGTTGCCGTTCCGTGCGCTACGCTATTACAATAGAGTTTCAACTTAGCCGTCATTGTTTTAAAATTCATTTTAACCTGCACTTTCGTATCGATTCAATTGGTATATTGAGCGTGTTAGACCAGGAGCCGACAGAAATAAGCAATGGTATACTACCGATTAACTTTATAGAGAGACTACGAACGACCTTCACCAAATTTGAGGTCAAGTGATAATATAACCCTTCATCGTTGGTGCATAATTCAAGTCTACTAATTTAACTAATAGGAAGTCAAGATTTAGTTTAGTAATGAATCAACATATAAGAAACTAGCTTCTTCCCGTTTTACTTTAGTTTAAAAAGCCATTTGATTTATGTTTCATAACCATATTTATTACTTTGAAGATGCAGAAATTAATGTTGTGAATATGTTTAAATTTTCAGATCAATGGAACATTTTTGGCTTCAGAAGTTGCTGTAACTGTGGATGTAATTGGGAAAAGGTGTATTCTAGTAATTTTAAAAATTGTATGTAATAAGTAAAGTGATGAAATCTTTTTTCAAAGCATTAAAGTTTGTAGGATGCAACCAGACACTAACATCCAAAAAGAAGGTTGTTTATAGACCCTGAATGCAGTTAAAAGCGTGCTGTGTTAAAAAGTATTGTTACCCGAAGAGGTCTCTTCTTATGGGGAGAGAGATGGTGGATACTGTGGTACAAATTGAATTTTCAACCAGCTCACCAAGGCATAGAAAACTTTACAAGTGATTTCTGTGAATCTATAATAAATAATTATAAATGGTGCTGCTGAGTGCGTCGGTGGGTGGTATCCGGGAGCTCATAAGTATATGCGAAGAGTACGCGCGTTGTCACCGCCTAAAATACAATGCCAAGAAGAGCGAACTTGTGGTCTTCCGAGACGGTGCTAAAGGACCTTCGAGCGTGCCCCCTGTCAAGCTAGATGGAGTACCCTTAAAGCTGGTACATAGATTTAAGTATCTCGGCCACATCGTGACTGACGACATGCGCGACGACGATGATATGAAATATCTTAATTTGGCAATGCCAGCAATGCCAATGGGAAAGCAATGCCAATGGCAGCACCCCGACGGATTTTTTCGGACTTATTATTGTAATAACATGTAAGCTTCTTTTTATCTAGTTACTTACTTCCATTTAGTCGAGGGTTTCTCAAAAAATTATTGAACCCTTTTCCCATTACAACATTTACATTTGTCGAGGTTTTTTTCTTCTTCAAAATTATTAATTTTATTTTTTATTCGCAATATTCGATAATATATTTAGTCTGGCAATTAGCCTGTAATAATAATAATAATAAATTTATTTATTAATTTTAACGAAATGCAATGAGTCCTAAGTAATACTGTAAGAAGGTTTTTTCTTCTTATCTTTCTTATATATTTTGCGAGCTTATGTGTGTGTGTACATTTGTCGCGGGTATTTTCAAAATTTTTAATTTTATTTTTTATAAAGTGAATTTATCCCATGTGTGCCCATGTTTTAATATAGTTATTCTGCTATTTAGGGCAAAGACCAATTCGCAGATGTCACGTTTTCAAGATTAAAACCATGTTAAGAAATCAAGAGATAGTTCTATGAAAACCGCTGCCTTAAAAACAGCCATGTGCACGTCGGGCCGTGCGCAGTGTAGGATTCCGTAGTTGCCCTTCACAATAACTTCAAACATCTATACGAACAGAAATTTTGAAAGGAATTGTACGAAATTTTCATTTTAACATCTACAAGTATGTTATACTTTGGTCGACTACTACTCGTTAAACTGTAAAACCAACTTAGTCTGATAGTTTACCTTTAAAGTTCAGTGTGCATACTACTACTGTGAATTTTAAAATAATTTAGAAGATAGAGGAGGGTTTACGCTCGAATCTGTCGAAATCTATCACTTTAAAGTGTAGTATTTTGCAAATGGATCCTTGAATCCAAAAGTTATGCTCCTAGTTTCAAAATATTTTTGAAAGACCTACTAAATGATACTACACACGATGGGGTAGACGCGAAAATAATAAGTCATCCCCAAGTCATGCGTATGAGAGCAACCCTAAACAATATATTTTTCAAAATTTTCTTCTACCACTTCGTCGGCGTGATTAATAACTGTATAACCATCATCAGTCGGGAAACATCCACTGCTGGACAGAGGCCTCCCTCATGGCACGCCACATCGACCGGTCCCGAGCCACTTGCATCCAGCGACTCCCTGAGACTCTAACCAGATCGTCGGTCCATCTAGTAGGGGGACGGCCTGCTAGACGTTTCCCGGTGGCCGTGTGCCGTGTGGTTCCGGCTTAGAATGTAACCACCACATCTCTTCCTGTGGGTGTCGTAAGAGGCGACCAAGGGAATACCTACACCGGGGGGAGGGACAGCAGCTTCCTCCTGAAGAACTAAATCGAATACTGCGATCACCAAACCGTCTAGCAAGCGTGGTGATTATGCTAAAACCCCTTATGGCAGTACGCCCATTACTACGGCCCCCAGTCCCCGGCGGCCCCGCTATTCCTGGCTACGGTAGCAATCACGGTTCACCGGCTCGTTAGAACTAAGCTGAAACTGAAAGCACCACGTCGAGCTCCACATAAGACTCCAGGAAAGCTATCATGCACAAAATTAGTCCACGATCATGACCTAAGGAAGGAAATAGATGATGCCTTCGGAGCCATAACACCGGAGATACCGGAGGATATGTCTGTCGATGACTGTTGGCGCTTATATGCCGATAATCTACATGAAAGTGCTTCACAAGTACTTGGAAAACCACAAAGGAAAAACCAAGACTGGTTCGATGAATCCGATGCGGAGATGAAAAAGCTTGTTGATGACTACAGACGTGCTCTCCTTTCTTCAAATGCTACCGAACGAAAAAAGGCACAACATGATCTGAAACTTAAAGTACGCGCTCTCAAAAACGAGTGGTGGAAATGCAAAGCAACAGAGATGCAGTTGTACGCGGACACCGGTCAAGTTGGTCGTTTCTTTGAGACATTACAAACTATCTTTGGGCCAAAAATAAGGAAGATTGCTCCAATACTCAGCAAAGATAAAAGAAGTCGACTGACGGAACAAAGCGACATCCTTGCTCGATGGGTTGAACATTTCAACGATGTCCTCAATCCCCAAACGCAGACCACTGACTTGCAGTATATACAAGCACTCGCAACTGCACCTATCGTTAATGATCTTGATTTAGCACCATCGTTTGAAGAACTCTCTGCGGCGATAAATAGGCTCAAGAATGCCAAGACACCGGGGATAGACAGCCTACCGTCAGAAATTTACAAATATGGCGGTCCAAATATCAAAAGTAGGTTGTATGATCTTATCTTAAAGATATGGGAGTGTGAAGTTATACCACAGGATTGGAAAGACGCCTCAATCTGCAAATTATACAAGGGCAAAGGTGATATTTCCGACTGCAGCTCCTTCAGAGGCATCTCTCTCCTGTCCACTGCTGGAAAAATACTAGCACATATAATTAACACCCGACTATCCCGCCTTGCAGAAACTATACTCCCCGAGACGCAATGCGGTTTTCGTCCTAGCAGAGGTACGGTAGATGCAATTTTTATTGTAAAACAAATGCAAGAAAAATGTTTGGAACAACATCGTCCTCTATATATGTGTTTCGTTGACCTAGAAAAAGCTTTTGACCGAATACCGCGTGAAGCCTTATGGATTGTGCTGAAGAAGTCTGGCTGTCCTGAGAAGTTCGTAAACTTAGTACGCCAGTTTCATGAGAATATGATGGCAAAAGTTAGACATGAAAACGACTTCTCAGACCCTTTTCCAGTGACGAGCGGAGTAAAACAAGGTTGTGTACTGGCACCCACCCTGTTCGCGCTATATTTTGCTGTAGTGATGCAAGATGCGACTAAATGCTGTACTGGACAGATAGAAATAAATTCAAGGACGGATAGAAGCGTTTTTGACCTTTCACGCTTCAAAGCAAAACGACAAGTCACAGAATCTTCGGTCATAGATATCCTCTACGCTGACGACGTTTGCCTCATGGCTGACTCAGTGGCATCACTTCAGGCTTATATGGACCACCTACACGCGTCTTGCTGTAAATTTGGCTTAGTGATAAGTGTAACTAAAACACAGGTTCTAAAACAGCCACCCAGAAGTTGTCATGCAGACGACTCGAATGTAAAACTGGGCAATAGGAACCTAGAAGTAGTGTCTCACTTTCGGTATTTAGGAAGCCAAATTAGATGTGACAACAGTCTCGCGTCGGAAATACCTGCCCGCATAGCTAACGCCGCTGCAGCTTTTGGTAAATTGAATGGGCGTGTTTGGAAGTCGCACGATCTCAAGCTGCAGACTAAAATTCAAGTCTACAGGGCGATAGTTTTGCCCACGCTTCTTTACGCTGCAGAGACATGGTGTTGCTATAAAGCAGATATTAAGAAACTTGACACCTTCCACCTACGCTGCCTGCGTTCCATCTTGCATATCAAATGGCAAGATCGTGTTCCAAACACCGAAGTTCTTCGTCGTGTCAAAATGCCAGGAATCGAGGCACTTATAATAAAACATCAGCTGCGATGGAGTGGCCACGTTTTCCGCATGCCTGATAGTAGACTACCAAAAGCCATCTTCTACTCGGAACTTTCATGTGGAAAACGGAAACAAGGTGGGCAATACCTGCGATATAAAGACGTCCTCAAACGCCACCTTAACGCTTGCTGTATACCGACCGACAGTTGGGAGAAGCTCGCATCCCAGAGGCCGGAATGGCGCTCTACTGTGCAGAAAAGGGTTGACCAATACGAGCAGATGCGATTGCAAGACCTGGATGTGAAGCGCCAAACAAGGAAAACCCGGCCTAAGCTCTCCTACACGTACACATACAACTCGGCTGGACAGCTACACTGCGCTCCGTGTGGGCGCGTCTTTAAATCCAAGTTTGGGTTCGCGAGCCACGTCAGAGCGCACCACAACCTGGACTTGGATAATTGAGGGAGTCGCCGTCGCCGGACACGGCGAGGAGGACTATATATATATAGCAATCACTGTTACGGCGGGGCAGGGGGTGCGATGAATCTCCGGAATTGTATAATACCCGTATCAAATTACAGCGTTCTAGTAGTGAGAGTCACTGAGCTACGCCGCGGACGCAGACGGACTTGTTTGACTACGGAATCCTAAAAACTCACGAGCCCCCACACAAAGCTGCTCTTTTTGCCAATTTGCTAGTTTTGTTATATTTGACAGGTGACGTATATGACAAATTTATTATACAGCATAAGGTACAAAATAGTGTTTATTCTGTTACGTAGTCTAATAGTTTAAAGAAACAAAATAAATTTCAATATCTGACGTAGTACATTCAAATAGTCTTTACATTGATATTATAAACGCGAAAGTTTGTATATACAATTTACATATTCTATGGTCGGTTGCTAGGCAACGCGTTTTTGTTATGCCCAAATTGCCCATGTAATCCCACTAATATTATAAGTGTGATTTTGGACAATTTACACAATATGTCTTTATAAATTATAGCCTATATGTTATTCTGATGTATAAGCTATATTATTGTAAAGTTTCATTCAAATCCATTCAGTAGTTTTTCCGTGAAAGCGTCACAAACATCCAAACTTTCACACTTATAATATTAGTAGAATAGAATATACAATTATACATGCCTGATGGATTGAATCAACTCAGAGTTTTATTACTGAAAATACTGATGCACACACAATGTCTCTCTATGTAAAAGGGTGGAATTTCGAAAAATCCTTTCTTAAACGATGCCTACACTTTACATAGAATACGCCCTCAAAATTTCATGTCTCTAGTCAGTGGTTTAGGCTGTGTTGATATCTCAGTCAGTCAGTCAGGACTTTGAATTTTATATGTATAGATTGGCTTTTGGCATTGGCTTTTCGGTGAAGGTAAACATCGTGAGGAAACCTGCACACTCTTGAGAAGAAATTCAAAGGTGTGTGTGAAGTCTACAAATCCGCACAGCGCCCGCGTGTTGGACCATGGCCCATACACTTTCTGTAGTAGAGTAGGCCTAAGCCCCTGCAGTGAAAGCATATATATGTACAGGCTGTTGATGATGATTTGTTCTTATAGCGGCCGGCCACAGTACACACTCTGAAAATTTGGTCTAGTCTCCGTAATTAGGTACTTGACAATTAGTTTGGGGTTAAATTGTATTTTATACCATGACGGACATTAAAAGAAAGCCCCAAATCTCAAAAATTTGAAGATTCATTGCATTTTGAAGATTTTTTATAGGGGCATATAAGACATTTATCACGCCAATATAGTAATGTGACGTCACAAAACACGCCCGATTTATATGGAGCGTTTTATCACCGCGTGACTAGAATCACTTTTCGGCGAGTTGTGCTAAAAAATCTATTAGTCGTATCGAAAAAAACTTGATAGAGCTATTTATCTTTTTACATGCACTATCGAGTGAGACGAAATAATAAGTTATTTTGTCAAACCGAACTGTTGAGTTACTGATGTGTTACCTTATAGTTACCTATTAGTATACTCTTAACATCCGGTGCAAGGGATACCAGCGACATCTTTAAATTATTAAAATAGAGAAAAAGTATGTATTGTATAAAATAGATAAATCTACATACATCTACACTAGTAAATCACGCGACAAGCTTTTATAACATATAAATTGTTCAATGTAATCAATTGATGGGTTTGATTTAATTTAAAGTTTATTTTCTTCTTTTTAGAGCATTTAAATAAAAGCTTCTTTATGAAATTTTTTTATATTAATTTATTTTTTATTTTTTAGTTATCGTGTAAATGTTTCTTAAGACTAAAAAAGTCTAGTTAAATTACTGAATCTATTTCAATTTAAAAAAGTATCCAAGTTAGGTCCCACGTAGGACGATGTAAAGTAATTTTGATTGGAATTTGTACGAAACTTTCATTATGGCATCTCGAAGTCTATTTTTACCCGCGACGGAACGGAGACAGTGTATGCGTTTAGTTATAATTTGGTCGACCATTACTCGTTCACCTGCAAAGCCAGCTTAGTCATGATAGTTTTTCTATTAAGTTCAGTGTACATACCACTGTGAAGTATTCAGATTTTTAAAAGCAATAGTTACGAAGATATACGGGGGGAAACGCGAAAATAGTAAATACATTTTGAAACTAGTTTTGAACGACATTTCTTAATACATTTGCTAAAAAATATAACAAATAGTAAAATTATAATGAAGATGATTGTGTTCCGGTTAGCACAGAAAGCAAAGTAACGTTTCTAGATGAGCACGCTTCCATTTGTCAGCTCTAATCACTTAACATCGGATGATATGAAGACGAAAGTACCAGGACCTCATACCTAAGGTGGAGTCTAACTACAACTTCAAAGAGAGAAAAAGAGATATATAATATCTTGGCATAAGGTCTCTGTCCTCCCCATAAGATTAAATTAAATCATTATCAACATTCGAATTTACATATGTATATTTAAAAAGCGAAGGCCCGCGTTCTATTTAAAAAAAACTCGAACTGAAGCCAATCCTCTTGGAACATGTCAATGCAGCAAAAAGTATCTAATTAAACAGACCCCGATCTTTTTTCGGAGGTTAGTGCGGAACAGTTGTCTTACACGCTCTCTGACACTTATGTCAACCTGGTAGTCTATTATTGAGATTGTGTGTGTGTGTGTTATTGAGTGTGTTGCAAATACTGCCCAGTGACTCGGCAAAAATTCTACTACTTTGTCGGCGTGATTAATATGTATACCCGTACTAAATTACACCTTTCTAGTAGTAAGGGTCTCTAAGCAAAGCCGCGGACTGACAGACGGACCGACCAACAGAGCAAAATTAAATGGGTTCGTAATTTGACTGCGGAACCCTACAAACAGAAGTGTCAGAAGTTGAGCGTTCTCATTTCAAAATATAAGTTTTACTCAAACCCGCGCGGAATATGTCATTAACTTCTTCTGTTTCTGATAACCTGGTAGTTCAAATGATTTTTCAATAGTTTGGTAGGAAATTAACCTGCGCTACAAAAACGATATTGCACGCTCCGGTGCACTTATGTCAACGTGGTATTCTGGAATTAAGATGAGCCCGTATTTGAGGGACCATTGAAAAGTTCTTCTTTATTTCTCCTGGCTCCAGCATCAGACCAGGACCGATGACCTAGTTAAGCTCGCGAGTAGTCACTGGATGCAAGTGGCTCGGCCCTATCACCGTGCATGTGTGGGCGCGCCATAACAGGGAGACTCATGTCCAACAGTGAACTTCTGCAGCCGATGATTATTGCACACGCTGCCTTGTCCAGCCTCAATTGAGTGACACTATCTTGTCTTAAATTTATTTAGAAAACCATTGCCAAACTAACATAAACACACGCTTTTTAGTTGTATTTTTGGCATTTATGCATGACATTCAGCATTTACACAGAGGATATAATCACAGACTTTGCACAGACTAGGTACTGATATAATGCACAATCACGACTTGATATGATTATGTGGTTACTCTTTCATTCCCTTGGGCCAAAAAGAGACAAATAGCATTTTGAATCTAAAACACTTCAACTAAAGTCTAAAGTTAATGAATCTATTTAGATTTAAAAAAAAAAGTGACAGAAGCTACGCGTTCTCATTGGTAGAATAAACCGCGCGTAATATGTCATGTGAGCTAAATCAAACCTACTTCTGTTTCTGCTAACCTGGTACTTCAAATGATTTTAAGTAGTTTGTTAGGAATCAACCTGCGCTACGATATATAGAAACGATATAGCACGCTCCCTTGCACTTATGTCAGCCTGGTATTCTGATTTTGAGATGAGCCCGAATTCGAGGGGCCTATTGAAGAGTTTCTCTTTATTCCTCCTGACTCCAGCATCAGACCAGCTCGATAGTACCAGAAAAACGCATTGTCATCGGAACTGAACCAACGTACAAAATTTCAACTCCCTAGGATAAGAGGAAGTGCTTCTAATTCAGCTTGCAAGATTTGACCCGAACATACATACATACAAACATTGCAAGTTAAATAAAAGCTTTTAAAAATACTGCACACATTTTACAAAATAAACAAAGTATTGTAGATTATTTTAAACCATTTTTAAGTATCATAGCAAGCATGTGTATAATAAGAAAATGTACACTCTTTTGTTTAAAACAAATATTACGCTATGTTTATATTAATTGATTGTGGATACTTTAGTACCAGTAGTCCGGGGTTAGGAACGTAAACATAAAAGTATAGAGAACAAAGATACAATTATTTATCTTACGTACTATGTGGTAATAATAATAACAGGGTATGTAACTATTTACAAAATACTAAGATAATACATCTAGATTAGCGGTACGATTAACATTTTCATGATAAAAGCTTTAAAATTCTTTTTTCATTTAATATTTTTTTCGATTCATTCTTTGTATTTCATTTTTTTCTCGAATTGTTTTCGTTTCTCTTTTTTTGTTAAAGCATTTTTTCTCTCTTTTTTTGTCTCTCTTTTGAAATATTTTCTTTTTAAAACGTGTTTATATTTTTTTCTTTATTTTCATTTTTTTAATTTTTTTAATTTTTTTCTTTATTTACATTTTTTTTAAATATGTAATAATACATTTTGTTAATTAATTTATTTCAAATATCTCGATAGTGTTAGTTACAATAAATCGTCTTACATACTCTTAATGGTAATAATAATAACAGGGTATTTAACTTTTTAGAAAATACCAAGATTCGTCTAGATTAGCGGTACGGTTGGATGGAAACACGTGCATTTTGGTGAAACTCCCTTTGACGGGGCCGTCCACCCGGTCCGACACTGTGTTCAGGAGGCTGTTGGTCTGGTTGGTTTCATCATCATCATCATCAAAAGCCTATATATGTCCCCACTGCAGGGGCTCAGGCCTACTCTCCTCCTGGTTGGTTTACTGGCTGCCAATGCCCTTCCCTTTTAATGTCTACGTCATCCTTGAGCGAGTCAGTAACCCAACACCCCAGGTATTTGAACTCCGACACCACTTGAAGGAGTATCTTTGAGAGTGCCAAAGGGTATATCTATGTAGGACTAGGACTACTTGTTGTCCGCCTTGTAAAATAGCAACTCACTCTCTTGGTGTAATACCTGACGTTGTGGACCTTAAAATACCACTCGCAGATACCCGCGAGTGGTATGCAACAGCTTCTTTAGGGCACTTGAGGGGCACAGCAACACAGTGTCGTCACCGTAACTAATGTTATTTACAAATTGACCGTCAATGGAGCATACTACCATCGCGTTACTGAGCTCTTCAACCATCTGATTCACGTACACACTGAAGAACTTGGATGAAGATTCTTTTTCTTAGTCAGTCCTGTCGGAGTGGTCGGAGTTATGGATTGTCTGGTATGTGGCTTTTGCGAGAGTTCTTCGAAGATGTCTCTCTATTTGTAGCATTCCGTTTGCACTGAAGATCTTGGGTGAAGATTCTTCTTCTTAGTCGTACACTCCTGTCGGAGTGGTCGGAGTTATGGATTGTTTGCTATGTTGGTCGCGGCTTTTGCAAGAGTTCTTCATCTCTCTCTATTTGGGGCATTTCGTGTGCACTCAGAAAGGGAACACATTCGGTGAAGATTTAACTGCTTCTTTTATATATAATATAGAAAAAAATATTAACATAATTTTTTACATTAAAGAACAGGTTTTTTTCATAACGATTTTATTGTATAAATTTTTTAATTTTTTTCTAGCTATTTTTTTTTCTTTTAGTACATTACGCTTTTTTTGCACATTTTTTAAATTCTTTTTACAATTTTTTTTTCTTTTTACACATTTTTTAAATGTATTTTTCTTATTTATTATATTATTTTTTAATTTCTTTTTCCTTTTTTTCTTTAAACTTTTTTCTACGATAAATCGTCTTACATACTTTTAATGGTAATAATAATAATAACAGGGTATGTAACTATTTACAAAATACAAAGATAATACATCTAGATTAGCGGTACGGTTGGCCGGCACCACGGCAAAGGGGCCACATTGGTGAAATGCCCTTTGACGGGGCCGTCCACCCGGTCCGCCACTGTGTTCAGGAAGCGGTTGGTCTGGTTGGTTTACTGGCTGCCAATGTCTACGTCATCCTTGAGCGAGTCAGTAACCCAACACCCCAGGTATTTGAACTCCGAAACCACTTGAAGACGAGTATCTTTGAGTGCCAAAGGGTATATCTATGTAGGATTAATTGTTGCCCGCATTGTAAAATAGCAACTCACCCTCTTGGCGTAATACCTGACCTGACCTGACCAACAGCTTCCTGAAGGCACTTATTGAGGTAACTAATATTATTTACAAATTGACCGTCAATGGAGCATACTACTATCGCGCTACTGAGCTCCTCAATCAGCCGATTCACGTAATACTAAAAAGCTTGGGTGGAGATATATTAATATAAACATATTATTGGTTAAAACATAGTGTTTGTTATTGTCTTTTAATATATTAGGTACATTTACTTAATACAAACATACTTGCTATGATACTTTAATAGTAGTAGAGGTGTTCATAGGCATGAGCCGAATCAGAGTGCATATTAAACAGATCGCTACAATACACGTTTTTCAATCAATTTGCGATTACCATAAAATAAAACTACATAAGAAAATTATTTCAGTTAAGAATTAAAGCAGTTGGTAAAAGTAGAATATTATACTAATCGGGTATATTAATTTAGTTTTTTAAATCACTCGCGTTCAGCATGTATTTTTTTTCTCTGTTTCGATGAAAAACGTTTCAATTTTGTATCTGTACAATGGCTAATGATCAATTGTGATTGGTGTAAGTAAAGAAAATGGCCTAGTCTCAACTCAACAGTTAGATTTGACGTTATAACTAATCCAATGAAACAAAAGTGGTCTCAGTTGTTACCGACGATAACATCCGGTGCAAGGGCTACCAGCGATATCTATATGAAGAGGCATGACAAGCATCTACAGCAGGTGCCCGCAACGCGCGTCACATCAAATTAAGTTATTACAAGTTACTCGGATACGTGACAACGATATTTATATTTAGTCATAAATGTTTAAACAATAACTACTTTTATAGTTTGATATTGTATAGCTGATTCTATGATTTATTAACAAGATTAATATTGTATAATATGTCGTCGGCAATTACTTCCGGTGAGAAAGCGATGCACGCTGCCTCAACCAGCTCTGTTTATCTAATTTTTAGGAATAACTATGTATTTGAACAATATAATTATCCATTTTGGAATTTCAGTATTGACGTAATTGGTTATAGGGATTTATTAATCCTACTAATATTATAAGTGTGAAAGTTTGGATGTTTGTGACGCTTTCACGGAAAAACTACTGAATGGATTTGAATGAAACTTTACAATAATATAGCTTATACATCAGAATAACATATAGGCTATAATTTATAAAGACATATTGTGTAAATTGTCCAAAATCACACTTATAATATTAGTGGGATTACATGGGCAATTTGGGCATAACAAAAACGCGTTGCCTAGCAATCGACCATAGAATATGTAAATTGTATATACAAACTTTCGCGTTTATAATATCAGTGTGAAGACTATTTGAATGTACTACGTCAGATATTGAAATTTATTTTGTTTCTTTAAACTATTAGACTACGTAACAGAATTATTATTTTGTACCTTATGCTGTATAATAAATTTGTCATATACGTCACCTGTCAAATAACAAAACTAGCAAATTGGCAAAAAGAGCAGCTTTGTGTGGGGGCTCGTGAGTTTTTAGGATTCCGTAGTCAAACAAGTCCGTCTGCGTCCGCGGCGTAGCTCAGTGACTCTCACTACTAGAACGCTGTAATTTGGTACGGGTATTATACAATTCCGGAGATTCATCGCACCCCCTGCCCCGCCGTAACCGTGATTGCTACCGTAGCCAGGAATAGCGGGGCCGCCGGGGACTGGGGGCCGTAGTAATGGGCGTACTGCCATAAGGGGTTTTAGCATAGTCACCACCCTTGCTAGACGGGTTGGTGATCGCAGTATTCGATTTAGTTCTTCAGGAGGAAGCTGCTGTCCCTCCCCCCGTTGTAGGTTTTCCCTTAGTCGCCTCTTACGACACCCACAGGAAGAGATGTGGTGGTTACATTCTAAGCCGGAACCACACGGCACACGGCCACCGGGAAACGTCTACCAGGCCGTCCCCCTACTAGATGGACCGACGATCTGGTTAGAGTCTCAGGGAGTCGCTGGATGCAGGTGATGAAGGGTTGCCTAGCAGCAGCCTATTCACTCTGGCCTTAAAGACATCCAGGTTGTAGCGCTTGGGAAACATCGAATCTGGCAGGGAATACTACTCCTTAGTGTGCATAATAAATGAAAAAGTGCAAGGCTTCGTGTGAAATATAATGACTTTATCCATACACTACTTTTCAATAATGATACAAACCTTTGTGATCAATGACTGCAACAGGAGAACAAGACTTGAATTCCGAATATGAGCAACCGGGCTGATTACAAAGTTGAACATCGCCTGAAACAAAAATCTAGTTAAATATAAAGTTATAAAAATTTGCACTTAGTATACACCAATATTAATTTTTTTTATTGAACATGGCTTTCACATGAATGATTTATAAAACTTGAGGTAACCAACTGGGCTGGCATGAGATGCTTAAGAGTGGTGAGAGTGAAAATTCAGAATTTTAGCATTACAATTTGGTTACTTTTAAACAAAGCCCTGGTTTCTGGAGATGTTGTTAAACTGTTTATTTTACCTGTTTGTTGAGGAGCATCTTCATTAGTGACTGTATGAGTGCATGAGAAATGATCCATAAAGTAACTGTTATCTGAAAATAATACAAAAAAAATCCTTACATAGATGTATAAACTTAATAACAAAATGATTGTCAGAATTTTGTTCTTGAAATATATACATTGAATGACTAAAAAACGCAATTTTATATTATGACTCCCTATTTCAGGGATGGTGTACCAATGGCATATGCCATTAATGGCACATCACATAATATTTTGGGCATGTAACTGATCACAAAATGTTCCTATCTTTGGAGTTAATAATGATTTTTGAGTTGATAGTATTTATTATTATTATTTCCCAATATTCAGAAAGTCAAAATTATTTGATAGCACTTCTATGACCTCATTAAACATTTCTTTAGAAAAATGGCATGTTGATACATCAATGTTCAAATTACCATCCCTACCCTATTCCTTCTGGATTAGGCACAGAGTCTCAAGCACCAAGAGTCATGATCCTGACTTTAAAAACTTTATATGATATCGGTATCTTCACACAAGTCTGACAGGAGATGAACATCATGGCGATAGCCTATGGCATAGAATCAGAATATTTTATTGTGAATATAGGTGGTACAGTGATGTTGGGTGTAAAACATAGCATCTCTTTATCCTACCCAAAGGCGTACAACATTTGTGAATCCAAAAATTAAATTAATAAACAAAAATCCTCAATAAAGCTAAATTAACACTAATACAGATAAATTGTCAAGGTAACTTAGGCAATTACAATTCAAATGTCAAGATATACTAACTATACATATAAATTTTAAAATTACGTAGGCCTGCCACTTACTAATTTTGTGCCAGTTTGTCTCTAAAGAACTCGTCGAGATAGTTAGATATCATAAACTACTTTTTATCACAATACATCTAGTGATTCCCATAAGATAATTAGTGAAGTAGTAACAGGCATAATAAGATTAAAAATAAACTACAATCAACAACATACCTGCATTACTAGTAACCACCAATGATGATCCATCTGGATTTATATCATCCTCCACTTGTGTACCACAGTAATTGTGTTCATTCATAATATTCCATTCTGCAAACATAAGGTTCAACGTCAATTCAATTAAATATATCTTTATTGTACACCAAAAACATGGAACATTAAACTAAAAATAATGTACAACCGGCGGTCTTATCGCTAACAGTGATAACTTCATTAATTAATTTGAGAATTAAAATGAAGCCTGAAATGTATAGAATCATCACCATAGGATGGGAATCATCTCTACTGCTGAACATAGGCCTATTCCATCGTAGCCTAGTGTTTAAGTAACAATTGGACGGACTATCTTACTGTCTATTATAATAATAAATTAACCGTCTCCATGGCCTAATTGCTACACCCTTGGACTTACAATCTGGAAGTCTCAAGTATGATTCCCAGTGGGGGTACCTATTGGTACTGGGTTTGATTGGTGGTAGGCCGTTTTCTACGACAATTCCCGGCTAGTTACCACCATGTTACCTCAGACCACTGCCAAACAGCACTGTTAAGAGCACTAATGTGTTCCAGTATGAAAAGTAGCAGAGCCAGCGCCTCATTAGCTTGAGGCTGGTGGGTAAGCACACTTACAGTGAGAGATAAAGGGCAAGTGCAAACCCATTCTTATAAATACTGACTGTGTGCCACAGTGAATATGCAGGCAAGTGGGTACCATCCTTGACAACAGAATCAGGTGAGATTGCGGTCAGATCCTGAAACTTTTGAAAACAAAGATTGAAAGTAGTTGTTAATACTATAGCCACTGAGCAAGTGATAATAAATAACATTGCATAATACTATGACATCGTTATGAAATGACATGTCAATACATGTTTAATTTATATTTTTTGAGTCACTTGATCAGAAGCACGCCATGGAATCTCCATACTAAAACGTAGTGATTAAATGCTCCTAGATAATCACAGTCAAAATCACAGACTTTGCACAGATTAGGTACTGACATAATGCACCTACTATCCGCCCGTTCACGTTTATCACGCCTTGATTTGATTATGTGGTTACTCTTTCATTCCCTTGGGTCAAAAAGAGACAAATAGCATGTTGAATCTAAAACACTCTTCAACTAAAAAGTCTAAAGTTAATGAATCTATTTAGATTTAAAAAAAGAAGTGACAGAAGCTACGCGTTCTCAATAGTAGAATAACCCGCGCCGTAACATCGCATGTGAGCTAAATAAAAACATCTTCTGTTTCTGATAACCTGGGGCTCTATTTTTGATTCGCTCGTGTGACATAGCTTCGTCGCACACGACTTAAGTCACGATCGACTACAAGTCGCATGAAAATAGGTTTGACCGTATTTTTGAATCATTCGCCGCAGGTGTTGCCGATATAACTTAAAATGTTTAATTTTATCCGTTTTACGCAGAAAAATAAAATCGGTAATTCATGCAAGTAAAACGGAATGCAAAGTACATAGAAGATCAATGTCAATAAGTGGTAATGTCAGTGTTCGACGATGGAGTTTAGTCTATCGCTCGCCTCCGCAAAGAGTGGTCCCGACCACTCGTTGCAGAAGAGCGATTCAAAAATACCAAATTTCGTAAGTCGAACGAAAATCAGTAGAAAACGAGCGCTCGCGGCGCGTAGAGCGAATCAAAAATAGAGCCCCTGGTACTTCAAATGATTTTTAGTAGTTTGTTATGAATTAACCTGCGCTACGATACGATATTTGTACGATATATAGAAACGATATAGCACGCTCTCCTGCACTTATGTCAGCCTGGTATTCTGATTTTGAGATGAGCCCGAATTCGAGGGGCCCATTGAAGAGTTTCTCTTTGTTCCTCCTGACTCCAGCATCAGACCAGCTCGATAGTACCAAAAAAACGCATTGTCATCGGGACTGAACCAACGTACAAAATTTCAACTCCCTAGGATAAGAGGAAGTGCTTCTAATTCAGCTTGCAAGATTTGACCCGAACATACATACATACATACAAACATTGCAAGGTAAATAAAAGCTTTTAAAAAGTACACAAATCACCACAAACATTGACATCTTTCAAACACCGATGGACTATATTGGCTAACATAGCAGTAGCTACATCTGGAAAAGCGGTCATGAAGCGTGCTGCTATTAATATCAAAATAAAATTAAAAATTAAAAATTTTGAAAATACCCGCGACAAATGTTAATGTTGTAATGGGAAAAGGGTTAAATAATTTTTTGAGAAACCCTCGACTAAATGGAAGTAAGTAACGAGAAAAAAAGAAGCTTACATATTATTACAATCATAAGTCCGAAAAAATCCGTCGGGGGCTGCCATTCCCGTTCCTGAAGGAACTAAAATATGGAGTTTTATAAATATGTCACTAGTTGAAATTACGTTGCGTACCTAATTTTTTTTATGTAGTCTTGAATTGATACCGCCTTATTAACCATCTCCTTCTTATCTCCATCTCTTTCTTATATATTTTGCGAGCTTATGTGTGTGTGTACATTTGTCGCGGGTATTTTCAAAATTTTTAATTTTATTTTTTATAAAGTGAATTTATCCCATGTGTGCCCATGTTTTAATATAGTTATTCTGCTATTTAGGGCATAGACCAATTCGCAGATGTCACGTTTTCAAGATTAAAACCATGTTAAGAAATCAAGAGATAGTTCTATGAAAACCGCTGCCTTAAAAACAGCCATGTGCACGTCGGGCCGTGCGCAGTGTAGGATTCCGTAGTTGCCCTTCACAATAACTTCAAACATCTATACGAACAGAAATTTTGAAAGGAATTGTACGAAATTTTCATTTTAACATCTACAAGTATGTTATACTTTGGTCGACTACTACTCGTTAAACTGTAAAACCAACTTAGTCTGATAGTTTACCTTTAAAGTTCAGTGTGCATACTACTCTGTGAATTTTAAAATAATTTAGAAGATAGAGGAGGGTTTACGCTCGAATCTGTCGAAATCTATCACTTTAAAGTGTAGTATTTTGCAAATGGATCCTTGAATCCAAAAGTTATGCTCCTAGTTTCAAAATATTTTTGAAAGACCTACTAAAAGATACTTCACACGATGGGGTAGACGCGAAAATAATAAGTCATCCCCAAGTCATGCGTATAAGAGCAACCCTAAACAATATATTTTTCAAAATTTTCTTCTACCACTTCGTCGGCGTGATTAATAACTGTATAACCATCATCAGTCGGGAAACATCCACTGCTGGACAGAGGCCTCCCTCATGGCACGCCACATCGACCGGTCCCGAGCCACTTGCATCCAGCGACTCCCTGAGACTAACCAGATCGTCGGTCCATCTAGTAGGGGGACGGCCTGGTAGACGTTTCCCGGTGGCCGTGTGCCGTGTGGTTCCGGCTTAGAATGTAACCACCACATCTCTTCCTGTGGGTGTCGTAAGAGGCGACTAAGGGAATACCTACACCGGGGGGAGGGACAGCAGCTTCCTCCTGAAGAACTAAATCGAATACTGCGATCACCAAACCGTCTAGCAAGCGTGGTGATTATGCTAAAACCCCTTATGGCAGTACGCCCATTACTACGGCCCCCAGTCCCCGGCGGCCCCGCTATTCCTGGCTACGGTAGCAATCACGGTTACGGCGGGGCAGGGGGTGCGATGAATCTCCGGAATTGTATAATACCCGTACCAAATTACAGCGTTCTAGTAGTGAGAGTCACTGAGCTACGCCGCGGACTCAGACGGACTTGTTTGACTACGGAATCCTAAAAACTCACGAGCCCCCACACAAAGCTGCTCTTTTTGCCAATTTGCTAGTTTTGTTATTTGACAGGTGACGTATATGACAAATTTATTATACAGCATAAGGTACAAAATAGTGTTTATTCTGTTACGTAGTCTAATAGTTTAAAGAAACAAAATAAATTTCAATATCTGACGTAGTACATTCAAATAGTCTTCACACTGATATTATAAACGCGAAAGTTTGTATATACAATTTACATATTCTATGGTCGGTTGCTAGGCAACGCGTTTTTGTTATGCCCAAATTGCCCATGTAATCCCACTAATATTATAAGTGTGATTTTGGACAATTTACACAATATGTCTTTATAAATTATAGCCTATATGTTATTCTGATGTATAAGCTATATTATTGTAAAGTTTCATTCAAATCCATTCAGTAGTTTTTCCGTGAAAGCGTCACAAACATCCAAACTTTCACACTTATAATATTAGTAGGATTAATAAATCCCTATGACCAATAACGTTAAAACTGAAATTACAAAATGGATAATTATATTCAATATTTGTTACTAAATGCTCATATTGTTTAAATACATAATTATTCCTAAAAATTAGATAACCAGAGCTGGTTGAGGCAGCGTGCCGAAAATAAGCGTCGCTTGCGACGCCGGCAGCACCTCACCGGAACTAAATGCCGACGCGACGACATATTATACAATTATAATCTTTCTTGTTAATAAATAGATCAGAGAATCATCAATCATAGATTCACATATAAAATATCAAAATACAAAATAATATATATACAATATTAATTATATTGTATAATTGCGTCTGTTTTGATTCACGAAGTTGTTGTTTTCGAAGTAGAAACTGACGATGGTGGGAGTTATGAAGATCGTATTATAAAACTGATGAACATTAATTTTGTAAAAAATTTCTGATGTGAATTCTGTTGAAATAGTACTAATAAACGTTACTCTGCCCAACTGTGTGTTGAGAATATATTGAAGAATATTCATGCCTGATGGATTGAATCAACCAAGAGTTTTATTACTAAAAATACTGCACACATTTTACAAAATAAACAAAGTATTGTAGATTATTTTAAACCATTTTTAAGTATCATAGCAAGCATGTGTATTATAAGAAAATGTACACTCTTTTGTTTAAAACAAATATTACGCTATGTTTATATTAATTGATAGTGGATACTTTAGTACCAGTAGTCCGGGGTTAGGAACGTAAACATAAAAGTATAGAGAACAAAGATACAATTATTTATCTTACGTACTATGTGGTAATAATAATAACAGGGTATGTAACTATTTACAAAATACTAAGATAATACATCTAGATTAGCGGTACGATTAACATTTTCATGATAAAAGCTTTAAAATTCTTTTTTCATTTAATATTTTTTTCGATTCATTCTTTGTATTTCATTTTTTTCTCGAATTGTTTTCGTTTCTCTTTTTTTGTTAAAGCATTTTTTCTCTCTTTTTTTGTCTCTCTTTTGAAATATTTTCTTTTTAAAACGTGTTTATATTTTTTTCTTTTTTTTCTTTTATTTTCATTTTTTTCTTTATTTACATTTTTTTTAAAATATGTAATAATACATTTTGTTAATTAATTTATTTCAAATATCTCGATAGTGTTAGTTACAATAAATCGTCTTACATACTCTTAATGGTAATAATAATAACAGGGTATTTAACTTTTTACAAAATACCAAGATTCGTCTAGATTAGCGGTACGGTTGGATGGAAACACGTGCATTTTGGTGAAACTCCCTTTGACGGGGCCGTCCACCCGGTCCGACACTGTGTTCAGGAGGCTGTTGGTCTGGTTGGTTTCATCATCATCATCATCAAAAGCCTATATATGTCCCCACTGCAGGGGCTCAGGCCTACTCTCCTCCTGGTTGGTTTACTGGCTGCCAATGCCCTTCCCTTTTAATGTCTACGTCATCCTTGAGCGAGTCAGTAACCCAACACCCCAGGTATTTGAACTCCGACACCACTTGAAGGAGTATCTTTGAGAGTGCCAAAGGGTATATCTATGTAGGACTAGGACTACTTGTTGTCCGCCTTGTAAAATAGCAACTCACTCTCTTGGTGTAATACCTGACGTTGTGGACCTTAAAATACCACTCGCGGGTATCTGCGAGTGGTATGCAACAGCTTCTTTAGGGCACTTGAGGGGCACAGCAACACAGTGTCGTCACCGTAACTAATGTTATTTACAAATTGACCGTCAATGGAGCATACTACCATCGCGTTACTGAGCTCTTCAACCATCTGATTCACGTACACACTGAAGAACTTGGATGAAGATTCTTTTTCTTAGTCAGTCCTGTCGGAGTGGTCGGAGTTATGGATTGTCTGGTATGTGGCTTTTGCGAGAGTTCTTCGAAGATGTCTCTCTATTTGTAGCATTCCGTTTGCACTGAAGATCTTGGGTGAAGATTCTTCTTCTTAGTCGTACACTCCTGTCGGAGTGGTCGGAGTTATGGATTGTTTGCTATGTTGGTCGCGGCTTTTGCAAGAGTTCTTCATCTCTCTCTATTTGGGGCATTTCGTGTGCACTCAGAAAGGGAACACATTCGGTGAAGATTTAACTGCTTCTTTTATATATAATATAGAAAAAAAAATTAACATAATTTTTTACATTAAAGAACAGGTTTTTTTCATAACGATTTTATTGTATAAATTTTTTAATTTTTTTCTAGCTATTTTTTTTTCTTTTAGTACATTACGCTTTTTTTGCACATTTTTTAAATTCTTCTTACAATTTTTTTTTCTTTTTACACATTTTTTAAATGTATTTTTCTTATTTATTATATTATTTTTTAATTTCTTTTTCCTTTTTTTCTTTAAACTTTTTTCTACGATAAATCGTCTTACATACTTTTAATGGTAATAATAATAATAACAGGGTATGTAACTATTTACAAAATACAAAGATAATACATCTAGATTAGCGGTACGGTTGGCCGGCACCACGTGCATTTTGGTGAAATGCCCTTTGACGGGGCCGTCCACCCGGTCCGCCACTGTGTTCAGGAAGCGGTTGGTCTGGTTGGTTTACTGGCTGCCAATGTCTACGTCATCCTTGAGCGAGTCAGTAACCCAACACCCCAGGTATTTGAACTCCGAAACCACTTGAAGACGAGTATCTTTGAGTGCCAAAGGGTATATCTATGTAGGATTAATTGTTGCCCGCATTGTAAAATAGCAACTCACCCTCTTGGCGTAATACCTGACCTGACCTGACCAACAGCTTCCTGAAGGCACTTATTGAGGTAACTAATATTATTTACAAATTGACCGTCAATGGAGCATACTACTATCGCGCTACTGAGCTCCTCAATCAGCCGATTCACGTAATACTAAAAAGCTTGGGTGGAGATATATTAATATAAACATATTATTGGTTAAAACATAGTGTTTGTTATTGTCTTTTAATATATTAGGTACATTTACTTAATACAAACATACTTGCTATGATACTTTAATAGTAGTAGAGGTGTTCATAGGCATGAGCCGAATCAGAGTGCATATTAAACAGATCGCTACAATACACGTTTTTCAATCAATTTGCGATTACCATAAAATAAAACTACATAAGAAAATTATTTCAGTTAAGAATTAAAGCAGTTGGTAAAAGTAGAATATTATACTAATCGGGTATATTAATTTAGTTTTTTAAATCACTCGCGTTCAGCATGTATTTTTTTTCTCTGTTTCGATGAAAAACGTTTCAATTTTGTATCTGTACAATGGCTAATGATCAATTGTGATTGGTGTAAGTAAAGAAAATGGCCTAGTCTCAACTCAACAGTTAGATTTGACGTTATAACTAATCCAATGAAACAAAAGTGGTCTCAGTTGTTACCGACGATAACATCCGGTGCAAGGGCTACCAGCGATATCTATATGAAGAGGCATGACAAGCATCTACAGCAGGTGCCCGCAACGCGCGTCACATCAAATTAAGTTATTACAAGTTACTCGGATACGTGACAACGATATTTATATTTAGTCATAAATGTTTAAACAATAACTACTTTTATAGTTTGATATTGTATAGCTGATTCTATGATTTATTAACAAGATTAATATTGTATAATATGTCGTCGGCAATTACTTCCGGTGAGAAAGCGATGCACGCTGCCTCAACCAGCTCTGTTTATCTAATTTTTAGGAATAACTATGTATTTGAACAATATAATTATCCATTTTGGAATTTCAGTATTGACGTAATTGGTTATAGGGATTTATTAATCCTACTAATATTATAAGTGTGAAAGTTTGGATGTTTGTGACGCTTTCACGGAAAAACTACTGAATGGATTTGAATGAAACTTTACAATAATATAGCTTATACATCAGAATAACATATAGGCTATAATTTATAAAGACATATTGTGTAAATTGTCCAAAATCACACTTATAATATTAGTGGGATTACATGGGCAATTTGGGCATAACAAAAACGCGTTGCCTAGCAATCGACCATAGAATATGTAAATTGTATATACAAACTTTCGCGTTTATAATATCAGTGTGAAGACTATTTGAATGTACTACGTCAGATATTGAAATTTATTTTGTTTCTTTAAACTATTAGACTACGGAACAGAATAA
This sequence comes from Carcina quercana, assembly GCA_910589575.2. Taxonomy (NCBI): domain Eukaryota; kingdom Metazoa; phylum Arthropoda; class Insecta; order Lepidoptera; family Depressariidae; genus Carcina; species Carcina quercana. Next base: position 5,514,045 of record OU342440.2, on the reverse strand, counting down.
ACACTATTTTGTACCTTATGCTGTATAATAAATTTGTCATATACGTCACCTGTCAAATAACAAAACTAGCAAATTGGCAAAAAGAGCAGCTTTGTGTGGGGGCTCGTGAGTTTTTAGGATTCCGTAGTCAAACAAGTCCGTCTGCGTCCGCGGCGTAGCTCAGTGACTCTCACTACTAGAACGCTGTAATTTGGTACGGGTATTATACAATTCCGGAGATTCATCGCACCCCCTGCCCCGCCGTAACCGTGATTGCTACCGTAGCCAGGAATAGCGGGGCCGCCGGGGACTGGGGGCCGTAGTAATGGGCGTACTGCCATAAGGGGTTTTAGCATAGTCACCACCCTTGCTAGACGGGTTGGTGATCGCAGTATTCGATTTAGTTCTTCAGGAGGAAGCTGCTGTCCCTCCCCCCGTTGTAGGTTTTCCCTTAGTCGCCTCTTACGACACCCACAGGAAGAGATGTGGTGGTTACATTCTAAGCCGGAACCACACGGCACACGGCCACCGGGAAACGTCTACCAGGCCGTCCCCCTACTAGATGGACCGACGATCTGGTTAGAGTCTCAGGGAGTCGCTGGATGCAGGTGATGAAGGGTTGCCTAGCAGCAGCCTATTCACTCTGGCCTTAAAGACATCCAGGTTGTAGCGCTTGGGAAACATCGAATCTGGCAGGGAATACTACTCCTTAGTGTGCATAATAAATGAAAAAGTGCAAGGCTTCGTGTGAAATATAATGACTTTATCCATACACTACTTTTCAATAATGATACAAACCTTTGTGATCAATGACTGCAACAGGAGAACAAGACTTGAATTCCGAATATGAGCAACCGGGCTGATTACAAAGTTGAACATCGCCTGAAACAAAAATCTAGTTAAATATAAAGTTATAAAAATTTGCACTTAGTATACACCAATATTAATTTTTTTTATTGAACATGGCTTTCACATGAATGATTTATAAAACTTGAGGTAACCAACTGGGCTGGCATGAGATGCTTAAGAGTGGTGAGAGTGAAAATTCAGAATTTTAGCATTACAATTTGGTTACTTTTAAACAAAGCCCTGGTTTCTGGAGATGTTGTTAAACTGTTTATTTTACCTGTTTGTTGAGGAGCATCTTCATTAGTGACTGTATGAGTGCATGAGAAATGATCCATAAAGTAACTGTTATCTGAAAATAATACAAAAAAAATCCTTACATAGATGTATAAACTTAATAACAAAATGATTGTCAGAATTTTGTTCTTGAAATATATACATTGAATGACTAAAAAACGCAATTTTATATTATGACTCCCTATTTCAGGGATGGTGTACCAATGGCATATGCCATTAATGGCACATCACATAATATTTTGGGCATGTAACTGATCACAAAATGTTCCTATCTTTGGAGTTAATAATGATTTTTGAGTTGATAGTATTTATTATTATTATTTCCCAATATTCAGAAAGTCAAAATTATTTGATAGCACTTCTATGACCTCATTAAACATTTCTTTAGAAAAATGGCATGTTGATACATCAATGTTCAAATTACCATCCCTACCCTATTCCTTCTGGATTAGGCACAGAGTCTCAAGCACCAAGAGTCATGATCCTGACTTTAAAAACTTTATATGATATCGGTATCTTCACACAAGTCTGACAGGAGATGAACATCATGGCGATAGCCTATGGCATAGAATCAGAATATTTTATTGTGAATATAGGTGGTACAGTGATGTTGGGTGTAAAACATAGCATCTCTTTATCCTACCCAAAGGCGTACAACATTTGTGAATCCAAAAATTAAATTAATAAACAAAAATCCTCAATAAAGCTAAATTAACACTAATACAGATAAATTGTCAAGGTAACTTAGGCAATTACAATTCAAATGTCAAGATATACTAACTATACATATAAATTTTAAAATTACGTAGGCCTGCCACTTACTAATTTTGTGCCAGTTTGTCTCTAAAGAACTCGTCGAGATAGTTAGATATCATAAACTACTTTTTATCACAATACATCTAGTGATTCCCATAAGATAATTAGTGAAGTAGTAACAGGCATAATAAGATTAAAAATAAACTACAATCAACAACATACCTGCATTACTAGTAACCACCAATGATGATCCATCTGGATTTATATCATCCTCCACTTGTGTACCACAGTAATTGTGTTCATTCATAATATTCCATTCTGCAAACATAAGGTTCAACGTCAATTCAATTAAATATATCTTTATTGTACACCAAAAACATGGAACATTAAACTAAAAATAATGTACAACCGGCGGTCTTATCGCTAACAGTGATAACTTCATTAATTAATTTGAGAATTAAAATGAAGCCTGAAATGTATAGAATCATCACCATAGGATGGGAATCATCTCTACTGCTGAACATAGGCCTATTCCATCCGGTCCATCAGTCCAGGCTACTTGCATCCAGTGACTCTTTGTGATTATTTGTCTAAAACTTTGTGTGTGTGTGTTTCCACAACTTACACTTTTAGGAGTTATTATAAATTAAAAAATTATCACCACTGTGCTACATTTACATTTTGTTTCACACATTTTGAAGATCTTCGCCTCACATGTTGGGGATTTATTTCTTAATTAGGTTTAATTGATTAAAATGTTAGTCTGTACCTCGGCCAATGTATAGAATAACATTCAACCTATAGTTTAAGTACTAACTGATTTTTAACAACAGGAAGGTGAATGTGGTGCAATTATACAGGTTTGCCTTATAAGTATATAACTCACTGTGAAATAATGCCCTAAATATTTTGTGTGAGTTATCAGTTATATTGTCCTAAGAGGATATTACGACTACACCGATACTTTCACTGGTAAAATAAATGTTAAATCGTAATTATTTTTTCTTGACTTACCTTCTTTCGAAAGAGGAACACCGTGGATTATTTCTTTTTCCGTAATGAGGCACGGATATGAATATCTTAGTCTCTTGCCCTCTGCATCAAACTGCCATTTATCAAAGTGCTTCTCACATACGCGTTTACCTCTCAATTGTGTTTGTGACAGTCCAATGAGACGAGGTGTTGAAGGGGCTAAGAAAGAGAGCCACAAGTTTCTCCAGTTATCGTTTTTAGGGAAACTAAATAGCTGGTGAGTTGCACTAGTTGCATCGCAACCATCAACACAACACCTTAGTTGCCCCATGGCGAAAGTCACTCACTTCTGGCACTTTAGTGTCCAAGAATGGTATAAATTGTGTAAATCACTAAACGAGGAGGTTTTGGCGTCACGAGGATAGGAAATCACAGGTTAGCCGGCACCGTATCACACAGTAGCAGTGAAAAAGTCTTAATAAAATTAAATGTTACCTTTAGAATTTGGGCAGCGTGACAGACTGAAGGGTTTGGACGACTTGTCCTCACGGCTCGCCTGAAGCCTGAACAGAATGGAGAGAATGGCCGATGGCGTTCCCTCCTGGAGTCGAATGTATTGAAATGTAGCAGCGTCATCTAAGTAGGATACGGAAACTCAAGGATCATTCCACATACTTATGAATTGTTAAACTACCGTAAGGCCGGTAGTTGCTGTAAAACTATCTTAGCTTATTATAAAACTATTTTGGCAAGTTAGGTTTGGACTTCACAAGGTATTTCGTCAAACACTCAATTTGTTTTGTATTATAGGTACATATATTAGTCTGTGTTTTGTATAATCGAAAAAGTAGGTTAGCTATTGGGTAGGTTGGCTATTCTGCTAGCGCACCTTATGTGACTACAGCAATATTTTTAAATCCTTTTACTTTCTTTTCACCGTAGAGTAGGACAATAAGGTTCTCATTACTGTCAGTATTAGTCTAACGGATTTAGAAGTATTGACCATTCTTAATATGCTTAAGTTGATCTTTAATTCTACAAAAGATTAACGTCGTAACTGGACATGTTTTGACCGATTAGTTGTTCCCGACTATGGCGAATTTTAGCAACCTTTGTATGTATACATGTGTTCCCTCATATCTGCACATATAACCACTCGTTGTTTTCTGACAAATGAGGTCTTCAATAGTACATTGGGGGCGTCCATAAATTACGTGAGGTTTTTTTTTAAAATTTTCTGTCCCTCCCTCCCCCCTTGGTGAGATGTCGTGAGGTTTTATTCAACCCCGTCCCCCAATCTCACGTGAGATTTTTCAGAATGTGGGTTTATTAATATTAGCTTAGTGTAGTGTTACTTTATTGATAAAAAAAACTTTGGTGAGACAGAAATGTCTTCACGGAAAAGAAGTGCTGTTTGGTACCACTTTGCATCCTTGTTATTACCGGTGGTAACGTCGGTAATTTGAATAGACATTTAAAAACTAAACATCACAAATGTCTAGTTTTAATCAGAAAAAAAATTGTGTGATATTTGTCGAGACCCCCCCCCCCCCCCCCCCCCCTCCCCAACGTGAGATTAGATGATATTTGAGTCGACCCCCTCCCCCCCCTTAATCATCTCACGTAATTTATGGACGCCCCCATTTCCAAAAATAAATAGAGTACATAAAAGCATGTATAAACGAAACCCCACAGAAATAAATTTCATTTGTATACTGCGTCTAATGATTTTTTGCAGTAGTCGGGTTTCAGTTAATATCTTTGTACTCATTAAGTATTTTGGTTAACTGTGTCCCCGCGTCTCAGGATAACAAACTATTCTAAACTGAGTAAAAGATTAACACATACCTGCCATGAATCCAAGTGCAACACCAACACTCCTGCTGAATACTCGAGTGCAATGTTTCACCCTCATTTTTGTAATTAAATTTGGATGTCATGCCAATGTCATGTCGTGCGGTTAATTTCGACACTAGTCGCACACCTTTAAATGCAGGTCCCCCTTTAAATAACAATAATATGTGTGCCCAGTTAGCAACTTTCTTCTTCCCATCTATAATGAATTCCTTATTCAAAAGATTGTTCCTAATACCCTTCATCAGATGTGGAGGGGTCAAATATAGGATAGGATTGCCGTTTATTTTGTAAAAATTGCCAGGCCATTCCTTATCATTCCTTAAATCCTCGGCTTTTGTTTCATTCAAAAGCATGTTTATGGCCGCCATATTTGATGTACCTTACTCACAAACAGTCCCAATAACTTTTAAGGCTGTCTTCTGGACTTTCTGACAGTGCAACTTCAACTGTGCTGCAAGATTGTGTGACTTGGTCGACCCTGCACAAAAGCTATATGCTATTGGCTGTTTGTATTTTTTGAAAATGCCACGTACCATAAACACTAAGGCATGGTCGCAAATTTGCGATGTTGATTGACTTCCGTCATCACAAAAGCCCGCTAAGAAGAGGTATATAAACAACCTTTTTGGGTGTTAGTGTCTGGTTGCATCCTACAAACTTTAATGCTTTGAAATACACCTTTTCCCAATTACATCCACAGTTACAGCAACTTCTGAAGCCAAAAATGTTCCATTGATCTGAAAATTTGAACATAATTCATGTTTATGACACATAAATCAAATAACTTTTTCAATTTTTTAAAGCTGTCATTGAGTACTTCCTACAGTTGTTTTTAAGGTTCCGCACTTCAAAAGGAAAACTTATTTATTACACTTTGATGTATGTCTGTTTGTCAAGAGCTTTTTTCACACGAACTCGTGGAGGTATCAAGTTGAAATTAATATCGAATACTCAAGTATGCTGTCTCTTGAATCTGTGAAAATATCAAACATATAGGTCAACACAATAAAAAGATATAGCTGTATTTTAGAATATTTCCATACAAAATGCAAGGGAACCAATACCATATAGAATACACTTTTGTGTAAATATTATCTCGTGAGGTGTCTATCTAGTATCATCATCAACAGCCTATATACGTCCCCACTGCAGGGGCTCAGGTCTACTCTCCTACAGAGAGTGTATTGGCCGTAGTTCACCACGCGGGCCCAGTGCGGATACGCGGACTTCACATGCCTGTTCAAGACATGCAGGTTTCCTCACGATGTTTTCCTTCACCGTTAAGCACTCGGATAATGTACTTGAATTGAAAAACAACTCGTAGGTACACGTCTGGATTCGAACCCGGAACCCTCAGATTGAGAGTCCGCGCCTTATCCATTGCGACACCGACGCCTATCTAGTATAGTTTCTGTGAAATCATAAAAAATCTTGACAATCTTTGTTGACCGAGTGAGCGAAGCTAACTACTTTTTTTTTAATTTTAAGCTAACAAGCATCCGATTATTGGTAGTTACTTGAAATCGTGAGTTATAATAATGACATACGCTGGGTGTATCAACCAATTTATTCTCATTGGCATCAAGGTTAATTCATAAAGATTATAAATCTTTATGATTTTTCAGATTTTTAAAAGCAATAGTTTAGCAGATAAAGGGGGGGGGGGGGGGGGCATGACGCTCGACTCTGACAAAAATTATAACTTTAAAGCTTAATATTTCGCAAACAGATCTCTGAATCGAGAAGTGGTAGTCATAGACCCTCAATGTTTTTGAAAGACCTATTAAACGATATCCCACACAATGGGGTGGACGCGAAAAAAATATTTCATGGGACCTAAAATATATTTTTTTCAAGATTTTATTCTATCACTTTGTAGGCGTGATTAATATGTATACCCGTATCAAATTACAGCTTGCTAGTAGTAAGAGTGTCTGAGCTAAGCTGTAGACGGACAGAGCGAGACTATGAGGGTTCCTTGTTTGACTACGGAACCCTAAAAAGGTTCAACAGTTCTATGCCGTCACAATCCCATAAAATTAATGAGGCTACCTCAGTTGACACCAGCTGAGTGTTGTCATGCGAATGCCTATATACAAGGTAGGGTATCGTCTCACCGGAAGTTGGTAGCTATCTCCTGCACCTCCATGGCGGCGGCGAGCAGGCCCGTCGCGTAGCACTGCAGCGGCTCGCTACAGATGGTCGCCCACGCGACCAGACGGTGGATCAACGCCTCTTTGTCCTGGAAACATTATAAATCATGCTGCATAATAGACATGTGCTAGTGGTGCGTGATATTAACTGGCCACGTACTGTTGCAGCACACATAACTCGACCATCTCAAACATTACCCATTACCTCCGCATTACTCATGCCATTCCGCGCGCAGGTATACGTTACCTAGCGCGGCGCGAGCGAGAGGGCGCGCTGCGCAGGCTCGGATTCTCCGACAAAACCATAAAGACGGATAGAACGCGCGTATGGTACTGAAATGCAACCGGCACAGAATTAATATAGTTCTACGTACAGAACAGACGTTCACCACCTCCTACCGATCCATGATACCTCACCTCCCCGCAACAAGCCGACTCAGACAATGACCGTTACGTATGGCGCGTGCTACTTACTCACACATGCGCGTCAATCGATGCGAACGTCATCCGTTCGATGTATCGAACGATATCACGACATTTGTTCCAAGTGTCCGGCCTGTGCCTATAGGTAGATATTACCGTACATGTACCGCGCTGAATATTTTCCTTTAGTCGCCTTCTACTCCCGCAGGAACCATTTAATGGACCGCGATATAAATTAGCGTATATCCTGCTACATAGTGTCGGCTACATTTCATCATGATTAGTTCCACCGTTTAGCCTTGAAAAGGCAACACAACAACAACCCTCATGTGGACCCTAATTGGGCACTGCAAGCTAACCAAGCACCAGCTACATGAGCCTGAGTGACAACACAGTCTGCAGATGTTGTTAGGAGGACGAGGAAACGCCCAGCCACATTATCTGTCACTGTGACGCCCTAAATCAGAGCAGAAACAGACCTCAGAGTGCACACTGCCGCAACGGAAAGGTCCTCCAAACCCAGACCTATCTAGGTCTAGGGGAAGTACTCTATAGGTTCTGATTACTTCTACGTCGAAAAATAGGGCTTAAACAACCGTATCTTTTTAATGCGTTGATCTAGAAGATTGTTTTTTTTTTCACAACTCCAAGGCAGTGCAGATTTGCGTAATCGATATTAATTTTAACTTGATGCCTCCTCAAGTTCCTGATAAAATCTTGACAGACAGACGGACGGACGGACAACAAAGTGATCCTATAAGGGTTCCTTTTTCTTTTTGAGGTATGGAAACTTAAAACCAATGCTTCCAAGAATTTTTTAAACCTCACCTGGAACACTAGACTCATCTCGAGTCCTGGCATGAGGTCTGGCGTGAGTCTACACGTGCACACGTTGAGCTTGTGCACGTCGCGGCCAGTGATGTTCTGACGACAGTAGTATGTGTCTCACAGGTACTCATTCACCAGCTGAAACAAAAAAACACCCAGTCAAAGGTTGTTGCTCACTTAGCACTACTATGGGACACATATTTAATTTGGGTTTTATTTAATTGGGTTTTACTTTAAAAAACTGTCAAATGCGAGTCGGACTCCGCACTGAGGGTTCCATACAGAATATGAATAATTAACATACTGAAAATCATATATTAATAGACACAGTAATATGCACCCGACAATGCTTTACCAAAAATGTAATTGAAGAACCAACTTTGCCTTGCAGTTAAATAACATACCTGATGTATGGCTTTCAACTGCAAAGGTAAGTTTAGAGATAAAGAAGCTATTTTTTACTGTGTTATAACTAGAAAATTCTGGTTTTCATATTTATTCCTACAGTTGTCCTGCAAGACCTTGCTTCTTGCCAAAGCTCAGGATTGTAGGTCAACAGGAAGAACCCTATAGGTTTTGATTCCCTTGCATGCGGCTTGAACAGCCGTATCTTTTAATACTAAGTAGATTGATTTCTTCAAACATCAAAGGTATTGCAAACTGGAGTGTTTTATATTAATTTCAATTTTATATCTACACATGTTCCTGCATTCAATTCTCTGTAGCTTAGCTTTTGCCAGTGAGTATTTAGGATCTCAAATAAATGTTGTAGGAACACTAGGTTCCAAAAGAGCTATTCACCTTGGTCATGAAGTTGTCCTTCTTGAACATGACCTTGAGGGTCCGTCATGTCCGAGCGCGCACTCCGGGTCGGTGCGCGCCGGGTGACGCTCATAGAACGGGTCGGGGTCCTTTTTCATGAAATTCTCCGCTATCCTGAAATTTATTGACAGTTCATCATCAGCTACAAGCGAGCGCCGTAGCCTAGTGTTTAAGTAACAATTGGACGGACTATCTTACTGTCTATTATAATAATAAATTAACCGTCTCCATGGCCTAATTGCTACACCCTTGGACTTACAATCTGGAAGTCTCAAGTATGATTCCCAGTGGGGGTACCTATTGGTACTGGGTTTGATTGGTGGTAGGCCGTTTTCTACGACAATTCCCGGCTAGTTACCACCATGTTACCTCAGACCACTGCCAAACAGCACTGTTAAGAGCACTAATGTGTTCCAGTATGAAAAGTAGCAGAGCCAGCGCCTCATTAGCTTGAGGCTGGTGGGTAAGCACACTTACAGTGAGAGATAAAGGGCAAGTGCAAACCCATTCTTATAAATACTGACTGTGTGCCACAGTGAATATGCAGGCAAGTGGGTACCATCCTTGACAACAGAATCAGGTGAGATTGTGGTCAGATCCTGAAACTTTTGAAAACAAAGATTGAAAGTAGTTTGTTAATACTATAGCGCTGATAATAAATAACATTGCATAATACTATGACATCGTTATGAAATGACATGTCAATACATGTTTAATTTATATTTTTTGAGTCACTTGATCAGAAGCACGCCATGGAATCTCCATACTAAAACGTAGTGATTAAATGCTCCTAGATAATCACAGTCAAAAAGAGACAAATAGCATGTTGAATCTAAAACACTCTTCAACTAAAAAGTCTAAAGTTAATGAATCTATTTAGATTTAAAAAAAGAAGTGACAGAAGCTACGCGTTCTCAATAGTAGAATAACCCGCGCCGTAACATCGCATGTGAGCTAGGTACTTCAAATGATTTTTAGTAGTTTGTTATGAATTAACCTGCGATGAATTAAAATACGATATTTGTACGATATATAGAAACGATATAGCACGCTCCCCTGCACTTATGTCAGCCTGGTATTCTGATTTTGAGATGAGCCCGAATTCGAGGGGCCCATTGAAGAGTTTCTCTTTGTTCCTCCTGACTCCAGCATCAGACCAGCTCGATAGTACCAAAAAAACGCATTGTCATCGGGACTGAACCAACGTACAAAATTTCAACTCCCTAGGATAAGAGGAAGTGCTTCTAATTCAGCTTGCAAGATTTGACCCGAACATACATACATACATTGCAAGGTAAATAAAAGCTTTTAAAAAGTACACAAATCACCACAAACATTGACATCTTTCGAACACCGATGGACTATATTGGCTAAGATAGCAGTAGCTACATCTGGAAAAGCGGTCATGAAGCGTGCTGCTATTAATATGAAAATAAAAAATAAAATTAAAAATTTTGAAAATACCCGCGACAAATGTTAATGTTGTAATGGGAAAAGGGTTAAATAATTTTTTGAGAAACCCTCGACTAAATGGAAGTAAGTAACGAGAAAAAAAGAAGCTTACATATTATTACAATCATAAGTCCGAAAAAATCCGTCGGGGGCTGCCATTGCCTAATCTGTTGTCGTTTCCAATTAAAATGTAGGAGTAAGAAAATAATTTTATATCTCGTATAGATGCAGTCATTTTTTAAATGTATGATGGGTTTGCACTTGGCCTTCATTTCATTCATTGGATGGTAAGTGTGCGCCCCAGAATCCTCAATGTAATGTTTCCTTTCATACCGGAACACAACAGTGCTATTAACGCTGCTGTTGGGCGGCAGATTTAAGTAACATGGTGGTAGCTAGCCAGGCAGACATAGAAAATGACACCTATACTTATACCACCAACCAAACCGAGTACCTATAGATACTGGGAATCGAATCCGTTAAGTCCAAGTGTGTAGCCATTAGAAAATGGAGATGGTTAATAAGGCGGTATCAATAAAATTCAAGACTACATAAAAAAAATTAGGTACGCAACGTAATTTCAACTAGTGACATATTTATAAAACTCCATATTTTAGTTCCTTCAGGAACGGGAATTTTATATTCATATTCAGATATTCGTAACTGGGGGGTATCTTTTTGAATTTATCCGCAATAAAGCTGTTCTGCATCGCTTTCAGTAATTCGGTTCGCCTATTGTTGATAATTGACGCGCTCGCTTTCCACAAATTATCTGTATAATGTCGTTTGATATTTTGTTGTACTCTTTATCGTCGCAGAATAATTCACTAACCTTACTAGTAAATTCATTGAAGTCTATTTGTGCTAAACCTTTAAACCACAATAATAGTTGAGAAATATTATTTTGCATAATTTCCCTTTGCAATAAAAACGCCTTCGAAAGAGAGACCAGGGTTTTTTCATACGACGCCATAAATTTATTTTTGTCAAAAGGAACTAGGTCCTCATTGGTCTCTAGTGGAAGAAAACCCGGTTTAGAAATGTAACTTTTTTCCGTTTCGATAAAATTTATGTTCAACCAATCCGGAGAGTCAAATTTCTGTAGCATTTTAATCAAATCTAAATGTTCTGGACTAGTTTTTCCAATACCGGAATCCTTGAGGGTAGTTTCTAAACTTTTAAAAGATAAATCTACGTCATTTGGCTCCGGTATGATTGTTTCACTTTGTTTTATTGTCACTTCCGGATTGCATTTGCTATTCACGAATTGCTGCACTAAGCTTGTTAGCGATTCCACTTGATTTTTTAGTTTAGAAAATTCTGAAATACCTGTAGCCGACGGCGGCGATTCCTCGCCGCTGCCATAACTCCGCACGTTGTCACGCGACGCCCGCTCGTGAGAAAACTGGCTTGAAGTCGATGATGATGATGCCGACGAAGATCGCCTGTGTCTTTTACGTCCACGCCTGTAGCTACGCCGCCTGCGCTCGCCGCCCGAGATGCTGCCGTGCCCGGTGGTGTCCCATATCGGATTTTTGAATTTACACTTTTTAAAATTTAAAACACAATTTAAAACGTCTATCCGACAGAGCTACCGCTAAAACAAGTGTTTTCGTCGCGAAGTCCAACCACGCAATGAGCAACGGACCGCCCGCTGCGCTCGACCTCGAGGACTAGCGCATGCGCAGTGTTGCCAACAAGGGGAATCTAAAATTTGCTAAACTGATGTTAAAATTTTGCCAAAATTATGCTAATTGCTTTATAATATTGCCAGAAAATAAGCTAACATTTTTCAATGTCAAATAAAACGTCATTTAATTTTAAATGTTTATTAATCAACAAAATTTTGATTTATTCTACGTTTTAATCGACTATGTTAGTAAATAAAATGTTAATACCTTCGTCTTCATCGGCAGGCTCGGCAGCTGATGTGCATGTAGACGTGGAAGCCTTATTCTCAAGACTATAACTCTCCTTGGTACCTATAGAGCGCAGTACGTTATCCGGAACTGTGCAAGAATAGCAGCATTTCCCTGCCCTCTTTAGGCCGAATCTGACGTATAGAATGGCATTTAAAGTTTTTATCGACAAACGGTTTCAATTTCGAGTTTATCGACCGACCGGTTTCTACGGAAGCGCCATCGGTGGTCGGAGGCAGAACTACAGATTTGAACGCAACCATTTTGCCTCAGACTTTAAATACTAATGAGGCTTCTATGAACGTCTGTATTCGTTGGTGATGCCCTATCCAACTATAAAGAAGTACATCAACAATAAAAAACAAATGATAATTATAGTATATTTTATATACATTTTTGAAGTATTTGGACTTAAAAAAGGAAAGTGAATTCATAATTATTTTATATGCCAAAAAATATGCTATTTGCTAAATAACTTATAAAAATGCTAAACAACATAAAAATATGCCAAATCTAGCATAAAATTTGCTAAATTGGCAACACTGCGCATGCGCTCCCCACTACCCGGTGCGCCTAGCAACAGCCGCGTGGCGCGGAGGAAATCGGTCAGGAAGAATGAATGAACGAACAAACGAACGAGTTTGGACCTACTATAGAGGGAAAATGGTGCTGCCGGAAGCCAAAAAGTCAAGATTTCGTCAAGAATTCAGCTATCGTTTCTCACCTTCTCCTGGACAGGGTGAAGAATGCACAACGCTATGTTTTGACATTTGTCAGTTTGAACCATAGACTAGATAAAATATTACACTATATTTTGGCTAGACTTAAATCCACCTACCTTTGTCGGTCGGCCAATAGAAACAAATGCTATGAAAGAAAGAGAGAAGTGATAACTTGCTATATTTTCTTTGAAACAAAACTCAATTTGAAAGCAAATATTTTCAATCTGTCAACTTTAGTTTGTAATTCTTTGAAACAAACCTCAAAAACTCAATCTGTCAACTGTAGTTTGTAAAAACTGCTTTGTTTTGGAATTTTGTTTGGAATTTAAATAATTTTTGTGCACTGTTCTAGGGGTTCCAGTGACCAGGGGGCCGGGGGATATTTATCTGCCCTTGTCGAGCTAGAACAGATCACAGCATCCGAAGATTTAGGTTATCATGATTACAATACTTTTATCCTCTCATTTCTTTCTTACTTACACCTCAACAATCTGTTATAATAATACTCGTAATAATGGGTTGGGGTACACAAAAGGGGGTGCTAAAGCGGGACTTAAAAAGGATGCTTAAAATTGTTATGATTTTTAAATTTCATGTATTCACTAATACTGCTCTTTCCCTATCTCCTTATAAAATTATATGTGTTGTTTTGCAAACTAAACGGAAGATGACACTCTCACCAAAACGTGTGTTTCTATTACAGGTCCAATCAATGTGTGACTTTTCTGTAACATGAATTCAAAAGAGAGCCATGGTAAGTAATTATTTATTTATTTATTTATTTGCTAGTCTTCACATGCCCTGGTGACCGAGTATTCTGTAATTGTGAATGAGATGGAATTATAACTTTCATTTTTCTCTGGCTGCCTGTCACCAGATGCTGACAAGGCAAGTGAAGTGTCAATTGAATGTTTGCCAGTTCCAGGTTCACTGATGGATATAACCATGTCGAGAGCTAGGATAGGATATACACTTTCTGGTCTTAATAAATCATACTTAATCTGCTGATAGTTCTGTAAACAGACTTTAGTTCAGTAATGAAATTAATTCCACATAATGTAGCTGGCTAGTGTGCTATGTAAAAAGGCACTTAAACACTAGTTGATTAGGACAGTGTCACATTGCCTTAATTACATGCTAACATTGTAAATATGAAAGTGAGTTTGTTTGTTTTGACCTTCCTTCCCGGATAGTTGAAGATTTGGAAAAGGACACAGGCTACTTTTATCCCGATCAAGCATGTAATTCGCATGGGGCACTACGAAGTCCAAGTGGCAAAAGCTAGTAGCAATAATTGTCCCGAAATAACCAAACTCTTAATCTTAGTAATAAATATATGTATTGCTTTCTTTTTTCTCTTCTTTTAGAAAAGTATACGATTAATTGTAATCTGTACCTATGATTCTGAGGCTGGATTTCAAAACAGTCAAGTTTTTTATGGATTTTGCACACAGAATGTTAGATTCTACTGTCGGGATTTGGAATACAATAAGTAATCACTTTTGTACATCCAATGCCATATCTGCTTATTTTGGTCAATACAGATCTGACAAGTATTACATTTATACCACCTCCGTGGCGTTGTGAGATGTAACAACGAGATATAATTTATATTGTAATTTATGATGATCCAGGGGTGACATATGCCGAAAGGGTTACATAACTGGTACTTAGTTTCTTCGGTACTTATTGCCTGCTTTTCTCTCTACCTGCTAAATACCTGTGCTGTTGCCTTAAAGATAACATACGCAAAGCCTCATTAAATGTGGTTTCAGCACATTTCCAGGATTTTGTAGTTCCTGATGATTATAATGAAAGTAAATTCACAGGACAGATGCATATAAAATGAAAGCACTTTTAGCATGCTAAATACTTAAAATATCAGACTATTTATGTAAATAATTTCACTTGTAAGGTTCCCTAGCAAAGTTTATTATTTATTTACTTTAAATTATACTCGTAAAGGTATGCGTGCATTTGTGTATATATAATTAATTTATGACGTCTTAAAATATAATGCGAATGAGTACAGTACATGCATTTTGGGGTTCCGTATAGTACGAAAAAACCCTTTTGTGGACAAAGAATAACATAAAACCGTAAGGGAAAAGCGTCTTTAGGGTTCCGTTCTCCGAAATGGTAACTGTCGGGACCCTATTTTTTTGGCGTCATTCTGTTTGTCAGCGAGCTGTATCTCATTATCTGTAATAGGTAGACGGTTGAAATTTTCACAAATTGTGTATTTCTGTAGCCGATATAAAAACAAGTGATAAAAATTGAAATAAATTTATAATATAAGGGGGCTCATCTACTAGAAACATGTTTTTATGATGACAAACTTTGCCGTTTAAAGCCATACATATGGTATGTTAGGGCTTTCGAGTGGCGACAACGTACCGGGAAGCGGGTATAGGGTCATCCCCCTACAAGGTGGACTGATGACTTTCTTGAGGTCACAGATGCAAGTGGCTAAGGACCGGTAAATGACGCTTATCACAAAGTAGGCCTATGTTCAGAAATGGCCGGCTGATGATGATAATGATTGAAAGAGTTTCAGTTTAATTAAAGTATGTTGTATTTTTTCAGGTGCAGAACTCTGATCGTGTTTGTCATCCTTGCTGGCAGAGAAGTGTCAGAGCAGCTGCACGTGCAACGCAACTCCGTCACTTCTGGTTCTCAATCAGCGAATATTGATTCAGCGGAGCCCTCAAGTGCTCCTTCGGTAGAAACTGAGAGCACTCGTTTATCTGAGGCATCATCTCAAGTCGGTGCAGTACCTACGATTGTGTTGCCCAATTATGTTAGAGCCCCTGACACTCAAAGACGCTGCTGTTTTCCTGGATTTAGCAGCTCTACTAGGTTAAATGTTCCCCCTTCCATAAGAGTGCGACTATTTTGCGATAGTATTGCGGTATTAAGTCCATTTTCAGGTTTGATGTTCACAATTGATAAAACTATGCTATTTTTCCATTAATTGGTATGAATCAATAGTTAAAAGTATAGTAAAAAGTCTTTGTTAAAAAATAAATAACTATTTTTAGTAACTATATAAATATGGTTTTATTTTTTAACGGCGAGTTATTTTGTTAACCGATATTGGCCAAAAGGAGTTGATAACAATACGTACTAACATTTTAAACACAGGTCAGGACTGGCCACTGAGGGCCGAGGTTACTATGAAGAGTGGGCATTGTCCAGTATAAGCGTTAGAAATAGATAAGGGTAGGTAATAATTATTGTAACGTGGTTGCTTTTTGTTAGCATACCAGTACAATCTTAGCATACCACTACAATGTAAAACGATCGTGCCGCCGCCGGTCAGTTCTAATTCTGCATTTTCCACGAAATTATTCAAGGGGTATATTCTTCATTTTATAAAGTCTTAATTGTCCGAAAATGACAAAATAAATTTTAAATAAAATGAAACAAATATGTGTTTTATTTATTCGTTTTTAAACATTTCTTAATATAAATAATCATTAACTTTAAAAAACTGACACACGGGTTTGTCAGAATTGCGGTCGAAGACTTCCTCTATCTACATTTTAGCTAGCATCATCATCAGGTACCCTTCCTTCCTTAAATGTAAATGTTTTACGGGATAATATCCAGAATAAGGAAATCCGTAGACGAACTAGGTTCACCGACATGTCTCGGAGATTCAGTGAGCTGAAGTGGTAATGTGCAGGCCACATCGCTCAAAGAACATATAAACGATTGGAAGTAAGAGTTCTCGAGTGGCGACAACGTACCGGGAAACTTCTACCGGGCCGTCCCCCTACTAGATGGACCGACGACCGGGTTAAGGTCGTGGATGAAGTGTCTCCGGGCCGGTCAGTGTGGCGTACAATGGAGGAGGCATATGTCCAGCTGTAGACGTTTTTGACTGATGGTGATGAAACTTTATAAAAATGTCTAAAGCATAGATGTCAATATGATAGACTTTTGAACTATGTAGTATATTTTTTATTATAAATGTCGGATGTTTATTATATATTTCAATTTTGTATGGAAGCCATATTATTATTTAAGTGTATTATTTGCATTGCATTGCAATACTATTTGCATATGTGTAACATAAGCATACTAAAAGTATACGAAAAAACTAAAATGTTTTTAATGTTTTATTTATTTACCTACTTAAAATCAGACAAATGAAAGCAAAACATAAAATCTTATGATTAGATGGATTTACGGATTAGAATTTACCATTACGTAGTCTCTTTGAACTTTGCTGCCACGTCATCTAAATTTGGGAAGTAGAAATACAGTAACAAACGCTAAAAATGACTTTATAATATTAATTTTTAAACCATTTTTGTATTGTAATATATTATTTAAAAACATTTGATATATAGACATTGATATATATCGTCGAATCCATTTTGATAATAATCGGATACATATAAAAAATCAATATACCTGTGTAAGGAACCCTCAGGGCATTGAGCTATTCACCCTTGTCTATTCTTTTTGACAGCATTACATTTCAATGTTTGACAGTAGGGATGTGCATAATCGAGATTTCGGCTAATGTATGATGATCGATTATAAAATTAGTAATAACTAATTTCCATAGTCAAAGAGTAGTACTACTAATCTGACAAACAAAAGAAGCATGTCAATGGTTGCCGAGGAAGACCGACCGAAAAAGTGCTTTGTAGTCAAAGAAAGTCCTGCTTATCTTGGATATATCTTTATCTTCACGATAACGGTTTTAAAATAAACTAGCTGACATACTAACTAGTAGTATTAATATTAGCATTAGCTATTTTCTTAATCGAGATATCTTGAAATATTTGGATCGAACTACTACTTTCATTAGTGTATCTCATAATCGCCCATCGCTATTTGACAAGAAACAGGCATGATGTTTCCATCTTAACTGCTTTTGTTAGATTTAGCTACTTTTAGTTTAGTTACTTTTCAGTCATTTTAATCCTGAGGGCGTCGTAGAAGGCGAATATGGGAAAAAATATTCAAAAGATGGACAGATATAGGTACTCGTATCTAACAACATATAGTGCGAAAACCAATGCTCCTGCAAAGCTTGGTGAAAGCGGCAAATCCCTTCATGGAAAGTCCGCATGGTAGCCTAAAACGAAGGCTCATGTCAATATTTGTAGTCAGACTAAAAAGAGTTGAAAATAATGTTTAACTTTAGTTCTCAAAACATTAATTTCTATTCTTTTTTGGTTTCTTAAATTAATGTTTTGAGAATTAAAGTTAAACCACATTATGGCAACACTGACTGAACCAATTTCGAAATGTTATTATTGACTGATATTTATAGTATTTCGTAGAGTTTCTTTGCTGTTTCATATTTCAAATTAATAAAACAATTCGTAGTGGTGCGCTAGACATAATTTATAAAGTATTTAACCGTTGCTTGACTGAATTCGAAGCTGGAATAATATTGACTGATGTAAAGTATACTTACAAGATGTTTATAAGAGAACAGCTGAAGTGAGAGTTTAGTAGTGTCTTCTTTTATATGTAAGATATGTTATTTTCGTATTAGATGTATACTGTTTTCGATTAACGATCGCTTTATCAGATGAAATACAAAATTAGATAATTTTGAGGTTATGCAATATGTAAACAAAATTGTATAGTTTTTAAAATCTTGATCTTTACTTCTGAAAATAGTTAAAGGTTTTATGTAACTTGAATATCATAATGAAAGTTGTAATTACCGACTGTTATTATTATATTTTGTACTAAAACAGCCCTTGTTAAAACTAAAAGACATAGTGTATATAAGTTATTTATTCTTTTATTGTTACTATTAACATGCTAACTTGTATATATGTTATGATTACATACTTTCCCAAGTAGGAGTGATATGAATTATGCCACATTTATTGATCACTATATTAACTTTACCTTACAGGCACTAAATAGCAACACAATTACATCTGAGTTCATACGCGAATGCCACGATTCACTTGCAGAAGCAAGCAGACAGAACTGCATAACCCTGCAATGGATCAAGGGACACAGTGGCTCCAGAGGTAATGATGCAGCGGACGAACTGGCTAGAAAGGCCTCAAGTATGAAGATAGCCGGGCCTGAACCAATCGCGGCCCTACCTTTCTCGCAGCTCCGATCATGGATACATCAACATACCGCACAGTCTCACCATAATGAGTGGGAGTCAAGAGAAAATTGCAGTATCTTCTGTAGTATTAAAAGATGTAAAAACTATATCTTTTTTCCAAATTGTAATTAAGTTAATGATACTTTTAAACATAAGATGTGTTGCCTTTTATTGGATCTGAGTACACTATTATTTATATAATATTAGATTACAGAAAAAGCGTCGGTGGTGTAGTGGATAAGGAGCGGACCCTCAATCTGACGTTTCCGAAATCGAGTCGTGTACCTATGAGTTGTTTTTCCATTCAAGTACATTATCCGATTGCTTAACGGTGAAGGAAAACATCGTGAGGAAACCTGCACACTCCTGAGAAGAAATTCAAAGGTTCGGCATTGGGCCCGCATGGTGGACTATGGCCCACACACTCTCTGTAGGAGAGTAGGCCTGAGCCCCTGCAGTTGTGACGTATATAGGCTGTTGAGGATGATATTAAATTTGTCTGTATGCATTTTGTGTATATCTGTTAGCAAACCTATGGTAATATAAAAAAATAAAAAAATTGTACATTGTTAAAAATTGTTTTATTACCACATAATCTCCAAGCGAGATTAAACTGCATCCTTTAGTCGGCTTTTTGACTGTCTATTTGATGGCAGAAATAACTTTGCACATTAAAAAAGAATCGAATTAGTCGTACTGTAGTTCTGTATTGGCATGTAAACAACATTAGCGCCCTCATTTATTTTCTACTCTTTTTGGTCGCACTGTATGCTGTTATTACGCAATTATTATCAACTTACTTAAGTACAACAATTAATAAAAATGGTAAAATTTGTCATTTCTTGATATAGTGTTTTATCATTTGTAATTAAGAATGCCATTACGAATAAGTAATAACGTATTATGTATTCGTAAGCAAACAATCAATAGTCAATGTGGTTTATGTACGCTTTTTGTATGTCATTAATCTCTGCTAAGCCTAAGCACGGATCCGATACGCGTCGACCTTGCCTACCAAAGTTGCCTACTATTTATTGAAATTCGATCTTTATTAAAGAAACAATGAGACGTTATTTTTTTATAAAAATGTTACTTTTGGGCAATTAGACGTAGGGTATTAACGACAACACGAGGTGATTAACGATCTTGTTGATATGAATTTTACCATAATTAAAATATAATAATTATTAAATATAGTACTACAATTTTCTCATAACCTTACAGAAATATAATCTCTATTTAATTAAGCATAGAGACCTTAATCCTTGAACAATTGACACATATTTATTCCATCAGCAGCATAGGAATTGCATTTTAACTCCTATCGTGTTGAGATAAAGGTTGTAACGGCAGCATCAACATGTTTGTACGGTAAAATCAGGTTTGATATTGTTCGAGATGACGTCATGTAGGTAACCATGCCAACAGGGTGTGAAAATAAGATAAACAACATGGTTTTTATGTGTGCGTGTAGTGTAAAAAGTTTGCAAGTGTGTCTAAGCAAAAACGTCAAAAGCTGTCTTGAAGTTTTTTTGTATAACCGACGAGGAAAAGACAACGAGCGAAGGAGATATCTAATTTCATGCATTCGATTGTATGGCTGCGTCTCTTTCACTCATCTCGGCAAACGTCAACGTAGCTAGGTATGGCTGTATGGTGTTTTGCCTTTGCCTTTTCCTGGTAGAAAAAAAAAATTTCAAAAAAAAATTAACGCTATGTATGTAAAAATAAGAAGTGCGCTATATTTTGCCATGTAGTTTTGACAATGACATGCTTTTCCGGCAAAGTGTTGACGCGAATTTTTCGATTAGGCTTTCAATCGAAAAATGTTAGCCTTTGTTCTATATTTCAATTAAAACCTCCGTCTTTTGTGTACAATATTAATCCTGGTGGAAATATTTTTCAAAGGTTTTCTCGAAAAGTCTTCAAAAATATTCAGCAAAACAGGTTAGAAACTAATCTAAGTCAAAGGAATACATTACACTCGGACTTCGAACCAAATAGTCTGAGAAACTCAATAGAAAATCATTTGTGGGTTTTTCTTCTCGTCTTTCTACGATCTTGCCAAGATCTTACCTAGGAGCATAATCTTACATTTGTCCAACCTAGTGTCCAACATTCTTGCAGAAACAAAAAGCAAAAATGTTAAATTATAATAACTTGATGTGATTTATTTGTCAATACTAGTGCCTAATCTGTGTTGACAAAATCTATTTAGTTTTATGGCCTTCATAGTTTTTTGTGATTAATATGTTTTAAAGTGCAGTAAATTCTCTACATTCCACTGCATACATTCTTGTTTGATTCCTGTCAGAGATAATATAATTATTATTAATTCCTGGCAGCTAGGAGCATTTAATCACTACGTCCTGGCAGTATTGAAGTAAATATCAAAGTGTATTTTACATCCAAAAACTTATTTTTTCATTAATATTTGGAAAAATAAGTAGTTACTCAAATAAAAGTACCTAAATAAAGTTTTAATACATTATAAAACTAAACAAAATTCTTCCAAATATGAAATGAATGCTTTTTTATCCTTATATTTTTAACAATATTTTTAGTTATATATTTCATTGGACAGTGACTCTGTGACTTTTATCTCAATGCCTAACTACTTATAATCTGTAGTTTTATGAATATAGCATAGGCAATCAAACATTATGAACTCAGTATTGCGTGAATAGTGGCTGTAGTAAGACATAACAATGGTCAGTGCCTTACAGCAAAGCATTGTGTTTTATATCAGTATGACTGTTAATTTTTCTTTTAACAGTTACGCTAGTACCATGTCTGCCTTGAGCCCACTGGACCCATCCTCATATTCTAGGCCTGGTAAGACTTTTTATGCTTAATGCTCTTTATAAATAAATTTTCATTTAGGTAGCAACAAGCTGTTGGGATAAATTAAGTGTCAAAATTTACCTTCAAATACAGTTAGCCATTTATGAGTGAGTTACAAACATCTAAACTTTCCTATTTATTATATTTGTAGGATTTCATTTGCAAATGTTTTGATAGTGTTTGTCCAGCCTATAAATAAATGATGATTACTGTTGTTATGATTTTTGCTGTAAAAACAAAGCTACATAATTATGTTTATTATTTTAAAAGTAATTCTTAATCTTGGGCACTTTTTTTCACTAGTATCAGTTGATAAAACTATTTTTGTTTTGTTTGTGTAGCATGATCATGTCACAGTTAAGAAAATAATTTATAAAACTGTTATTTTATTTATTTACAGTTAGTTGATAACAATTTTTTTAAATTACAGAGCTTGCTGTATTAAAACATGCATCAATTTCATTGAATGTTAATTTTGGTGAGAAAATTTTAGAGGGCTCTGTTTTACTCACTTTTAATATCTTGAAGGACTCTGATGATTTGGTAAGTCTAGTCAGATAAGATATATTTATTTCTTGTTTTATCTTCAAGTGTTCTGTTCAATACTCTCTCAATTTTATCTTAAAAGTGCCTACAGTACTGTTTATCATCATAACATATTATAAAACCAAGTCCCCTGCATCATCTGTCTGTCTGTTTGCGATAAACTTAAAAACTACTTTACTTACTTAAAAACTACTAAACTACCTAACTTAGGATTTGTATGCGGTTTTCATATATCAGCAAAGTTTAGGTGTACAATAATTTAAGGTTTGGTGTATATTGGTGGCCATATGACAGTAATTGTTGAAGATGTCGGAAAAATCAAGCCATCTGGAACATTCATCGAAAACACTGCCTAATCGAAATTTTATCGAAAGTGATTGAGCGCTTTTTGAGAAAATCAACAAAAACCAACTCTTTAAGGCAATTGAAGTCGGGTTTCTAGTTCTTTTTGAACGCGTTAATTATCTTATCAATTTGAAACCTTGCGATTGTATGTATATTCATATGACAATATTAGAATTTGGCACCCTGGACCCTGGTGCCTTGGATAGATGAACTCTTTAATGAAGGGATTTACCCTTGGCATGGAGTTAATTCTGTTTACTTTGACAAGTCTAGCACATTATATTTGGTAACGAAGGTCTGACAATACAGTCAAGAGGTAGAAAGAATAACTCTTCAAGGGCTGTAAATTCCTGGAGTTTGGGCTCATTTTATTTTGACTGTAATCTTTTTGGTGCAATACTGACAAAATTGTGTTTGGTTATTTATTAATGTTTTTATCCCTGCTAAACTTAAGTCACGATAAGATCAAAATGGAATGTCTAAAATCCGACAAATCATGGTTAAGACATTTGGTATTCATTTGTAGGCGATGCAATAAGAATATATAACTAGCTACAAAAACAGAATATATATCAGTGTTCATATATATATATATATATATATATATATATATATATATATATATATATATATGTCTATGCTTCATTCGTTTCGCTTAAAATGGCGTCCCGTCTTAGGTCAACTATTCAAGCTATTCAAACTAGATAAGTTTGTAAATATCTATCAACCTAGAAAGCTGACTGTAATGATGAAGTTTTTGTGTTCAGATACTGGATGTGCGAGATCAGACGATCCACGCGGTGGAGCTGTCAGACGGTACTCCCCTTCAGTACACGGTGGACGGAAAGGTTCAAAACTTCGGAGCCAAACTCACAATAAACATACCTAAAAAGTTAGAGGGCGATAAGTAAGTAACCTTTGCTTCTTCAGAAAATAGTATTTATTATAGGTATAAAAAATTATAACTTATGTCGCTGTTTTTTGCTACATAAGAAGTTTATTAGTTCACTGCCAGCAAGAAAGTGCTACAAGTTTTATATAACTTACCTAACGTAATTTTGCAACATACTCCACTGGCTCGGTATGCCAAAGTAGCCCTTAGCCTTTGACACTAGAGCACGCGACCCCTCCACCGTACTAGAGAAATGACTGATGATAGTGAATGAGATAATGTTATTATTACTATTTAATTCTTTCAAATGTAAATTAATTCGTGCCATGAGGTCCTCATTTAATTACTGTATCACATGGACATGGACATCATGGACAGGCTGATTATTGCAATATTTTTGTAATAATAATTATTAAAATATATTAAATATATTATTGTGTGGTCCCAGCTAGACTTGAACCACCTCATGTCTTTCCGTGGATGCTGTAAAGCGACAAATTCAGGAGAACAGATGGCTACACGCTCGGTTAAGTCCGATCTCCAGAGGGGCTAATATTGGTACTCGTTTAGATTGGTGGCATTGCATTTTCTATGTCCGCCGGGCTAGCTACCACCATTGTCAAGCAGCAGCTTTAATAGCACTGTTTTGTTCCGGTATGAAACGTAACAGACCTAGCGCCTCATTCGGCTTCTAAGTGATCACGATTACCTTCCAATGGTATTATCGTCGTCATCAAGTGACATGAAGGACAAGTGCATTACAAATAATTAAGTAGAAGAAAAAATGGATCAACGGTGTCTAGTATATTTGTACATATATATTGGGTGATGTGTACAGGTCTGTGGTGTCTGCCGCCCAGACTGAGCCCGGTTGTGGAAACGATACGAGTCTGTGTTCAGACTGCTCATGTACTGAGATCAACGGCAGTGAAGACGATAAAAACGAACAGACAGATCCGGCAATACCCTTAACATTCAAGCATATGAATGAGAAACATAATATGTTTAGGTTAGCAATCGATGTTATAGTAGTTTATGCGGAAATGGAAAAGATCGCAAGCGGAGCGGCAACGACGGGTTAAGAAAAAGTTTTAATTATATTTTTTATTAATGGCTATGGTGGCGCGGTATGTGAAGCGAGCGGGGTGCGTGCGAAGCGACTAGCGGTAGAGGGTGCTACCAGCGATTTTCTGGCCATTAAAGTGAAAAATCCGTAAGTGCTTAGGAACAATCGGTTGGAACGAAGTTCCTGACTATAGTCAATAGTTTGTATGCAGTCAATAATACGCGCTATGGATAACCGTATACACTAAGGGTCGTGACGGAAAACTCTTAAACTTTTTTTGCCTAGCCCTCATTCGCCAAGTCCGTACCGTGCGATAAGGAACTTCGTTCCAATAAACAAAATTACATAGTCATCTAGGAGCATAGTCTGAAAATATACCTCGTTCATGTAGTAAAATAGTAACGCAATGTCCAATAGCTTAGCCTTTGCAATGAAGCTGGTGACAGCAAATCACTCGTGAAGGTGTTCGGAATTTGAAAGTAGTTTTACAAAAGCTTGTTCCATATAATAGCGAAAGACTGAAGGTATATAGTTTAGCGAATTCGTGACTTCCATTTTTAGAAGTAGTGACAGTGGGTTTCGATTTTCCCTTTTATTTGATTCGCCAGCTACCGCCGCTGCCTTCTGCAGCGCTCTTTTGCGTTTACGCCTTCAGAAAATATCTCCACGAGTGAATATCCATCGATACTCTCTTGCAAATTGTTTATCATGGCGTTTCATTTCAGCTAGACATTTTCGAAAAAGTCGCTCGAATTAAAATTGAAAGTAGATTTGTCTGTTTTTTTGCCATGTAGTTTTTGATAATATGAAAAAATATATTTATCTCCCCACCCTTACTAAGCCAAGCGATTAATCTAAAATTAGAGTTGATAGACGTAAATGTCAATATTACATATAATATTTACCACCAAAGTCATGTGATCCAAAAATATGAAATGTATATCGTGCATAATAGACAATACTAGACATTGCGTACCAGAGCGTACGTTATATTATTGAGCTTAATTGGATTTAATCAATCCGTCCATGCAATCAATTTATTTTGCGTAATATCCCATTACCGTCGCCGCCAACCAGATAATTGTAACACGTATACCGTGACCTCTTGTTGGGACAATCAAAACTTAGTAGCATACATACTCAATAATTAAATAGTTACGATCCGATATTGAACGTATCGTTATTTCACGGTCAAGTGCCCGCTAACGATCTTGAATTCTATATAGTTACACTATAGTTATTAAATCGTTAAAAAAATGCGGCAAAAATCAAAAGTATATTAACTCACAACTTATGCTACATTGATTCAAATGTTTTTTTTTTATCTCCAGTATATCAGTCAGGATAAAATACACAACTTCTCCCGAGGCATCAGCGCTGCAATGGTTGGACCCGAATCAAACGTCAGGGAAGAAACACCCTTACCTATTTAGTCAATGCCAGGTAAGTGAATAGATACACTCTTGACAGTCTAGATGATTCTCATTTTTTGATTGATTGTTCATGTCGGTTAGCTTTATTTTGGATAATTGAGAACCTTTTAAGCCCATTGACTGTCTGGGACCATCTTTTTATTATTATTAATTTCAAAAGTTTTATTTGATAAATATTGTCCAAATCACAAATATAGAATAACATTATGTATATTTGTAAAGTAGTAAGCGAATCCAATTTAAAATTGATTGTTGAATATAGTGTGCCCCAGGGTACTGTCTTTGGTCCATGATTCATTATTAACTGCTGCTGAATAACTGCTGGACATGAGCCTCTGTAGCCGCCACGATGAAAGAGCATTCTGTAAGGAGATTTACCATAATCGCCATTAGATATTGCTTTTTAATTGTGCGCAGGCGTTTTTTGTATTGCTTTTTAATTGCGCACAGGCGTTTCTTGTAGTAAGTAATATTTTGAGCGTATAAAAGTTAATAGTACATTACATTAATGATATGTGGAAAGGATTTTTGAAAGGTAAGCCGGTGGGAATCGGCTTGTATGGACCCTTCGCCACTGATCGCCACACTTGGCAGTCAGTTTGACGATCGTAATATATAGATACGTTACGCAGATAGACATGTTGATTAGCCTGCACATTTTTGGGTAGGCCCAAGTAACTGTTCCGGGTACACTTTCGCTAGCTAGTGCGTGTGTTTCAGCCTATCCACGCTCGGTCGATCCTGCCGTGCCAGGACACGCCTGCGGTGAAGTTCACGTACGACGCGGAGGTGACGGCGCCCGAGCAGTTCACGGTGCTCATGAGCGCGCTCCGAGAGAACACCGACGGCAACAAGACGTACTTCCGACAGCCTGTACCCATCCCCTCGTACCTGGTCGCAATCGCAGTAGGGAATGTAGAGTCAAGGACCCTTGGTCCGAGGTAAACGGCATTATTTTTCAATACAGACACATGTAAATGTCCGAATAAACAAGTTTAAAATAACATAGCGAGCTATGGTCGGAATTTCTCTATGTGATAATAAGTCCAGAATGAAGGAATCCGTAGCGCAGATGAATTAATGTGACCGGCGTAGCTCGACGAGTCTGTAAACAGAAGTGCCAATGGGCAGGCCACATCTCTCCAACTGATAGCCGATGGTCACTACGAGTTTTCCAGTGCCGACGACCGGGTAAAGGTCGTGGAGAGGCCTCTATTCTAAAGCTAGGACAATAGTTGAAACTATGAATCGTTGCAGGTCCAAAGTTTGGTCGGAGAAGGAGGAGATTGATCGGAGCGCGTGGGAGTTTGCAGAGACGGAGAAGTACCTGCAAGCGGCCGAGCGTCTGTGCGGTGCGTACCAGTGGACACAGTACGATCTGCTGGTGCTGCCACCATCCTTCCCCTACGGTGGCATGGAGAATCCATGCCTCACATTCGTCACGCCCACCTTGCTGGTAAGATCTTGCGTGAGGTATATGTATTTAACGTAAATGCTAAGGTTTTAACTTAAGAATATAAAGTATTTGGAGGGCGTTACGTGACTGTGTAAAATCTGTTTCGAATTTTTATTTGTCTCTTTTGTTCTCAGGTCTGAGACTCGATAGTTAAACCAGTAGACCATTGTGACAATGTACAATCGACGACTAAAAATCGAAAATCAAACTGAGATGACCTCCATTTTTCTTCAAAAGCCATCCTATAATTTTAGCCACATTTATCGATACTTTCATTGATAAGGAATTTCTTATATCGTCTTCGTGTTACGCAACTCCACTGTTAGCCTGACTGACTTTCCATGAGGGGATTTTTTAATTTCCAGGCCGGTGACAGGAGCCAAGCCAACGTAATAGTCCATGAAATAATGCACAGCTGGACTGGAAACCTGGTCACTAACAGAAACTTTGAGCATTTCTGGCTCAACGAAGGCTTCACCGTCTTCTTGGAGAGAAAGGTTGACGCTTCCCTCATAGAAGACTCGGTAGAGTCCAAGAAGAGCAGAGACTTTAACAGCTTGAATGGATTGCAGGAGTTGAGTGAAGCGGTAGGTCAACGTTCAACCAACCATTACGTATATACTAATATTATAAATGCGATATTGAGCTTGTTGCCCTTTCACATAGTCATGATTTAACATTAACATCGACATTAAATATTTGTTTGTTTACGAAAATACCAAGTTACGACTTGTATAAATATAACATTTGGAATCACTAGAAACGCGTTCATTATATGGATAAGCTTACGAATATTATGAATTTACAATCAACTAGCGTTTGCCCACGACTTCGTCTGCATGCACTTCAGAAGCTATCATCATCATCAGCCAGGAAACTTCCACTGTTGGACATAGGCCTCCCTCATGGTACGCCACATCGACCGGTCCCGAGCCAACTGCATCCAGCGACTCCCCGCGACTCTAACCAGGCCCGGGAACAACTTGTTAGATCGCGATAAAAAGTAGCCTGAATCTTGCTCCGACCCTTCAGTTATCCCTACACAAGACATCAAATCATACTGACTCTGCGACTCTACGACGTGAAGGAAGGACAAACAAATTGAAAAACAAACGGACTGATATATAGGTACTTATGCAGTCTTATATTTAGATTTGATTTACCGACATATTTGACGATGTACTACATATACATATTTGTGGCCTTACTAAACTAACCACAAAAAGTGTCGAGCTCATCTCCGTGCATCAAGCAAATGATACTCCGCATGTAACCTGCCAAACATAATACCGTATGCATGTGCTATAATTATCATGCAGGTGGAAACCATCGGACCCAACAATTCACTGACGGAGCTCGTACCAAACTTGCACGGTGTTCATCCTGATGATTCCTTCTCGAGGGTGCCCTACGAGAAAGGCTCGCTTTTCCTCCGCTACCTGGAAGACTTAGTCGGTGGGCCAGGTGAGAGGACTACCGCTTATTTTATATTATTTGTAGGTGAATGAGATTGGTCCGAGCAACCTCCTGACGCGGCTCGTGGTAGACCTAACCGGCGGCGTGCATCCTGATGACGCGTTCTCGACTGTGCCCTACGAGAAGGGCTCCCTGTTTTTGAGATATCTAGAGGATTTGGTTGGCGGGCCCGGTGAGACATTTAACATTCTATGTTGGTTTGTCTAGTCCGCACAGTGGGCAATGCATTAGACAAAATGTTATAGACGATGTATGTATTGCATTAGTTACTGTTTATTACCAACTGACACCAGTGTATTAAGGGAATTGTCCATTCGAAGTGAATGTTACAACGTACGTAATAAAACGTACAGTCTGTGCATCTACCATGAGTTTACGCAGGCGATAACATGTATCGTTAACTATCGCTCTCTCCTTCTCACCCGTATGTCGACTGAGCAGCATTTCCGATAGTATTCGATATACGCTACCGCCTGCGTAAACTCATGGTAGAAGCACTGTAGATAAAACGCCATCTGTAGATCCAACAACAAACTTAAATCAATCTAATAAATTCGTGACAGCATTCAATGTATCATAGATAGCTATCTTAGCTATTTGGTTAAAGTACTTTGCGATTAATGATGTAGTGTTTTCATCTGAGTAAGCCCATTTAGTAAGAGTAGTTGAGTAAGACGAACGAAGGTCACCGACATAGCTCGACGAGTCAGTGAGCTGAAGTGGCAATGGGCAGACCACATCGCTCGAAGAACCGATAACCGGTGGGGAGTAAAGGTTCTCGAGTGGCGACCACGTACCGGGAAACGTCTACCAGGCCGTCCCCCCACTAGATGGACCGACGACCTGGTTAGAGTCGCGGGGAGTCGCTGGATGCAGGTGGCTAGGGACCGGTCGATGTGGCGTACCATGAGGGAGGGCTATGTCCAGCAGTGGACGTTTCCCGGCTGATGATGATGAAGCCCATTTAAGATCATACTGAGGGATGATTTGCGAATGGGTGACTGCAGTAACATGTCGCTCAGTTGGTATACATTGCTGGTGATCTATCTATCTACCTGGGTTCTTAAGTACCATGTGTTCTTATGTCAGACGTATTCGACGACTTTCTTCGCGCGTACTTGACCCGCTTCGCGATGAAGTCTCTCGACACGGAGGACTTCAAGTCGTTCATCCTCGAGTACTTCAAGGGCGGCGACAAGCTGGCCGCCGTCGACTGGGACGCCTGGCTGCACAAGCCAGGCATGCCACCAGTTATTCCCAAGTGAGTACTTATAGAGTTCAGTATGAGTTGTTATTGACTGTCATATTTTTATTGGGTATTCTTATGTCAATTTATTTGTGACGTGGGACTATATATTATATTGGCTGCCCGTATGGGACGCGGTTTGAAGTGACGGGTAGTTACTCTGTACATTGATTATAGTTTTGTTGGTTTTGTTTCCAAAAGCAACACACAGATTACTTGCAATGCAATTTTTTGGGAGAATTTTTTTCTTCTCGTATGAGCCTGGAACCAGCATCTCTCGTCAATCAGAGACCACGCCTTAGCAATTAGGATATCGCTATTGAGTCGTATAAACGTATGCATCGAAACTTCTTATCGCTGTATGAACTACCTGCAAGGACATTAACAACATCTGTCAAACGATTATTTACTTAAATTGTGATCGACCAACAGCCCTAAATTGCATTCAAAGCATACACGTTGCAATTTGGTAGGTCTCGATCACCGACTTGTAGTGTATGGTGTCAACCATTAGTCTGGTTAGCTTGCGTTGGTAACCGTTATGGTCGGACCAAAAGTGGTAGGTCCGATCAAATTGACCCGATATGGTGTTTCGATTTGCTATAGAATCACGTTGCTAGAGGATGATAGTTTTTTCACTGAATTAAATGCCCTACTTACCCAGTTAATGTTTAGTCGTTCGTGTAGTTTAGATACACTGCTTATAAGTGACCTACGATGGTCTGTTCTTTTGACACAATCAGCTAGTTCCGATTTGGACCTGGTTAGATGTTTCAATTGTCTTACTGACTTTAATAAATCAACTTCCAGTTACGACACTTCAATGACGAAAGCCATCACATCACTCGTGTCTGACATAGAGAGTGGTGTAGCTCGGTTGACGTACGACGAGGTGAAGAGCTTCACCCCCCATCAGATGATGAACCTCCTGCAAGAGCTGATCGACCGTCCCCCGCTGCCGCTGGCCGCGCTGTCGCAGCTCGGCCGCGAGTACAGGGTCGCCGCGAGCAACAACTCTGAGATCTCGTACCGGTGGCTGCGTCTGTGCGTGCGCAGCCGCGACGTGGACCGCCTCACGCAGGTGTTTGACTTTGTGAACCGACAAGGACGCATGAAGTACGTGCGACCGCTGTACAGAGACCTATACGCCTGGGAGGACGTGCGCGCTCGAGCTATAGACAACTTCCTGCAGAACGAGAAGTATATGATGCACGTCTCTGCATATACCATCAGGAAGGATCTGCACCTCAACGAGTGACAGCCGGTTGGTTTAATTCGATGAGATATTCTCGAGTGGGTTGTGGTTGGAGATTATTATAACGTGTAAATAATTATGTATAGAATCGTTGTAATATGTTTTAATGAATACAATTTATTTACACTAACACTTTTGTTATTTATTCGTGATTACCAAAATTGCTGAAATGTCTGAATAGGATCCCAGAAGTATAAAATTACAATTTTGATGCAAAACAGACGGTTATTTAAAGCTGTCTCTCTGTTAGTTACCTTTTCACGACGAATTGATTTTGACGAAATTTGACAAGGACATTAGGGATCGTGTGCATCATGACAAGGAAGTCATTAGGTTATTTTAGGACTCAATCTATAAAAGGTTGAATATGCTATCGATCGAAAGTTGTTAATTTAATCATACTTACCTGCTTTTGTTGCAAATGAAACAAAATATTGTACTCACTACATAAAGTACGGTATACGCATTTCACCTTTTTGAATTCAATCAAAAATACAAAGATCTTTATCCGTTTGAAGTTGGACATAAAATCGATTGGAACAAATTGAAATGGGACCACACGGGAAGCTCTGGCTTTCAAATGAAAAATCGGTCGATTTGAATGTAAAAAATTTGAAAGATACGACAAGTTGCTCAATTCACGTACCTATACTTGAATCTTGTACGAATTACAAAAAGTACAGCCAAGTACGTGTCGGGAAAAGCTAAAAATGTGGTTCCGTAGTCATCGAATTTTATATCGACGCACCTGTGAGTAATTTTGGAGCAACTACAATTATTTAACACTAGCTGCTGCCCGCGGCTTTGCCCGCGTGGACTTTAGGATTTATCCCATTGGATAAATCAATTACATAACAAATATGAAACTGACGTGACGCTTTCCGGCAACGAATAATTATTTGGATATTATTCATACTACAATTTTAAAATCGACATAAAATATGGGTAAGAGGTGGGGGGTAAGAGGGTGCAAGATTCACATACAAAAATTGGTCAAGCCGTTTCGCAGAAGTGCGACCACAAAAACCCATACATTTTTATATTCACCCCCATTAAAAATATGCGGAAACACGTATTTATCTGTTTCCACTCTCTAACAAAACATCAGAGTTATCATACAAAATGAACTATTAACCAATGAATTAATAACCTGTGGAACACGTATTTCTTTGTTTCAAATGTAGCCACTTACTTAGTATCAATTTTCATGATATTGATGATATATTGACTTCAAAAACAACAGAGTTCCTATACAAACTTATCTTCAAAAATGACGGACTTTCGTACAAACTTACATCCCTTATTTTACCCTGTTAGGGGTGGAATTTCGAGAAATCCTTTTTTAGCGAATACTTTCACTTTACAAAGAACGCATACTCCAAATTTCATGGCCATAGGATTAAGCTGTCTGATAAGTTAGTTAGTCAGGACTTTGAATTTTATATAAGATTTAAATCAAAATGTGTACCTAATAATAATACCTTTTTTTAATAAAAATTATCTGCCTCCGTGTCTTAAAAATGGCAACATGTTTCTACTAACAACCTTGAGGTCCCATGTTTTAATTGATTTTTTGTTTTTGTACATACAGTTTTGACCATAAGTCCCAGTACCTACCGGTACTTGGTTTGGATGGCGGTAAGGCATTTTCTCGGGACCTGTCGGTGTGTCGTACCACTAAAGAGGCCTATGTCTAGCAGTGAACGTTTCCTGGCTAATGATGATGATGGTGAAGGCATTTTCTATGCCCATCTGGATTTTATTATAGTTAGTCTGTTATGTGAATATTGTACCGAGTAGATCAAACGTATCGAAAAATGAACCTCCAGGGTTCGATTCCCAGTATCTATCGGAACTCAGTTTGGTTGGTGGTAAGCCATTTTTTGTCTGCCTGGCTCGCTACTACCATGTTACCTAAGTCTGATAAGCATGATTTCTATCCAACGGCCTTATTGTCACGTACCACGTGCGTACAACTAAGCAGTGGAATTCCCTGCCGGCTGTGTTTCCCATGCGATACAACCTAGATAACTTTAAGTCCAGAGTGAATAGACTATTTCTATGCAACCGTGAACGATCCTAGACCCCATCGTCGCTTAACATCAGGTGAGATTGTAATAAAACGGAAGCCTATCGAATGTAAAAAAAACATGTTAGATGAAGGTCAAATACAAACCCATACAAAAACAACTATTTACGAACTTTTTATACAAACTTACATCGCTAATTTTACCTCACATTCCGTTAGGTCTTAGTTGTATAGGTGCTATGTAACTACAAAATCTTACTGCGATCACCAATCCGCCTACCAACAGTGCTGCTTGTTGCAAATCCAATCATAGTTTAATGTGTAGTTACACGGTAATCGCAAACTTTAACACAAACTTGCATCACATATTCTTTTTGCGGAACTATCATAAAAAGAAAATATTTGCAAAATCTCATTACAATACATGGTTTCGTCTGTCAGTCAGTCACTTCTAACGCTGAGGAAATGTTTCAAAAACACTTTAAAACATTAACCACTGAAGCACTTTCTTTTGTATTTGCTATTTGGAATTAGTCAGGCATTGTAGCCATTCTGTACAGAACCCACTAAACTGGTTTTTGTATTCTGTTATACTACCTATATCACCCTCAAACAATTTTTGGCAAACCTTCTCAATGTACAGATAGACACGTTGATTCTACAGGTTTGAGGTAGCAGAGCACCTGAGTACCTCTATTAGTTTGAGTCTCCTGGCTAAACATAATTTCTATCTTATTGTCACTTACCACGTGCTTACAGCTAAGCAGTGGAATTCCCTGCCGGCTTTTGTGTTTCCTAAGCGATACCATTAAGATAACTTCAAGGCCACAGTGAATAGACTATTTATAGGCAACCGTGAATTATCCTAGACATCATTGTCGCTTAACATCATGTAAGATTATGGTAAAAAAAACACGTGTAAATCAATCAGTCACTTCAAACACTGAGGTAATGTTTTAAAATCACTTTTAAACATTAACCACTAAAGCACTTTCTTTTGTCTTTGCTATTTGAAATTAATCAGGCATTGTAGTTATTCTGTACAGAACCCACGGTGCTCGAGTCCGACTCGCACTTGGCTGTTTTTTTGTGTTCTGTATACCCTTAAACCATTTTTGGCAAGTATTTTCAATGTACAGATAGATGCGTCGAATCTCCATATACAGGTAAGTCGATTCTACAGGTTTTTTGAAGATATCTTTTTATTGCGTGAACCGATTTTGATGAAATAAAGCTTAGATGTTGCCTTGACCTACGCCTAATTTAATTGTGAAAACCGCATCAAATTTGGTTTTGTAATTTCGGAGATTAGCCGGTTCAGACAAACAGACAGACAGACAGACAGATAAAATGTTTAAAAATTGTCTTATTGTGTTCTGTTACACTTCTTACATCACCCTCAATCAGTTTTAGGCAAAAAAAATCAATGTACAGACACATCGATTCTACAGATTTATTATAGTATAGATAGAAGAAGATAGATAGAAGAAGATAGAAGATAGATAGAAGATAGAAGAAGAAGATAGAAGAAGGGGTTTGTATCTGTCAAACTAACAGACGAAACATCATCATCATCAGCCTATATACGTCCCCACGAAACATAAAACCATTCAGGTTTTTAGGAAAATATTGCCGAAATGAAGGCATACAAACAATTACAATTCATTTTATTTATTGGATTTAAAAAAACGTCCAAGTGTGAGTTGGTCTCACGCACCGAGGGTTCCGTACAGCATATGGTTATTTAAAATACGGTAAACCATAAATAGCAACGAACAATCCTCTAATGCGCCTTCATTTTCGTTCTCAAATTAGTTTTGCTACTCGCCTCTAGATGGCGCTACTCATAAGTTAGTTATTTAGTTTTCTTACCCGTTACTAGATGGCGAAGTTAAAACGCACGTCTCATAAAATCACGTTTGTTGTATGGGAGCTCCCTTAAATATTTATTTCATTCTGTTTTTTAGAATTTGTTGTTATAGCGGCAACAGAAATACATAACCACTGTCTAATTATCACGGTTCATGAGATACAGCCTGGTGACAGACGAACGGACAGTGACGTCTTAATAATAGGGTCCCGTTGGTTACCCTTTGGTTACGGAACCCTAAGAAATCAACAGCTAAACTGAACATGAACCTCTCTCGTAGAACGCCACGACAAACGAACGATTACATAATTTCATAGACTGCGCATCCCCGGGAAATTGACCCTACTCATCAGTCATGGCCATGGGTGACATAGGTTGATTTATTCTAAAGCCGCAACCATTCGGAGTTTGTTGTTAGACTACGGAACTCTAATAGCTGTAGCAAGAAGTCATCGTTAGATTTCATTGTAAAATAAACCATATTAGCACAACGTAAAGACACCTTCAAACGAATTGATCAAAAATGTTTTATTCATGTCTGCATAACAACACGTCTTAGATTCAATATGTGTATAGTTGCAAAATTATGTCAGTAAAGATACAATAACGAAAAGAGAAACACGTTCGTGAATATGTTGTTGATATATTTAATTTTAATGAGTGCATTTATAGACAATCCAGTGTACGCAATGTCTGCATTGAGTCCCCTCGATTCATCTTCGTACTCCAGACCTGGTATAAAACACTTTTATTTTATTTAAAATAGGTCAACGTTTGACTACAATACCATCGACGATGTGGTCGACGATGGTATGCGTATAGACTCGTTTATACAAGTATATATATATATATTACATTATATACAAATAATATTAAAATCTTATTTAACAAGGCATATAAAATATAAAAAAAAATATAAAAGAGCTAGTCGGACTCGCACACCGAGGGTTCCGTACAAAATATAAATAATCAACATACTGAAAATTATAAATAATAGGTACGGTAATATGCACATGTCACCTAACAATTTTCTACCGAAAATTTAATTCTGATTGAAAAACCAACTTTACTTTGCAGCTAAATTACATAACTGATGTATAGCTTTCAACTACAAAGTTAAGTTTGTAAACATAAAAAAGTTATTTTTACTATGTTATAATTTACAAAATCCTGATATTCTAATTTATTCCTATGGTTGTGTTGTAAGGCCTTGCTTCTTGCCAAATTTCAGGATTCTAAGTCAACGGGAAGTAGCCTATAGTTTTTTTATATTACAGAGTTTGCTCAAATGCAACATGCTTCGATATTTTGGCGTGTAGATTTTGATAACAGAGTATTGGACGGCTCTGCATTACTCAGATTCGACGTTTACAAGGATACAGACCACTTGGTAAGTTGTCTGACCTGCCAGACCACTTTTTGTGTTATCTTTGAGAGCTACGTTGAAATAATGTCAACAGCGTTATTTATCTCTATTGTATGTTGATACCTCTATATATCAAAAAGGCACATGTACTTTAGTATGTATACCTAGGTTATATTTTTTGTATTAAATTATATTTATTTATTAAAAATTATTATATGTATTGATGACAATGAATAATTAATTATAAATTACTTATAACCTACTTAAATTTAAACATTAAACTAACCCTAGTCTAATATATAACTATAACTAACCGTATATAACTAACCTAACCCTTTTTTTTTTTTTTTTTTTTTTTTTACGGAGTGGAAATCTTTAAAAGATACCCGTTACTTCGGGGAAAGTAGCCGGGTTATGCTGGATTCTTACCAGCTAAAACCACTCCGGTATCCCTCTCTCGCCTCTTTTTGCCGAGTCACGGGAACGTACTACTCATCCGCAACTCGGCAGGCGGCCCCATACATCCCTTACATTCGTGCATCCGTCACTTCTCTTGTGCAGCAAGCACATCCAGCCGGTCGCCAGCTAGATGTGATTGGCGCACACACACACACATCTACTCTATGCGGATAATGACAGGCCGATCGCAGCATGTATGACAGGTAAGCACACACCCTGCCCCGTCCCGCCGCCATCCGCACCAATCATTCGTCCTTTCCTCAGTGGGCAGGAGCGCGATGCCTGGCACGTTCGCTGCCCCATTCCTGCACCTTTCAGTCCTCGCCTCTCCTATCATCCATCCTGTATCTATTGCACCAACCGCATCCAACCAACCCCGATGCAACCCTAATGAGGAAGCAACGGTATCGATCGGGCACGGCTGGCGCACATCCCTCATCTCAACTGTGCGTGTAGCGCAGAGCCGGTCTCAGTCCGGATGACAGGTAAGCACCCACACTGCCCCAACCCAGCACTACCTACACCCCTCCTCTCTCCAGTGTGGGCAGCGGCGCGTGTCAACTCGCGCCCGCTGCCCCATTCCTCCATACCGTACCATGTATCAGTCCTTTCATTCCTATTCCTTTGGCGGCGAAATACGCCAGCCAGTCATACTCCCGTTCGTACTTATTCTTCTTCTTCACCGACTGTATCAGGTCAGACCGAGTGCGGACGCATCTATGCGGACGCACCCTGTCCGCCCGGATACCGTCAGTGCACATCCATCTCCTCAACTGCGCCGGTGGCATGACGCCGACCCGCGTTCCCTTCTCCCCGGTTGGGCAGAGTGCTCCACACACACTGCCCTATTCCTCCGTTCCTCCTCTATAACTAACCTAACCCTAGTCTAACCTAACCTAATACTCGTAAGTCGTCCAGTCCCGCTCCGTTGGGCAGAGTGCCCAGGATGCTGGCGGCATTACCTCGCTGGATAGCTAAGCTGATCCTTGGTCGGAGGTACCCACCAGCTCTCCAATCACCTGTGGCCTCCACCAGGCGGCTAGACAGGTCGGAATATATAAATAAGTACCTGAGCATTTAGACATTCCTAAAGTTGAATATTTGGTATTTATTCTCCTTTGACTTATATTTGACGAGTCAGTGAGCTGAAGTGGCAATGGGCAAGCCACATCGCTCGAAGAACCGAGAACTAGTGG
Organism: Carcina quercana; assembly: GCA_910589575.2. Lineage (NCBI taxonomy): Eukaryota > Metazoa > Arthropoda > Insecta > Lepidoptera > Depressariidae > Carcina > Carcina quercana. The sequence continues at coordinate 5,475,440 of OU342440.2, read as the reverse complement.
GGAGTAAAGGTTCTCGAGTGGCGTCCACCTACCGGGAAACGTATACCGGGCCGTCCCCCTACTAGGTGGACCGACGACCTGGTTAAGGTCGCGGGGAGTCGCTGGATGTAGGTGGCTCGGTACCGGTCGATGTGGTGTACCATGAAGGAGGCCTATGTCCAGCAGTGGACGGTAACTGGCTGATGATCCCTTTTATTTGACTGCTCTTGTCATCATGTTGTAAGAACACAATAATAATAATATGGGACATCCTAATTGTCACTCGCCATTAATTTAGCTAACCTATGAATACAATTAAATAAAATTTTTAAAGAAACCCCTATGCAATAATCATATGACAATAAGATCCATTTTATGCCGAAAATGCCTAACATCAACTGATACTTTCAAACTGTTGAATCGATTTTTACCAAATATAGCTAAGAACCACCGCAAGGAAACTTGCTTTCACGTAAAAAACCGCATCAAAATCTGCCACAGACACTGGCGTCAAACTTACACCCCGGGAGTCGGGAGTAAATTAAAAGCGAATTATCAACACATAGCCACATTCCCTTTTTCACCAATTATAAACATTGTTCTTGTTGCTCTCTCGAATGTAGGACATGTTGTTTGTGTTCAGATACTGGATGTGCGAGATCAGACGATCCACGCGGTGGAGCTGTCAGACGGTACCCCCCTTCAGTACAAGGTGGACGGAAAGGTTCAAAACTTCGGAGCCAAACTCACAATAAACATACCTAAAAAGTTAGAGGGCGATAAGTAAGTGTTGTACTCTCTAATTGTCAATAATGTCGCTGGAACATTGACTTACATTTGAAGATACTAAGTGCTTAGATCTATCTTCTATGCTTGTTTACAAGTCAAATAGGGTTCTGTAACCAAATGTTGCCCAGCAGGCTGTCCGCTGTCCGTCCGTCTGACACTGGATTGTATCTTTTGTACCATACTAGGCTACTAGATCGAACAAGTCGTTTCCGTGGGATATTTGCTAGTAATAATATAAATGTGAAAATGAGTTTTTTTCTTTGTCCTTCTTTATGTAGTAAGAGTCAGAACGTCTTGATGTGTCGAGGCCCCCGCCTAGACTTTACAATGAGCGCTGAATGTTAAATGTAATTCTTTGGTACCAGTATATCGTTACGGGTCAGATACACCACTGCCTCCACGGCGTCAGCGCTGCTGTGGCTGGACCCAGTACAGACGTCTGGGAAGGACCTTCCGTACTTGTTCAGTCAAAGCGCGGTGAGTATTTTCTTCTTCTGAAATCGGTAATCGTATTTCAATAAAATTGTTTAAAATAGTGGTAGACTACAATACTTTTTAAAAAATTACACGAAGCTAAGCGGGAAATTAGAATGTTGTTAATGTACAAAGTGCTTTTTCGAAATTATATTTGAATTATTTTAAAGCTCCACAAATTTATAAAAAGTTTGTTGAAAAGATTGAATTTTGGTTTCTCTGAACTTTCCGTTATACCTGTGTTTATAAAAATATAGAAGCCTATTCTATTGTCTCATGGTGTGTTTGTCATGAGGTCATTCTCATTACCTTATATACCTACTCGTATATCTTGCATATATGAATGTGCCAATTAATCCTCGTTGTCGAACCAAATAAACAAATGAAATTAATCAACCGTTTTTGTAAAGTAAACCATTAACATGATAACTTTTGTAACTAAATGTAAAGCGGGACGGCACTAATTACGGACCGACGAGGACGCGACCGCGACCGTATCATCATTATACTATAGGGATCCATTGAAAAAACAAATAACCCTATTAAGTGTTGTTCAGTCTACAGCTAGATTGCGAGTGAATCTCAGGAGTCCAGATTTTGTTGGAACGCATTTGTTTCAGCCTATCCACGCTCGGTCGATCCTGCCGTGCCAGGACACGCATGCGGTGAAGTTCACGTACGACGCGGAAGTGACGGCGCCCGAGCAGTTCACGGTGCTCATGAGCGCGCTCCGAGAGAACACCGACGGCAACAAGACGTATTTCCAACAGCCTGTGCCCATCCCCTCGTACCTGGTCGCAATCGCAGTAGGGAACGTAGAGTCAAGGACCATCGGCCCAAGGTAAAGCAAGGAAAGCAGCGTCTGCATGAATGTGAAGCTACGGACGGAAACTCTTTCCTTATTTTCTGACATTAAAACAGCCAAACTTTACAGTGATCTCTAACTGTAAATATATAGTTTGATGTACCTACTAGCTGAAATCTAAATCGTTGCAGGTCCAAAGTGTGGTCGGAGAAGGAGGAAGTAGATCGGAGCGCGTGGGAGTTTGCAGAGACGGAGAAGTACCTGCAAGCGGCCGAGCGTCTGTGCGGTGCGTACCAGTGGACCCAGTACGATCTGCTGGTGCTGCCACCATCCTTCCCCTACGGTGGCATGGAGAATCCATGCCTCACATTCGTCACGCCCACCTTGCTGGTTAGCATTTTTTTATTATTTAAACAGTTTATTGTACACAGAAAATATTTACATAACACAAAACAGAAAAAATATATACAAAAGGAACAGCTTATTTCTAAAAGAAATTTCTTACAGCAGTCCTAGGTTAAGGAGAAATATTGAAGAAAGGAGGGCAGTTAGGCGTGTACGATATGATAAATATAATAAACGATTACATAAATACGATATACAAAACAAACTAATATATATCAATAATAATACATACATACTTTACATACTATAAATATATATAATCTTATAGTGATAGAAAATGTTCCTTGACGTTTTTCTTAAAGGCGGAAACAGTTTTGCTGTCGCGTACAGTGTGAGGCAACGAGTTCCACAATCTGGCTGCATGAACCGTGAATGAGTAGGAAAAGAAATCGGAGTGATGGGAAGGGATGAATAGGATTGTCCTAATGTGAGCTCGACAAGGTTGGTCAACAGGATGCGTGTATGTAAATCGCTCACTTAGGTAGCTAGGATAAGAAGGGTTATTTAGGATATTGTACAGAAGGGAAAGGATATGAGCATTTCTACGAAGGCGGATAGGGAGCCACTTGAGCTGAGCGCGAAAAACTGACACGTGGTCATATTTTCGCAACCCGAAGATGAAGCGTAAGCAAAGATTCTGAAGTCGCTCAAGTTTGTTTAATAGCTCTTCGGTGACGTCCAAGAAGCAAGAATCAGCATAGTCAAGAATAGGGAGCAATAATGTTTGGGCTAGAGAAATCTTAGTTTTCAATGGTAGGAACCATTGAAAGCGCTTGAGAGAGTGAACAGCAAAGTGAATTTTCTTGCTGATCTCATTGACATGCTCCACCCAAGAAAGATTGCAGCTAAGGAAGACACCTAGATTTTTAGCTGTCTGAGTGAAAGCAATTGGAGTATCGTTGTACAGCACAGGGGGGACAAGGGATAGGTCAAGTGAGTTGCACATGTATCTACTCCCGATAATCATGGCTTGTGACTTATTTGGATTAACTAATAGCCCGTGAGATTCGGCCCAGGAACTAATTCTTAGCAAATCGGCATTTATTTCAGCGATTGTGTTGACGTAATCAGAAACATATACTAAGCTTTAATATAGATTCAGCATAAATAAAATAAAAAATGCTTGACAATAAGAAGTTAGCCCGTCATGGACCAGATTGACACTTTCTTGTTGCATTTTGAGAATATCTAAATATATTAAGATTTACAATAGATATATAAGTACTTATACTGTGTTTTACGAATTTCAGGTGGGCGACAGAAGTCTAGCTAACGTCATAGTTCACGAAATAGGACACAGCTGGGCGGGAAACCTGGTCACAAATAGGAACTTTGAACATTTTTGGTTGAAAGAGGGCTTCACTGTATTTATCGAGAGGAAAGTCAACGCTGCGCTTATCACCGATCCAGAAGAAGCTAAGAAAACCCGAGACTTTCTCAGCTTGAATGGATTGCAGAGCTTGAATGAAACTGTAAGACCTACTTTGTTCTAATGGGTTTCTTGAAATTATAATACCATTCTGGTACTGCATGACGCTATGACGATTCCTTAATTGAAATTTTATTGAAATTTTATTGAAATTTTATTGAAATTTTATTTGTAGGTGCTTACCCTTGGGGCAGATAACCCGCTCACAGCACTTGTTCTCAACATGACCGGGGTGCATCCCGATGATTCGTTTTCACAAGTGCCGTACGAGAAAGGGTCTCTGTTTCTGAGATACCTCGAGGACCTCGTTGGAGGACCGGGTGAGACCTTTGTTCTATATGGTCGTTATTTTAAGGATCCATATCGAATAGGAACAAAACGAAACCCTTTTACAATATCACTGTGTCTTTTTGTTACGAATACAAACAAGGCTCACAACATATGCTATGTTTTCTGTACTGTGAGCCTTGGTGGATCGATTTCTGATCATGGTCCGGTTAGAGGTGGCTATGACACATTACTTTTTAACAAACGATTCTAACTTTGGTAGGTTGATATTATTTCATCTATACTATATTTTTTGCAGACATTTTTGACGACTTTTTAAGGTCTTACTTCAATCATTTTGCAAGGAAGTCTCTGGACACGGATGATTTCAAAACTTATATATTGGACTACTTTAATCACACTGATAAACTATCTAATGTGGACTGGGATACCTGGCTGCTTCAACCTGGAATGCCTCCGATCATTCCTAAGTAAGATTACAATACTCGTGAACTTATGATCAAAAGTTACATATAAGTACGAGTATAGCAGATTAATATCTAATATATTATAATCGTGTAATCTCGTTACAGTTACGATATGTCAATGACGATACCGATTAAATCACTCGTGTCTGACATAGAGAGTGGTGTAGCTCGGTTGACGTACGATGAGGTGAAGAGCTTCACCCCCCATCAGATGATGAACCTCCTGCAAGAGCTGATCGACCGTCCCCCGCTGCCGCTCGCCGCGCTGTCGCAGCTCGGCCGCGAGTACAGGGTCGCCGCGAGCAACAACTCTGAGATCTCGTACCGGTGGCTGCGTCTGTGCGTGCGCAGCCGCGACGTGGACCGCCTCACGCAGGTGCTGGACTTTGTGAACCGACAAGGACGCATGAAGTACGTGCGACCGCTGTACAGAGACCTATACGCCTGGGAGGACATGCGCGCTCGAGCTATAGACAACTTCCTGCAGAACGAGAAGTATATGATGCACGTCTCTGCATATACTATTAGACAGGACTTACATCTCACTGAGTGATGCTGATGGAACTATTACGAAATCGTTTTATGTTCATCGATTACAAATTAATGATTAAACATTTTGGTGGGGATCACCCAGCATGTTTTAGATATGGTTGAGAATAAAATGCGTCTATGGAGACAGTACACATTAAATGGATCTGATCAATCTTACAAAGACTACAGAAAGGTAAACAACAAAATAGTGACAATGGTCAGAAAATTAAGGATAGAATTTGAGAGAAGAGTTGTAAAAGGAGGACCCAAATCATTCTATTCTTACATTCGCCAACAACTGTCGTCTTCAGTTTCAGTTCCCCCATCACTAAGAGACGACGGAGGTACTATTACAAATGACCAAAAGGCAGTCGCCAATTTGTTTGCACAACAATTTGAGAAATCGTTTGTAGTAGAGCCCGTGAATATGACTATTCCTGAAGTCCAGATGCCCCACGTAGAAAATACCATACAGACGTTGTCCATCACGCCGGAAAAAGTTTCCAAAGCTTTGGAAACCTTCAGTGACACTACTTCAATGGGACCGGACTTATTACCCTCAATGTTGCTCAAACAGTGTAAAAATATCCTCAGTCATCAACTGGCAAACATCATGAATTTGTCACTTAAGAATGGCAAGTTACCTCAGGACTGGAAAGAAGCACATGTCACTCCGATATATAAGAAAGGTGATAAATATCTTGCTTCAAATTACCGTCCGATAAGTCTAACTAGCATAGTTTGCAAAACCATGGAAAAAATAATTGCAGCTGAAATCAGAACTTTCATAAACATGGAAAATATTATTATTGATGAACAGCATGGATTTGTGCCTAAGAGATCTACTGTCACGAACCTACTTGTATGTCTTGACAAATGGACACATAACTGGGACAATTCCCATCCTACAGATATTATATACTTAGACTATGAGAAGGCTTTTGATCGAGTCCCTATTAAAAGGTTGATAGCCAAATTAGATCACTTTGGAATCCGTGGTCAGCTCCTCAATTGGATAACAGATTTTCTGACAAATAGCAAATTTAAAGTACGAGTGGGAGAAACCTTATCTGATGCTCACGATGTACATAGTGGTGTACCCCAGGGGTCTGTGCTTGGACCAATACTATTCGGCATCTTTATAACAGATTTGAAAAGCGTTATAAAATCTGACTTGTCAATATTTGCAGATGACACTAAAATAATAGGGAATCCCCATATTAATCATAAACACATTCAAGAAGATCTGGATCGCATTGTACAGTGGACAAAGGAATGGCTGATATCACTAAATCCAACAAAGTGTACAGTATTACACATAGGAAGCAATAACCCAAAACTAAACTATACAATAGACTGTGTGCCTCTTAAAGCTGTTACCACACACAGGGATCTCGGCGTTACCATCACGCACAATCTCAAGTGGGATGTGCATATAACCAACATAACGAAAAAGACAAATTCTATCCTCTACATGATTAGAAAAGCGTTTTACATGATCACCAAAGAGTTGTTCATCAAAATTTACAAAACATACATTCAGCCGTTATTAGAATATGCCTTCCAGGTATGGAGTCCATATTTCAAGAAAAACATTGACATTTTAGAAAGGGTCCAAAGGAGAGCAACAAAAATGGTTGCATCTCTTAGATACAAAACTTATGAAGAACACCTGTTTCAACTTAATCTGACAACACTGGAAGAGCGAAGGAAACGAGGTGACCTAATTGAAGCATATAAAATACTCAATGGACACTACAATGTGAGCAACATCAAAACCTTGTTCACTATGAGCCAGAACAGTCGATTGAGAGGGCACTCAATGAAGCTCACCAAGCCTTCATGTAGGAGCAACCCAAGGAAACACTTCTTGCCTAACCGTGTAGTGCATTCTTCAAAAACGCTCTGCCTGAAAGTGTTATAAGTGCTACTTCAGTGAATTGTTTCAAAAACAGACTAGATAAGCATTTAGAAACATTAAAATAAGTGCAGTGATATACACGCATCAGCTCGAAGAGCTGCTAGTGTATCAAGCAAATAATAATAATAATTTATTTTATTACACGTGTCTTTTACTTGTTCTAATGCAGCTTAGACTAAAACGTACTTGCTCAGTGGCTTATGCATTCTATTTTCTGTATAATAACATTTTAAGAGTCATAAACTAATGGAAGACTAAGATATATCTCACCTTATTATATTGGCAAATTTTATGATAATCCAACATGTTATTCAAAAATAAGGGCGTAGCTGCGTTTGTATGGAGACTCAAGCTTGTTGCAGACTCTAAATAAATTCAAGTTTTTGCCCACGACTTCGTCCTCGTGCACTTCGGGAAGTATCCTACGGGGACTACATGCTTGATCAGAATCGGGGTAAAAAGTAGCATGCCCATTTCTGGTTCTTGTTTTTCTTCCCAATCTCCGTTACGGCGAGAGGGAAGGACAAACAAATAAACTCACTTTCGCATTTATAATATTAGTATGGATGGACAGTTTCTCTAGTGGTCTCGCCTATAGAATCCACACATCCCATGAATGTCTTAACTATTCAGGAGTTGGACATCTACTTATTTAACAACATCCTACTGCGATCACCCATCCACCTGTCTAGCGTGGCGAGGATGGCAAATCCCCATGTTGAAAGTCAAATGTGAAAATCTATGAGGGAGGCTCATGTTTAATGGTTGACCCATGTGTCCGATCATAATTTTATAATAATGATGGTTAATCGAGCCAGGCACTAGCTTCACCTGGTGGCTGTTTGCTGGATTTGGCGGGAGAATATTTAAATTAAAAAAAAAAACTTACCGAGCCGGACTGGACCACTTTTTTGCACTCACTCATAAACATAAAATAATAAAGTATATATTGTAGTGTGCGTGATGTACTAAAGATGTGTAATTGAATGTAAAAATGGTTGGGTGTACATAAATATTACGATAAATAATTGAGGAGCGTATAAAATTGATGCGGACCACAGGTGCGGAAATATTGAAGTGTCAGTCAGACTGTCAGTAGTAGATTTTTTTTATCTGTCACGGGCATTTCACGGCTCTGGACACCGGCCGCTCATATTGAAGGTTGGCGTTACTAATGGTATTCACACAAATATAAATGCGAAAGTGTTTGTTATTTAGATTAGCGTAGCGGAGTTACTCGCAAACTATGTTTGTCTCTCTGTAGCTAGCCACAAAAGACCGCGAAGTATCAATTATTAACGTATAAGTGGGAAGCAAGTTAGCGGGTGAAATGTCCTAGTGTTTTATGTCATCTAGGGATGGTTATTATCGAAACACGAACACGAAAAACACACATATTCCGTGTGTACATGTTTGAAATTGCGGAGAGTTAGCTTCAGAGGGGCAAATGTGGTATGCGAGTACTGTAGTTATAGTACAATTCCCATTCCCGAACGATTAATTGACTGTCACATTGACTTGCTAAGTTGCTACGAGTTGCTACTGTCAGGCAAGTGTCAAATCATTTCGTAACATAACCTCAAATCACGGCCTCAAATTACACATTACTTTATGAAATTAAGTAATTTTTAGGATTAAACGCTGTAACAATGAGAATAAATAATATTCTTTTCACGGCTGCCGGCTCTAAGACTCCTAGAAGACCACAGCGTGAACCGGTACCTTTTAAACTTCTTTTGCCTTTGGAACTGAAGAAAACGGTATCGGGAAAGGGCGACAAATTGAAAGAAGCTGCTTGTATGCAGGAATTAACCGTTATGTTCGCTTGTTTCAAGAAAAACGAATTTGATCAACAGCAATGCCTAAAGGAAATTAGTGCTTTTCAAGGATGCTATAAAGATTATAGTCAAAGATTGCAAACACAAAGAGAGCAAGGAAAGAAAGGTATTCTCGTTCCTGGTGAGAAGAATTTGACCCACAAACAGATGAATCAGCTGCTGAAAGCGTTTCCCCCTATCAAGAAGGTGTAGGAATAGATTTGTGGTTAATTAGTGCAGACTTATTGAGGACTGGTGACAATGTTGTAATCGTTAAACATAGTATTTATGTGAATATAAAAATTTAATAGTGTGTGGTTTATTAGTTAATTCCCTTTGTTTTATATCAATACTTGAAATACTAGAGATATTTTGTATTAATAGGGAAATCAAACAGAACTCTCACAGTGGGTTCATCACTTTTGTCTGACCATTGCATGTTGGAATTAACCAAATCCACCAGTAACATTTCAAAGGCCCCACAAGTTTGGCATATTTTGTATGTAACTAACGGGTTTGCACTTGGCCTTCATCTCACCTGATGGTAAGTGACCATAAGGCAGTTGATCCATTGGAAGCTAATGAGGCACTAGTTCTACTTCTTTTCCTAACAGAACACAACCAGCTATCTAGCCCGGGGGACACTGAAAATACCCACCTACCACCACAAACCTGCAACTACTGGATTGTTACACCATGTAGCTACTATGTCAGTAATATGGTTTAAAATATTTTTTTATTCTAGCTAGTAAAAAGCTGAAGATTGAGTATTTTTAAAAACTTCTGTTTTATTTCAAAAAATCTATGTTGATGTTACCATCTTCCACTAGCTCGTTTTTTATAAGTTTGACGGTTTTCACTTGTCCTTCATCTCACTTTATGTTGTGATGTGATTTTCATGGTAAACATGCACACACAGAAGCCTCTGGCTAATTTTTATACTGGAATACACAGTAAAATAAATCATGCCAGATATGTCCCTACATTATTTTAATGTATAAGAGAACCTATTCAAAAACTTGCTAAACCTTGATAAGATGATGAGCCAGATATTGAAAGAAAATAATTATATTAAAATCTTAATATTTAGTTTTATTTCTTGAAAATAGTCATGTCAATATTGTAAAATTGAAAAATAGCACAAATATCACTTAGGGGCAGTGTGAATCCACTGTGGAGAAGACACTTGTAGTTCGATGCGCCTGACTGTTATCCATTCGTCGTCTACTTCATGCACATTGTAGAATCTTTCCAGATCTTCAATAGCTTTGTCTTCAAGCTGAAAAAACAAACACAGAACTGTTGACAGATTCTATCAGATGCTAAAATACAATGTTTTTTCCTACATATGGACATTACAGTGACAACAATTTTATCAACCTGATTATTCTGTATTGTATTTTGTGCTCTGCATGGTATTAAAAAAAAGATGTTTGGGGTTTTGATGATGTTTGATTGTCATTTACGCTTTTGGTTTAATATCAGAACAACTTATATATAGCACATAATACTACTTTTTACCTGCGTCAAAATAAGTGGTTTAGTCATGATTCTCGAAAAGTCATCCTTTTGTTTCTTCTGGTCAGCCAAAATCTGGTTGAACTCCATAGCTTTAGCTTTAGGGCTGCTACTAGCCACTGGGGCCTCACAAATCTTCCATGGGTTTTTGGGTTTGTCTGGTGGACTGCCAATTGTTACCTTATTGGCAAAATAATCATCGAGATTCTGAGCAGGCAATGGTTCGTTCTGCATAGCCAACTTCTTCCTTTGCTTTTGAGATAATTTCGGTCCAATGTGATTGATAATAAGATTTCCTTGTGGACTCTTGGCCATTTCAGCAAAAGGAGAATCTTTTGGCGAAACTGACATACGGGATGTCATCGGTGTAGAATCCAGTCCGTTTAATACTGAAGAAGAGTTATTTTTAGTTAACTTAGTGAACAATTCCGTTGGTGGTTCATTCAAGATATCTTTAGCACTATTGATCGCTTTGAGTCGAGCTTGCACAACTTTCTGCTGTTTTTGCTGGGACGATGGCACCTCTATCCACTTGTCTTGCTTTTTCTTTGCTTCCTTTTCAGATTCCTTACTGATCTTACTCAGAGACAGTGTTATATCACCAGAGAGATCATTAGAAAGGTCCAGAGAAGTCACGGAGCTCACAGATTCATACCTCATCCTGGCTTTTTCGCTTTCAGTGTACTCAATCTTTTTAGACTGGCGCTTCTTCTTACTGACTTCGGTGCTATCATCTTTTTTAAACTCTTCATCAATGTACTCTAGATCGACCGGATTATTTTTCAGAAATTCCTCAATGACTTCATCAGCAGGTGCATTGAAAAACGGCGTAATGATCCTAGAAGACATAATAGGGTTGAATTTGCAGTAGTATTTGGTGATATCTTCCAAGAGGGTGAAATCTAAATAGTCCAACGATCTATTCTCGAGTACGCTGCAGACATTTAAAGATATAAACTCCATACAGCACTGTTTCAACTGGGTGGCGTTGTATGTGTGAGCGAACTGGCACAACTCGGCGCAGTTCTTGAGGTTGATTAAGTGTGCTAAGGCAATCTCGCACATTTCCCGAAGGCGCGTAATGAAGAGCTGGTCGGCTACCACCATCATGCTGCAGATGAAGTCGATGCTGTCAGAGTTCTGGACCTCCGGACACGAGTCTGTGTAGAGGAAGTTGATCACTGGCAGAAGGATGCCATGGTTTACTGGTAGCGTCACCGTTGACAGTAGTTTGCTCTGAAAGAAAGAGTTCAGTGTTTTTTCTTGAGAGGTCTATGTTATGTCATTATGTGCAAAGCAGTCAAGTTATATATTCTTTTTCTGATGTAAGTATAAATGTATAAATAACTTACCTCTGTCCATGAATGCATGAACATGCCGTGGAAGTACTCTAGCCTGGCGGCCAGGACGCACTTGTGCGCCGGCACCAGCACGTTGTCCTTGGAGCAAACGTTGGTGTTGGCAAGCTCAGGGAAGGAGTCGCGATCCCACGCTGGCGGCGGGTTCTTACTGTACGCACTCTCCTTCAGGCAGATCGAACCATCCTTGTAGCTGTCATAAAATAACAATGTTAGTTGACTCGACGACTCAGCAAAGGCAATGCCATATCGCTACGCATATGTAACCGATGGTGATTAAGAGTTCTCGAGTAGCGACCACGTACCGGGAACCATGTAGCAGGCCGGATGCAAGTGGCTCGGGAATGGTTAATGTGGCATACCATGGGGGAGGCCGTTTGGTGGACGTTTCCAGGCTTATTATATCATTATATGATATGTTTTGTTAGTTGGTTTGTTCCTTATTGCACGCCGCAATAGATAGCTGTGACCAGGAGCCATACCGAGACAGGACAGTGCTCCATACCTAGCAACGCACCGGGTTCGGGACAAAGGTTTTCAGGGTAATGATAAAATATGGGTAACGGTGTAAAACTAAAGTTAAACCCAATATGTGTGGGTCGTCAGCTTCCTCATAGAGCTAGGGGAATTCTACGCATGCCAAATTTTAAGGCAATTTAGGAGCAATCAAACTTTAGCATTCATAATTTAGCAGCAATCATGACTCAGTTACAGCGAGTTGTTTTTAGTGTGTCAGCTGGAGACATGGGTCTCCAGCTGACACATGCCAGGAAGGCAAACCAGTGAGGTTAGGGCTTTAGACTATAGTCAGGCATTTAAAGCACAATTAAAGCAATGAGAGCCAAAAAAATTTACGATCACATTGATAAACTGTTGGATCTACGAACGAAATACCGTGTGTAAGCTGGCGACCCGTGTCACCAGCTTACACATCTGGATCTTCGTAATTATTCAAGTTACGATTATGTATTGTACCTCATATTTTAGAGCAAAATAGAAGCAATAGGCTTCAAAATTTTCGAATCTCTAGTGCTAAAACTGTTTGAGCTACGAGCCGATATGTGTGTGTAAGCTGGTGACATGGGTCGCCAGCTGACACATGTTGTATCTCTGAAACTACATAAGTGAGAACTTCGTTTTAAAGATCAGATGAGACCATACAATAGGAGCGTTCACGAGTCAAAATTTCAAATCTCCTGGCTGTCTAGATTCAAAGTTATAAGCAAAAAACTATTTTCCCGCCAAAAAATTCAAAATAATCGCACGGACGCCGCTGAGCGGGCCGTTGCCGTTCCGTGCGCTACGCTATTACAATAGAGTTTCAACTTAGCCGTCATTGTTTTAAAATTCATTTTAACCTGCACGTTCGTATCGATTCAATTGGTACATTGAGCGTGTTAGACCAGGAGCCGACTGAAATAAGCAATGGTATACTACCGATTATCTTCTTAGAGAGATTACGAACGATCTTCACCAAATTTGAGGTCTAGCTAGAATCTAACCCTTCACCGTTAGTGCATAATTCAAATCTACTAATTTGACTAATACGGAATCAAGATTTAGTTTAGTAATGAATCAACAAATAAGAAACTAGCTTCTTCCCGTGGCTTCGCCCGCGTGGACTTTAGGTTTTATCCCGTGAGAACTACATGTCGTAGTACTACAAAATATCAAACTGACGCGAGACTTCCTGACGATGACGTACCATTATTCTAAAATCGCGATCAAAATACGGGGGTGGGGGCAAGAGTTGTTAAATTCAATAATATATTATAGTGATAACAAAGAGAGACAAGGATTATGGGTTAGAAGATCTGAAAACAAACATGAACATTCGTATTTGTCAGAATTCTGGATAATACCATTTACTTGCCACAGACAAATTACACACACACAAACACACACACACACACAAAACAAATTAATACATACACAAAATTACAAAAATTAATAAAATTGACAAGGTTCTGTGGTAGGAACTGTCTCAGTACCCGTCATGCAGCATGCTGAACAACTCTGCCAGCACACATTTTCAGCCAGCCCCTATTCTAACAATATTTTATTCAACAAACTTGCAAATAATAGAAAGGGGTGAACTTTGTGGATAGCTCGACACTTGCTTCCGTCGTTGTTGCTTCTATATAATTGGATCGCTGATATCTACTTACTAGAACTTATCCAGCAGTTTGTGCAGAGCCATGACCTGCAGTCTCTTGGCGGCGGCCTGCACCAGCTTGACCGGGTCGCAGTATAGATGCTGTCTCGGCGGAGTAGCCACGCTACGTTTGCTGCGGACCTTCTTGCTTTTATCGTTCTGCTTCTTATATACTTCGAACGCTGATACTTCTGATGCGTTTTCTGGAACGACAGCAAATAACGTTTTTCCTAAGGCCGTGTTTGTTGTCAAGGAAGAGGATTTGGATTTCAAAATAAAACTTAAATAAATAAATCTTAGAATCGTAGATAATTAGCGTAACTTTTACTCAAAACTATAGATGACTAGCTTTCGCCCGCGACTAGATCCGTGAGGACTTCAGAAATAATCCCGCCTGAATATTTTAACGGAATAAATGTAGCCTGCGAATTGTATTTGAAACCGCCTCCAAAGGCCTAATGACTAAATGTTCGATTCCCAATTGACCCTATCGGTACTAGGTTTGGTTGTTGGTAGGGCATTATCAATGTCCGCCTGGCTAGCTACCACCATGCTACCGAAGTCTGCCGCCAAACAGCAGTATTAATAGCACTGTTGTGTTCCGGAATGAAAGGTAGCAGAGACAGCGCCTCGAGGCTACTGGGTGCGCACGCTTACCATCCAACGGCCTTATTGTCACTTACCATCATGTGAGATGAAGGCCAAGTGCAAACCCATACACTAAAAAAATGTCGTTCTCCGGCCCATAATCTCTATGCTTAATTTACGCTGATCCGTCCCCACGTGATATAAGGACCAACCAACCAATCAAACATAAATGTTTAATTATTGTTGTTAGCTGGCCTATAGATCGCCAATTTAAGAGATTGTAATTTCAATTTGAAAAAAATAATTCAATAAAGTCCCCACCAGTCAAATCCAATTCCACATCGACGCTGCCCTCTCTGCCGTCCTTTTCCTTCTTGCCCGCCGTGAGGTCTTCCCTCCTTATCTTCAGACTGCACGGGCCGAGCTCGGCCACGTCACAACTACCCGTGTACATGAACCTAACAATAATACAAACAATTGATATTAATTACCATAAACTCATAACATTTCTCAAGGATGTTAAATTAGGTGTAATAATTTTTCAATAAAGGCTTTGTAGAGGTTTAACACGAAAGTTACTGGGAATGAGACCATTAATTCCATCCCATAGGTTGCACGTGAGCCTAATTTCATCAAGATCGGTTCAGTCGTTTCGTTGTGAAAAGGCTACAAACATTCCGAAACTACCGGGAAGCGTGTACTGGGCCGTTTCCCTACTAGATGGACCTATGACTTAGTAAAAGGCTGTATGCAAGTGTCTCAGGACCGGTCATGGTGTCACACCATGGAGGAGGCCTATGTCCAGCAGTGGACGTTTCCCGGCTACATTGTTACAAAACGCTGTGGCTGGTAGGTAAAATTGTAAAATACATAATTCTAAGTAATTTAATTTAGTTGATCGGGCTGCGGTGAATCAGAGGTATAAATGTATATTAAATCACCTGAGCACTCGCTGGAAGACCTCCGGATGCTCGTTGTCTAGACACACGGTGGTCGCGCGGTCCGGCTCGGCGAGCTGCTCGCGGTACAGCTCGTACAGCAGCGAGCTGCTAGACGCTACCACGAATATGTGCGCCGGGTAAACCTTCCCGCCCACCTGAAACACACAAATACATTTCATGACACGATTAACATTATATACGCACGCATTTTCAACGACGACCTGGTTAAGGTCGCAGGAAGTCGCTGGATGCAGGTGACTCGGGATCGGTCGATGTGGCGTACCATGAAGGAGGCCTATGTCCAGCAGTGGACGTTTCGTGGCTGATGATGATGATGACACTTTCCAAAAAAGGTATAATCCTTTTGACAACCGCACCCAGTGTGACAAACGACACCCTAATACCCCTAGTATTCTCCACTGTTTTTATCTGTTGAATCATAACACATGAAATTTTCATAGAGAACATCAGCCGGGAAACGTCCACAGCTGGACACAGGCCTCCTCTATGGTATGCCACAATGACCGATTCCGAGCCATTTGCATCCAGCGACTGCCAGCGACCTCTGCTAGGTCATATATTAGGGGGACGTCACGTTACACGTTCCCCGGTAAGTTGTCGGACTGTTTGACTGACTGATTATGATTATGATGGAAATAAAAGCTATATAATATGACCACTCCATGTCATCCTGTGGGTGTCGTGAAAGGCGTTTAAGGACCATCTAGCTTTGCGCTTCACCAATACATGATTCAGGCACCTCCTCCCTAATAATAAATTACACGAATGATAAATAATGCTGAGTGTATCAGTAGTTACCTTGAACAGTACATCGTGAACTATGTCGTCCTGTGACGCGGATTCCAGCAGCGCGTCCATGTGCTTGGACATGCACGTCGGCGACAGCTCGGGAAGCGATGACAGACCACACGTCGGCTTTATCTGAAGTAGTTTTAAAAAAATTGAAAAAAGGAAACGGGACTGGGTCACAATGTTGGTACTAGGTGTCTCATTCTTTGTCAATGAGGGTTTTCATAAAAAATTTCGGCTAGTTGGCGCCACTGTCACAGGCCGAACACTTCAAACAAATGTCGTGATATCGAATGAGTAAATTCGCGCGCGCAAGTCAGTGAGCTGAAGTGGCAATGGGCAGGCCACATCGCTCGAAGAACCGGTAACCGATGGGGAGTTAAGGTTCTCGAGTGGCGACCACGTACCGGGATACGTCTACCAGGCCGCCTCCTACTGGGTGGACCGACGACCTGGTTAAAGTTGCGGGGAGTCGCTGGATGCAGGTGGCTTGGGACCGGACCGGAGTGGTCGTTTCCTGGCTGCTGCTGATGAAATTTGCGCGCATCATACAACCGATCCTTGAGCGGGTTACTTTCTTGAAGGGAGTGGATCGCGGAACGATGCGAGGCGGTGAACGTCCGGTCGATACGTAGTGCTATATTAATTATGTGTTGTAATAATTTCTATAACGGAATACATTTCAAAAACGATTACCTGTAAACAAGCAAAGTTCAATCCCTCGCCATCAACGGCAATGGCAACGGCTCGGTGAATGTTCGGCACTCGCGTAATCTTCACCGGCGTACAATCATCCTCCAGAAACTTAACGAGTGCGGACTTGTTGCCGTCCTTGTCTCGCTCCTTCCTAGCGGGCTGCGTGAGAGCGGGAGGCGGGGTGTACGCCCGCCGCGATATGGACCCGATGAACGCTTCGCCGTACTTGGTGGTGAAGTATAGAGCGTCGTGTGTGAGGGCCACGTGTGTGATCACAGTCTGGTGCGTCAGGCCGAACACGCACCTGTAACGTTATAAGTTTGTGAGTTTTAAATAAAAACTTTTTTATAATATAACAGTTTTCGCCAAAATCCCTATCGAGTAAATTCTGAAACAATTTTTTTCAGGTTCCTTAAAGCTTAAATCTCAAAATAATTTTCAAATTAGATAAATTCCAAATTTTGCAATGTGGTCCATTGAACGTCTTAGTACCTGGTCAGTTTATTGTTTGTGTCCTGCCAGATCAACAGCTGCCCGACGTTTGTCAGCAGGAGGACGGTCACTCGAGAGTAGACTCCTTGCTCGCTCACTTTAGCCTCGACACACACTTGACGCAAGTTGATTTGTCTGTAACAGAAATACAGTTTAAACGCTTGCTTTTGTCACTATCTACATCCCTGGCTTCATCATTAAACGCTTATCACCAAGTGTACCACTTTTAATGTGTTCCACTCGTCAAATCAAACGAGCCCAAACTCGAGGTGCTTACTAGTATCCTTTGAAGAGTTCCACTTTCTACTTCCTGGCTTCATCATCAGACCCTTATCACCAAGTGTACCGTTATTGGTGGACTAAACTCGTCAAAACAAACCAAATGAGCCCAAACTACTCAAACTCGAGGGGTCTACTGGTACCCATCGAAGAATTCTTCTACATTTCACTTGTACTTACTTGATAGCTATCTTCTTGCAGAGGTGTTTGTGTAGCAGATAAACGTCGCCGCGGCTGGTGGTGACGACGGTGGCCGCATCAGCCGCGCCCGCCAGCTGCAGCGTCACCTCCTCCTTGCTGGTCATAGAGATCGCCACCTGCAGTCAGGGTATGACGGTCGTCAGGATTGAACAAATACCTACTTATATTTCAAAATAAACAATTTACAAAAAAATTATATCGAAATTTTAACTGTTTATTGTAAAAAATACATACGAATTATTGAATTATCCAGTGTGCTTAATCTTAATTATGTAAAAATTATGTTCGTCTGTAGAGTTGCACACATGCTCATGTAGCTAGTTTGAGCAAGTGTCAGGGGGCGCATCCACCCTTGCGTCTTTGAATTTATTCTGTCAGAGGAATAGTATTATTACATTTTTCAATTGATTATTATTTTATAATTCGATTTCTTCTGTCAGATATCTATGGAAGTCATTAAGAAAATTTGACAATGTGCTTTAAATTGATTTAACACATAAAAATTACGACACATTTGGAAGTATAGTACGACAATATTACTGTACTGACTCTCCTAGGCGCCGTCACAAGCTTGTCCCCCTGCGAGTGTCCCAGCTGTCCCAGGTTGGTCCCCCACGTGTAAACGGCGCGCTGGTTCCACACAACCGCGTGTGATCGCCCCGCGCACACGCCCAGCGGCTGCGACAACTTTATCAAGGGCTTCACATTGGGCAGTCTGATGGAGGTGGGCGTGTCAGAGCTCGACTGGCTCGCGTTGTCCGTGCTGTTCAATGTGTATTGGATGACCTGCAATGTTGAAATTATAGTTTGCTAGCTGTTGCCAGAGACTTCAGACTCGCCGACGAAGAGTTTCATACAATACTTAATAAAAGATTGAGCAAAAAATGACGTAAAAGCACGTTTTTAACAAGTTAGCGGCCAATAGCAATGCCACATTCTTCAAATGTCAAGTGTCTACCTATTATGGTTCAAAATATACATCTCTATATAAACGTGTTTGTTACTGACAGTTCCCCCCTGCATCAACAGCACGGTGGAGGTGAGTGTGAGGGCTGCGCACACGCACGGCTCGGAGAGCCGCAGCAGCGCGGGGCGGAGCGCCGTGGCGTGCGCGCCCCCCGCCCGCGCCGTCTGCCCGCTGCACCACACCGCCCCCTCCGACGCGCCCGAGCACACCCACACGCTGTGGAACTTGCCCAGGCATACCTGCAAGCATCATGCTAGTTAAAGCCGGATTTTCTTACAGACTTTTAAAAACATACAACAAATTCAGTAACAGTAATTTTTATATTTTTATTGAGTGAGAGATTTATGTAAGTAATAATAATAGTTGACTTATAAACCCTGTGATACTATAATTCTTACAAGTCTTAATGCAATCACAATCCATTTCTCCAACGTGACGGCGAAAGATCATGGAAAGTTTTGTACTTCCTTTACCTTTTACGGGAGTCAGAATGACTTGAGTTTTTCTATGGTGATAGTTGAAGGACTGGTAAAAGTTACTTTTCATCATGATGCATCGAGTAGTTTCACTGGAATACCTTCAGAAGTCCACGTGGATGAAGTCGTGAACAAAAGCTAATTGATAATATTTCCTTTATCTTCTTCAGTCTTTCTTGATAACTGTTGTTCGCATGCTTCATTCCATTCTTCTATACGAAATGTTGCAATAGTGGTTGCCTCAAGCTACTTTCATCAAATAAATAAACAGACCAAAACACAACAGCACATTTTATTTCAAAATGCATTCAAACGTTCATATAATTTCCTGTCTGACTGTACGCATACGGCATACGCCTATCCCAACTACTGTACGCCTGCGGATCATACTTGTAAGCCTGGTAGGGATTGGTGGCCGACACCACTCTCATGACCTTCATGGGGGCATCGTCCACAAACATCATGTTCTGCAGAGAAGTTTCAGAGTCAACAGCATGATTCTTCCTCACTTGAGTCAAAGCCGTGGCCACAGTTACAGGCTGTGTTGAAAACGGCGTTGTGCTCTTCCCAACCGTCGCTGACGAGGCTACCAAAGGCTCGCCTCTAACGATGCACAAAGCGAAAAACGTCAAAACCAAATACCCAACAGTAATTAGCACTATATAAAATATCAGCCGCCCTTTATTCCTCTCGATCGCCTTTCTTAACGCTTCAAAACATCCCACAGTTATATACGATTCCATTTCAGTATCGACACGAAATGTACAGTTCGGCGTTATTGGTATCAGTCTTTCTACATCCAATAGCTTGCAGCATTGCACTGGATACGCAAGGTTGGGATTCGCTTTCTGCCAAAATGAATTGTGAAAGTCTATGTGGTCGATAGCTCCGCAGCACTTGTAATTCATCATAATGTAATTCCAAGTCCACGTTACGAAGTTATTCGGTCCGCCGTAGTCTTTCTGTATAGTTGCGCGCATGGTCGCTAGAGTGCTGGCGTTTCTCGAGTGTATACTGTAAATGCCGGAGATAAAGAACAACCAGCATGCTGCCATTGTCAGTAGGGTCATCAGGAATACGTAGCTTTTCGCTGCGCATTTGAATCTGCATCCAGCGCTGACTATGCCGCAGCAGGATGTCAGCATAGTAAGCGCAGCTATGGCTATTAAGAATGTAGTGAGCGGCGTCAACCAAAGCTTCATATTAACGAAATCAGCGACTTGATACACTAACGCGCTCTTCAACACGGTGTAGTTGACTTCCTTGAACATCTCCGTGTTGAGCGCGCACCAGCCACAAACGAACAGAGTGAAGATTCCGAAAATTAAAAAGAAAATGTTTGTACAGCCGAGACATGTACGTGGCAGGGACGTCGTGTGCATTCTTAAACAGATTTATGGTTATGTATATTGATCTTTAAAAACTATACCAAAAGAACATTGTTGTTTACAAATTATTTACAATTCGACACATGACTTTGTTGCGACGTTTTGTTTTGACATTTATCCATAAAGGCACATGATTTTTCTAGCTTGCCAGTCTCTTGAAAAAATGTACACTTATTTTATACAGTAAACCTCACCTGTTTGACACAAGCGTTGGTCCTCGTGAAGCAGCTGAGTAGCTCGGGCGTGTTGCGTTGCTGCTGCGTGCCCGTGCCGAGCGTATAGTTGGAGTTGCTCCCCCACACGTACGCGTCGCTAGGTCCGTCGCCCGCGTGTTTGTACATGTACTGGCGATCCAACATGGCGTGCTCGGTGGCTTTGTAGTCATCTTTGTCTACAATGTCCGTGTTTACACCTGGGGATAATAACGTAAGAGGATGAAGACCCTGAACAAATCAATGAGATCTTGTATTATGGAAATTGGGTGTTATCTTGGTGACGTCATATAAATAAAATGGAACATGGTGTTTTCTTATTGATCGAACAATTTCAAAAGTCGCGGCCAAATGCTCGTATTTAAAGAAATATAATCCTGTTTCTGTCGATCAATTTTGATTTTTTTAACACCCATTTCTAGGGATTGAAATTTCCAGTCGGATTTTGTTTCCCAAGCACAGGATATCTACAAAACCAGAGTGAATCGGCTTTTCCTAAGCAATCAGCAGCTAATACCATGAAAATAAAACATTTGGGGCTCTGGCGAACTGGGAACGTCATTTCAAGGGCTTTACGACTCGTGATTGGCCGGATATCTCCCAAACAGGCTCCTCTCTATTACCCGAGCTGCGCCCCGATGTGAAAACTAGTTTATTTTCCGGTTATTGTTATCATTCTAGAACACATCGTCACTAAATATCAGGTGAGATTGCGATTGAACGCAAGCCAGCATATCATAAAAACATTTTGTGCTATTGTTTTATACAATATAAATAGTTGTGTACATAATTATGTATGTTTGTACAGTTGGATTCTGTAGTTACCGAAATGTTTCATAAAATGAAACATTTAACTGAAATGATGTTTATTGCCGTATACAACCACCCGATTTTTTCCCGCGGGTGTCTTAAGAGATGTGGCGGGTCATACCGGCTGTTGGCGCACAGTAGTTTTTTGAACAAATGCCATCTAAATAAGTTATTGAAATGATATAATGATAGTGATACGATTATTTTGTTTTAGATCATGACATATTTATTTCCTGTCATGAAAATAACTTTATCCAAATAAATAGTTTCCATGTTTCATATACATATCTGATAGGTGTCCCACAACATCGACACCTTTGGGGGCATGCCACGGATTGTTTTTATTGGGATCGTCAACCCGCCTGCAAATACCCTAATGAAATACTAGTCCGTCGTGGCGGTCTATGAGCGAGTTTCATGTTCAGCCGTGGGCTTTCCCGGCTGGCAAGGTGTAGTAAGATGACGCAATCTAGAGCACGCCCACGTAAATAGGTGCAATTTGTTTCACTGCCAAGGTGAATCTATATTTAACGAAACATGTGTTAATGAAAGCTGACGTGAATCTGTCGTGTTAACAGCCGATGCGATAAGCTGTCTTACATAAGCACCTCTTTCTTTTTGTTTCAGTAATTCCACAAAAGTAAAAGAGATGTTTCAAATTCGGCCTGCACATGTACACTATTTAAAAATCAAGTAATAATCTAAAGATGTATAGAAAAATACTAGACTTACATTTTTGCGTTTATTTTAATTGTACAAAATCGTTATTTTTGTACTAAGTGACAGCGTCAAATGTCATTTTATTGATGCCATCTTTGTTTTCAACGTTAACTCTTAGCTGTTTCATGCGTTTTATATATTTTTGTACAAATAAACTAAACCTAAATATACAAAAATGTTAACTAAATCACATTTATTTGATATTGAATGACCTTTTAAAATTATAAGTGTACAAGACCAGGCCCTGGCTCCATACATTCGCGGAACGTATCATTTAATTATCAGATGACACCATAAGGAGCACCAACCCTCAGAATAATTTCTTTCGTAAAATAGTGGCGCCAGTATGTTGTACAGTTCTCGGCAAACAACTTGGAACGAAAATGGGCATAGTGGCGTTGAGTTTGCATATCCCGGGTGGCAAGAGTTGGGGCGTTCAAAATGACATTACCCTCTCGCTCCCCGCCAAATAGACCCGAAAATCGTGTACTGCGCGGTCAAGATCATTTTTCAATTTGTTTGTGGGTACTATAACACCACAATATAACACATAAATATAATATAACAAATAAAATCAAACAACTGGCTACTGCTGGCAAACTTCATACAGGATATTTCAGTTGTATCAGCGGCTTGCCTGTTTTCTATCAATAATAATAATTGTAAAAATGTGTATATATGTTACCTATCTTCATGAGTCCAACAGCAGAATGTATCTGTCCATAGAAGATGCTACGATGGAGTGGAGTGTAACCAGACTCACGGTCGCGAGCGTTCACGAATGCTTCCGAGGAGTGACGCACTAGCCATTCCATCAGATGGGTCCTGCCACGAGACGCTGCCATGTGGAGGGCGGTGCGGCCCTGAAAATATATATTTAGTTTTATATTTTCAAAAATTGTCAAAAACATACATAGAAACGTCCACTGCTGGACATAAACCTCCTCTATGGTATGTTACAATGACTGGTCCTGAACCACTTGCAACCAGTGAATCACAGCGACTTTTAATTTTACACTTGTATACCTATACCTTTTAGAGCTCTTATCTAAGCTTTGTGGTTAAAGAACTTTATTTTTCTCATAAAGAAATTTGTTTTCACTTACATGAGAAATTATACATATTATACTTATTCAACTAGGGTATCTTAGAAGTAAAGTAAAACTAAAATAAAATAAAATTAATTTTGAGTGACGGTCAGTCACTATTTAACTAAGAACCAGTATCGGCCGTTCGCTGGAACGAGCGCAATACACAGAGCAAGCGCAACTAGATATGGCATTGTTTTATGTGATTGAATGTTGTTTTATGTATGTTATTTGATGTAAATAAAACCGTTTTTCCCCCAAAGGGTAAAAAACGAATATTTAGGTTTCAGCCGAAAGGCTTGACCCACTGTGAGATAAACCCTTCTGAACATCAGCGCCATCTAGTAGTTTCATAGTGCAAATACACAGCGCGTCGGTGATTGGCTGTGCTGTAACGGTAGTGGGAGGTGTCAGCGCGGCTGTCAGGCACGCGAGTCGCGTGTCTCTTCAGTACCGAACCTGTAAGAATCGGAAGCGAGGCGAGGCGGAAGCCGGCAAGAGATTATTTGGTGGGTCAAGCCTTTCGGCTGAAACCTAAATATTCGTTTTTTACCCTTTGGGGGAAAAACGGTTTTATTTAGGTGTTCGAGCCTTCCGGCTTGACCCACTGTGAGATGTTTATTATCTGCCGGCGCTGACCCAGCGTACTGTGAATTAATTGTGTGTGGTTTGTAGGAAACCGGTCCGAACATATGACTTCAAATTATATTTTAAGCTGATCTTCCCAAAAATATATATAAATACATGAAGAAGCCTGTCTTATACAAATCAAGTAAATACCAAAATCTCAAAAACGAGTACATTGTATAACAAAGCCTCAAAATCGGACATAGTAGGGCAGGCCCTCTTGCTGTTCCTTGATCTCACTTCCTTGAAACAGTCCCAGAGCGTTTGAACTGTTATGCCAGTTTCCCTTGCGTAGTATCACGCACATGTCGAGTTTTGTTAGACCAGTTGTCTGAAGCGACTGCGGCTCGAAAACTACCAAGAGAGCCTTATATGTTTGCGTTTCTAAATATCTATCGAAGCCGGACAGCTATAAAGATACTGAGGCTGCTTTCACCTTATTTCCGGTGGTGATAATTAAGTTTGTCAAGGTTAGATCCGCTCTACGTTTTCTTCTTCTTCCAATATATGGATTAACATAGGGATCCAAGAGATCTAGTTTAATTTCTTTATTCTTCAACAGACACCAATCCGGCTGACCATAATTAGTCCTGTCCGTTTCAGAGCCGAAAGACGGCCATAATATGATTTTGTTTTTGGAAATAAAATGTCGGTCTTAGTTTACGTTGAATAATGTCAAGACATGAATGCGGCGGCCTGAGGCTAAGAGTATTAAGGTGTCCTGCGGCTAAGAGTAATATGTCACTACGTGCTGAAATGCTTAATATCAATTGGAAACGTATATCAACGCTTATTTGTAATAACCACATGAAAAGGTCTGATACATCCTATACGATGTTGTAGTTTTTTTTTTTCCCTTTAAGCGGTTTTCCACAGAATTTCTCTGTCTCCTTCATTAGCGGATGTAATCGGCTCACCCTGCGAAGGTTTTATAAGCGTGGCAACTGTTGGACTGTATGGACAAGTATTGTTTCGGTGGCTGGTAGTATTTTCCTGGTTTTCAAAAAACAAGTTCCGAAGGGCTCACGGCCGTAACTCGTCGATCGTAAGATCGTACGTCTTTGAGAGGCTATAAAGCTTTCTCCCGTCTCGGTGCTATAAAGATATAGTGGCCTTGGGAGATGGTCACTCGTGGAATCAATGCTGGCGTGGGGAGAAAACACCTCCAGTTTGTATTTCCATGGTTGACTGAAGGCATCCGCGTACTAGTTTTCGGTGTCCTTGTGCTCATCGCTCATATATTAGAGCTACATGTACATGAATGTAAATAAAATGATTTGATTTGGATAAAGAAATAGAATATATATTATTTAGGTTACTTTGAGATCGTAAACTAAACTAGTGCGGATGACCGCCCATAGGAAAACATCTATTTCTGGGATTCCCATCCTCCAGGAAATTTCTTATTTCGTGGTGTCTAGGTGCCACTCTTGCTGGGGCTTCAGTATGGACAGACTGTCTGCGAGGCCATCGCATCTGCGTGGCAAATACTTTGGTACCACTGTGGTATTATGGAAGTCGGCCAAGTGTTAAGATTTTGAGCCAATATGGAGGAGTATTCTTTCATCTCGTTCATCCCTGTATTCTGAGACTGCTATCGGATTGTCAGTTTGGGAAACGATCGTTCTTTCTTGGAGCTCCCTCCATACTGATCGTAAGACTTCTAACAATACCCATACCTGCCAATTATTTTGGTGTTCCCGCCTAAACCGAGGTCTGGTGCATCGGTGGCCACAAAAGCTGAAAGTGGATCAGCCTGGAGCCATCTATATGTGTTGGAGTCACCAATGTAGTTCTTCATTTGCTTGGTCAGGTAGTCAGAACGATTTGTGTTTTCCCATATCATGTCACGATGTTGCTGCGATATGTGTGAGCCTGCAGCATAGAACATGCCGTGGGGCAACGTTTCAAGCAGACCAAAAACAAAATTACTCAAGAGTTACTTTGCATCCTCCTAAATCCGTCTGACTTTTATAATTGTACCTGTGATAATAATAATATTCTTGATATTTGTTTTTATTTTCTTTCACTTTTGAGTTAGGTAAGAGTTTTTTTGTTAGAAATAGTATTCCAGTTGAGGCCCAAATATTCTATTTGTTGCTTATGCACTAAGTCAGATTTTGCGGTGTTTATGTTCCAACTTAGCTTTGTCAAAAGGCAAATGGTCCAAATCGTCTGTTTTTCTAACATGGTTTTGTTTTGTTTATTCATAGGCAAAAAACAACAACAACATCAAGATAGACTATCACTCGAATTCCATTCTGGCGAAGTATAGAGGCCACTCAATCGATCGGGCACTTGATAGCCAGGGGGGTAAACGGCTAATATTATAAATAATGCCTTTGAAAACGAAGAAGTACCTTCTGTGTGGTTTACAAAAGAGTTTACCCAATAATCATATTTTTGTATCGATTGAGATACCTGTTTCAGATTTATCATTCGAACATTTTGGTGGCCGTACAATGTGGGAAAAAATGCCCGAGCCCCCGCAGTGGGGACCCATATAGCTCGCCGATGATGACGATGTGGGAGCCGTCAGCTTTTTCTCTTAAGAATATTAAAAAACCCATAATGGAACACCTATGTACAACCTATGCTTACGAATAAAGATTTTGACTTTTGGAAGTCCTTTTCATCTCGAAGCTTTGATATTTATTGAATCAATATCTCAGAGGTTCTCGGTTCGAATTAGCTGCAATTTTCGACTTTTAATATTTCGTACGGAGGTTTTATAAGAAAGGAATATACAGTAGCCTTCCAGCAAACTAAGAATTGCTTGCAGAGCAACCAGTGAAAAAGTTCGGGCGAATCTGATCCCGTACTTCACCTGCATGCAAATATCTAGATTAAGGCATCCTTCCGTTAGCCAGGGCAGAACTATTTTTGTAGGTACTGCTTCTATTGTTCTCTGGTTTCGGTCGAAAGTTTCAGACGTTTTCTTTTCGATCACGGTGCTTTTTTGCTGATATGCCCATTGAGTTTTACCTGAATTATTATGTAAATGAAAGAAATGAAATTTCTTACCAGTTTTGCGACTGGGGCTTGTCGTTATCGTTAAAAAACGTATAGCGCCCCCCCCCTTTCTGCCTCCGTTAGTTCCTCTTCCTAGAAGAGATAAGTATCCAATGGGGGAATATCAGGTAAAATGACATTGAGCACCTTATTCGGGCGTTTATGTCTATTGTTTGGTCTCTTCTACCATATGTGTATTGCAGCGAACCGTCACTAACTTTCCTGAAAGCGCGTTGTTGATTTAGTAAGTTTTTCTGGATCTCCAACTGAAGATTTGGATCCAACTTTAAGCATTTTTCATGAAAGGTCAACTCCAAGATCAAGTCAGTCCGTTCCAGTTGACAAACTGAGTTCCAGGCGGGTGTTGATGTTGCTTGGAGACTATTCAGCTTTAGTCCGGCGAAAAACAGGAGTTGCATGGAATGTCTCCTGAGCCTCGGCATAATGGGCGTTTATCCAGACATCTTTATTTAAACGTAAACATATTCAACCTGGCTTAAACAGTTTTGGATCAGTATATGCTAATTTCAGCTCAGCTTCAGATTTACGTGGCGTGAAGTTACGGACGACAATAGTGTCTGTTTCTGAGGCTGTAGCTAACGATTTTAGTTCATTCAGCTTCCTTTGTGATGACGCAATTTGTGCAGTCAATATATCTTTTCCTGTTTCCTGTCTCCACGGGAGGTTTACAACAGTTTCCTGCGTACCTGGTTACGCTACATCGAAAGAAAGTGCTCGGAAAATCTTTGGGTAGAATGTTATCTTCATCTGACTCCTATGGTTCATCCCACTCTGAAGTGGGTTTGATCTGACAGTAAGTGCATCATGCGTTCGAAGCAGGAGGTTTGCATGTCGGTGAATGTTTGTTCCCGACGGGAAGATTTGGTAGTGGGATGTCCCAATGGGGACTCTCTTCGTTTCCTTGAGGAACCGGCTTTTGAAGTGCGTCTCGGGTTGAGAAGTTGCATCGTGCACATAAAAGCTCATAGGACCTCGCGTAAATCCTCACCATGACTATGTGTAGAGAGTACAGTTCAGTAGAGGGTGCGTCCCAGTAGCCAAACGCGTGGTATCATCCTAATGCACCGGTATTTTTTCTCTGACAGTGAGGTATCGTTTGGTGAGGGTCGATCCCTCTTCTGTAGGGACTGCGACTCGCAGCTTTGCTTACGTTGACAGTGAGAGGGGTTCGCCGAACAGGTCCGACTGGGATAAATCTTCGACCTCCTACGGCATCCAACCACCAAAGTAGTTGTCGTCAATGACTACCAAAATCGTTCTCTTCTGTTGGAACAGGCCTTGGCACAGTTAGTCCATGACCATAGGTGCCATGATCTGTACTGAAGCCAAAACATCACAGTCAGTGAGACGTCATTGTGATGTGATAGAATGCTTGCGACGTGCTACGTGTTGTATGAAAACGTGAGTCCAGTCGTATCATTGATACGACAAGGACTTATCAATCAATGCGTTTGGTCTCATCAATAGATATCTCAAGAGTCGGCTGATGCGACCCGAAGCCTTGGCAGGTGTGACTAGACGTCTCGGATGATGCGACCGAACGCCTCGGCTGATGTAACTCGGCGTTTCGGTTGACGCGACCCAACATCTCGGCTGATACGACGCGGCGTCTCGGGTGATACGACCTGACGCCTCGATCAATGTGACTGTCGCCTCGATCAATGCGACTGTCACATCGGCTGACGCGACGTGACTTTTCGGTCGATACGACTGTCGCCTCGGTTGATGCGACATGAAGTCTCAGTCGCTACAACCGTCGCCTCGGCTGATGCGACGTGACGTCTAGGTCGATACGACTGTCGCCTCAGTTGATGCGACATGACGTCTCAGTCACTACGACCCTCGCCTCGGTTGATGCGACTTGTCACCTCAGTCGATACGACGTCGCCTCAGTCGATACGACGTCGCCTCAGTCAATGCGACGTCGCCTCAGTCAATGCGACGTCGCCTCAGTCGATACGACGTCGTCTCAGCTGATGCGACGTGACGTCTCGGTCGATGCGACCAGACGTCTCAGTTGATGCGTCTCACAACGTTTGGTGCTTTGCAACAACCGAGTTGGTTATTGACTTAGTATCGCTCGTAATGAGACGATAATGGCGACACCCCTGTGAAGCCTGCATGTGCCAGGGGCGACATGCTTGCACCGTTGTTGGTCTGAGTATCGTTCTTAGCAAAACGATAACGGCGACACCATTGTGACGCCCGCATGTGCCGGGAGCGACATGCTTGCACCGTTGTTCGTCTGAGTATCGTTCTTAGCGAAACGATAATGGCGACACCATTGTGACGCCCGCAGTTGCCGGGGGCGACATGCTTGCACCGTTGTTGGTCCTAGTATCATTCTTAGCGAAACGATAACGGCGACACCGTTGTGACGCCTGCGTGTGCCGGGGGCGACATGCTTGCATTATATTTAGGTGTTTCGTTGTGGATTGTTTCCCTATCCAACTAAGGAAATCCACAACAAGTTACCATGAAAAAATAATAATAAATGTAGGTATGATTTTACCTGTAATCCTTGTAAATCAATGTCGTCGATGAATTTTCGTGTTGCGCACTACTACGACGCTGAAGATTCAAAAGCGTACTGAAGAGACACGCGACTCGCGTGCCTGACAGCCGCGCTGACATCTCCCACTACCGTTACAGCACAGCCAATCACCGACGCGCTGTGTATTTGCACTATGAAACTACTAGATGGCGCTGATGTTCAGAAGGGTTTATCTCACAGTGGGTCAAGCCGGAAGGCTCGAACACCTAAATATAATAATATAATAATACTATAAGACTATAAATATGTATGTGTATATTTCTTACTGTTAACAGCCCGTACACTCAGTGCCTCTGTGGTTTTAATTAAACAGTCAATGCAGTTTTGTTAGTAGTATAAGACTTACCTCTAAGTCAAAAGCCTTGGAGAAGTTGGCACATGTTGCTTTAATGAAGCTAGCCAGAGCGTCATCCGAGACAGATCTCTTGGTGATGGCACTTGTCAGAGCTTGGCCATGGCTCCGTGATTTGCATCTTCGTGTGCAGTCCACCTCTAGGTTACTCCTACTCATTTTTAACAATTTATATTCTTAGTTTTTTGTAAATATAAAATAAATATCCTCTATTATTACAATTCCGTGTGTATGTGCTAAATAAAATCAGGTATCTTTATGATATATATGCTACTTTTTAGAGATAGTAGTGAGCATAAAATATTCAAAGAATGAAAAGTATTATTTAAAAGTGGTAGAGCCAAGCTCTTCAGTAGCCCCCCATAGGGGCTACAGTAACCGTTCAGCAAGACATAATGTTGGGTAGAGCAATCTGCAACAAATATATTTCTTAATTCATAGAAGTCTGGAACACGAAAATTTAGTGTCTCTCACAGCATAATAATATACATATAATCTCATATGATTTTTTTGGTTTCTTTTATATTTGGAATATATCCGTTTTTGACCAGTTGTAATGTTATTAGAAATAATTCTGGAGGCATAAAAATATACTGGAGGCAATATTTCTATTCAGTTATGTTACATTATAACTAGGGATGCAACGATTCGGCCATTACGATTACGATTCTAATCGCGACAAAAAATTATTACTTTATATTTCGCAAACAGATCTGTAAATCGAAAAGTTGTGTTCCTAGACCCTCAATATATTTGAAAGACCTATTCAACGATACCTCACACAATGGGGTAGACGCGGAAAAAATATTTCATCCCCAAGTTACGTGTATGGGAGCCACCCTTAAAAATAATTTTAACCGACTTCCAAAAAGGAGGAGGTTCTCAATTCGACAGATATGTTTTTTATTGTTTGTTACCTCAGAACTTTTGATTGGGTGAACCGATTCAGATGATTCTTTTTTTATTTGAAAGCTGGTGATTCTCGTGTGGTGGTCCCATTTTAATTTGGTCCAATTCTGACAATGGCATCCATGACAAAACTATATAAATCTTAAATTTGTCTTAATAAAAGTAGACTGTTAAGGCAATTGAAGACGGTTTCCAATTCTTTTTGAATGCATTTACTTGTTCTAAATTTTATTTTACTACTTTGTCGGCGTGATTAATATGTATATAGATCTCGGAGCCCATATGAACAGGACGCGTTCCGGTTGACGTTATTCATGTATTGAATTTTTAATTTTAATAATCGTCATGATTCTTACTACGGTGCACAGTATCGTAATTATTACGATTACAGATGCAAAACGATGCACCGCTTCATAATCGTTGCATCCATAATTATAACCCATACAATTTATTCATTCCAGGGAATGCTTTTTCTTAATTTCCAACTAATCCTGCTAAGCTGCCTTTCGAATGTGAAAAGCAAATTTAATAGATTTTATACAATTGCAGAGTTTTTAAGTATCAGTTTAAACACTTTGCTAGAATTCTGAAATATGACCATTCATCCCATAATGAGCCAATAATGAAAAACTGAAAGAATTGAGAAGTTTATCATCTGTGCAGGAGATAGATGAAAATTTTTAACAGTGTTTTATGCTCGGTTGGGGTGCACAAAAAGGGGCGCTAATTTATTATTATTACATTAATTTAAAGTAAAAGGTAGTCATTATCTTTACACACCTAAGATTAGACGTAAGTGCATAAACGAACAAAAGTTCATCTAATCATATGCAGTTTTATCGGTTTTGTGGTTTTAGCCTAGAAAAAAATATTAATAAAACTTGGTGCCCTCAAGGTCAAACGATTAATAATACCTATCGGTTCTTACGCCGGTTTATGCAATAGCTACAATTCAATAAGAACAATGTTATATTATCTTATTTAGTTATAAATCAAAATTTTATTATGTTTATCTCATGTTAAAATAAAAAAATTGGTATTACCTTTAGGAGTGAACAGCTGTGTAAAGATTATTTTTCTCGGAGACTATGTAGCACACCATTTTTCACGTTAAATAATATGCGTTAGTATAAGTAATATGCATGCACACCAATATCACATAGAATCAAACGATTATATTTAAAATCCCTAAATTTTCGCAAGCAAAATTCTACATCCAACAACTACAGGATTTTTGGCTCCCTACACTTAACAGACAAGTTCCGCCCCGCGCCGTCACAGCCGCGGAATTGAGTGGCAGCCGTACTTGAAGGCAATTGCCGTACAATATTGGCTGTGTATTATCGACACGATTCAATAATGTTCAACCCGTTTTGTACACTCCAGGAATTGGAATCCAATATTTTTACGACCTTGTATTAACACAGTCAGAGTTTGTACAGCCAAATAATTACACGCCGGCGTACTTTTTGTACGGTGCCACTCAATTCTACGGCTGTGACGGCGCGGGGCGGGATTTCCGCTTCGTACATTTTTGTTTTAGGCTAATAATTGATGATCTACGATAAACACGCGCGTGGAATTCTTGTACAAGGAAATAAGTGTCAAAGAATGTTCAGCCAAGGCAAACAAGGTCAATTTTGTACATTAATTTCGCTCCTGTGCAAAAAGTGGCTGTAAAATATGTGGCGGTGAATTATTGACACGTTCAAATATTGCACAGTCCGATATTGTACGTACAGGCAGGAATAGGTACATATATTAGTCTGTGGGCAGGAATTTCTGTACCTTCTTCTGTTTACGTTTCGTTTCAAGTGGTTTCAAGCAAACTTTTGAAATAAATTCAATGTTGTCATTGTTGATGCATTTTTGTCGCTTCCTGGTAGCATAATTGCTAACAGCTACAATTTTTAAATTTAAATGAATTGTGATTATGATGACGTCTGACTGTACTAACTACTACTACTTAGTAGTATTAGTAAACTTAGTTAATTACTTGCTCACAGTGTACTAGGTATTCATCTCACCTGCGGCCGCAGCACATTGCCATTGACATATGACTCGCGTCAGTTTAACCCGCTGAGAGCAAGACTAAATCTTAAAATAACATCTGAAGTGTTTTAGTTACGTTTTTTCCGCATGTTTTAGCACTAATTAAAGTGAAAATAACAAACAACTACATACATGAAGTGATTTAAAGCTGTCTAGGCTCGTCTGCACTTTAGGTGACTTTCGCTAGCGCCTTCAATCTTTTTTTGGTAGTAGAATTACTTAATAGAGCAAATTTGTTGAATCCCAGAAACGCACCGTTATAAACATATGATTTTTAAAAAGTTATATTCATATTATCCATACAATATCCCCATTGTAAGTTGGTTATTCTTCATCTTCCCACGAAAAACATATACATATATGATATCTACTTTGACGAAAAAATAAAAAGAACTGACACAAAACTTAGGAGCATTTAAAACTTGATTTACACAATATGTTTTTATAAATTATAGCCTATATGTTATTTTGATGTATAAGCTACATTATTGTAAAGTTTCATTAAAATCCATTCAGTAGTTTTTCCGTGAAAGCGTCACAAACATCCAAACATCCAAACTTTCACACTTATAATATTAGTAGGATTACTAAAATACTAAAATTGCAATGAACCACTATTTTCAAGTTCGCGCCAAGAATCTCATATAGTTAATATTGCGTGAGTACGTTTTAGCTGTCAATACACTGACAAAGACAAATGGGACAAATGACAGTATAAATTATAATATCTGGGTGTGATGTAGTGCAAAAAGTGTCACGGACAGTGTTATAGTATCAATTACGCAAAATTGTGAAGGTTTCGACGCGATCGAAAGGGTTTACCATGTCGATCACATTCGACATATGGATTCTTTCGAATTATGTTGAAACCAAGGCTGAACTATGAAATTCTCGTCAAGAATCGTCAAAACAAGCAATAGAATGTACACATACATTTTATTGAGAAACTGAAGAAAAGATATATTCAGAGTAGGCTGTATGGATTTGTTCCTTTGCCTTCCCATTCGGGAGAATTAAACTCTGTCAATGTCATTGATATTTGACAAGAGACAGGTTATTGTATAATCAAGGAACGTAATTTTTTGGTATTATTTAATTTTAGGCGTTAAACAAAATGTTCCAAGTACTAAGCCGCACCTCGGGCTTAGCCAGAACTCAATTCTCTAGGTAAGACAATTTAATTTAGTTATGAGTCATGATTTCTTATTATTTGCGTTGAGACACCAAGTTTAATTTACCAAGTATATCAAAATAACTTTATTCTTATTCTGTTATTGCAGGTCGCTCCCAGGTTTTTCAACATGTAGCTTAAGACTTTCTAAAAAAGACCCGACGAGTGTTAAGGAAGCACCTATGATCGACAATGAAACTATTCTCACATTGCCAGAAGACGCTCAAGAGAAGAAGGCTTTGGAGTCCACCATTACCGTTCCGAAGAAGGTAGGTTTCAAGAAGACGTTTGGGCTCGTCTGCACTTTAGGTGACTAAAACTAGCGCCTTCAAACTTTTTTTACTTATAGAACTACTTAAAACAAACAACTGTGTAAAATCTCAGATTGCGGAAATGCGCCGTTTTAACGATATGATTTTTTAAAGTTTCAGAAAATTCCTTAGCACAACGCCATATTTAAGTGAAAACCAAGTGCACAGATAACTATATATTGAAAACGGACCTAACTAAAGAGATTGCGATCACTGACAATGATGTTTAAATTCGCCATAAAGAGGATATAATAATATATGACTGGTAGTCAAAGATCTAGGACCATACAGCCTTGTCTAAACTGGCATTTATTTTTCATCATGCAAAATATGTATTACATGAATTTTGCTAGCGCCTTCAAACTTTTTTAGAATCAAATTTGTCCCAAATCCCAGGAACGGAAACACACCGTTTTAAAGATAAGACTTTGGCTCGCCTGCACTTTAGGTGACTGCAACAGACCCGGAGATGACTGCAGGGCAGAAATCCCGTCGGATAGATTAGGTTTGTTAGGTTATTTTTTTTATACAGACCCGGAGATGAGTGCAGGGCAGAAATCCCATCGGATAGATTTGCATGATGAGTTCTACAATCAAAATTTTTTTTAGACATTTCCTTTATTAATCTTCTTGAAGACAAGAAGAAAATGGTCATTAGTTCTTACAGCCATGTCTTGGTTTATTTTAGTCCCTTATGGTGAATTTTAGGCCAAAGCCGTTTTTCAGTATTCTCAATGAAATGTATGTAATACGGAGTAAAATAAAATATGGAGTTAAAAGTGTGGTTCAAGGAATCGAGTGGGTGAAATAAAACATCGTCACAAATAATACAACCAGGGCAGAAACACATGGTTATTCCAACCCCAAAGCACGAGCCGAGCGAAGCGTGCCGCGGCAGCGGCCGGCGAAGTGCCAGAAACGAAATGCTGGCGTTTAACTATCTCTACCCCACCCTATCTATCGTTTGTTAAAATTTTCATAGAGTACCGTTTCCGGCACTTGGACGAAAGATTGTTGTATTTGTAATACATATTTTGCATGATGAAAAAGAAACACGAAAAATGGGCGCATCTGACGTCGAGTTGCGGAAACCTGCCCCGATAACGAATACGAATGATGAAAAAGAAATGCCAGTTTAGACAAGGCTGTATGGTCCTAGATCTTTGACTACCAGTCATATATTATTATATCCTCTTTATGGCGAATGTAAACATCATTGTCAGTGATTGCAATCTCTTTAGTTAGGTCTGTTTTCAATATATAGTTATCTGTGCACTTGGTTTTCACTTAAATATGGCGTTGTGCTAAGGAATTTTCTGAAACTTTAAAAAATCATATCGTTAAAACGGCGCATTTCCGCAATGCAGTTGTTTGTTTTAAGTAGTTCTATAAGTAAAAAAAGTTTGAAGGTGCTAGTTTTAGTCACCTAAAGTGCAATCCTTCCGACGTTTGAGTTAGGATGTACAGATTTCAAAAAATGCTTACAGTTTCAATTTACTATCACACACATAAGTGATTATTATGGCAAAGTACAAATGTGTGTAGATAGATAGACATAATATGAAACTATGTCACAATATCTTTTGGTCATGTCAAAAAAATAAAGGGATGCAATTGTGTGTTTTACTTAATTAACTATGTGACTTTTTGTCAGCTTCCTTTACAAACCTATGGGATGTGTCTAGAAAATTTCCCCAAATGCCACAGAATGTTTATACCATAGTCATAAGCACCTACATATAGGGGCTTTTCACGAGCGATGCAGATCTATTGTTTTCACACTCTTAGGATTTCAAAAACTGAATATGTAAAAACATTAGTAATGATTTTTAATATTATCACTTGCTGCTTTAGCAATAGCGAACTTGTATAAAGTATGGTATTGTTATTGTAATATGCACATTGCAATGTTTAAAAAACCTTCTATTTGTTTCATGATTATTTAACAATTTCTATATACATATTTTAATACGTATATAATAAGTATTTATTAAAGCAAAATTTCCATATCAAACATAACCAATTCTTATGTAGTCTACTAAATTTTTCAGGTTGATATATCACCTATCAATGGAGTCCCTAAGGAGCACATCTACACACGCAGAGTCCGTATCTACCAGCCACCAAAAAATGCAATGCAGAGTGGCACCAGCAATATTCACCATTGGGAAATGGAGTTTGACAACCGTCAACGTTGGGAGAACCCACTCATGGGCTGGACATCTACCGGAGATCCTCTATCCAACATGAAGGTGCAATTCGCTTCTCCCGATGAGGCTATTGAACACTGTGAAAAAAATGGTTGGGCTTGGTATTTGGATTGTCCTAAAATAGATAAGGAGGTCCGACCAAAGAGCTACAGTCTTAACTTCTCATGGAACCGCCGTACCAGGGTGTCCACAAAGTAAAATGTTAGTACTTTTGTTTTATTGTATGGTCCTTGAAGAATAAATGCTGTTGATAATCATTTCAATCACATACTGTAACTAGTTTGTTTATAATTTCAGTCATATCAATAAGTGTTATCAAACTACAAATGTTTTGAAACATTTATTTTAAAAGGCTAATAGATTTTATTTTAGAAAAATTTCTTTTGAAATGTAAAATAGACAATTAAATTGTTGCTAATCATTTATGGATTGTTTTCATATGCCATTAAACAATACTTTTCAGTTAGTTATGAGTGATAGCAGAACCTCAAGTAGTGCCTGTCCTTAAACAATCGAGGTCTGGTTTAAATAACTTATGAATGTTAATATAATATATAATAATATATAATATGTTAATAATATTTTCCATTAGCTGTTGGGTGAAATAAAACATTGTGAGGAAATGTGCATGTGCATTCCTAAGATGGAGTTCAAAGGTGTGTGTGTGAAGTCTCATAGAGAGAGAGAGAGAGAGAGAGAGGTAGTAGATCGTGTGAATACGGATGGGGTTGCTCTGCAGGAGTTACATTCAGTACCCTGCATGTGTCCCATAGGTGGCGCTATTCGTATTCGTTAGCAGACAGGTCTTCGCAACACGACTTCAGGGGCGCTTTTTGCTGCCGTTCAACCTCTGGCTGCTGTACTGTGATCTCAAAGCACAAATAAACTGCCTCCATCATCACACTCGGATTAAAGGCTTTCGTCTTGAAACACTGAGATATTATTTTTATTATATACATACTGATTACATATGTACATAAATCTGAACTGATCAAATTGTTGTTGGATTGATGATCACAGTTGTTGATGTTATGACACACACTGCTCTCTTCCGAATTGTATCTCTAGTTGGCTTCTATGTCATTTGCGGGAAGACAATCCTGATGCTGATCCTGTTCTAAAGTATTATAGGATGTAATAAAAACTCCAAAAAGTTCTATATATTTTTGTTTAATCATAGTCGTCAACATGGTTAATTTTATATCATTTGTACCTCGGAAGAAAATTATATTTCGCAGGTCTCACTTAAATCTTTATTTACATATGATACAATGCAATGTAACCACATGTCACATAAAATGGAACTATGCCCAACACATGCTATGAATATTGCAATTTCTCTAACTACAATAGTTTTACATGTACATGGTACATCTTTATAAATTTTAGAGATTAAAATTAATTTCTAACAACCTTCTTTAAGATATAACTAGATAAATTATGAAAAAATTATTGCATTCTCTTTTATGTACAGGATAATGAACAATATCGAGAAAAACTTTCCTAATCTAAATTCAACATTATCTTTCAGGATACTTTAAAGTTTTATTCCTTAGTGATGGGGGAGTTTCCACATTTAAATATCAAAGTTTCTCAAAGCAAATATTGTGTAAAAGTAGTCACAAAGCGAAGTGGTACAAATGTTCATACATTTAAAGTGTCAAGGTCTAAATACTAGAATAAATCTGAAACAGGCCTCAAAAAACTACGGTACAAATTAATTCGAAAAGGGTTTTGGTCAAGATTTAAAGTTCAGATAAAAGTTACAAAATAATCGACGCAGTTGGTCCTAAAGAAGTTAAAATACTTTTTTTATTACGTACGTCGTGTTCAGCCTGCGTAATTTTAGAAACTGGAACAAATTCCTTTAAAGTTTTCTGATACTAGTAATTTGAAAGTACTACTTTTGAACAGTTTGCGCTACACCTTATCAAGCACTTTGTGCACCTAAGTTAGCGTTGTCACTAGTTGGCTGCTAAAATTACAACAGATAATAACAAAATGTGGACGGGCGCGAAGTTTACTGATGGAGAAGCTCGAGACCAAGGCATTCCTTTAAAACAGACGAAGCTATTCATAACAAGATGTATTCAAAGAGATTAATATTGTCTTTAGAAGATTAGCTAACAATGGCTGTAGCTAGAAAAATGAATGAGGGAGGTGATATGTGCATTACATCGATTTCAAAAACTTAATCTTAATAAGGAGGAGAAACCCCTGAAGGCATTTCACCTAACTATGGCTACTAAGATTATGATTTTAGTAAAAATACTATTTTTTGATTTGATAATTTTGCGGGCGTTAATATGTGCCTGCGTTTTTCATTAAATTAATAAAGGCATAAAGCAGCAAAATGGCATTCCAAAAATGAGCTTAGATTCAACTAAGATGATATTTAAAACTACGCGTTACTAATGTACAAAATAATTTTTTTCTACCTATTTATTAAAGGCGAAAATTGACTTCTTCATAAATTCTACCGTATGAGTATCAAAGCGTCATTTAAAGGTTTGACATTTGCGTTTAAGTCTCAGTTACATAATATTTTATAATAGAGACAAAAATACTGGAAATTACCTGTATTGAAATCAGGGATAATTTTATCAACAAAAATAATTTGGGCTTTTATTTTCCTAACAGAATAATTTTAATTTAAAAAAATCTTGTTTTAAATCAATCCATTAAATGCAATGATTAAAAATGATGCCGGCCATACTAAAATAGTAATTAACGTTATACCATTCTGTCTTTCTAGGTTTAAAACAGTGCTTCAGAATAGATAGACTTTTAGTTTTTTCTACTTCAATTGAGGATTGTTTTTTAACTGAAGCCGTGTTAATAGTAATAATGTTAATACATATGCACGGAAAGCATCACTTCTAACTCATGCTTTTAACACATTTATCATGAGTTTGTAAACTATGGTTTCTTTCATAAGCGTCGACTTAGGTGTCATTATCAGTCGTTCACATAACATACAAGTATATTCTAATATTTACAACAACAAAATTTACAACCATCTCTGAGACAAGTCTCAAGTTTCGTATATAAAGGTCTGTGTTAGGTTGTTGGTGAGCCCCACTTGGGCGCCAGTTTCGTATCACTTGATATTCCACAATTTAAAATTCAATTAAAGTGACCCAACACTGACCTTTCGTTTGCTAATTAAATAGAAAACAGCTATACAATCAAACATCAGCGTCACTAATTAAGCTTAATTTTAAAAATTAGAATGGTGTTTCTTGAGGTTTACCGATAAAATCTACAAAATTTATTGCAACGATTTGGAAGTTTTTGAAAAAGACATGTCTCATCAAGGCGACCTTGGTTTAGAATAACTAGTGTTTATATTGGATCGCTTAAATGAGAACGTAGTCTAATAAATATTCATCGGTATTGAATTAACTATCTACTTTAGGGGCGTCAATTTAACATTCAATTTTAACTTTAGATATAGACGTGTTTAAATCTAACATTCACGTTTCAGTTTAAAATCACAAATACGTTAACTAACCGTTATATCACCGTGCACTGTCGTATGTGAACACAATATTCGATCTTTTCGGTATCCGTTCTGTCTAAGCTAGCCGAATCTACTGATCTAGTCTTTTGGAAGAGCCTCAGCGGGCTCGCCGGTGGATCAGCTAGGCTGTTCGTCGCTCTCCCGGTGCACGAGGACTCTGACGACCGTCGGAGGCGCTGACGGAGGGGGCACCGCGTCCGGGGAGGCCTCCGTGACGAGGATGCTCACTTCGCTGTTGGCGTGAGGGGAGGGAGTTCTGGCTCGAGCCGGGGTGGTGGCTCGTCGGGCAGAACTCCGGCGTGAGGTCAGACGAAGGGAACCTGAAAGGCAACAGTCATCTTCGCGGATTGAAGTTTCCATGCACTATCCATGGACAGCCTTGCCAAAAAAGATTTTAAAACTTTGGTTACCGTCTTTTGTAGTAGGTACTAGGGGAATTGCATGAAACAGAATGAAACAGGTCGAGGTTCTATTGATCGAAAGAATGTAATACAAATAGTTTTCTACGATATTTGTAAGTTTTAGGTAAATATATATTTTTCGCGTTACAAAAAGCGTATATGTATAAGAAGCTTAAATCACTCAGCATCTGAAGTTCTTAGACAACATGTCGAAAAATTAAGCATGCAGCTCTTTGTCTATTAAGGCTGCGTTTAGCACCATGCTGTGCCGATCACTCGCTCTACAACACGCATGCCAGGACCATAAATATACAGGTTTACCTGACACCACAAGAAGGATAAAATTAAACAGAGCAAGCACTCATGCAGGGCTGTAGATTTCTACAGTATAGTTTTAAATGGGAAACTATAGTCTTCGAAATAATAACGGAAATTCGTCTAATTGTTCGTATTAAAAATAAAAACAAGAAAATAGAAATGTAGGTTTCGTATTGGGCGCCGTTGTTGGCGCCCACTATGGGACCACGTAAAATAGAACATAAATGTTTATAGTTTTAAATGTATTATAGTTTTTAAATGTAGAGATAGGTATTATAAATTTACCGAGAATGGTCAAATACGCGTCAAGCGTTTATTGCAAGGCTTAAATAATAACAGAGGAAGAGACACGAAAAGCAAAACATTACATATGAACCTGCGCGTTTCGGGCCGCCATCCTCGTCGACAGCGTCCTGGTGGCGTAGGAATAGGGGCAAACCATACGCTGACCTCCTTCTTGGAGGTGCTGACTCTGAACCACTCGCGCCCTGAATACACCAAAGCTTTTTGGTAACCTTAGCCTAAGAGACACTAACTACTGGGGACACCTCCAAAAATCTCAGTGAGCTAAAACTTTTCTCATGTTGCCTAATTTTTCTCAAAACTAACGTCAAGTTGTGATGATCTTCTGGAGGTTAATTTGTTAGAGTCACCTGTTCCCCAGGCGTCGCACCCGGCAGTAGCAACAGTGGCAGATTCAGCCACGCTCCTCCCAGATCGCTCAAGTCGGAAGCATCGGAAGCTCTCGAAGACTTCCTGCTTGAAGCGTGTGAACTCCTCCGCACGTGTAACAGGGCACTAAGTCGCCCTCCCCATCCGCCTCCGGGTGACCATTTGGTACTCTCCTCTTCGTTTGATGGACTACGGTTTTTCCTCCTAAAACGTACGAAGATAAATACATGTAAAAATAAGCCAAACGATGTGTAAGTAGTCCTAGTAATACCAATTTGAAGTCAACAATCCGTGGACATTTTATTGAGTCCGACTCACTGGCCTTTCGCCAACATCATTTGTATTCATGTACACACTTATAACTATGACTATGACTATCTCGTAGCGACATATGTATATCAATTTCTTACTTGACGTATTCCCTCCAAGTTCGCTGTATCGTCCTTGCTCCTTTATCTTCCCGCTTCCATATTCTTGTGGAAGATACTATCTCTAATTCTTTCCTGGTTGGGAATTGTTTCTTGAACTTTATATCCATTTGCTCTCGTAACTGTCTAAACGTATCCGTTTCTTCTACGTGCCCTAAGACGTGTTTAACTAGTGCATGAAGGATGTCCAAGCAATGTATCTTGTTTCCTTTGGCTATTGGAAGGTTAAAACTGACTAACGCGACAGTGTTCGGTTTAGATATTCCTAATGGAGGATCCAACGACGCTATGAAATCCGATAACTGAGCGAAACTTATAAATTGTGTTGCGTGTGGATCGTATCTGGAAATAAAATAACAATGTGAACGTCAGGAACTGATTTGTCTAGTTATTTTGCAATTCGGATAAATATGTAATAGATCGTATCTGTTTCCTATAATACTATGCGATAAGGTACCATTTTGTTTATTCCGTTTAAGTTATTTTTGGAAAGAATTCAAAGACTAGTGTCTCGTTTCCTCTGTCCTATTGCCTATGATAGAATCTTATGTTAACTCAGCAATTAATTTTATATTTATTCAGCTACTTACTTAGACCATCTGATGTAGAACATCTCCAAATCATCTTCAACAATACCGATTTCCTCTTCTTGATGCGCCTGATTAAAGTTCTCCAGTATGATAGCGATGTACATGTTAATTACTATCATGTAGCTGATGATGATGAAAGACGTGAAGTAAGTAATGGCTAAAAGAGGACTGCCGCAGTTCCCGTTGGTGTGGCCGTGGTCTCCCAGCTCGCAGTCAGGTGGCTGAATCATTAGGGATTCTAAGACGTCATTCCAGCCGGCAGATGTCATGAGCCTGAAATGGAAACTCTGTTGTTTATTTAATATTTATTGTATGGTAAAGACGCTGAATCATGGTTGACTTTCGTTATGCTTTTACATCGTAGGTCGCTTAGGTACATGTTTAAACAGTAACATTTTCGAATAGTTATAAACTCATCTATTTATTTGTATTAAAATCATGCACAAATGGACACCTGCCTCTTAAATTAACATTTAAATTAACAATTTTTCGTTTTGTCTCGTTACTGGGTCAAAAAAGCCTCTCGTTCATTGTTCCAGTTCACACTTTTTA
The DNA here is from genome assembly GCA_910589575.2 of Carcina quercana. NCBI lineage: Eukaryota > Metazoa > Arthropoda > Insecta > Lepidoptera > Depressariidae > Carcina > Carcina quercana. Next base: position 5,432,133 of record OU342440.2, on the reverse strand, counting down.
GTTTTTTTTTATACATAGCCAGTCGTTAAGGACCAAGTACATTTCTTCCAGATGTTTCTTTCTTGGTCTAAGTCTAGTAACACATGACATCTAATGCATAATAAAATATTCATTCGCTCACCGAAAAAGCAGTTGCATACTCCGTCCAAAGGTCTGAAAGTTGACGATGTCGTCCAACGCGCCTTGCTCTTTCACGTGTCCGAAGACGGACATGCCTATGATCGCGTATATGAACGTGATCAATGCTAGCAAGGCGCCGATGTTGAACAACGCCGGCAGGGACACTACTAATGCGAATAGGAGTTTCCTAATGCCCTTAGCGGCCTGAAAAGACAACAAGAAATCTTTTGTAAAATATCTTTTGAAGACATTTTTAGAAATATGGAATATCATGAAGGAGAAATGCTTAGTTCAAAATATATAAAACTCAAATAAATATTCACTCATTGATAATGCCAGAACACAGGTGTAAAGAGAGAATAAGGCTTGAATATTGTCATTAATACTCCTTTTAGGGTGTGCCTAATTTTTGAGACTATTTATACATGCAGAGACATTCCCTCCCTGTTCTAACTTTTGTCGGGCGCGGACAAAACGTGACGGGAATAAGTCGACACGCGAGAAAATATGAATCTTAAAATAGGGTAGAATTTGTCGATGAAAATGTTATTGCTTGAAACGGAACGATGCTATGCATTTAAATTATTACTACAGATCAAGTATTCGAAAATTTATTGAGAAAATAATTCGAAAAGGTCAGAATATTTCTGTAATGGTATCAATTGGAGAGTAAATAATGTCTGTATATTTCTATAGTTACGGATCTGTGATCGGTTTAGACAATATCAAAATAGATTCTTAATGCAAGCTACCATTTTCGGATTGCCTATACTTGTAGGTGCATGTATATCGGAAGATTTCGGTGATATGATACTCACTTTAATCAGTCTTAAAATTCTCCCTATCCGAAAGACACGAACCACGCGCAGCAGAGTGGGTGATATTGGCAGGTCTATCATGATGTCCTCCATCAGAATGCCCAGTATCGAAGCCAAGACTAGGAGGAAATCGAACACGTTCCATGGCACCGTAAAGTAGTGATACCGTAGACCTACTATTTTTACTATGGCCTCTGTAAATTAAAATAATAATAATTATCAACATATTTATTTTGTTTGAAACTCAGCACGCTTTTTTTATAGTAATTCACAAAAAAGTGAAGTCAAAAGAAACAAAATGAGCCCAATGTCGGGGTTTACTAGTAGCCATTGTTGGACTAGTCAAAAGAAACAAAACGAGATTAAACTCGAGGGGGATTACTAGAACCCTTACCCTTTGAAAAGTTACAATTATTTATTGCCATCTCAATTACAAACAAACAAAAAGTTTCAAAATATTAAAATTGACTTGCTAGATTTGTGTGCTATATAGTGCGTGACTCACAGACTTCGCCTGTCAGTTATATACAATTTTAATATAATGCGTATAAAAACATTTTAGAAATGCACCTTGAAGTAAATTCTTACCTAATCCAAATACTGTAGTGAAAAAAGCGTTGCTAACTTCTAGAATGAAGAAGACGGAATGGGGCTGATCGTAATGCTCTATGCCCATAGTGAGCATGTTTAGAAAAATCAAAACGAATATGGCGATTTCGAATCGCCTGGAGTTAGACAAATCGTAGAACATTGCGAGGAACTGATTCCTTGGCCGCTTTATTACTTTCTGGGGCTTCTTTCTACCAAGTTTCTTCATCGCTGTGTAGTAATGCTTTTGGCTTTCTGTGAGAAACATTTCTAAGACGCCTCCCTCATACTGAAACATTGTAACCAAATGTAGTTGTCGTTTTGGAGTTCAATAAATAATAATTGAATAGATGATGGACACTAACCTTCTTCTTGAGCATATTAAAATTATCTATGATTACTCCTATGAATAGATTTAGAGTGAAGAATGACCCACATACGATGAATATGACGAAATAAATGTAAGCGTATAGATTGGCTTCTCGCGCTGGCTGCAGGTCTACTCCCCTTGCATCTACTGCGTCAGCCATTACTTCCATCCAACCTTCAAAGGTTGCTACTTGGAACAAAGCTAAATACGCTATGCCGACATGGTCAAATGAAATCTTTGAGTTGATCCACGTAAAGTTGTTGTAGTAACATTCCCACTTATCATTTACTATCTGGAAAAGAAAATATTTTACATAAGGTAACGTCCCGTCAGATTTTAGTTCACCTTCAAGCTATGCATACCTCTAATGGTAATAACTCTCCGTCGTCGTCGACACATTTGAAGAATTTCCCTCCAAAAAACTGTACTCCCATAATAGAGAATATCAACCAAAACACTAAACAAACTAATAACACGTTGAAAATACTAGGTATTGCATACATGAGTGCATTGACCACTATCCTCATGCCTTGCCATCGCGATATCGCACGGAGTGGTCTTAACGCACGTAAAGTTCTCAAAGACCTCAACACCTTTAAATTTTCATTCTCTTCTATTAATAAACTAAACACTGAAACCTGAAAGAAGAAACGTAGTGTCAATATGTTATATCATCAACATAACATTAGTGATGAAGTAAACGTTGATACTCACAAAAACTATAGTAAAGTCTAACAATGTCCAAAAGCTAGTGAAGTATCTGAAGAATCCTAAGGCTATCCATTTAAGAAACATTTCAATAACGAAGATCATGCAGAACCCCAAGTTAGTCCAGTAAAGTATTCTTTTCAAGGGTTTATTCTTCTCCAGATGAATGTCTTCAAAGCAGAGGGTGATACTTGAGGCGAAAATTAGAACCAAGACGAACCACTCGAATGCGGGAGTGTCGACGTATCGGAGAACATAGGTTCTTATAAACATCCATCGCTGACCCATCTTCGTTTCAATCATTGAATCCCAACAGGGACATCTGAAATTAAGAAAAGTATTAGCCAGCTGATCGTTGTGTTTTGTTTCTATTACGTAACTTACGAACTGGATACTTAGTCCATTGGCTATAGACAGGGGGAACTAAAACAAAAGCAAAATTATAAACACACATAAACACTCAAGATAAAAATGAAATAATACTTACGTTTCGTAGCATTGACGGGGAAAGCAGTCCTGAGGAGTTTTCGGGTCTTTCCGCTTCCCAAAACCTGGGAAGTTTCCCATCGCGTCAATGTACTCGCCCTTGGAATTCTTTCTCCCACCTACGGTTAAGTCATCCACATATGAAACTAATGTTTGCCACGGATGCCTCATTTCTTGGTCACCCGTTTTTTTCGGCGCTTCCTTACATAAAGTGTTCGGTGGCTCCCTCCCCTGTTTCCGTGTTAACTCTGGTGTTGTTTTGCATGAAATCTGTGCCATTTCGTAGTGCTCTTGCTCATCTAAAAACAAAAAAACCTTTATATATAATTTCCTAATAATTTTAACGTGTATTATTAAACGACTTACCTCTTGAATCAGAAGGTTGCGTGTGATATCCAGAAGACATCTGATTTAGTAGCCTCTGTGCGGTAACCTGCTCCGAAGGCGAAGTCTCGTCAAGGTTTTCCTTGGAATCTTCTCTAATACTAGTTATTTTATGCTCCGTTGCCAAATCACGCACGTCCTTCAAAGTTTCTTGGCTACCGTGGTTGAAGTTATTGCCAGCATGATACAGATGCGGGTATGCGAATTCGGAACCAACTGATATTGGCCTGCAAAGTTCGTGTAAAGTTATTACCCACTGTTTCAACTAAACACTAGCCATTATCGTTAGGCATCGGGCTAGTTTATACTAACCTATTTAATGCTTCTTGGTAACTATGACTATAAATATTGTCGTGTGGGAACAGTACTGTCTCTTGTATCGACGATGAGAACCGCTGCTCGCTCGGTATCGACAACTTCTTCTCCTCTTTCATGGCGCGTTGTTGTGACATAAATTCGTTAACTAGCTCTTCTAACTTAGATTTTTTTTCAGTCTCTTTACTTCTCGATATAAGGAAACCTTTTTTTCTCACTATAGAACGTATTCTATCGAAACTTTTAGCTAATTTGGAGTCTTCCCCGACTTCCTAAAACACAATAAACTTGATAAATTTTAGCTTTCATTTGGATTATTTCACAGTGTCTTTGATGACTTAGCTACGCTTTAATTCTAATGGTTGTAATTGTTTATTTTTTTAATACAACGAGAATATAATTATTAACATCTTATTTAAAGACAACATCAAAACAGCTACCTTGGTGAAGTTATATAAAAAGCAATGAATAACTTACAAGCAGTTAAAACTTCGCCAAGGCCGCTTGTTAACAGATAACATTCAACAAGAAAGAGAAAGACAGTCAGATGTGCAAATATAGTAGAAAGAACACCAAACATGAAAACATCACGGTCAGACACAACCATTACAAGACGGACAAGCTCAAGAAGTGCATTACAACACCAAACACGACATTACCATTACCTCCTTCCTATTCTTCAATTCCTCGCTGTTAAAGCTATTGAGTAACAAGGCAAGGAAGAGGTTGAGCACCATAAAGTTCCCCATTACTAATGCTGGTAGGAATATGAAGAAGCAGCTCTCTGCACCAGTTGATTGTTCCGCTCTCATACAGTCCCATAGGGGCTCAATCCATTCGCCACAGAGTATCCGAAATATCATCATGAACGAGTGAAAGAAGTCATTGAAGTTCCACCTAGAGTTTTTGAAGAAATGGAAAATAATATTGGCAGATTTATAGGACACTTAAACAGCTATGTAAAATGATTTCAAAAAGTGACCATTCGAAGAGAGTGAATATAATGAAATGAGTGACAATTATTGAAAGCGGATTTCGGCAAATTTATTTTGGCGTGAAAGTGGTTATAGAGCCAAATACTGAAATCAAGCAATATTGATTTTAAAAAGCAATTTATTACGTGAATTCATCGTACCTGGGAACAGGATCCGGGTCGAATTTATCAGGGGTATACGACTTGGAGAACAACTGCATACCGATCACGGCGAATATGTATATAACTATCACTAACACGAATGTCAAATTACCGAGAGCACCGATAGTCGATATTATAATACTCAACAACACTTTCATTGTAGTCCATGATTGAGCTAACTTTAACACACGCAACTGAAAATAAATTAAATTATTTTAATCAAAGGGGAAATTATGTCTTATCATCAGACGAATAATAGCTGAAAAGTGTTTTTATATAAATCATTACTTACACTATAAATATAGGTCATTAGATTCTACCTTTTCATATATTTATGTGTAAAAACGTTAGCATTACAAACAAATATAGGTAGCATTAGGACTTACCAAACGAAGGCCCCGCAAAACTGATAGGCCATCAACGAGCTCAAATATTAGATCTAGAAGACTGGCGGACACTATTATTAGGTCGAATATGTTCCAACCACACGCGAAAAAGTCTTTACTCATCGCCATCACTTTCAATATACACTCTAACGTAAATATTGATGTGAATACCTGAAACAGTTTTATGTTGAATATAGAACAATTACAAGGCAGATCACGCATTTTGTTGTAGACTATTTACCTTATTTCCTACGTCTAAGACTTGTCTTACGTTCTCACTCATACCATGGTGCTCCAAAGCAAGAAAGAGCGTGTTCAGAACAATACATGTGGTTATAAACAACTCGAATAATGGATCTTTCACAATCCCATAAAGACAATTTTGAAATTGCAGCCAGCCTTCATAATCGATGCAACAGGCAACGCAGCATTCACAATTTCTATCCAGCAGTTCATCTGTGGTCAAATTAAAATAATTGTTAATATGCGGTAAACAGCATGAACAACATTTAGAAACACAAATCAGAAAATGGAAGAATGAAAGACTTGAAAAGAACCAGCAGAAGCACAGAGAAGCATTTACATGTCTTCTGATGCAAAGCTTTCGTTTGCGAGGTTCGTAAATGCTAGGTAATGTAATCTTTAAAAATCCTTTGGAAAAATGTGCCATGCGACTGAAAGCGGAAAAAACTGGGAATAAAAGTAACGCAGGAAAATGCACGGTAATTATTAATAAATGCCAATGGATGTGATTTAAGACTGTGTTTTACCAGTGAAGTGGATTCAATACCAAAATTAGCTGTGAGCAGATTGTGGTAGTTCACCAAATTTTGATACATCCGAAACTTGAATCGCATAGACATTTAGCGAAAGTTAATAAGTAAAGATGAGTGCGATTCTGAGAAAAGACGAGACGACAGCAAATGTACCAATCGCAATATCACCCTGCAGTCTTCCTGTGGGGACAGGGGTGGACTGGGGGGAGAAGCGTTGGCGTCTGTGTTGTTACTAACCTGTGAAGTAAGTGCAATTTTGCTCGTAATTGCCCATGTGAGTTTTGTGCGTGGCTGCCAATAAACTGAGCTCATTAATTTTCGTCGTCTCCGCTTGCGGGAGGTCGGGCGCGCGCTTGTATGGCCAGTCCGCCCCTGACGATATATTAATGAGGGTAGAAGCGAGTTGCAATAGTGTCGTATCAAAATACCCGACGAGGCGGTGCCTCGACGAGTCGTGAAGCTAATGGTGAATGTTATGTCACTAGAAATAACCATTGGGTTTATGTGATATATGTATAATATAATACTAATAGAAGTGTGTCATACTCGTGAACGGACGTCAATATAATATACTCGTAAGCTTTGAAGGAATGGTTATTTCTGTAACTTTAGCATCTATTTAATTTCAGTTGCAGAATAAAATTGCAGTGTCTACAACCCTGTGGTAGCCCTGTGAATGAGTAATTTGAAAAATTAATAAAAATATGTCAGCCACCAAGGATTTAATTGTGCCGTTTGAATTCAGACGAGATTTTTTTAAAAAAGGCAACTCATCTTTATTCAAACGGGTGATGTTCAAAAGTTTGTTTTAAAATTAAAGACAACCTTAAATAATGCTTCTGAAATCCAATGAAAATAATTTGTATTTGAAAATGCAAGTTGGAAAATAGCAAGACAGATTTTAGAAGAACTACAAGAATTGGTTCAAGGCAAGTTTTATAACTTGAAATTCAGAAAGATCTGTACAATGTGTTGTGTATCTCTAAGTAGAGAAAATATTTGCAGAGAATGCAAGCATTAAAAGTCTGTTAAGAAAAATCTAGATATGTTTTCCTAAAGTAAATGTTAAAAGTATAAGAATGTACATCATGCAAATTTGTTAGTAGCCATATCTTACATTCCTTTGAATCTATCTACGCAATTTAGAAAGTTTAAAGTTTTCATAATCCACTGTTTCGTTGCCAAGTATGGTTGTGAAGGAATTCTTTGGATCTGTTTTGTGTTGCAAAGCTTTATTCATCATTATTGCTTTGTGTAACTTAACTTGTGCTTTTCCGGTGTCGAAGCCGTGCTAGATAACTTTTTATTTATTTAACGCAATCAAATATTTTAAAATACGTTTGAGTTTTGTATCTATGACTTGATCGCGTTAAACATGTCATAGAAGCTGTGTGACCTTGATAAGTAATTATGTGTCTTTTACCTAGCACCACGATCTGATTGAGGTAGTCTGGGTTCAATGGATACTTGTCCTGTAGACTGCTTTTTTCACACTTTATGTCTTTCTCTTTCTTTCTTTCTGGTTGTTCCTCGATTGTGGAATTGTTTCTCTGCTCTTTCTTCTTTGGCTCTTGTCGTAGACACGGCTGTAATTGTTTTAATAATTGCATTAGGGATAAAGAAATCAAATTAAAATTAAGTTTCAGCCACCAAGACTAGAATATGGTTTTAATATTTTAGTTTAGAAGTTTAGATCTGTATTTTTTTACCATTCCTGTGTAAATACTAAAATTAAGAAAGTGTTAGATAAATCCATCGAGGTAGAAAACTGTCCGGGTTTGCCAACAGAAGAAAATATCAAATACGATGATGACTGTTGTTAGGTAAAAATATTACACTAGCATAAAGTTACCTTTTTCCAAATTACGTAAGGCAGTTTTGACACTAATAAAATGCGTTAAGAAACTCACAAAAATTAAAATAAATTCGTCTTTGTTGGTGTTTACAATCAGCAGTCAAAAAATGCCAGAAATCATTAAATTTTTCCAGTGAACATTTACGTGAAGTTACCCCTTGCAGTTAAGACAATACGCCCGTCTTAATTTCTTCTCTTCCGACTGATAATTCACATTTGAATTATTGCTATGCTTTTATGCTTTCCTTTACCGCTATTTACAATCTACTACTACTACTCTGAGATAGCTAGTGAATATCGATGGACCGAGGACTGGTTAGAATTCCTTGAATGAGTCCTATCTGCAGCAGTGAGGATCACGGACTGATATGGCAAGTAAGTCAACAGACTTAACAGTAAAATACAAGAATTATCTAATTGAAAAAGATTATCACCTGCTTGGTGTGAGTGAAGGTAAGCGCGGGGGGCGGTTGTGGCGGGAGCAAGTGCGTCCGCCTGGGGTGCGGATGCGGCGCTTGGTCGTCAGACGTGTGTTCCCCATCGTCGTGGTCGTCGACTACTCCAGAGTCGTCCAGCGACGACTCCCGGTTGTTGCTGTGGTCGCTCAGCTGGCGACCAGCAGCGCTCAGTGCACCTCGACCTTAACACACAGGCAAATCTGTATTCTAACACATATCCTCAACGTTATTTGCTTATTTTTGCATTTCATTTGATCACAGAGTTAGCAAGTGTACACATGACAGCACATTAAGGTCTGTGAAATAGAAAATTGATTTCAGTTTCCAAGGTTTAGAACAATCGGGGAAAATTGCCAGATTGTAGTTGCTTTACGTCTATCTTCCATAATAATTTGCGTTCTCACTTTCCTTGGTGTTAAAAACGTTTTTTTTGCTGCTACTAAAAAGAGCTTATGAAATTAGAGTATTCGTAGGTAGAAAACATGTTTGGTTTTCGAACAGGTCTCTGTATAGTTAATAGCATTATTGTATTCCGGGGAGCAAATATAACAACCATGCCTCATGATATTAAGGCTAGAAGAAATAGAAGCCGATTACGAATAATTTCATATTACTCAGTTACACACCTCTTATGTACTCAAAGGTTTCTTGCCTGATTGGTTTTAATTTAATTTAAATTTCACTTCATAAGGTTTTAATATTGAAACGTGCTAATCTATCACTCTGTTCATAGCCTCAGGCGGTTAACAATTTTTCGTGAGAGATTTTTATAAATTCGACAAAAAATATCAGCGCACTATACAAGTAATTTTTTCGCTCGATGTAATGAAATACTTCAAGTGTTCAAATAGGTAAGTCCAACTACGACAAAGAGGTCAACCAAAGAATTAAACGCGGCTGGGCAGATTTCGGGAATTTAGGGCATATCTTCTCGTCCAAAATACCTCAACGTTTAAAGACAAGAGTCTTTAACCAGTCTGTGTTGCCAGTGATGACATACAAAACCAAAACGTGGTCATTTACCGTAGGCTGAATAAACAGCTTCATCAATTTTCATTTTTCAATTTTACTGAAGCTAAGATACACACCTGAATAATTTTATTATCAGAGAGCGTCATAACATAAATGTTATCTTTCCATTCTTGTCAGTTTTTTTACTTACCTAAGGCATTGTCGGGGTGCAGGGTGTGCGGGGGTGGAGGCGGCGGCGGCGGCGGCAGAGGTGGCGGTGACGTGCTCGGGGTCACTGACCGCGACCGGGACCGCGATCTAGACCTGAAAATTTGGCCAGTGACATAGTGAAATGTTCTTAAAAAGATATATATTATTTGTTTATTTGAATACACTCTTTGTTGTTCTGAAATTTGTACGATTCGAGACAGGGTTGGCCATGTGGACATTATGCTCTAAATGGAATATATATGTAAGTGCCAACAGATTATTTTTAAACCAAGTGGTCATAAACTAGAATATTATGAACAGTTGGGCTTAGATCTACAGCCCTATCTCATCAAATCATCAAGCCCCCAAAACGATCTTAAAATGTAAGCAAATTGGTCCTTCATGACGGATCAACTGAACACCTGACAGTCCAATACATTGCTTGGAAAATAGAGACAACGAGAGCACAGAAGAACAAAGAATAAACACGGCGACGCCGCACAGTTCAACAGGTTGCTAAGTAACAGGATCAACATAAATCCAGGTCACTCCTGCAGCGGTCGACAAAACATTACAAGTATAATAACAGTAAATCTTCAGGGCTCAAGATAAGTGAGCTCATCATAAATGTGCGCATCAACTGTAGAGACCTTCCATGTTCCAGTTAGAGGTGTGCTCACAGAGCAGGATCCAGTGCAGATAGTTGAGGGTCACTTTGAGACATTTTAAGGTTATAACTCTGGGAAAATGTGAAAGAGTGATAAAGAGGGTCGCATCTACCGCGTCCCGTCCCCGAAAACTGCGCTTGTATGCCAACAAGATGACACGCTTGCTATGCTAAACCGTCCTGCCGGCAAACACCATTATCATGCAAATTCATGTACGTGTTGACTGCCAGCTCCAAATTGGGTCAACCGAAGGTGGGAAGTTCAAAACTGCCGCAAAATTAAAACTGTAGAGCTACTGTTACTTAGTTTTTATAGCGTTGTGTTTGCGTGTTACACTACGTTCACTCGTTTAGTTTATAAACATTTTTACGAGTAACTGTTGTGGCGTTCAAGAAAGGAATTTTTGCGGTATAAAGTGCTCTAGCGTGGCCGTGCCGAGTCTAAAGGGGGACCCAAGTGACTTTACGCTCCATTATTTGGTGAATTTATGTGACATAAAGATGATAAAGAAGGGTCGCTACTAATTTAATGGTGAAATTTAAATCATACGACAAATTAGGCATCATTCAGATTATGGATTAATGCTAGTTATGATGCGTTTGGATAAGCTTACAAAACTTTTAATTTATATATATGTACATTAATATGTGAATTTAATTTAGTATTTTAATTACAAATGGTAATATTAAATATGTTTTCTTGATTTCCATTTGGTAGTTTCTTTGTCAGCTACCAGATGGACGAACTTTCTTCAAGAGGGTTTTCCATAACCACTTAAAATGCCTGACCCTCGTTTTTGGGCACTATGGGCACTATAAATTGTTAGATACGATTTTTAGAAACTACTTGGAAGAGGCAATGTATATTGGAAAATAAATTTATATCCCCAGAGCGTCGTGAATCATTTACTTGACTCCTACGTAGAATTGTAGCGGTAACTACTTCAGACGAAACGAGTGCTAAACGTCCTTGAGGGAATGAGGTTCTTCACTGTTTGTCGACGGTTGTTCAACTTCGAACCTAATGGAACGCTTGACTCTCAAATTAATAGAGTACTTGTACTTAGGGTGAATTGGTGACCATTCGTTCTGTGAATCCCGGGATATATTTTATATTTAGAAAAGGTCTCCGTTCTGTTTATTATATTGTTTATTTTGTTTTGTGGTGAAATGAAGAGGTCTGGCTGTTTGCTGTGTTTATTTTCTACATAGATCGGAAATCGAACGCAGTTTGAAGATTAGATGCACAAATATACAATGAATAATAAATTTCATGCTGAATCAAGTGATTTGTGTTGCGACAAGCAGAATAATAACAAAACTCAGTACCACACCATTCAAGTGAGCATGCTGCAATCTTACAACATTATCCTCAGTTACCCGCAGGTGGGATGAAGGCCAAGGAAAAACAGGCATTGAATTTCTGTACGAATCACGTTGGAGTTTAATGACCTATAATTTTGTGTATTGACTTACCATCTTTGCCAGCGAGAAAATAATGGAAAAACAAGTTGATTGAAAAATATGGAAATCTCCTAGATACGAGTAAGTAAATTACGGGTATTTAGGTATAGCGTGGCTTAATAATAAATACGCATAACTTTTCGAAGACGCGTTCGCAACTTATATTTGACGAAAGCAATTATATTATAGTCACATTAGAATATATTATAGTCACACTAGAATTTCGTTTAACGAAAATCTAAACCAATCGAACCACAGTTTTCCGTGTCCTTGTTAAAACTAGTTGGAAGTAGTTTTTAACACATATACGAACGCGAAGTATGTATAGTTTCAGTTATTAGCAATACTTATATATGTTTTTTTAATGAAATAACCACTAAAAATGTGTACACTTCGCAAGTACAAATACGAGTAGCTATGAAAAATATCGGCTTATAGGCACTTGTTGAAGCTACCATTCTGTTACCTAAGTCTGCCGCCATTGTTGTGTTTCAGTATGAAAGCTCGTCTTTGGTTTATGGGTGAGCACGGTTTCCATCCAACGTGTTTATTAGTCACTAAAATACATTTAAAAAGTGTGGGGTAAAATGTAGTGTTCAGTGTAAGTATTCTATTTCATCCAAAATTAAAATATCAAATTGGTATACCGTCGACAGTTCCAAATATACTTTTCATAAGAAAAAACGAAACACCTTGCAAGTTTATGTTTTGTAAGGATTCTTATCAGAAAAACCTATTAAAATTTAATTTGAATTTAGGACATTAACATTAAGATTTAAAAACATCATATTATTCGCTATTAAACGACATTTGACATATATTCCTAAATATACACATTTTTCTGATAATATTGATAATCTTGAGATACATAACAAAAGATAGATAAATAGGTGAAGCTGGTTCAAATGTCGTATTTTTCAATAGCAGACCTAAGAACATGACTGTAGACACCGGGTGGACGTATATAAGCTATTTAGAGATTCCATTAGGTTCCTGCGTGGGAGTAGCTTTTAGCACCTCGGTCGCGGTATCTTCGAGAAATTCCTTGTGTTTCATTTAAATCACTTTACTAAAGAATATTTATCTAGGGAATTTGACTGTCTAATTGTTTGCTTGCATGTTCATTTCAAGGAATAAAATCATTGATTATTATAATGTTGATGTCTATTTACGGGCATTTTTCTAAATCAAGTTTTACGAGGAAATCTGTGAGTAAGGGCGCTGACGTACGCGATTTTTGGACTTTTTTAGGGTGGCGTTTTTAATACGGACGTACTGTTCTGTGTGAGAAAAAATCATGCTAGTATTAAATGTAAAATATTCCTTTTTAGGGTATCTGAAAATATTGTTGTCCATCTGTCTGTCAGTCTGTCAATACCCTTTTTCTCAGGAACCATGGAGGTATTAAGTAAAATTAATATGGAATACGCAAGTCTGCAATCCCTTGGAGCTATGAAAAAATGAAGCTTTTAAGTCAACGCAATAAAAATATACGTCTTTTTAAGCCGCATTTTGCGACATAGAAGGAATCAAAACGTGTAAGGTTCTTCCTGAACAAATGTAGCCCTTTCATATGGTATTCCCTTGAGCTCTATTTTTGTATATTTTTTCACCTTATATTATTTATACACCTTGTACTCCTATAAATAAAGTAAATGGTCTAAGTTTTTCGAGGAATGTCGCTGACTATCGTATTTCATCCTGACCCGTCGTAGCTTATTGAAATCGATCCACCCAGGTGCTGTGATGTGGTGGGTCGAGAAGCTGCAGAAGGCTGGTTGACAATATCGTAAGAAATGTGTACACATTCTACAACTAGATGCCTCCTTGGACAAATGGCTACACGTTTGGACTTACAATCTGAAGGTCCTGGGTTAGCTTCTCAGATCGGTAGTCAGTTTTGTTGGTGGTATATTCCGGTATGAAAGTGCCAGTGCCTCATTGGTTTGAGGCTTCTAGGAGAAAACACTTACCATCACTTACGATTAGGTGAGATGAAGGCCAAGTGCAAACTTATTGTACCAAGAAATGGACAAGGAGATCTGTATAGTTACGTGGTCGGCAACTATCCATAACGATAAGAAAAGAATGAACTTAAATTAACAAGACGCTGCAAATATAACTTTCTGGAATGAATGGGAATTCATTTATGATATCCCAACGCACACAACGAGAAAATGAAAGCAAGCAAGCAGGAAACCTACAATCTAGATCTCTTCAAAGCCAGTATGAATAGATGATTTTGGTCTGTTCCAAAACTGATGGTAACTTACACGTAAACTTAGAATGAAATCCATATGCCTTCACAACTTTTGAAAATAAGTAATCACATTGTACTTGTTGTATGGATAAATTTTCATCGTGTATCTTTTATAATGGAATATGTAAGAAGAAATAAAAGGGTAAGGATTCTGAACACAGTCGTTGAACAAATGTCGAAGGCAAAGTATCTGTGTAACTCATATTTGTTCAAACAGACCGTCCAGCCGAGTCAGACACCTGGTCGGTGATTTATGTATTTGCAAAGCGTGTCATTGTGCCGAGGGAGTTCCATGGGGAGTCCACTACTCCAGCAGTGATTTATTTCCAGCTCATGATGATGGTGCTGGAAGCAGAGAGTGAATGAAGCTAGAAGCTAAGTCGATAAGGTTGAATTCTTTTTAGAGGCTATTCAGTTGCTACTCGTAACACGTTTCGATTGCTACAGAATATGCTACAAACCTGTGCTACGAGGTAGACTCGTAGCACAGGTTTCGTAGCAAAGTAAGTAAATATTGGATTTGATACTTTTTGGGGAAGATACAACCTAATCATTTATGTTTCTAATATGCTCGTACAATGCGAAATGTTTATTTGTATAATAATAGATCGTGGTGTGATACTTCCGTTTATAGATTCCCGTTTACTAAACATTTTACAGGATTCAGGATTATAGTACACTGGAGTAAAAAAATATGTATCCACTTTTGAATCATATTACATTCACCTTTAATTAACATTTCCCTCAACACACTGGACAAGCAAGAATGAATGTGACAAGGGACAAAAGTGAATGGTCCCGTTCGCGACTTAACGATAATCCATTTATATTTTCATCTCTCTTTATGGTAACTAACTGCACTCCTCTGTTCAAGAATTTCAACAGCCGGTAATTCCCGTGTTATTCATTTATAAAGTGCCTTAAATTCTTAATGAGAAAATGTTTAGAATGGCGAAGGTTTTAGGGTTCATAGACTTTTAATCGGGTTTTCGCGGTCGTTAGGACATTGACCTAATGATTAGTGAATGATTTTAGTTTCTTGTATTAGGAAGCTATTAATTTTATGCTTTTCTGGGCGGTGTCCGTACGAGTACATATACATATTTTTGGCATTGCGCGAAATTGGGAGTGCAGTCAGCTAGTCAAGCCAGCCGATCTTCTCCCAGAAGTGTGCAAGGCGCTTGATGTCCCCGCACGCCTCTTGGAGTGACTCTGGACTGTCTAGGATTGTTGCTCGTTGCATGGCAACAATCGTGAGTGCATGAGCGGGAGTTTCCTCGGCGGCCATGGTCCCTCGACACAAGTGGCTATCTGTGATATTCATATTGAACATGTGTTTTTTAAGTGGACAGTGGTCTGGCAGCAACCCTACCATTCTTACTAGAGTGAAACAAAACAAAATCTAGAAATATGTCATTTTTTATAATTAGACTTCGATTTATGTAATCTACATATCAGTTTAGATTCTAACGAACAGTATCAGATTAAATATTTCGGTTAATTTTCTTACGGTAAACAAACTTTTTTTCAAACAGGACTTTTCTTAAGTTAAGTTTTTCCGGCTACTGCTACGTTAAATCGGCTTGACTTGAAGATAAAACTTAGTTAAAAATAATTACCAGCAATGCCTGAAAACTTTTTCCACTTTTCAATCTCGATCATTGAAAATATAAAATTAGCTTTTTGGGTATATACTAGTGAGACCCAACAAAAGCATATTAGCATTAAACTAATCCTCTAATATTGAAAGTAACCGAATAATGCTCAGTGCGTTGGTCGTCAGTAACCTGCATGATCACTAATTTAAAATACCAAAATACTTTCAAACGCGCTTGAAGACTGCCGAAAGATTAAATATTCAAAGCCAATAAGACCGAAAACGACATAGCTTCGATTAACTCTACTTGTACACTGTAATTGAATCGATAGTGGTCGCTACTGCACGTATGTATCACGTATTCGTTCGTGATATATCCCGGCTATTGTGAAACTCCCCCAACACTGAATTGCGTAGCCAACATGAAACCGTCAGCTGTGCAGTGGCACGCTGCAGATAGAAATTGCGGCTTTAGGAATAAGAATCAGCGTTTCGTATATTCACTTTCCTTTGTTGCTTTGCTCCGGCATTGGACAGATCTGCTTTTTATTTTCAAATTCAATTCTAAAAGGTCACAACGGCTTTCTGTTTTAGTAAATATTCACTGCAAGTATTTTAAGAAGTCTTTGTTAACACGACGGCGAAAGATGTCGTGACGGAATAATTTAACGGAGCAAACTTTGTTG
Source organism: Carcina quercana (assembly GCA_910589575.2). Classification (NCBI taxonomy): domain Eukaryota; kingdom Metazoa; phylum Arthropoda; class Insecta; order Lepidoptera; family Depressariidae; genus Carcina; species Carcina quercana. The sequence goes on along the minus strand of OU342440.2, from coordinate 5,415,899 downwards.
TGGGCCGTCTTCTTATCGAGATCGAATGTGTTATTCGCATAACTTTTATCTCTCCCATTCAGTCAACATCGGCGAAAGTAATTCGTAAAACATTCCGAGCGATGATGTAATAATAAAACCGTGGCCCTATAACACTTTTGTCTCACATTGTACCGTAAACAGCACGAATTGGTCCTCGAGGGAAGTCGCCCGTTGTTCGCAAATTCAATTCGACCGAATGCTCGATACTTCACTGAAATAGTTGTTTTTATTACCTGCGCCGGCCTCACTTCATAGGAACTACGTGCGCCGTAATAGTTTTACGTGTGTATTGTGGATGGTATAAAGTATGACAATAAAATTGCATAAAACGGATGCGGAATAATACAACGGACGCATAAGCAATTTTAAAGGAAATTTTATGAACAGAATAATGGTTGTACTATTAGACTCATTTGCTTCTTTTCACTTAGAAGTGAAACAAAACGTACGATAGAAAACGACTTCTAACTGGAGACATAGCCCAAGTTCAGCAAATGTTTGCTTAAAAAGACGCTCTATTTTTTATTTGGCCATGTTGAAACAAATTAGTTACATCTAAAGCTCGCTAACCTAAAAGAGATGATTATCATTTGAAGGGCAGGAAATAGGTGAGAATTAGTTTTCGTTTAGAGAATTAGTTAGAAAATCAGCAGAAAGGACTCGCCTTAAACGAATATTATTTTTATGAAATTATGACCTGTAAAGGTTAAAGTTGCGTTGAAGACGCAACATTTGCCTTGTTTATCCTTTTTCGCTGACGCTGACTTGAGACCTCTCTGATAAAATACGTCAATAAACGCTTAAATAAATTGCAACGTTGATGCTTACCTCTCAGCGACGGCGGCCACAGCGGCCGCGTGGTGTATAGCGCTCTTGCCCCGCTTACGTCGCCTGGTCCTCTTTCGGGAGTAGGAGGCCAGGAGCAGCCCCTTGCGTGCGTCGATCCGTTTCTTGGAGTCCTTCGCAAGGGTCCGCACCGTGAGGGACGAGGGGTCGAAACTGAACGTGGAGTCGTCGCGGTGCTCGTTCAAGTCCTTCTTCCTTTCCTGTGATTATTTACATTATTTATTACCAATATTACCAAAAAGAGTTCTCGGGTGACGACTACGTACCGGGAAGCGTGTACCGGGACGTCTCCCTACTAGATGGACCGACGAACTAGTTAAGGTCGCGGGGAGTCGCTAGATGCAAATGACTCGGGACCGGTCAATGTGGCATACCATGCAGGAGGCCTATTTATGAGCGTAGACAACTGCGCAACACGCAACTGACAACTGCGCAACACGCGCGGAAGATCCTATTTTCGATTCCCAGTGCGGGACATTGTCATAAAATCACTTTGTGATACTTTCCCCAGTTTGAATAGGACATATCAGGCTGAATCTTCTGACCTGAAAAGTAAGATGATTCCGTGCTTCGGAAGGCACGTTAAGTTGTTAGTACCGGTCACTATCTATGACTCAACAACTCTGACACTAGGGTTTGTGAGATCGGTCGTCGAGTAGCAACCTATTCGATTCCTATTCGATATATAAAGTAATACCATATGTTAAACTTAAAAGATGATATGATAATGATGTCCTTGAGATTCGAAAATTAAATATAAAACATACGATCAGCAAATATATCATTATGAACAGAGAAGAGCATAGAACAATAAATATCAGGAGTAACTTAAGTGCAGATACGAAGTCAAATTTGTTCTCGGAATCGGGAAATACGACCAATACCAAACCTTTCCCGGAAATTCATTTAAAGACGTAAACTGCTTCGGTGCTGATGCTTATTGCACCTCTTCGGAGCAATTTACAAGGGGAACACGAGAAATGAAAGGAGTAAAGTGCTAGATAGCGTGGAAATTCGTTTTGTCGCAGAACCTTGTGGTGGGAACGAGCTTTTGAAAGCTTTTAGTGCGATTATTTGGTGCAACGTATGTGCTTCTTCAGAATGTGAGTCGACGTGAGGAAACGTATCTCCTGTGAGATCACTTTATTCAATGTTATAATTTGGGTATGTTTTTTAGTCAATCTTACCGGAGTAAGAACTGCTCTACATTCTAGAATAACGCGTTCAAAAAGAACTAAAAATCTACTTCAACTGCCTTAAAAAGGTTCACCCTTGGAGGTAGAATTATCTGGGTACATACTTGGCTTTTGTTGATTTTCTTAAAAAGCGCTCAATCGATTTCGATAAAATTTATATGGGACCACCTCTGAAGTATGCTCTGCCAAACAAACAAAGAATCAGCATAACAGTTCACAATTGGCGGAGTTATCGCATAACGTACATACAAAAAAACATACAGTCGAATTGAGGATCTCCTCCTTTTTAAAGTCGGTTGAAAAGAATTGGATTTCTATTTAGGACGAATCTTCTAAGCCAACTAGCTAGTAGTAGCTAGTGCTAACAAAAGTTATAAAAAGCGAACGATGATTCCACCAGAATGGTTACAGGTAGATAACAAAAGTTTTAAGAAACACGAAAATATATTTATCTGATTACTCAACTTAATAATAGAGCATTGATTTCTTCCCAAAATTCAACTTCCCGTCATTATCAGTTGCATAATAGTTAAGTGCACTGTGTTACAACGTGAAGCGTTAACTTGAGTGCAAACCAAAAACTAATACTAGAAGTTAGAAAGATTACAAAGAATAAAATAAATTATTAAACTCCAAAAATATTACTCAAGGGATATTTCGGTGTCAAATAACAAAAAATTAACATTTTCAACAGACATTTTTGCATTATTTATAAACTATCCAACACACTAAGTTTTATATAAACTGCTATCAATTTTATTGTTGTACACCTCTATGAGGTAAAATTGATGAGACATCGTGTACTGAACTATGTCTGACGATATCACGACACTTGTTCGAAGTGTCCGACCTGTGCCTATTAGTAATTACCTCTTGTGTGATCTGCGACTCCTCTTCGTAGCTGAGCGCCACTACGGCCAGCATCAGGTTGATGAGGTAGAAGGACCCGAAGAACACAACCACCGTGAAAAAAGACACGGACATTGGCCCGCATGACGACAGCACCTGTGAAATACAGAGCGAGAGGGTAAACCACAGTATGTTTACAAAACAATAGTCCGTTATCAGCTGCGTAAGTCCACAATTGAACATGAGACTCCTCACCGATAGCTAAGTCGGACTTCAGGAGGCCATTTGCCAAAATCACGAGGCTTGGCAGGCGGACCACCCAGGTCCTGAATATTTTCCCCTTAACCGCCTTTTACGACGCTCTATTCGGTGGCAAAACAAAACAGTAGTATTTAAATTTAACTGAGCTATCTCCAGTTGATGGGTAAACTAAAAAGTAGTAGTAGAAAGCAGGGTAACCATTGCTATATCTCGTATAACTGTAAAGCTATCGTCACATATAAGTAAGTTGCTTAGATACTATAATGCCACATTAACTCTGACTTGAAGTGACTTGATATTACTGAGTATTAATGGGGTGTATCACGGAGTAATGTCATTTAAAAGTTAATATGACATGACAAAGTTTCGTCCATATAATGAGTAGATAAGCAACTGTGCGGTAAAATAATAAACAAATATTTATCGTCATTTAAAAAAAGGATAAATTATTGTGATATTATACATGCGATTGTGTTTTTATAGGTTTATCCTATTTGCACGCAGCAACGGGGAACGGATAAATGTGAGACAGTGATGGTTTATAGGTCAGAGTGTGACACGCTTCTTTTGATCAGGGTAATTAATTGTTCCCGTTGGATAACTTTTGAAATCCACGCAGAAAAAAACTAGTTTTACATAAGTCAGTAAAATTTGTTTCAATACAATAGAACCTGAATACCTGAAAAACACAATATTTATATATTTTAGAACGTTGAAGCTAAATTGTGCTTTAATTTGAAGGCTCCGTGAGTATGTTTATTCACCGAGTGAGCGAAGCGAACAAAGGTCTTCCTTTCGACTACTAGGGCAAAAAGCTAATTTCTGTGTGTTTGTATGTTGTCCTCTACAGGTCGCATTTCTCAACCGATCTGGACGAAACTTGGTATATAGGTTAAACGAATTTTATGTATTTTTTAGTCGTTGGGGATTTTTGGTTGGACAGGTACTTCCTCCAAAAAGTGGTAAAAGGGGTACTGGATATCTCCGCCATATGATATCCGATTTCGATGCGGGCTCTGTTTCGATTTCCCTGAAAGTTGAATTATGAAGTACAAAGGAGATTTTAAGCTATAAAGCACCCGATGATTTGTAGTAACTTGAAATCGTGAGTAATCATAATGAATATTGTCTAGGTGGCGTAACTACACCTTATCGATAAATCTGTACTAGGTGTTTATTATTTATCCCTTAATTTCGTCGATATTTTTTTAAAAAAACTGACTGGCTCTGTGGCTTGCCCCACCTGTGCATGTGCTCGCGAGGTCTACAGCTCACAGAGCCACTACTTTACTTTACCGATATATATATGAGTTTGTTTACGGTTATGTATATTGGAATGTCTCTCTGTAAGAGAGTAGGCCGTGGGGACGTATATAAGCTGTTGTTGATGATGATGATATTGGAATGAAACTAATCATAATAAATTATTTGTTTTGACGCCACGGTCTCGATCGTACGAAAACCTACACTGTCCCATGTTACAAGCTTAAAACGAATGACCTAGTGAGATATACGCAATCTCAATACCATATATTGGTACAGGTTATTTTTATCGCCAATTCAATATTTTTCCCGAAGCTACAGAAGATGGATGAGCGATAATGAATGTCAATTCAGTCGTTTCGAAGTTGCAAACAAAAAATACGTTTATTTGCCTTATAAATAACCCGTGCCCAAATATAAAAGGGAGTATTTCGAGATCGTTCGTGTATTTTTTTGTACACAAATCGTGTGTACCTACTTACTCGTACAACGATGGAGCGGTTCAATAATTGGTACCACGAAAGCGGCATTTTCACGCAAATAATACGCTGTAAAGATGAAATTAACCTACATTTACCTTAATTCAATGGCGGGTTTATACAAATGTTGCAGTCAGGGGGGAGGCGGCAAGTGATTAGCTCGATTTAGGGTTACCACTTCTTTTGTTTTTCAATCAAGTATGTTCAGTTTATTTTGAATATACTCGTGCTTCTTATTATACCATCTTAATTTCGAGTTTAAAACATCAATGGGATAGTAAATAAGTTCAGACGGAATCATGTCAGTCAGTCAGGTAAGCATGTTGGAAAATGTACATATTAAATGGAAACTTTCACTTTGTATTAATTGGTTTGTTTCGAAATAGCGAATACCAGAGATTCCCGAAAAAGTAACACTAAATCAGTTGCAAAGTAAGTATTCGAAACTTTAAGGATATCTTTATTAAAATATATTTATTTGAACGAATGAACATCGGTGGCAGCCCTATTAGATCTGCAAAATTTGATACAGGATTTATAACCTAATCGCTTACCAAATCAGAGTCATTGGTTTAATCAGTGCAATCCCATAAGGAAGCAATATTGATTAGCAGCAGTTTATCCAGGCGGAACTAAAGCTGATTGATTTTCAGCGGGATGTTTGGGTTTCGCGCGCTCGGATTTATTGGCGACGGGGAGATTGACAAACCCTCAGCGATTCTGGTTGGATTGTATATTCGAAATATGGAACCAAATAAAACTATTGAGTGTCGTTAATATTTTTTCAAAATGATTATTTTTGATAAGATATACTTGGAATGGAATAGTGTTGGGTTATTGAGTAAAAGGTTTAGTTTCGAGTTTTGAGCGAAATTGGCTTAAATCCAAATATATTGGTCACAAAAATATTTCAAATATAGAAGCACTTATAAAATCCTTTAAAACGTTTTACAAACAAGGGACAGAGCTGGCGTCAACCAAAATAATCCTAACAAACATGTCAGAATTATTCCAAACGGAATGGGTCCATGATTTCGGCGGTTGTAAATTTTATTAATAAAGGCCCGCGCGTTACAGTGTAAAACGTACTTTGGGCTCGGTTTCAGCGTATTCATAATGCAGAGACCGCTTTGCCCAGCCCTTTAATTAATTTTCTCAGGGCAAAGGGCGGAATATCAACCCTAGCCACAGTGGTGTGTTGTGGTAGGACTAGGACGCGTGTCTTGCCCGCCTCGGTGTTCCTAAATAAACATTACCATGTTTGCTTATCATTCTACAGACATCAAAACGAACAAAGTTTGTTGTAAAGTACGAGTATCTTCTCAGCGCTTGTAAATTGGGGGAACGGAACGAAACGACATCAAATGCTGCGGCAAAGTTATGAGGAGTGAATTTTGAATTAGGAGCGGGGGGAGATTTATTGCGTTCGTTTTTGGTGTTTGCGAGATCTGATTGACGCGAAGGATTGACGGGTTTTCAAAACTGTTCTAGATCTGCTGTCGTGACCCCAAAATGGAATCACTCAGGCGTGGATTCAGGGCATATTTTAATAACTAACATTGATAAATTAGGTACAACTTTAATATCTATTGAAAGGAAGAAGTCTTAGGTTTGAAAATGACACCAGAAACATAAAAAATTGTTCGTTGATTTATTGGCTGTTCGTTCACCTTTTGCCCTGAATGACCAGGTAGCCCGGGACCGGTTGATGTGGCGTACCAGTGGACGTTTCTTGGCTGATGATGATGATGAACCTGTGCGTTATTCAGGGCAAAAGAGTGATTTTATATTTTGCTCATGAGTGTAGTTCTACAATATAAAGGATCATATATCGTTTTCCGACCCTTCAACTATAACTATACAAAAATAATACAAAATAATTTTGGAGCGCAATTTTTTTACAGAAGATCGTCGTTTGTGTATATAGTCCTCTACAGGGTTGCAAAGCTTTACTTACCATATTATATACATTTTCCCAATAGTCCAAAGTGATGAGTTGGAAAGTGGTGAGCATGGACCATAGGAAATTATCAAAGTTGGTGTATCCGTGGTTGGGGTTGGGTCCGACGCTGAGACAGATGTACTGCGACGGACAGTGTCGCGCGCCGGTCAGGTTCCCGCACAGTATAGGCACTTCTTCCAGGTCTACCATCCAGTTAGACGGCTCCCTAATCCACCTGAAACAAACAAATACATGTGGTAAAGGATTTTTAAACCGAACCAAATACCTTCAGACGTTTTCCACAAAAGTTCTCAAAATGGCGTCATGCATCTTTACGACTATCTTGCACGTAAATTTTAAACATATCTGCAAATATATGACATTCTCATCTACCGCCCAAAAATACGCCGTGGACGTTTTGTTTTAGAAGAAGAATCGAGCACTTGTAGGAGTATAACTTCAGTGAGAAGAATTAATATTTTTATTCTCACATTTTTTTGACCAATTCGAAACTTTTCCCCAAGAAACAGCCAGTATTTCCAGCAAGAAAAACTGCCGTTGCCAGTAATGTAAGACCAAGAAAAAAGTTTGTGCAAGGAAAAAGTTTGTACTCACTGCAACCAAAGTTCGTCGGTGAAGTTTTCCCCTGGCGCGACGATCAGTCTCTTCACACATTTGTTCCTGAGTTCCCCCATGTACACTTGCAGCGCGAACAATGCGAACACCATCAGGCAGAAGATGGTTAGCGTCATCACCTCTGCCAGCTGTTTGAACGAGTGGAGCAACGCGTTGATGATGGTCTTCAAACCTGACAAACAGAAATTAACAAGTGTTTTTATTTTATTTACTTCTTGAACAAAACAAATATTTTTCAGTTCATTTTGGCACAATTTTTCATTCGATTTTTAAAAGTTTATATCTAAGTCTATATCGAGTTTCAGCTACTTTATTTGTGAGTTGGCGTGTCGGTCAGAACGTGCCAAAAAGTTTTGAATTAAGTGTCTACGTTTGTATATTCAGTTATAGTTATTTTTTATCTAGATCCCAAATCAAAAAGCTCATCGAAATTGAAATATATTCACAACTCAATCAAGAAAACTTTTTAAGTATAAAAAGAGAGTAATTTTTCTTTCAGGATAACTCATTAGTTGTTTAAAAATACAAAACCTGAAGAAGTAGTATTGCCAGTATCTCCTCTTACCACTAACCGGCGTAGTTCCGGCTTTGGCTCAGGACCAGTCTGTATCATATGTGGAGTAATAGTATATGCTCGACTTGGTGGGGGCACGGCCGTGCCCCCAGTTATGTGGAAGTAATATTATAACTATCATAGATCGACAACTTATGCGATTACCAAATCGCCAGTCAAGCGGGTCAATAATGGTAAATCATATCATGGAAAACCCTTTCAATGTGTCGATCTATGAGGGAGGCTCATATCCAACAGTGGACGACGATGTAGCTGATGACGATGAAACTCTAAAATTAAACGCAGCCACAGTCACCCTGCCAACCTAACAGTATAACAGTACCAACCTAACAACAATGTAAGATAATAAGATCACATTCCACAAACGTGTGCTCGACGCGTCGGAAATGACATTACGTTCGAATGCTCTTATCTCTCTGATTACCTGCTGAATGAAATCGGGTCGTGTATTCATCAATGAGGAATGAAAACAGATCCTGTTTGGAAAGGTGTGTCGTATCCAATGCCACAGTACAGAAAAATATTCCTGCAGTATAGGTCGGTCATCGACCTTACAACCTACACAATAAGAGAAGTATAGACACCCATGTCGCAGTTTAGATATATGACAAATTTCGTATCTGATCTTGCCAAATATATATAATACCGTCATATAGATTATTACAAGTTGAACAATTCTATCGACTCTGAATACTCGTCTCTTTAATGACATTTTCGTGTACGAATAAGAGATGACAATAGCCAATTTCGTGAAGTAGTTTTTGCTTGATGCGCGTACAAACATACAGACAGAAGGACAGACGAGAATTCTAAATATACCTAACTCCTAATTCTGTTAATAAACACCCTCATATTTTTTAAAATATACCCTATATACATATAGCAGCCAGATACTATTTTGTTATATGTAAATAAATAAATAAAGATATTCTAAAAGTAAAATAGTTTTTAAGCTTATGAACGTCGCATTACCTTTCAAATATAAGAGTTTCGATCATTTATATCTCTTGTATACATATTAAGCAATTTAACAAGTAACGTTTCTCATAGTAGCTATTCTATCTAAAGTAGCTTATATTTGATAAACATTGGTTTACGAAATACGTTATTTATTACTTATCCAGTTGATAAAATGAAACCATTCTGCAATAAACAGACTCGATTCCAAATAAAGATTAGAGGAGGCTTCGAGAGCGGAGTGAGTAAGTAGGAGTCGGAATCTAATCGGAGGCTCTGAGCCCGCCATTAGATTACCGACCCTGCGTCACCCCGCCCCGCCCCGCCCCGCGAGCACCGTCTCGTCGCGAGCTTCAAACACCTTCATCGTAATGGAGGTACCATTTAATGGGGGTGTAATTACGACCTTGGCTGTGGGATCCTTTTATCATTACGGAAATCGTACACCTTATGCCTTTCGTCAAATCACAGAATACATGAGAAACGATTTTTCGAACGAACGATAATTTTCATAATAAATTAATATTTAAGAGAGAAAAAAACATGTTTGAAAGTACGACAAGCGTACAGCCGTACGTAACTCATTAATACTGTTCGTACCAAATACATAACTCAAAAGTGATGTAACCTATCTAGAACGAGTATAACGTATTATTTTTCTTATTTTTTTTGAGTGACGACTTTTAGAGCTGATAGTATAAGATACAATTACAAAATACCTCAAATGATAAAAGAGCAGCCTATTAACCAACTCAAAACGGCGTTACATGAGTGGCTTCTTCTTATCAACTTTTATTCTGTAAAGTAATTTTTCGAGCTAGGACAAAATAGATAGGATTTAATTTTAATTTGGTTTACGAATATAATTTTATTATGTATAACATTTGACTAATATTATTTGACATAGTTATAAATATCAATTAGGTACGTAGGTTAGGTCTTGACATCATAGAATTGTATAATTTAAATGCTCGATACTATTACTTTTAATTACTGTTTGCATGTCAAAACATTGGCTAAATGTGTAATCTAGAATAATTTTCTTGAACATCTGAAATGTACCACATTTATTGCAAATAAAGGTTTATCTTATCTTATCTAATTAAGACTGTATTTATATTGTCAAACCGGTGACATGTATATTTTATTATTTCTTCAACAAATTTATTATTTTATTGTATTAATTTCTTCTGACATTTCAAATATTGTACGCCTTCGGGTAAGGAGAAACTCTGAAATAGTTAATTATACACCTAAGATCTCTGTACGGGTGGTACAGATAACAGTTCTGCAATAAATTATTCTGATTCTTAAACAGAGTCAACTTACACATTTTATTTCTATAGCAAACAATTTAAATTAAAAAAAATGAAATATGTAAACCAAATCATATAAATGTGTACATACTTACGACTATAATTGTTATATATTATTTTTACATTGCTTACTCGTTCTTCTTTATTTCTTTTCGATGTTAAGCGTATATGTGTGATTAATTCTGAAGAACTCTGAGGTAATGTTTCCAGTTTCTTGTTGAATACAAAAAAAATATATGAATATGGGCGCACATTAGTGACTCAGTAAACGTAGGATTATCGCGATAAAATCGGTGGAGTCGACCTCTCAATGCCAGAGGGACTCTAGCTACGTAATACGGGAGTTATTCTATAGTGTTTTTACTAGCCTATTTTAACGTCATTTTTGAATTGGACGATAGGTTGAACGAATTAGCGATAAATTTGAAATATGCCGTGTAGGTATCGAATTATAACTTTAAAAGCTTGAGCTTTTAGTATTTCGAATTAAAACGGCTCATATAGTCCAACTGCTTGCGATCTGGATGTTCTAGTCATCTTTTTCTATCGTCTATACTATTATTATACTAAAAGTGAGTTTGTTTGTTAGTCTTTACGTCGTGACGGAGAGTCGGAATGTGTTTATTTTTTGTATAGAGATAGTTCAAGAACCGCAGAAGGACAACGGCTACATTTTAATCAGCAATTAGTTTCCGTAGGATGATTTCTGAAATCTGTGCGATTTCATTCGCGTGCGAACGCTAAGCAACTATTAAATAAAGATTTAAAATATCTCTATAGCTTCCGTGCTATCGGAATCTTGCAACTTGTAACTCTTAAAATCAAGAGCTCGTATTCGTCACCTAACTAGCGTATACCATCGTCACCACCAAGTAAAAATATACTGAAGTCAGTTAGAGTTTTCTCAAATAAAAATGAAATGAAAAGGTAAAGTATCATATCCATAGTAACAATATCAAATACCGTTTGTAATGTTCCACCGAGCAGACGCCGTGATGCGATCGTGATGGCGCTTCTAAATGAGTTTAATGTGCCACGTTAATTGTGACCTTGGCCCTCCTTGGGTAATGTTTACGTTTAGTCACAGAAATAAAGCACAGATTAGAGTAAACAGAGTCTGCAACACATCGCCGAGGTGACGGGTGCCTGGGAGATACACAATGAATCAAACGTGGCGCGAGTTGTTCAGTTTTGAAATGAAATGGAATTAGGGCAACAGGGCAAGGTACAGTACTCGCACACTATGTTTACCCATCTGAAGTTCGCAATTTCAAACATGTACAGACGGAATGTGTGTGTGTATTATTTTCAATAATAACTATCGCTAGATGACATAAAACACAAGGACATTTCTTTCCACCCGCTAACTTGCCTTGCCTCCCATTTATACGTTAATAATTTATACTTCGCGGTCTTTTGTGACTATCTTCAGAGGGGTAAACTTAGTTTGCGAGTACTATATTTGTTGGTTGAAATAGATAAAGGTAAGTGACTATGTGGCTGTTCGAACTAGAGCAGCGTGTTCCAACCTATTTGGGCTATGGACCTCGTATCTATTAATTCCTATTGGCATTACAAATTTTTTCTTGCAGACCTTATTGTTATTCTCGCGGAACACTGGTGAACCACTGAACTAGAAAGATGTTTTGCACATTTTTTATTGGAAGACGACAAAATTGTATTTTTCCGGAGACCCGGCGGTTGATAATGTTAGTTTTACATCTAATAATAGTTGTGTATACGATACACGTGGAACCGAAAACGCTTGTTGCTAGGAATGAATGGCTGGGAAGGAATATCGTATTGACTATGAACGTCTGCTTGTTTTCGTTCGGTATTTGAATAATCAAGATGATGCACGGACACAGATGTTAATTTATGTTTTTTGGTTTGGTAACAAAATCAACATAAAAGTAACAAAACTCAGTTTTGTATTGACTTTAATAATAAAATTAAGGTCAAAATTATCGTTACCATTGTCGATTGCTTCTAAATGCAGTCATGTTTACTTGTATGCAAAATTTTGATACGTGTAGTAATTGTGTTGCACTGTTTCTTGCTGGTTGATCTAGCTATTAAAAAGAACCTAACGTTAAGTTGCTTATGTTTTATGACACATTTATTATTATATAGCGACGTATATAAAATTAAATTAATATTGTATAAATTGAAATGCCTATCCCGCTTCTGATTTGCAATCATTAAATTGCCAGGTGAACACAAAACATTATGACATCAATCCTAGAGCCAAAGAAAAGTATTAGATATAAATCGGGCTGGACTTCGAACCCGTGCTCATCTGATCGTAGTTCCAACGGAGTAGCTGTAAACTAGGCAACGGTGGCGATTAATTAATGATCAAAAGGAAAATGCTAGTTACCTGGCATGATGGAGACAGTCTTCAAAGCTCTGAGCACGCGGAAGGTCCTCAGTCCTGCCAGGTTACCGACCTCCATGCCGATGGTGGCGTACCCCGACGTGATCACCACGAAGTCCAGCCAGTTCCACGGGTTCCGCAGGTACGTGTACTTGTTAAGGATGAACCCCTTAGCGATGCACTTTATTATCATCTCAGCGGTGTAGATCGCCAAGAATATGTACCTGGGGAAGATATACAAGCATTGTTACATGAGCATAGATTTGAAATAATGTATGAGGAGAAAAGTATAAGTCGGTTAACGTAACTAGGCACACCACAAACAACCTTGCTTGTGTTATAATGATATTACAATTATCTATCGTTTCAGCTCTCAGGGGATAATGTGTAAGTCTTTGCACATGGGATTTGCACTTGAATTTAGACCGTAAACCGTGTTCGCCCAGAAGACTCAATTTAACGAATCATTACATTTGTAAAATCAGATTTTGGAACATCAAAATCCACTAATTTCCGTGGATAGTTTTTTGTTGAGACAAGTCAAAGGGCGTGTCAACATTTTTTGGGTCTTCCAAGCTGTAAATTCAAGGTCTGCTTTGCATAAGTCATTTTTGTAAAATTTATTTTAACATAGTGATTTTTATAATTCATTAAGACCATAAGCTAACTATGTAGAATCAGAGTAAATATACTATTACAGGATAATTGAACACGTAGTATGAGGCGGAACTATCAGCTCTCTTGCATGAATGTCATAACTTTTTACAGTTCTACAATTGTCCAGATTCAGATAAAGCACAAATTGTATTTCTCGCATTTCTCGCATAAGGAAAGGTCTTACTTTGGGGCCAATAAAGTCACGGAAAAAACGTGCTATCAACTGATTCAATTCAGTTGCGGTCACGGTATTCGGCAGAGCCGTAGTATTTTTCGTGAAATTGGTCCGTAAATCTGCGGGGAGGAGCACTAGAGCGCCGCTCGTAACTTTTACCCGCTGGAAAATTACTCGCTTGCTCCACCAATATACAGATAATTTGGCTAACCGGCTCCTCCGATTGATCGTCTTTCTATTCAGAAAGTTCGCTGAAGAAAAACACAATCTCTATTTTAAACTTTGTGCTCGCTTCGTTCAGTAGCCGGTCTCTTGCATCTTTGTGTAAACTTTGTAAATTATGGAGGCCTTTATGCGTTGTTGTTCATGACAATGTGTTTTGCCGGAAAAGAGCAGAAAACGACTCCAAAGAGTCTCGTATTACATTGTTGGTGACCATTTCATAACTCTGTGTGACTGTCATTCCTTCTAGCAAAAGTTTTCTCCGTAATTTTTGATGTAAAACCCTTGGGGCATTGCTCATTCATCTGAGAAGCGTAGTGATTAATTTTACACATGAATATGAAGAGACTCATATTCACAGATCATCTTTTAGCGAACAAAATATTAAATAAAATTAGACAATCAATCAATAAGGAAGGAAACTTAGCGGCTACTCCATCGACGAGAGTTCACGCAAATAATTTTAAATATCATCTAGCCTATTCCGTCCCACTGGTGCCTAATATTCCTTCAGTGTCCTTTTTTACGACCATGCTTTGGCCATCAACAATCTAGTTCATGTCTCGTGGTTTCCTGTAATACCAATTCCCTTAGGGTAGTGTCAATTTGGTTGCAATCTCCTGTCATGCGAATCGACCAGTCAAGTCCCATTCCAGATTAACGGATGTGTCAGCAACGGTGGATTTTGAGTCCTAAGTTACATAGAACATACATAATTAACAAATCATCGAAGCCTGCAGATGACAAGTCCCTCAAACCTCAAACAAGGGACAAGGTCTCACACCACATTCATGTCACCAAGCCACAGGGTCGCGTCCGTCGGCACTACATTACTCCGCACCGTTTTAATAAACGCTTGTAGCCCGAGTTGTCAGAGTCAGCCCTGATTAATGGCTTCCACGTTTGAGGTAATTTAAATTGGCAACTCTATACTTGAGGAAAAGTTTCTCCTACGCTGTAAGCTGCAGGGCATTAAGATCAGTGACGAAAGGAAATTGAATGGAAATCAGTGTTATTAACGGCTCTCTATGTACAATGTTATTTTGTAGTCATTGTCTCATGCTTCTTGTCATACCAAATAACAATATTTTAACAAAAATTAAATCAGAAAGTGTTCGAATTTCTAATAATCTTCTTCGTCCTCGATATCTTGCAAACTTACGTTTTCTGAAACATATATATGGTAATCATGATTCCGTAACAGTTGAAGACGCTCCCTGATTAACATGACCATAAATACATAACTACATTAAGTTCTGGCTCCAGTAAGCTAATACTGTATTTGTTCCTCCAACTAAACATCACTAACAATAACAAAAGCTACGAGTAAGTCTTATTTAATTTCGTAATCACGGAGTCGAGTCATCAATCATGTTTCGTAACCGAGTCCCGCACAAATTGTTTAATCGATGTTACGTTAGGATAATTAATTTTCTAATATCTAAATTAAGACTTAGCTTAAAATAAATATCAATTAGTCTGATATTGAGACGCTCAGTCGCTCATTTACGGTCAGGGTCAATTTGTGGACTGAGTTGTTGATTACACTCTCTTTAGGCGAGGCCTGAGCCCATGCAAAATTCAAGTGGGTTCGAAAAAAAAATGAATTGCTATGCTATGACTACTGCTAATCTACTATAGTTGATGATGATGATATGTAGTTCGACTGCCGTGGCAAAGTATTTAAGTATAAACTGAACAACTTTAAAATGGATGTATCATAAAATGACCTTTAAATTTCATCAATTTCTAAAGGTTTTGTTCCAGACGATCTCCCATTATTTCCACCAGATTCAATACTCGCCAATTTAACTACACGTTCCGGTCCCTTGCTAATTGCATTTCCTGTCCTCTCAGCGTCCACTATGACGTAACTAATTCGTTTACGCCAGAGCGAGCGCAGATGCGATCCGTGGCGCATCCATTGCAGCGGAGCCATTTATATGAGTTCCTTCTTGAAAATGTATTGGTTTTGCAATTTCATATTGTTGTTTGGAATCGTGTTGTTTTGTAAATTGAAAACGTGTATTTTTGTTGTTTTACGTACATAATGATCAATACTTGACAACAAATATTTACGCATTAGTCTGGTGAAGCGTATTTACGATTGATTTTAAAATTTGAAATCACCTAAATTGCATTTAAAAAATCCTTTGTAAAGCCAACATAATCGTGATAGTTTTCATTTTAACTTTAGTATATACTACTACTGTGAATTTTTCCCTCATTTTTTAAAAACAACAGTTTATGACAACAGCTGATGTAGACATACTAGACTCTCTAAAAAAATATCACTTTTAAGCTTATTTCGCTAACAGATCCCTGAATAGAAAAGTTGCATTTCTAGACCCTCAATATTTATTAAATACCTATTCAACGATACCCCACACAATGGTGTGAACGCGAAAAAAATATTTCATCCCCACGTTAGGTGTATTAAAAAAAATTACACGCTTTTGTGAAAGTAGTAGAATTACCACTTTATTTACGATATTAATATAACCGTACCAAATTACACCTTTCTAGTAGTAACAGTCTCTGAGCTGAGGCGCGGACAGACGGACAGAGCGAAACTTGAAGCGAAGCTACGAAACCCTAAAAAGTGCTTACCAAACTACCTTGTACCATTTTATTATGGGTAAGATTAATTTCTATGTAGAATTGTTTACTTCAACTGTTTGCAAAATTCCATTTGCAAAATATTTTTGCTGTACAAAACCAAAATGGTAGATAGGATATTTATTACCGAATATGACTAAAATTTTAATTTTCAATAAATGATTCAAGAATCATTGAACTAAAGTTATTTTTGTCGGTTCTGTACCTCAAAAGGCAAAAAGGAACCCATGTAGGATCACTTCGTTGTCCGTCTGTCTGTCAAGACCATTTTTCTCAGGAACGCGTGGAGACATCAAATTGAAATTAATATCTATTGAATACTCTAGTCTGCCGTCCCTAGGACCTGTGAAAAAATCAAACTTATAAGTCAACGCAATAAAAAGATATATCTGTATTTTAGACAGTTTTAATACAAAATGCAAGGGAACTAAAACGGCACTTCCGGTTGACCCAGAATCCTGAAATTTGACAAGAAGTAGGGTCTTATAGCATAACTATAGAAATAAATCGGAAACCCCAAATTTTTTAAAATTATAAAATAGTAGAAGTAGCTTTTTTATGTTTACAAACTTAACTTTGTAGTTGAACGACATCGGCTATGTAATTTAACTGCAAAGTTAAGTTGGTTTTTCAATCAGAATTACATTTTCGGTAAAGCATTGTTGGGTGCATATTACCCTATCTATTATTTTCCGTATTTTAATTATTCATATTCTGTACGGAGCCCTCGGTGCGCGAGTCTGATTCGCACTTGTCCGGTTTTTATTTCTAACATTGTCACCCTACATTGCCTACATAAAGGAAATGGCTAACAATGGGTAGCCAAATGGTCGAACGATATAATTTTTACGGTTTAAAACATTTATTTTTCATCAAGATTATAAATCACTTATATGAAAAAAAATAAACTAAAATATACATTAAATGTAGGGTAGTCCAATGGTGTACGATTTATAATAAAAAATAAAAAGTTGAGGGTACATATCGCATAGTTGCTGTAGAGAACAATGGCGAGTCCGACGGGCAAGCAATTTAAATGACCTGACTGAGGATTATTAGGAAAATAATGAAATTGCTGCATTTCATGATCTACACTGGTACACCACAACCTGCCGGATTATCAATTGGCTGCCGACATACTCGTATATTTGCGATACCAGAAGCCACAGACATATGAATGGTTTTATGCCGCGGTTGCTAACGTTGCTAACAACCAAACAACGCCTCTTTGTCGTTTCGGAGCTCATTTTTTACTTTGGCCGGGGACCGGGTCTGTTTATTTTGCATGAAATTATTTCTAACCGGCGTTCCGCAGGCTCCCTAGGCAGTTAATAAAGTTAAGCTAGATTTACTGAGCTTGCTATTCGAGAGGATGCATTATATAATAACGCATAGTGCAGCGTAGAAAGCGTTATGATGCTGCTCCGTGCAAACGAGTGTTGTTTTAACAGATAATACGATGATAAAATGTCCCAAATGGAAACTTATTTTCTTACTATGTGCCTATATTTTACCACAATGTAGCGAATAATGGTCAAAGTAATGATTAATAGATTTAAATGCGGTGAGAGGTTCACCCTTTCATCTTGTCGGTGTTGTAAAAGGTAAGAAAGGAAAAATTTCAGAAAAACTTACTTGCTTGTCCTTTTTTATATATATTAAAGATAGACCAACACTACCTAACCTACCGTTGATTTAGCTTCGTCGGCCATATTTTATTGTGACGCCAAAAAATAAGCGTCATGTGAGACAGAGAGGAATATAAGACAACCTCAATTACCAAAATCAATCTAAAATTCATTTCAGTCTAAATAGAAATATCCGTAAACTGAAACTTTCAACCTGAGTGAATTAGAATTTGAAGATTTGAGAGTAGCGAGTGTATGTGTGTCTGGTGACGCATGCGATACTCTCATATGTTTATACGAAGGTAAATTTGTTTATAAAGGTTTACGAGTATATGAAGGTAAAAAGATCGCCCGGACAGCCCTATATTTGGGGGCGGGTGGCACAGTCACATATTTTTAGCTTCATGTTTATTCGGTTATTTACATCAGATTGAAACTAATGCTAATCAGTTACTGTAATGAATAAAGTCTAATACATCCAAATATCTGGTCTAATAATAATTAAGGCGCCTACCGCCGCTATCGGTATGCTCCGGGCTGATCTTCTCATCATCAAGCAACAGCCCTAAGCTTAGGTCAGCCGAAGCCAACGCCCTTAGGCCAGTTGTAAGTAAAATCTTAACCAGCTGAGTGGCTTTCGATTTTGATAAATTGTTCGGGACACAACAGCATAATTCCTGCATGCAAACTACTTTGTATACAAAATTAATAATAATAGTGAGGACACTTGACAGCTTGCTACGAGTTGTCTACGATCGAAACGAATCAATTCCGTTATTTATGCATTAAATCATGCTCTGTGTGAGTTAAGTCACTACTACTTGTAATTTCACTAATAAATGAAATAGAAGGGCTCAGGTTACGGAACCAATTAATCAAGGAACAGTTGTATTACTCAACTTAAACAATAAACTAAGTTTATGTCATGAAGTTGAACGTATAGTTTACGACAAAATAAAGTTACTCACATACTGTAAGACCATTCTGTAAAGACCGGCCGTTGCTTTGATGGACTCACTCTAAAGGCACGTGTCTGTAATGTATGTATGTACTTGTATCTCACTCGTAAATGTTTATTGTTACGTTATTCAACAAGTACAAGTATAATTACAAACTGTAACGAATAAACTTTAAAACTGGTGGACCAATTTCAAAAATTATTTCACCATTAGTATTCTACGTTATCCCAGAGTTAACTGCCCGTGCGAAGCCGGAGCGGATCGCCAGTATATAATAGTTAATCTGAAAAAATGAATTCAAGATGGCGGATATTAAGTATATGTTAGGCTCCATACGAAATAGCTATTGGCTTAATAACTCGACTTTTCATGGTTTCTTGTTTCAGTCCAATAGAAATAACTCTTACAATAAAATGTTAAGATAAAGATCCAGTCGGGCCCTTAATTAAAAACAAAAGTAAACGACTGGGCTTAACGTTGACTATTCAGTTAATTACATTTCCACTTCAATAGAGAAGCTTAGTACGAGTAGAAGAATCGTAGCGATTACATAGAAAATACTTTTTGTTTTGCAAACGCTTTGAACTTTAATTAAAAAGTTTAGCAATTTATTTTTCTATTTTCTTCAAGATTCGATGGCTGGAATATACCGGATCTCTTTGATCAATATTTTGTTTTTAATCAGCTATGAAAGAAGTTCAAATCCAATGTTGTAGACTTTATTACTTAGAAGGGTATATGGATTGTGGACAGTAAATAAGGTACTGTTTAACTAATTTTTCGCGACCCGTCGCAAAACGCTTCCAACAGCTTGGTAATATCTTTCATCATATACAAGTTTTAAGCCGGTGTTTTCTGAAGGCAATAAATATCAATATCCCGCCTAAGGCGCTCAAACACCAATTTGTCCAATTTATTTTAGACTAATGAAGGGATCGTTACATAGAGCTCACCGTCGACGGAAGGCAGTACTTGACAGAAACCCGGTAGCTATACGGCAGATAACTGGTATCGGTCCGATAGCTAACACCTAAAATAGCTACGAAGTAGTAGGCGACGAAAACATTTAACCGAATTTCATTTATTACCCCCAAAATAAGTGTCACCGATTGTATCACCATTTTTGACACACAATATCCTTAATTGATACTTGAAGTTCACTTTTATTTTTATCCAAAAATATATAATATAGGAATACAATGACTTTTGATATAATGTAACACTCGTACTTCTCAAACTACATAAATGATCGTGAATAGGCTGAAGTGTGATTATCTAATCATACTTTACGTGCCTACCCCGGCCACATTACCGTTCCAAACTTTTGTATTCCGTTGTTGTTCTTACTCAGGACAACTACAAAACAGTGAGCTGACGACAAATTTACTAGTTTCATCAAATAAACATTGAAGTTAAACATCGGAAACAGGAGCTAGCAATGTCAACCACAACCAACATGGCTTTGTCTGCTTTACATTCATCTTCTAAGTTCCCTGCCGCCGCCGCTGCGCCCGCCAGTACAAACACAACAGATTGCGAAGTTTATCTCAAGGTGATCAGCATACAACCTCGGAGCACTGAGTTTGAGTAATATTTCTACAACAGAATAAGACAACTAACGCCAATAGATTATTGTTTGACACTATCTACGAGACGTAGTAGCTGCATGCACGTTAGAGGGACATGGTGTCTCAACAACTCTTTCATTATTAGGGTTTGTTTGGTCGGTTATTGACCTCACAACTTACACGAAGAATATTTTAAAAATGCCATACAGTCAAACTGAATTGCCCATTATTTTAAGTCCATACGACACGACACCAAAAATTACTAACCTAACATGGACTTGACCTCAAAGATGGATGACAATTGACAGGCAGGTTTGTCCCTACTTTGTCCCGACGATTTTACGAAATTCAACCCCTTATCGAGTGGTGACATTTGCTTAGTTACCCTAAACCTCCACGCGGCCCACGTTTTCTTATACAGCCTGAAAATGACTCGACAATATGTGAAAAGGGAGATCAACTTGCGGCCTGATAGGTTTATTCATTGTTGGCACCAACTTTGCTAATCGTTTATTATGTTTAAATTTTTGTGTGTGTATTACTTTGGAACAAATTGAATTTATTACGCTCGGTCGTTGGATAAATTGACATAATTGCTACATGACTATTATTAAGTATGTGATATTAAGACGTCATGTATATCAAATAATAGCAGCAATTTTATGGTTACCTTTCTCGTAATCGTGGCTTGAACGTTTTACGACGGGCATTGAATTGATTAAAAAGCTAGGTTGGCATGTTTCTGATCGCATCACTGGTGCAAAGTTGAACGCTGTTTCATGTTCCTTGTCTAGCCTGAAGTTAACTTTTGCGATGCCAACGACGTAGTCACTCAGTGATATTATTCTAAATGTGATTCTAAATACACATGTCAACTACGAAATGCAAAACTATGTGACTAATAATAATGAACAATTCAGTAAACGATTTGTCTTTAGCGGTGAAACTGTCCTTTTTTAGCCGACTTCAAAAAAGGAGAAAGTTCTCAATTCGATGAGTACGTTTTATTTCTTTTATGTTTGTTACCTCAGAACTTTTGACTGGGTGAACCGATTTGAATGATTCTTATTTCATTTGAAAGTCAATCAATTTGGTCCAGTTTTGAAAACGGTATCCATGAGAAAACCTTTAAATATATGTCTTAAATTTGCCTTAGTAAAACTTGACTTTTAGGACTATTGAAGTTGGTTTCCAGTTCTTTTTGAACGCATTTACTTGTTATATAAAAATGAACCTAAATCGACTCATCGTACTTATCGAATGAACTATCACACGGTCCGCGATTGACAACCCCTGCGTCACACCGACAAGCGCTGTCATGCTGGATTTAGGCTCAGAGGTTGTGACAAATAGGGTCGCTTAACGGCTCTCCGTGGGGGACGGTCTGTGCGCTACAATAGACTCTCAATTTTAAAGTGTCCCTTGATTGACGATGGATCTGATCTGTACTTCTCGCTAGCGACAAGGTAAACGATGCAGATTAGATTATTTAGGATGGGTTTTGCAATTCCGAAGGCTTTTTATTCGTGCTATTTGCAAACTCTTCCGAGCTAGTTTTATCTGTAATTTTTTGATGTTGCTAGCGTCTGTCGACAATGTAAATTAGTATTAAGGATGTTAACATTGAGGTTGTTTTTAGGGTTCCGTGCCTCAAAAGGGAAAATGCACTTAAAGGATCATTATTGTGCGTCTGTCTGTCGATGCCTTGTTTCAGGAACGCGTGGAGGTGTCAAGACAAAGATACAGTAAAAAGGCCGTTTGTGCTGCATATCTTGTCGGTTCCCTTTGCGAGCGCAATGAATCAAAATCTATGGTCAACTTCCCGTTGACCTAGAATCCTGAAATTTGGCACGAAGCAAGGTCTTACAGCCCAAGTATAGGAATAAATCTTTAATTTTCAAATTGTTTTATATTAAAATAGCTTTCCTTGACAGACAGACAGTCCAACTTATCCTATTGGCGTTCCTTTTTTCTTTTGAGGTACGTAACCCTAAAAAAAATTTCGAATAATCTGCATGTCCTTAACAACGACTTATCCATGCATTAACAATAAATATCTGATATTTAATGAAGGTATCGTCACTAATCCGGATTTATCCACTATTCATTAATAAAGCTCGGATTGGAGCGGTGTCCTCATTACTTGTGAATTATCCGAGGATTTATTATAAATCACTCGGTTAAATGTGGAACAATTAACTATGTTTTCTGACGGTAGCTCAACGTATATGATATATGAGATTGAATAATGAATTGCGCTCACTTTATAACAGTAATTACACATCAATGTTTAGCAAAGATATGTTTCGTTTCTATACATTACTAGTGATTAGTTGCTGCTAAATTGCATCTGATTATCAAATAGGACCGCAAATTACATTGGTTGAATAGATGATGCGGATGGGGTTGCCAGCTGAGTTGCAGATGATTCACCAACACCATCACTCGGCAAACATTTCGAAAGAGGGACACCGCAGAGGTTTTAGCTGGTGGAATTACAGCGTTATTCGGCGTTTTCTCCTGAAGGATTTCCACTCCGCAAAAAACACACGCGAGGCCATATAAAAGAAGTATTTCATATAACATATTTCATATGTGTGCTGGATTTCGTATAAATTAGTTTAGTCGTTTATAACTTTTACCGTATTAATAACCGGTTATCATAACCGGTTAGGAGTAGGATAGTATAACTACCCGAAATCTTCCCATGGGCGTTGGACAACAAGTTCCACCTGTGTTCCACGTTCAGTGGACTCACCACGATCATCAATTCGCCTGATAATCGGGGTATTATGGCAAATTACCTCATGATAGGATCACTTGTTGGGGCAGTCTGTAAGGGACTTTAAAGAGATTTTTAATTATTCGACTGACAAAGGTAATAAACATTTTGGGAGTTACATATCACACATGGTTTGTGCCCATTCATAGCCGGATAACGCCCAACAGTAATAGAACTGTTCAGTTACGGTATGACAGTTAGAGCTTCCGCCTCATTGGCATAAGACTTCTAGATGAGCACGATTTCTATCCTACGGCTCTCTCGTCATTTACTAGTAAATAACATGAAGGCCAAGTGCAAAACCCCATTTTAAGTTTAAAAAAAATTTACTTCCGTGAGTTAAATATTGTACCCGTTTTGGGATAAAAAGCTGCGATTACTCGCGGCGAATAATTGAGAAAGAACAATGCTCGGAAAACGATACATGAAGGCGTAGCAGCGTTCAAAATACTAGCAAACAATGAATTTAGTCGATAATTTACATCGCCGCGCACAAAAGCTAACATTTGTTACCAGTTTTGTGTTCCAAATTCAAACACCGACGTAACAAGAAGCCGAAACATCGCGAAATTAATTCTCCGATAAACTTTCTACTGTTTTGATTGTAATTCCTTTTGTTGGGAACTTTGTTCGCACAATTTGTACGGTTATGAACGATGGCACGCGCTCTTAGAGCTTGGAATTTATTGAGATAAAATGTCTAATTATGCTGGCTATGAACAGAGTTTGAAATTTGTTTATTTTAAATTCCAAAAAAGTATTTAAAAAAAACTTAAATTCGACTGCGACAAAAACACCACTCGTTGTAGTCGTTTTAGATATTTGAAATCTGGAATCTCAAGCCTTTGAATCGTCCAGCGGGCAAATCAGCTGACGAGTTTAATATTGCCTATACCTAGCCCACTTCCTTTAAAAACATCCCTATCGATTAACTTCAAGGCATTGAGCATAATCATATATTCATCGTTATATTTTCAAAGACAATAATGAATATACAATAGGGAATTGTTTATTTTGAATGTTATAATTGTTTAACGAAATGCATTGTTCTGGGTTTCATTTCATTTTAATTACATTAAAATTCATTCCTTAAAAGGTGGGTTTTATTTAAAGACTCTATTGTAGTAAAAGTCTTGTTGTAAGCTTAAGTTATTCGCGTGACTTTCTCGACAAAATAACTACAGCAAAAAACGTTCAAACTTTTCCAATTCTTAATTTCTTCGGTGCATTATTTGAGAAAGTATTTCAGTGCAGGCACTTTGCCAGCGCAGTTTTCTAAAGAAAAGCAAAGAACTACTAAACCGTGGAGTTTTGAGAAATAATAAAAGAAATAGATTATAGTAGCAACGAGGTACGAGAACAGACATTTTAGAAAGGGAGTGAAATAAAGATTGCTGCACTTTGCAGCTATCGTTACGGGCTCCGCAGATGTATCGTGTTTGAAATTTTAATGAGCTAAACCACATAGAAACTAAGGAATGCGGGAACTTAAAAAAATTGCAAGTAAATTTGAGAAAGTTGAAAGAACCTTAAGAATGTTGAAGAAACTGAAAGAAAGTAGAAGGAACTTAAAGAATGTAAAAGGAACTGAAACATTTTAGTACTCTTTACATGCAGTTTTGTTATTAGCCTTCAAATTGTGCAGGATTTTGTCCATGTCGATAGTTGATCCACAACTACTAATTTAAATACAACAAATAATTTCTCACTGTTATCAGCTGTAACTACAAAAATTTTAAACGGAATAACTGAAGCTTCTTCGTCACTTTTTACAAACAGTCTCAATAAAATCACGTTAACCCTTTCCGCTTCTTCGCGTCGTTACCGTCCCCTCACGTCTCCCCAATCAATCGCGTCCCGCCTTTGACGTCCATGGATACATAACACGCGCTTCCGTGGACAAGCTGATGGATGGATGTGATCTGACAGTCCTGCAGAATCAGGACAGGTCACTCTAAGCACAGCAGCGATTTCTGGCCATTAACTGATATTATTTGCCAATTATTTCTTTTCACTGTCAAACGAAAAGTCTACTGATAAACATGCGCCTTCCACGAACGAATTGTCTCTCCATGGCGGATAGATTGCAGATTGCAGTACGACGTTGTAGATTGACGCACTGAGAGTTTTGATTCTAAATTCATGCGTACAACTAGGGAGTTGAACTTTCTAGACCAAAGTGCACGTTACCCACGTAAGCCAAGTCGTCAGTTACCATTAGGTGATAATTGAGATCGTGGCCAAGAGTTGATCTTTCAACACTAAAAACACATCGATTCAATTCAATATAACTTTATTGTACACCAATACAAGCTTAAGATAAAACATTAAACTTAAAATAAATAAAAATGTACAACAGGCGGTCTTATCGCTTACAGCGATCTCTACAAGACAACCTTTGGGTAGAGGAAATAAGTAACAATATACATAGATGATACTGTCCATCTCGTGAAATGTTCCCTCAGTTGATTTTAATGGCACCGATAAAATGATATCATTCCGTAGATTCCATAGAAAGGGTAATCCTATCCTATGCTAAAGTCGAGACCATATGTCATTGTCCAATTATAACTAGTTAATAAGTCCTCTAATATTAGTCTATCCCTGATATCAGTAGGAGCATAATGGACCATAAAACAATTTGTGAATCTATAATGCAAAACATTAAGCCGGATTAACATTTAGCCGCCTTTGTCTGGAATTACTAGGTCGTTTGGCTGAATCAAAGCGGTCGTCCGCCGAGGTTTAGTCGATCCGCTTAGTGGAAACGATATTTACGCGGTTGTATCATAGTCTAAGCAAGCTTGGCAACTAATTTTAACGAAGTTGGTAAGAAGAGACTCAATTTTTGCTAAATAGCGTACAGGGTTTGCTAGTAGATTCCACACCGTAATTATCTAAATCGATACAGCCGTTTGTGAACTAATTAGGGGATATAAGCATACAAATTTAGTAGCATAAAAACCTAACAGTTCGACTATATTCAAGTTCATATTCCTATATAAATCCTCTATTAGAGGCTTCCTTTTAGAAGACAATCTTTTCTCTCGCAAAGGCTATCAATCTCAATAAAATCGCATTATCCCTTTTCGCGCCATCGTCGCCGGCATGGACTAACCCCTCGTCTCTCCAATCAATCGGATCTCCCTGACGGCCATACATACCATAATACACACGTTATCGTGGCCTAGCGCCACGGACGTGACAGCCCGCCCCGCTCGCAGGCACACGTCACTCCCGCATCCGATTAGCGGTGGGTAGCGGATAAATGTCCGGTTATGACAGCAGAGCCGCTGCTATTGGTGACCGGTCAGACGTCAAGCTTTTCATCGTGTGACGTTTTATGACGTTATTATGTTTTATTAGGTTGGTTTGCGTTGTCGGAAACTGTACTAGTTCATGTCTGAAGGAAATGTTTGTGACAAACTTGTCCGGGGGCAATGAGAAGTGATATGTTAATGTTGTGTTAATCCTACTTCCTACTAATATTATAAGTGTGAAAGTTTGGATGTTTGGATGTTTGGATGTTTGGATGTTTAGATGTTTAGATGTTTAGATGTTTAGATGTTTAGATGTTTAGATGTTTAGATGTTTAGATGTTTAGATGTTTAGATGTTTAGATGTTTAGATGTTTAGATGTTTAGATGTTTAGATGTTTAGATGTTTAGATGTTTAGATGTTTAGATGTTTAGATGTTTAGATGTTTAGATGTTTAGATGTTTAGATGTTTAGATGTTTAGATGTTTAGATGTTTAGATGTTTAGATGTTTAGATGTTTGGATGTTTGGATGTTTGGATGTTTAGATGTTTGGATGTTTGTGACGCTTTCACGGAAAAACTACTGAATGGATTTGAATGACACTTTACAATAATATAGTTTATACATCAGAATAACATATAGGCTATAATTTAGAAAGACATATTGTGTAAATTGTCCAAAATCACACTTATAATATTAGTGGGATTACATGGGCGATTTTGGCAAAACAAAAACGCGTTGCCTAGCAACCGACCATAGAATATGTAAATTCGTATATGCAAACTTTCGCGTTTATAATATTGGTGTGAAGACTATTTGGATGTACTATGTCAGATATTGAAATTTATTTTGTTTCTGTAAACTATTATTACTTATGTTGTATAATAATTTGTCATATACGTCACCTGTGCCTATCGAACAAGTAGAATACATCCTGAATTACACGCGGACAAAGTCGCGGGCGGAAGCTAGTATGTTATATTGTGAAGTAGTACAAGTCGGGAGTGGAAAGACACATAGAAAGATCATGTGAGATTTTAAGCAAAATTGTTTATTAAAACTCAACACAAGATAATATAGTTAGTCAGTCAGTTAACATATACTGTGTATTTGTTAGCAGCTGTCAAAAAGGCCGAAGCTTCACAATAAATCAAAGAGCAGTATTCCATTACCGAGACACAATGTAAACAGCGTTATAGAGCCAAGTTTGCAGCCGTTTTCCCGCAAGACTTGGCTTGTTGAAACAACTAAATATGGCGGCTGCCGTAGCGGGCATCCGGCGGGTTGAACTTTAATCAATAACCTGTTGATCGGGCGCACGATAATGCGTCGTACCTGTTTTCTGTGCTACAATAAGATACCTACTGACCAAGGATTCTCCAAATGGGATTCTTTCACCTGAAACAGCTCTTCGTACTCTGTGAACACAAGATCTTCACTGTCTTCTATTCTGTATTGATTTGTTAGTCTCTAAGGCAGGGGTTCCCAAACGTATATGTATTACGCCTCCTCCACGATATACAGTTTAATAAAAAACTAAATCTAATAATACAAATTCCATTCCAGTTCGATCTTTTTCAAGTATGTTGGGCCTTTTATAATTACAGAAGCTGTTCCTTTATTATGTTAGGTTATTTAAACTACTTTCTGACCCACACTTCCGTTATTTATCAAAGATTTGGTTGGACCCTACCCCTTAAATCTAAGGGTTAGATACGTTTGTATCTTTAAATACGTATTTCAAATAAATAATGGGAAAACTTGGGAGAATTTTTATGCGTTATAGATGGTTTAATAAGCCGCAATACATTTTTTCTTTCTTTCTTGGTGACCTCTGCAACTGACTTTATGATCTTGAGTAAGAACTATCTACTCCCCTCCCTCTCGCATATAGGAAAATGACTTTATTGAACTCCTTCCCCCTAAAACGTAGTACGTAATAAGTGAATTCCCCTGATGACCATACTTTGTATAGCAATAAGAGTAACATCAACCATGAGTATCCTTTTACCACAGCACGGAAACACGGCTGGTTTTATTTATTAAGTTAACGAGTTCAAAAAGAACTAGAAACCGACTTTAATTGCCTTAAAAGTCTACAGCAAATTTAAGGCTTATATGGTTATGTCATGGATGCCGTTGTCAGAACTAGACCAAATTGAAATGGGAAAACCAGCTTTAAAAAAACCCATCAAAATTAGATTTTAGGATGCATTGATGTTTCTTTCAATTCTCACATAAAGGTCATGGAAATAATATCGTAGGTGGTAGGTATGTTACTGCGTACAGTTTTGGAACCACCGGTCCAGAACCTTTGTTATTTGTTACGTTACCTGTGTGGACGACGGTGGGTTAAATGGTGCCACAGGAAGTCAATGAACATACTCTATTAATTTAATTGTACTTGCACGACGAATTTTGCATTACCCCGCAAGGAATTAGTGTTTGTAGCACGATTTACATTGATGCAATAACAAAGCGCAGGTTACACAATTTTCAACCTTTTATTTCTCATCTTTAATTTACTAAACACATTTAGCGGTACACTTAGGGAGGAGAAATTGTTGGTAACAACAGTCACTAAGTCTAATCTAATAAACGATGATTACGTTCGATTGACTTTAGAGTTCAAAGATTTTCTATAAAAAGAAAAGGGGAAAACTATACAGTGTAATTTGCATACGAATTAATTGCAAACTGAGTCTATCTAAACCCCATTGGAACTTTGAACTGCGGACAAACCTAATCCGTCCTAATTTAATCCGGATGTGTTGTATCGTACCCGGATGACGGTTGAACGCGACACGTGTCACGGTAATTTTGCCGGGTTGCTGATTTTGATTGCAAATCAGACGGATCAACAGGAATTAGTTCTCTGGGAATAGAATTCCTTGTTTACTGATAATCAAACCTACCGTCGAATGGACACAGGGCTAGTTGTTTAAATAAAGACCAGCGTAAAATGAATTCTAGAATTTTCTCGAAGAAAAACCAATGAATTCAGTATACAAGACCCCCTTAAGTTTTATGTTTTTAGTTTACAAATTGTACGTACAGTAATTTGTTTGTTTAATTTAGGGCTTGGTTATGTATATATGGCATTAAATACAAATACTTATACAATATCATAACGGTTGTTCGTTTTATATTTTGCCTGCTTACCAAAAATTCATCTGAGACTGCCGCAAAACTACATGAAAAATAACATAGCGAGTGCTTTATTATCTTCTGGATAAATACGTATATCCCACGACCAAATCATTCACTGGCATCACTTACATTACATACTTCATTTAAAAATTGTCATCTTAAGAATTCATTTTACTCCACACGAATCGCAGTTACATAATATTATGAAAGTACTTTTCTATTACGTGTTATATGGATCATCCAAGATCCACTAAATTAAATCCTCGCACGGATCCAATTTTCAACGCTGCAAGTGTATTTAATAAAGCTTATACTTGAACTTTATACTTGAAGAAGCTTAAATTGAAATTTTAAAGCTCGCACCCGGCACAGCGTCTGTTGAAAGCTATACACGTGACTTCACAGCGAACATTTTCGTGTCTATATCATTTAACTGGTAATAAATCATAAGTGATAATATCTCGTCTTTTCTTGTGAGTAACTCACTCACACAGCAAACTCTGCTGCGAGAAATCCTGGTAATTTAAAACTTGATAAGTCTAGCTAGTAGCTTAAGTAAGAAATCTTGACAAGGATTTATTTATGAAATTATTTAAGTAAATATTTTGATAAATCAATTCAAATCAAAATCAAAAAAATTAAAATCAATGCAAGACAGACAACAGCGACCCCATAATAGATTCACGTACGCTATGTAAACGAATACCCTAAATTTACTTACGGAATAGAGTTACAATATATCAGAGTCGTTTGTACGCAATACATCTCGTACGGCGCCATGCTTCAATCGGATCGGATCAAGTTTATACCGTCCCGGTACCCGTAGCACGCGCTCATAATACCTTGTCGCGTTACTCCTATTGAGAAAAAAAAAGAACCGAAAAGAGGATGATACCAATCCGAATGTTCAGGGTTCCGAACGAAAGTAGTCAGTAAATAAGAACCATTGTGGTGCGACTTTGTCTGACGGTCTGTCACAGCTTTTAACAATTAGTCCCAAATTGTGTAATTATTATTGAGCGCTAATAATCCACATAAAATTTAATTTTCGAATTTCAAGTTTCGATTGGGTTTTAATTTACTAAGGTGATTTACATTCATCGGTGGAAAAGGTACAAAGCATAACCACTTCGACAGTTTTATTCCCTTGTATGAGTTACGAATCTGTTTCTGATTATCAGAGGAGTGGTGTAGTAAAGAATAATTCTTTTTAAAACGCATTCGAAGCCTAATATCTGGACATTCCCAGTGGTGCAGGTGTCTATATGTTACTTGGTTTGATTTGTGATAAAAAAGGCACTTTTCTATGCCTGTTTGATTCGCTACCACCAGTAATATATCTTTGCCGACTTACAGATACTTCAATAGCCAGTTGGGTTCCAGCAATGTTAGCTGGGCTTCTACCCTACAGTCTTATCATCACTTACCATCGAATGAGACGAAAGATAAGTGCGAACTCACTGTGTATTTATAAAATTGGCAGGCAACCAATTCCATATGTAATTAATGTAACACAAAATAACAATAACACACTCAATAAAATACTAAAAGAAAATGATTCTGATAATATTAAAAAATCCCCTACATGTTAACAATTTGTGGTGTGATTCGGTGGTGACGAATGTATTCCACCGAATCAGGTGTATCGAGACAGATATAGTGGAACCACGACCGTGCTAGGGTACAGTTGTCTTATAAAATAAAGTCAACGGAAGGGTTGGGGCGTCTCCGTTTTTACCGATTTGGTTTCCTGCGGTTTCGTATACGTCGGGTGGCATGCAAAGCTTATTTTGAGGAAGATGGAGCTCTGGAGTCTTATTTATTCACGGGAATATATCTTACTAGCGTTTGTGCTTGCAGGCAGTTAGTTTGGTTGGTAGTAGTATTTAAAATACTGTTGAGCTACCTCAATTGATGTTAAGAAGTGTTTCCACTTAGCGGGCTCCATACAAACTAGTTTGATTCTATTTTTATCGACTTCAAAAAAGTAGTGCTCAACTCAACTGTATATTTACTGTGTTAGTTGTCTCATATATTCGCCAATTGTGAAACGATTTTAATCGTTATCATCATAAACCGGGTAGCTTTCACTGTTGAACATTGTTATTAGCTTCCCTCCCTCATGGAACCACACCATTTTAGTGATTTTATTAATATTAACTAGTCTGTGTCACAAGCGTGGTTAGGTCCCATTTTAATTTGGATAAAGTATGCTGCATTTAAGGGTGTAAAATTAGGGGATGAATGCAGTCGACACTGTGGGTAAATTGAGTGGGTTTCTGTTCTAGTCATTTAATAAATTTCTAAGCAGGTATCTCGAAGAATATGGCAACAGGACTGGCAAAAATATCAGCTATTGGTCCACAACGGGCGATGATCTTAGAAAATCGCGGATTACTCATGGAAAAGTGTGAGATAAAGCCCTTTGCATACATTTTGGAGAACTTCTGGGTGGACCAGACTCACCTTCGACTTTATATAGCTTTGTGTGTAAATCGTCTAGACAACATCATCATCAACAGCCTATATATGTCCCCACTGGAGGGGCTCAGGCCTACTCTCCTACAGAGAGTGTATGGGCCATAGTCCACCACGCGGGCCCAGTGCGGATCGGCGGACTTCACATGCCTGTTCAAGACATGCAGGTTTCCTCACGATGTTTTCCTTCACCGTTAAGCAATCGGATAATGTACTTGAATTGAAAAACAACTCATAGGTACACGGCTGGATTCGAACCCGGTACCCTCAGACAACATAATATAATATAAAAGTAAGAATGATTTCGAGATTCATCCAAAATAGCGGGCTTTTGCAGTTACATTAAAATTATGTACCATTAATTTGGTAGTAATGCTCGGGGCTCCGCGCTTCATTGGGTAAGATTGATTACATACGTCTCGGGGGAAACGATCACGATCGCGGTTAGATACTCGTACATTAATTTATCCTTCTTGTTTTTACAGTTTTTGCTGTGTTTTCTTGGCTTGAGAATAGGAACGCGAAAATGTGTTAACGAATTTGTTTACTAACTACACTCCTCACCTGCAACTCATGTGCGGCCAGGGTCAACATGACTCTACGAATAACTTGTTCCTTGGATGAGATTTTAAAAAAGTAGGTTGTCGGTATTTATTTAGCGGGAGTGTGTCGCAGGAGGTGATTTGGCAAAATTTCTAGGATTTTGAATGTATTACCAGTACTACTAGAAATCTTATCGGGTGCACGAACCACCGTGGCGTCGTGCATGACAATCAATGAGGAGGAGAATTGTGAAAACATTTATTGTTTTTTTTTTCAATATTATTTTTCCCTGATATAAGATACGTGGTATAACTACTCTTAAAATTCGTAAAGTCTCGGCTAAAACGCGGCTCGTTCTTAACAACAAATAAAGGACTAAGTAAAGGCGACCTAGCACTCAAGCGAAACACTTTAGTGAGGTCCTGCCACGTCCACGTTGCGATACACGCGGCTCGGGCTAGCTGGCTGGAGTGCTCAGGTATTCATGACGTCACAGATTATATCGCTCGGCACGTGACTCGGTCTATGTTTGTTGGACAATATATACGAAAACACAATGACTATATATGTGGAATGAGGTGCACTGTTGCATTTAACCTGCAGACTTTGTTGTCTATTTCTTGGGACTGGATTAAAGTCTGGATACTGAAGTTTTCAATTTGCCTGCCCACTTTAAAAAACTTATTTTTCACAATGGGGATTGAACTTCATATCATCTGATGGAAAATGATGATATAGCTTATGGATAGATGCGTGCTCATTTAGAAGCATTTAGTTACTAATTTTAATCTTGTATGGCCAAAAACAATAGGGAATGCCGTGTGGAATAGCTTACATAAATAATGATGAAATATTAATAAACATGGTAAATTACAAAACGGTCTACGTGTAAATATTAAATACTAACAAGAACTCTAACTTAGAACTTAAGTTATTAGCGTATTCTGTAAGTCCCAGAAAGTTTAAGTTTGCTACAAGAGGACTTAAAGTGAATCTGTAATTCTGTGTTTACGGCTGTACACAACTGCACTAGCTGCTTTGCTATTCAAAACTGCAACATTAGGAATAAAGTGCAGCAGGATATCAGTATGCAACGTAGACCTCATGAGGCGAGTGTAAAGTGGGGGCACGTGAGTGGGGCGCTAACAGCCTGACAAGGGCATTAGGAGGCGCTAGGCCACGGGGGCGCTGGCGGTCGCCCCGGGTTTATGACACATTATGTAGATGCCTCTGAGCGATTTCTGCCGAAGTGCCAGGGGGTAGTGCTCTCACAATAAATGGTTTTATGGGAAGTTTAATTTTGTTTACTGCCGGTTTCGTGTAAAAGTTGGTGCCGCTGTAAATTTTTTATTTTAGTCCCCGAGGCTTAATTTGTTTTTGGAGTTTTACAGGTTCGCTTTTACAATTAGAGATGTCTCGTCTGCTTTCTGAAATAGTGGTCTTTTGATTTAGTGAACGAGATATGACTAGGTAATGCATATACATACTTTCTAACCTATTTCGTTGAGTCTCTATGTTACTTTCAACTGTTTTAAGTTACTAACATTTGATTGCGATAGAACGCCATCTATTCTCACAGTTGAAAACTTGGTTGACACTTTCATTATTAACTAGCTTCTGGACCTTCGCCGATCTCCGTTCAATTGGGATAAAAATAACCTGTTTCCTTTCTTGGGCCTTTTAACTATCCCTCTATAAAAATCAAGTCATTCTGACTTTCTGTTCGGTCCTGAATGTATGAGAAAATTAATTATTTAGTGAATTTACCCATGTTTTAATAGTTATTATGCTATTCGGGGTGGAGACTAATTTAAAAAATCAATGACCATATCACGCTTTAGCCGTTCTATAGTTATAAATGGTTGTATATGGCAACTAACACAACTTTGTTTCATTTATATAGGTCATTTATATACATTAATTGTTGCTTGTTTATCCTCTTTTCCGACTCTCAATAAAAAATTTTCATAAACATATCCTTCTCCGAGTATACAGTATATTAAATAGTTTCCATCAATCACACACCGACATAGCACAAGCTGGCCATATAGCTATATATCTATTACCATAACAATAGAAGACGGAATGCTATTGGGCCAGTCAGTATCTCCCAACGTCACTTTAATATTCGAACCACACAAAGTTAAATCAGATTTGTGGCAACCCTAATATACAGCGTGACTCAGCATTACTTAACCGCAAAGTTTTTCACTTAGCTCTTTAGAGCTTCTATTCATAGAAAGAACTGGGTTATTTCTAGTAGAAACGTTTTTGGGCAGATGTTCGCAGAAATTTTTCGTCTTATTTATTTTTTCGGCGGTAAAGGTAGGAATAATGTGCCTACTTTCGTGTTTCTGTAAGCCATTTCAGTTGCGTTACGTTGAAGTACAGTCGAAGAGCTCTTAAATAATTGAAAGCAATCGGAAGCGACGCCGTCGACGTAAATCCCGGCTTAAAGTTTCGACAGCTTGATTTTGTTGTTGCCCTGGTACCGTCCGCCGTTACAAATACTGAAAGTTTCACTCAGACTTTAAAAATGAAGTCACATTTTAGAAAACGTACAAGCTTTTGTTAGCTTTTCCCAAGTGGCTAGCATAGCGAGAAACATTCTGCTCGTTGGTGGTGCGCCGGGAGTATTTTTCATTTTCAAATAGAATGTGGCTAGCGCATTTGACAGTGTATTATTTATTTGTATTATGATATGATGATATATAATGATTTGATGTCATTAAATATTCTTTTAGATACACCTATATGCACTTGAGGGACTATTGAAAACTAAATCTTAATAGCATCTTTACCCTAAATATTGTCGAGGATAGGCCGACGCCTCCCCTGTGGTATGTCGGTCTCAAACCGATTGCATATATTGTCTAATCACAATTTGAAGCAGGTCATAATTGCACGTAGTTGGACTAGGACTCTTACTCCCCATTGGATTGGCGTTCTTCGTTCCTCCGAGTCTTCGAGTGATGTGACCTACCCAATATCAATAGCTCTTTCAGATTACTGACTTTTTGAGCTCCATAGATTGAAGTATTTTTTGAATTGTAGAAGCATAACATTTTTGGCGTATAATTTGTAAAATTTATATTTTGTTTATAAAATAAACTTAGTATCTTTAAAATAACAAGAACCTTGGTGTTAAATAAAAATAAACTAGACTGGTAGATCTGTGCCGGACTAAAATTAAAACTGAATTAGTATATAAAGCTCCAAGATAACTCGCTTCTTGCAATCGCGGCTTAGACGAACGGTCTTCATAAATAATATTTTTATGCAATAAACGTGCAGCATTGCCCCGGCCATGTTAGCAAGGAAGGCGGTCAACCCCTGGCGTTCCGTCTGCCACGCCGCCGGGCACCGGGTCCCACAATATTTCTACAAAAACTTTGCGAATTGGTTTACTTGATTGAATTGGGTTATTGGTAAAAAGAACTGATCGAGCAATTGGGATCATCGAAAACTTTGCAGCTTTGGTAAATGTAAACTTTATACTCGGAGTATTAGAGAAGTAAATTTTCGTATTGCAAACTTTTATAGGCTTGCGGAGTGAGTCGTTCGTCACGTCGTAACGTCGGGACCAAAGCATTCCTCATACAAAAACCGCTTTTTTGATTCCGCCCATCATACTTATAAATAACACGGTTTAATTCTGTACCGAACATACAATAACATTCCTTGTTCTTCCTTGATTTTGCTCCGAGTTATTTTCCGCTGTATGACCCCAAACTTCCTCGCTTTAACGCTTTAATTATGTCAATTACGGCGAGGTGCGTGAAAGGAATATTTTTAGCGTTTCGAATGGTACCTCCACTGACCGTAATAAACGTTGTTTAATGTGTAACGCGCATCGTTAAATTTAATTATCGGTAAGTGTACAAAGTGAGATTTTGTTTGTTTAGGGACTTACCTACGCGAGTGTGTATAATCTTAAATGTTCTTACCCGCGTATAATGTAATAATGAAGGCACGTAATATGTTTTTGTAAGGTGAGAGAACTTGGGGAATTTCTGTTACCGCACGTGTCGGCACTGTTCTTTTTTTGTATTTGATGTTTTTAGAAAAACTGAATATTAAGTACATGTTTAAACTAATTACATACATATATCCATAAACATAAATGAATAGATTTGTGTTAAAATAGACATAGATACATTTAAACATGCTATTTATGTACAGTTTTTGACTACATACAATAAATGTAGTCAACATTAGTGTGTACTCAAAAGTAATTTTTATGATTTTCAAAATAGTACCGTAACTTTGATTTTTTAAATATCTTTACTCAAAGAGTTTTATCAATAGGATAATGTTTTCATTGTCTTCTTCGATTAAAGTGGTAGCAAAAAAGTGGAAATATTAATAATTATCAAAGTTAATGAACTGCCTGCCTAAATTGATATGTAAGGTATTACATCCAGGCAAGGAGTCTACTATGACAACCTATTTAATAGAATATTGGTGCAGCCAAAGTATTTTATTAGACGAGGTGTTGGTAACATCAAGTGACAACAATTCGTCAAATTATGGTAAAGAAATATGAACTCCATTACCCAATTTTAAGTCAGCATAATCGGCTGCATTATCTGACTGTAAGACATGAGCCTACTGTAACGGTCCCAACTTACCCTAGCAAAATATTACATTTATCGAAATACAGATCATGATTACATATAATCTCTTTAAAATAAATTAATGCAAACTTTTTGGAGGAATTGCACGAGAAAACTGGCAATGACGTTTGAGTAGAGAATAAAGAATTTTGGTTTTGAAAAGGGACTAGAAAATAAAATGTCAGTTAGAATTCATAATTAGTACACAAATAAATTAAATAAGAAGATCAACTAATGTTCAAATTCATCAAATTAGTACCTTCGACGAGTCATTATCAAGCATCTAACTCAATATGCAACAAACTACTAACAATAAGTTAAAACTACTAAAACTACTTCTTGGGTTTAAGGTTCTGACGTAACTAGTTTGCTTGCAGATCGACGGCCAATAGGTAGAGAAGCACTAGAAGCGTTGTAGTATTACTCAACAGTTTTTAATAAAGAGTTATTTTTATGGCATCAATAATTTCTGTTTATTTTGTTTGTTTATTCCCCCTTTATAAACATTGTAGAGCATTTAAGACGGTTTAACAGTTATTTATATCAAAGTTGCAACTTTGTTCCCAATAAAATATTTCTTCCCAAAATCGCCCGTGTGTAGCAACCCTTATTTTTGTACCAAATCTTTCTATGAAATTTGTCGTATTGGAATTTAATCCGAATATGCCGCGCGCGTGAAACCATCAGATAAATACGGACGGACGGACGGACGGACCTTTCCGTACCAGATAACCATCTACTCAATACAAACAACTGTCTAGTCGATTTAGTCTGTCGTGTGGTAATAGAAATCAAAAGCACTTCCCAGCCATTATCCAGTTTGCCAAGGTCATCTCTCATCTTCATCATCAGACATTGTTCCAGGACAGAGTTGGCCATTCTATCGCTCGTTCAAAGCGCCGCTCACTGCTCGTATGGTGGCCACCATTATTACACCATGCGCAATATCGTTTCAATTATTTTCTCCAAATCTTTTATCAAAATATTATAATTAAAATAATTTCAATAAATTTCGTGACTTTTCCTTCTGACATTTTCTTTTCTAGTCCTTTTTCAAAACCAAAATTCTTTATTCTCTACTCAAACGTCATTGTCAGTTTTTTCATGCAATTCCTCCAAAAAGTTTGCATTAATTTATTTTAAAGAGATTATATGTAATCATGATCTGTATTTCGATAAATGTAATATTTTGCTAGGGTAAGTTGGGACCGTTACAATCACCTGGATAATGGCTGGGAAGTGCTTTTGATTTCTATTACCTCACGACAGACAAGACCGACTAGACAGTTGTTCGTATTGGATAGATGGTTATCTGGTACGGAATGGTCCCGTACGTATTTATCTGATAGCTTCACGCACGCGGCGTATTCGGATTAAATTCCAATACGACAAATTTCATATAAAAATTTGGTACAAAAATAAGGGTTGCTACACACGGGCGATTTTGGGAAGAAATATTTTATTGGGAACAAAGTTGCAACTTTGATATAAATAACTGTTAAACCGTTTTAAATGCTCTACATTGTTTATAAAGGGGGGAAAACAACCTAAATAAATATAAATAAAATTATTGATGTCATAAAAATAATTCTTTATTAGAAATTGTTGATACAACAACGCTTCTAATGCTTCTTTACCTATTGGCCGTCGATCTACAAGCAAACTAGTTATGTCAGAACCTTAAACCCAAGAAGTAGTTTTAGTAGTTTTAACTTATTGTTAGTAGTTTGTTGCATATTGAGTTAGATGCTTGATAATGACTCGTCGAAGGTACTAATTTGATGAATTTGAACATTAGTTGATGTTCTTATTTAATTCATTTGTGTACCAATTATGAAGAAAATAATATTTTCTTTAATTTTACTTGAACAATACTATAAAACTGATTTAATACTTTAACTTACCGATGTTTGATTCGAATAAACATGACTCAATGCAGTTTCTGGTTCTTATAATTTATAAATAATTACTAAGGATTATAAACTAATTGAGGCTTTGTTTATATCTCACGCTCCATATACAGAACTATTCCTTTAATCATCCTCACGTTCATCTTCACCCCCTTTTGGCTCTCACTACCGGTATGGTTCGGACGTAGGAAACAAGCCCCTAAATACGTTGCTCTTTTGCTATGTGAATCATATTTTAAGAGCATCGAGAACCTTCACGTTTGAATTGATTTAGTTCAGTTCAATCCTTATTCACTGATGTCGTCATTCTATCCTGCTGTTTACAAAAACAATTATATTGGGCATTCCGATACATACCCTGTCTCTTTGCTAAAGCGGGCTGGTTTAGGTAGTCTATGGATGAACCAGACGAGGAAAGCTTGGTTCCTTGTCCCTTCTCCCTTTTGGAAGACCTTCTGTCTTTATTAGAGTCACGCGCCGGGTGTTTTGAGAACACAAAGCTCTGGAACTGCTGAGTTACGCACCTTGCACTTTTTCCTTGGGTCTAAGACCGCCAAAGAAGTGTAGTGACATGGAGGTACCGTTTTGGCATCAAGTTCTGGAGGCGATCGTTTTAGCTTCAAATTTAAAGGCAGGACGAAACCGTCCAATGCCCCCTTTAAGATTAGGAAGGGAAAGAGATAATGCGCTGAGTAGAGCGGAGGCGGAGCTCTGTTCCTGTATCCCCTCAAAATAACACTTAGATATGAATAAAAATCCTTGTTTTCCTTGTTTTATGTAAATTTAGCGTTCAAGTTTTATATTATTGTTCTATTACCTCTTGTTCCGATTGTTTTAGTGAATGACCTTCAACTAGTTGTTACCTAGCATTAATGTTCAGTATGTATTGTATTTTGAACTCTAATTTCTATTTCCTTAGATATTTTGTAGCAACTAAACTTCTCCTGGAAAACTTGTTTTTCTCTTAAAAGAATCTGGAATGGTTACTACGCTGGGTCCTAATAAACTACTAGACATCACGAGCCAATAATATTCAAACTTCCAAATATTTACAAAATCACATAATAATCTTTAGAGCTTCTTTAACGTCGG
Organism: Carcina quercana; assembly: GCA_910589575.2. Lineage (NCBI taxonomy): Eukaryota > Metazoa > Arthropoda > Insecta > Lepidoptera > Depressariidae > Carcina > Carcina quercana. The sequence continues at coordinate 5,375,524 of OU342440.2, read as the reverse complement.
TTTGAGACAATGTCTTAAATGATGATTTTAAGCGTTTTATTACGTTTACGGGTCGGATCGTTACAATTTGGTGCCGTGACCAGGATCAGAATTATGTGGATAGAAAAAGGTGTTTGAATGAAAGTTTGAAGTGTAAGTAGGGAAGTAGGCCAATGGCCTACAATTTGCTGCCGTGGAATGGAAAGAGATCAAGTTTTCTGCGTATACGATTTAGAAACTTTGTGGTTAAACAAAGTTAATAAATTCCATATAATAATAACGTTTTGCTTTTCACGACCAAAATAGAAGTATAATAAAAGTGATAATTGAAGATAATGCTTAAGCTAAACGGCTTAAATATGTTGGCTTAACACAGTTTGGTTCTGGCACTCGCTGGTCGTTACCGCGGCACATTCACTTGCCCAATTTATGTGTCTGTATCATATAAGTATAAAGGTTCTGGCTTATGTAAAATTACAAGCAATGAAATAATGAAGTCAAATAGCCTCGATATAGTGAGAAAGAGTTTTTACTGCGGTTTTGACTACGTTCTTGCCGGGACCTTCCATTTGATACCAAACACGAGGTATTTGTTGTTAGACCGTGCTTCACCTACAAACCGCCATGTTGAATTTTATGTGACGTCATATAGATTGAAGACTGCATAGGAGCACGAGGTTTCCAGTGATTTCTCATTTATCAAGATACAACGAATGATTTGGGAGATAATGACAACCTCCGTGATTACATACTTGGATACAGTCGGGAGGTCTAAGATTCTATTATCCATGGCCTTACTAACCAACGTCCTTATCGTCACATGTTACAGGACAGGTGAACGTCAAGTGAAAATGCAGTAACAAAAAAAGGGCGACATGTTAACGTATACCATACATATTCGTACGTGTGTAAGGCGCCTTATCCGTACCAAGGAACGAAAACAAAACAGTCTGACACATAAAAGTACTATCGAGGAACAATTTACTTCAACAAATAAAGTTTCGAAAGTCGAAAGTTATAGAATAACGGAACTATACTATGTCATTACGGTATGATGGTATAGTATGATGATAAGGAGATATACCATTTATTTTAAAAACAGAAGATGTTTCACATTTTCAAAATTTACAAAGGTGTCGAAAATTTCGAACGTATCGAGCAAGTCAAGTGTAACGAGCGCGTCGTGTGCGCCGTGTTCACCGTGTGCGTCGTGGGTGTCGTGTTCGTCGTGTGCGCCGTGTTCGTCGTGTGCGCCGTGTTCACCGTGTGCGTCATGGGTGTCGCGTTCGTCGTGTGCGTCGTGTCCACCGTGTGCGTCGTGGGTGTCGTGTTCGTCATGTGCGCCGTGTTCGTCGTGTGCGCCGTGTTCACCGTGTGCGTCATGGGTGTCGTGTTCGTCGTGTGCGCCGTGTCCACCGTGTGCGTCGTGGGTGTCGTGTTCGTCGTGTGCGCCGTGTTCACCATGTTCGTCGTGTGCGCCGTGTTCACCGTGTTCGTCGAGTGCGCCGTGTTCGTCGTGTGCATCGTGAGCGTCATGTTCGTCGTGTGCGTCGTGACGCGTCGTGGTGCGTCGTGAGCGTCGTGTGCGTCGTGAGCGTCGAATACTCCGAAAATGACAATGCCCAGAAAATCCAGAATACTCGGAATACTCGGAATGCTCGGAATACTCGGAATGCTCGGAATGCTCGGAATGCTCGGAATGCTCGGAATGCTCGGAATGCTCGGAATGCTCGGAATGCAGTATACAGCATTGTTCAGTAGTGTGTAGCCGTGTACAGCCGTGTACACCCGGGTACAGAAGCGTACCGAAGTGTACGGAATAGTATGGGGGAGTACCGAAGTGTACGGGGGTGCACGGAAATGTAACGGGGTGTACCGATTATTAGCGAAGTCCAACGAAGTCCAACGAAGTCCAACGAAGTCCAACGAAGTCCAACGAAGTCCAACGAAGTCCAACGAAGTCCAACGAAGTCCAACGAAGTCCAACGAAGTCCAACGAAGTCCAACGAAGTCCAACGAAGGCCATCGAAGTCCAACGAAGTCCAACGAAGTCCAACGAAGTTCAAAGAAGTCCAACGAAGCCCAACGAAGCCCAACGAAGCCCAACGAAGCCCAACGAAGTCCATCGAAGTCCATCGAAGTCCATCGAAGTCCATCGAAGTCCATCGAAGTCCATCGAAGTCCATCGAAGTCCATCGAAGTCCATCGAAGTCCATCGAATTCCATCGAATTCCATCGAAGTCCATCGAAGTCCATCGAAGTCCATCGAAGTCCATCGAAGTCCATCGAAGTCCATCGAAGTCCATCGAAATCCATCGAAGTCCATCGAAGTCCGTCGAAGTCCGTCGAAGTCCATCGAAGGCCATCGAAGTCCAACGAAGTCCAACGAAGTCCAACGAAGTTCAAAGAAGTCCAACGAAGCCCAACGAAGCCCAACGAAGCCCAACGAAGTCCATCGAAGTCCATCGAAGTCCATCGAAGTCCATCGAAGTCCATCGAATTCCATCGAAGTCCATCGAAATCCATCGAAGTCCGTCGAAGTCCGTCGAAGTCCGTCGAAGTCCGTCGACGTCCACCGAAGTTTACCCAAGTTTACCCAAGTTTACCCAAGTTTACCCAAGTTTACCCAAGTTTACCCAAGTTTACCCAAGTTTACCCAAGTTTACCCAAGTTTACCCAAGTTTACCCAAGTTTACCCAAGTTTACCCAAGTTTACCCAAGTTTACCCAAGTTTACCCAAGTTTACCCAAGTTTACCCAAGTTTACCCAAGTTTACCCAAGTTTACCCAAGTTTACCCAAGTTTACCCAAGTTTACCCAAGTTTACCCAAGTTTACCCAAGTTTACCCAAGTTTACCCAAGTTTACCCAAGTTTACCCAAGTTTACCCAAGTTTACCCAAGTTTACCCAAGTTTACCCAAGTTTATCCAAGCTTATCCAAGCTTATCCAAGCTTATCCAAGCTTATCCAAGCTTATCCAAGCTTATCCAAGCTTATCCAAGCTTATCCAAGCTTATCCAAGCTTATCCGAGCTTATCCAAGTTTATCCGAGCTTATCCAAGCTTATCCAAGCTTATCCAAGTTTATCCCAGTCTATCCCAGTCTATCCGAGTCTATCCAAGTCTATCCGAGTCTATCCGAGTCTATCCGAGTCTATCCAAGCCTATCCAAGTCTATCCAAGTCTATCCAAGTCTATCCAAGTCTATCCAAGTCTATCCAAGTCTATCCAATTCTATCAAAGTCTACCCAAATCTTTTCAAGTCTTTTCAAATCTTTTCATGTTTATCCAAGTCTCGTCGAAGATTATTTAAGTTTATTGAGATGGTTTATGGATCGAAGTTGAGTAACCTCAAACGGTACTGAAACAATTATGCTTATGCTTATTATAAACAACCGGCTGCTGTTTACGTGTATAAGTGAGAAATTGGAACTTGGATCTACAATAGGAGGGATTATGAAGGGTCGGAAGTAACATGAGAGAAGAATATTTTACTTAAAAATTCTGATCGAAAGGGATCATCAAGGTGTCTGTTATATGGATTATGATACATCTGACATACCGGAGGATTGTTCTATTGGACAACAATTCCTGAAAGAAGCAGTGAGGTTCCAAAGAGACTTAAATAATGTTAACCAGTGAGAGAAAATTATCAAAAATAATTCTTAGAAAAATCAAATAAACAGATAATAAACTTGATCGGAAAAAAAGGTAATTTAAGCTAACTGAAGTCGAGTTAGTTAAATTAGAGTCAGCGATTGAGGACGTCGGTTTATATGCAAAGATGTCAGTGGACTAGTGGCATCATGTGTGTCAGTAGTCACGAGCCTGTGTCAGCGACGTCAAAGGACTCTGTGAGTGGGGGACCCGGATCAGTACTCTGTGTGGACAGGCAAGCAAACTGTCAATGAGGTTGCGATGTTGGCTTTTCTCTGGTCAATATACCCTTGAGTTTGAACGAACGTTTCTTTCAACCCCGTGAAGTCACGGGGTTGAACTTGATGCAATACAATGGTATATTGGAGTTTATGTGATACATCTGTTCCATGACAAACTAGACGGATTCGGATTCCTTTTGCAGTTTTGAATTAGGAAGAGTCTATAAGGTGTTTCGAAGAATAAGAATCGTGGGGGTGGGAAGAAGAGTTGGAGTTTTACGTTACAGCGGGGTTGCTTGACTACTGCAGAAATTTTCAATTTATGAATGAATTGGGTTAATCCAAATGGAGGCCTAGATGGTTTCAGAGGACAAAGCGCTCCTAAAGGATCCTAGAGTCGTAGATAATTTGGGTTGAACTAAGGTTCAATAAATAACGATGATTATGGGATATACTAATATTCTGAAGGCGTATAAATATTTAAAAGAGATGAATATTTAGTTTATTAGTACTTATATTGTTAACGCTGGTGATACTTAACTTACTAAAGTTATAAGTGAACGCTTGGGTTGAAGAAATAAGTGCAAGCAGCATTGAAAGACTACATTTAGTTTATTCAACTAAATGAGAGCGTATTTTAGTAATTTTCTTTATGTGATAAGATTGCATAAAAACTAATCACGATATTAAAAAGCACCGGTTGCTAATAATAACTATTCGGATGGAGGTAATTTTGTTGCGGTTTTATATTTCGATAAAGTGGAACTTTTGCTAATAATTTATTAAATTTTAATGGTAATTAGATAAATTTTTACTCCATTTCAATATATAAAAATTTAGGGGGTGATTGTAACGGTCCCAACTTACCCTAGCAAAATATTGCATTTATCGAAATACAGATCATGATTACATATAATCTCTTTAAAATAAATTAATGCAAACTTTTTGGAGGAATTGCACGAGAAAACTGGCAATGACGTTTGAGTAGAGAATAAAGAATTTTGGTTTTGAAAAGGGACTAGAAAATAAAATGTCAGAAAGAAAAGTCACGATTTTTATTGAAATTATTTAATTACAATATTTTAATAAAAGATTTGGAGAAAATAATTGAAACGATATTGCGCATGGTGTAATAATGGTGGCCACCATACGAGCAGTGAGCGGCGCTTTGAACGGACCATGGGATGGCCAGTTATGTCCTGGAACAATGTCTGGTGATGAAGATGAGAGATGACCTTGGCAAACTGGATAATGGCTGGGAAGTGCTTTTGATTTCTATTACCTCACGACAGACAAGACCGACTAGACAGTTGTTCGTATTGGATAGATGGTTATCTGGTACGGAATGGTCCCGTACGTATTTATCTGATAGCTTCACGCACGCGGCGTATTCGGATTAAATTCCAATACGACAAATTTCATATAAAAATTTGGTACAAAAATAAGGGTTGCTACACACGGGCGATTTTGGGAAGAAATATTTTATTGGGAACAAAGTTGCAACTTTGATATAAATAACTGTTAAACCGTTTTAAATGCTCTACATTGTTTATAAAGGGGGGAAAACAACCTAAATAAATATAAATAAAATTATTGATGTCATAAAAATAATTCTTTATTAGAAATTGTTGATACAACAACGCTTCTAATGCTTCTTTACCTATTGGCCGTCGATCTACAAGCAAACTAGTTATGTCAGAACCTTAAACCCAAGAAGTAGTTTTAGTAGTTTTAACTTATTGTTAGTAGTTTGTTGCATATTGAGTTAGATGCTTGATAATGACTCGTCGAAGGTACTAATTTGATGAATTTGAACATTAGTTGATGTTCTTATTTAATTCATTTGTGTACCAATTATGAAGAAAATAATATTTTCTTTAATTTTACTTGAACAATACTATAAAACTGATTTAATACTTTAACTTACCGATGTTTGATTCGAATAAACATGACTCAATGCAGTTTCTGGTTCTTATAATTTATAAATAATTACTAAGGATTATAAACTAATTGAGGCTTTGTTTATATCTCACGCTCCATATACAGAACTATTCCTTTAATCATCCTCACGTTCATCTTCACCCCCTTTTGGCTCTCACTACCGGTATGGTTCGGACGTAGGAAACAAGCCCCTAAATACGTTGCTCTTTTGCTATGTGAATCATATTTTAAGAGCATCGAGAACCTTCACGTTTGAATTGATTTAGTTCAGTTCAATCCTTATTCACTGATGTCGTCATTCTATCCTGCTGTTTACAAAAACAATTATATTGGGCATTCCGATACATACCCTGTCTCTTTGCTAAAGCGGGCTGGTTTAGGTAGTCTATGGATGAACCAGACGAGGAAAGCTTGGTTCCTTGTCCCTTCTCCCTTTTGGAAGACCTTCTGTCTTTATTAGAGTCACGCGCCGGGTGTTTTGAGAACACAAAGCTCTGGAACTGCTGAGTTACGCACCTTGCACTTTTTCCTTGGGTCTAAGACCGCCAAAGAAGTGTAGTGACATGGAGGTACCGTTTTGGCATCAAGTTCTGGAGGCGATCGTTTTAGCTTCAAATTTAAAGGCAGGACGAAACCGTCCAATGCCCCCTTTAAGATTAGGAAGGGAAAGAGATAATGCGCTGAGTAGAGCGGAGACGGAGCTATGTTCCTGTATCCCCTCAAAATAACACTTAGATATGAATAAAAATCCTTGTTTTCCTTGTTTTATGTAAATTTAGCGTTCAAGTTTTATATTATTGTTCTATTACCTCTTGTTCCGATTGTTTTAGTGAATGACCTTCAACTAGTTGTTACCTAGCATTAATGTTCAGTATGTATTGTATTTTGAACTCTAATTTCTATTTCCTTAGATATTTTGTAGCAACTAAACTTCTCCTGGAAAACTTGTTTTTCTCTTAAAAGAATCTGGAATGGTTACTACGCTGGGTCCTAATAAACTACTAGACATCACGAGCCAATAATATTCAAACTTCCAAATATTTACAAAATCACATAATAATCTTTAGAGCTTCTTTAACGTCGGTTTGAGACAATGTCTTAAATGATGATTTTAAGCGTTTTATTACGTTTACGGGTCGGATCGTTACACTACCTCATAGATCACCACGTCGGACCTTTCATGAGGGGATTTGCCATAATCACCACGGTTGACATGTGGATTGTAATGTTGTGATAAGTAGATGCTGTTGCTCATACCTGGAATATTATCTTCCTTAGTAGACTTTTACGACACCGACGGGACCACTTGGGGCGTTCTTATTCTAAAGTCGAGACCACAAGTTCACGATCATTTTGTATTGTAGTATCTTGATGTGCAGTAATCATCATCATCAGCCAGGAAACGTCCACTGCTGGACATAGTACTGGTAGCTGGTAAGGATAGCTGGTATACCACATCAACAGGTCCCGAGCCACTTGCATAGTTCTCGAGTGGCGACCACGTACCGGGAAACGTCTACCGGACCGTCCCTCTGCTAGTTGGACCGATGACCTGGTAACCGCCTCCGTGCTGGCTTCATGCTTGGACTAACAACCCGGAGGTCCTGGGTTCGATTCCCAGTGTGGGTAACTGTCAGTATTCGGTTTCGTTGCTGGTGGGGCATTTTCTATGTCCGCCTGGTTAGCTGCTACCACCATGTTACCTAAAACCAGACTGCTGCTAAACAGCAGCTGTTAATAGCACTGTTGTGGTCCGGTATGAAAGCAGCAGAGCTAGCACTTCATTAGCTTGAGGCTTTTGGGTGTGCACGCTTACCATCCAACGGCCTTATCATCACTTGCTATCAGGTAAGATGAAGGCCAAGGCAAACACACCACGGATAAAAAACGTATAAGAAAGGAGCACTCACTCAGCTTCTTCGACGGTCTCCGACATGGCGAGGAAGACACAGTTGAGGAGTATGGTGGCCATGACGAAGTAGTCGAAGTACTGGTTGGTGGATAGGTAGACGCACGCCCGACGCACCGGAGACCACGGCGACCACCAGAACAGAGACCGGGTCGCCGTGAACCGGTGGATGTAGTTCTTGCGGAAACGCTTCGACACCACGCAGAATGTCTGAAACAAGCGAGAACACCATTAAACAGAATTCGCTTAGAATGCTTCCATGCAAAACCAGTATCGCTCAGTACTCCCTTTAAAATATTTATCTTCGTTTGAAATGCTTAAAATCATTTAGTCCGCAACGAAGTCAAAAATGTTTTAGCATTAACTACGCTCTTAATATTCAACATAAATGGGCGTCACAACAAAATGTCCATCAGAAACCATAAATAATATCTGATATAATAAATCTGTGTTGTATCGATGTTTCTGCATGGGCGGATGGTGGGCGGCGGGCGGCGGGCGGGTTTACATTTCGTCTGTTAACCGCTTTGTCAGATTATCGCGCGATGCAATTACTGTATGCGGGCACACTGGCTCGTTCTACCATTGCGAACGATCTCAATTGTAGGTGGAAAGTTCAGAATTACAGGTGCAATTTTGGAGGGTATTCTTTGTTGATTCCGCCTTTGCCATTCTAATACCGATCTAACAGATGAACAGCAGGGCTTCAGCAGTACGTAGTTGACTTCCCTATGGCTTCCATTAAAGTGTTTCGCGTAATACTAAAAGCGAGGGAATGGAATCCGAGTGGGGCAACGATGGCTTTTGTCTAAGATTTTACATTATTCCATGGGAAACACCCTGCCGGGAAAAAAGAAGCCTAGTCAACCCATAAACTATCATCACATCACATCAACAGCCTATATACATCCCAACTGCAGGGGTTTCGGCCTACTCTCTACAGAGAGAGTATGGGCCACGCGGGCCCAATGCGGATCGGCGAACTTCACATGCCTGTTCAAGACATGCAGGTTTCCTTACGATGTTTCCCTTCACCGTTAAGCAATCGGATAATGTACTTAATTGAAAAACATCTCATAGGTCTGGCTGGATTCGAACCCGGAACCCTCAGATTGATAGTCTGCTACGCTTGCGCTACAAACGCTGCACCTTTCACATAAAAAAGAATCATCCAAATCGGTTCACCCAGTCAAAAGTTCTGAGGTAACAAACATAAAAAAACATACCCGTCGAATTGATAACGTCCTCTTTTTTTGAAGTGGGTTAACAATGATAAAATAAACACTTTTAAGTAATGATTTACCTGTAGAGTAGTAAGAACTATTTTATGTATAGAAAATCAACATGATTTCTGTATACGTGTACAATAATATATAGAATTCAACGTGAGCGCATGAAATGCCTATCTATAGCTTCCATTACGAACACACCGACAATATCATTCATTCCAGGAGTGAACTTAGGATCTCTATATAGTTTGTGGAGTAAACGACGCAGAAAAGACGTATTATTAAGCGTACGGATACTAACAAGTCATTTGTTACCCTCCTCCCTCCCTCCAAAACGTTTAGTGTTTGTAGTAAGCCTCAGTTTAAGTTTACCGATTCGTTTGAATCGTATCGCCGTAGGAGTTGTTCAGCTGCTTTTATTGCCACGATAAATTCTAGCCAAGTTCAAGTCGTACGTGTTTGGCGTACATGTATTTACCAAGAATTATCGCACGATATTTTGTTTGTTTTACTGAACGATTCTTCTATTCTTAAATCATAAGAAGAAAACATTAGTTTCATTTATTTGAAACCCGTCGACCATACACCCGTGAACTGCTACAATTTCATTGGTATCAAATTACTCGGTTTAGTGTCACATCACTTAAAGCAATCCAACTCCATCAAATTTTCATACTAAATTTCTGTTGCCATAATCTTTTAAAATGGATGGATAAAGTAACTATCTAAAAATAGGACATCAGATTGTGATGTCGCGTAATGAGTATCATTAATATACAACTTCACAGTGAATCACAATTGTCATTTTAAACACTTTTTTTACGATTATTGTTCAAAGCGCTATCTCTGAACCATGAAGTAGCTATGCATACCATTAGCTGCGTAATCGCTATTGTAATTAACTATAAAGTTGTAAATTAATGAGATTTATTTCGCGACAGAAATTTAGAATGAAAGCATCAGGAGAGGGATAACGTTAGCGCGCACATATAAAACATTTGTCGCACGATTTATCTAAGAAAGCTTTAACACCTACCCACCTACAATATTTTAATCTATCTGTAAGTAGTCAACCCAGGCGCTTATGGTAAACCTCTTCTTGGTGGTGTTAGTTGGTCAGCACAACCAACGAAGTCCAAGTCCAAGCAGACGAAATCGCTGGCAAAACGTTAGTTGATGATAAAAATCGCACTGAGTCAAACAAAAACTAAATCCCCCATAAAGCAATTTATCATAATTATAACGCTAGTACATTCCATTCAAATGACATAAATATTCAATCGTAACGTAGGTTTAGACTTGATTTAGGCATATAATTCAATAAACTAAATTATTATTTGTATATTTTAATAAATAAATAAGCAACAATAAAACGAGTTCACTTTTAATTTGTGTTGCTGTTCTCTTTCTAGGACAAAACTTCGTCAGTTTAATGATTGTACGGGACGCAGATTGAAGGCACGTTCTGCTGCAAACCCGTGTTTTTATATTGGCCTACGTGAAAGCATTGTGGCTGGGTGCTGACACGTATTAGGGAAGGGAAAGGGGAAACTATGTGCATAGTTCCGATAGTTCCGCTCGTACTCGTGGTGAATACCGAAAAGTCGAAATGATTGAATAGCACAATGGAACGTAAATATGTAGATTGAATTGATTTTGAAAGACAGCTTGATTGAAAAGCTCCAAAAACAGGCGTAGGAAATTGTTTGTCAATTTATATAACTGTGAAGGGAATATTTCGCAATAGTTTTTTTTGCATATTTGTTTTTTTATTTATACTAAACTTATACTACGAGGGCAGAGTGATAAGTCTGGTAAAAATCGACTTATGAATAAAGTTATCGCAAATTGCATAAAACCTTTTTCTTGAAAACTCTTTAAAAGACTAAATTATTATTTTCAGCCAGTTCTGTCGATTTTTTTTGGACGGCCATAAAAGAAAAACAAGAGAATGCATTTTCGCAAACATGGAGAAAAGTGAATTTCGTGTGTTGATTAAACATTATTTTTTGCGAAAAAAAAACATTACGGAAACAACAAAGACTTGACAAATATTATAGGGACTCCGCTCCGACGATTAAAATGATTCACAAGTGGTTTACTGATTTTCGTTGCGGTCGTACAAGCACAAGTGATGCTGAACGTCCAGGACGCCCAGTTGAGGTCACGACTCCAGAGATGATCACCAAAATCCACGACATAGTATTGAATGACCGAAGAGTAAAAGTGAGTGAGATAGTTGACATCGTCGGCATCTCAGACGAACGTGTGCGCAATATCTTACACCAACATTTATATATGAAGAAGCTCTCCGCGTGATGGGTGCCGCGTTTGCTCACGGTGGATCAAAAACGCATGCGTGTGACCACTTCGGAGGCAGGTTTGGCTTTGGCAAAAGGATAGTAGAATTTATGCGTCGTTTTATAACAGTAGACGAAACGTGGATCCACCACTACACACCAGAAACCAAACAACAATCGAAACAGTGGATAGCTTCTGGCGAACCTGCACCGAAGAAGGCCAAAGCAGTTTTATCGGCCAATAAAGTGATGGTCACAGGTTTTTGGGATGCACGTGGCATAATACACATAGACTACCTAGAGAAGGTAAAACGATTACTGGCCAATATTATGCTATATTAGCTCCAATGAAGATATCATGCACGAAACCAATGCCTATTTTGAAGGGTTACCAAAGTCTCATTATATTGAAGGGATCGAAAAGCTGGAGAAACGTTGGATGAAGTGTGTTGAGCTAGGGGGAGACTATGTCGAAAAATAAATACTAACTTTTACAATTTTTTTATTCCTTGTTTACTTTTTATCAGACTTATCACTCTGCCCTCGTATTTTCGTCACGTTTGAGTTACAAGCCGTTACTCGCATTCGAGATATGGACGGAAAATAAAATATTTTATACATTTCTTTAAATATTATTTCACTTGGCCTTCGTTTTAGGTGATGGTAAATGACGATAAGAGTCTAGGATGGAATCGTACTTACCCAGAAGCTAAACAAAAATTAGGCCCAGCGGTATGTCAAAAAATGTAATAACCACAATAGTTTTTCATTAGATAACCGAGCCCTTAGCCTATACATAGGTCAGATTACTAGTTAGTTATGCTAGCTATATATCGGTGCTTTAGGTTTATTAGGCACTATTATATGGTGACCTGCTATGGTGGCCATGGTAGCTACCACCATGAGGTTGTACTTTGCAGTCAATCAGCAAAACAATAATCAATGCTCCCGTATTGCTCCCGTAATGAAAGATAACAGTCCCGTTGCAGTAACTTGAAACTTCTGGAGGACTTCTCTTCCATCGTAGGACCATATCATCACTGATCATGATCATCATCAGGTGACATGAAAGCTAAAAACATACTACATATTTATTTACCTATAGTATTATAGGTGGTTTTGTAACAAATGAATCCTTGTGACTCTAATTGCAAGTTGTTACAAAGGACTCAAAGCGCAATCTGTGCGCATCTCAATTCAACTTGTGTAGCGAGTATTCCAGTAATAGCACGATTCGAATCGCAGAACGGCTGTTAGAGTTAATTAGTCGCCTCTCTTTACCGTCGGCGCTGTCCTAGTTGTACTCGAAACAACCTAGATACATACATACCTAGTGTACACATAGGACATAGATTCAGGATGTTTCCAGTTGTCTCTTTGTGCAGAGTTAGACTGAACAAACTAAGTTGTTTCCAAGTCTTTGGTGATGTTTGTCGTTCAACAATTATTTGTATAATTCTGAGCCTCACGGCTGGCGAGGTATGGACGAAACTGAGATGAGTTGTTCAAAATGACGTATTATAGAAGTGGCAGCCAAATCAACATATAGAAAGAGTCAATATCAACAAATAAACTACTATACACACACTTATATAAAAACGCTCAAGTGAGATTGTTTGTTGGTCCCGTTGTATTGTTGTGTCACGTCGAAACGGATGTTTTTAGGGTTCCGTAGTCAGACAAGGAACCCTTATAGTTTCGCACTGTCCGTCTGTCGGTCTGTCTGTCAGTCCGTCCATTCGCGGCTTAGGTCAGAGACTCTTACTACTAGAAAGCTGTAATTTGGTACGGTACACATATTAATCACGTCAACAAAGTGGTAGGATGAATTTTCTAGGATTTAAGGGTGACTCCCATACACGTAACTTGGAGATGAATATTATTTCACGACTTAACTATTTTTTATTTTATCTTTATTTTATAGGTTGCCAACACAACAAGCATCATTACAAATCAATTATACACACACACACACACACACAAATTCAGTTCTAAATCGATTAAGACGTATACGAATCCGTAGACATAGCTCGACGAGTCAGTGAGCTGAAGTGGCAATGGGCAGGTCATATCACTCGAAGAACCGATAACCAATGGAGAGTAAGAGTTCTCGAGTGGCGACCACGTACCGGGAAACGTCTACCGGGCCGTCCCCCCCACTAGATGGACCGACGACCTGGTTAAGGTCACGGGAAGTCGCTGGATGCAGGTGGCTCGGGACCGGTTGATGCGGCTTACCATGAAGGAGGCCTATTTTAGTTGGCCCAGCAGTGGTGGAGTTTCCTGGCTGCTGCTGCTGCTGCTGATGATGAAATCGTTTTACTATAATTAGCCATGTACTCAAGCTATTCGTCTTCACAAACAGCTCGAATCGTGCCTACACAAAACTAATTATCCACGAGCATGTTTACCGGAAAGCTGCAGCAATTTAACTAATTAGTAAAGTTTATAAGTTTTGCAACTGGAACATTTACATACGAAGGTACAAATATTAAATTCAAATGTGGAAAGAGCACTAAAAGTGGCTAAATTAATTAACTGACTCAAATTAACGTCAGGGAATTTGAACTTGGTACTACATGTTCATTTAGGGAATTTTTAATGTAATCTACATTGGTGTGAACGGCAGCGCGCCCGGTTCATTTTGGACAGGCAATTCGGAGCGTTTGATGTAAAATGGTAGCAGTAATATCATTTAAGAAATGTCTACATTAAATAAGAACAAACAGAACCACGCGCATTTTACGAAGTTGATTTTTTGCTATTTTTATATTGCTATAAATCGATATATACCATAATATGTAATAAGCCATTAATAATGTAAACTGTACAGTTAACCACAATAGAGTATACGACTATAACACGTTGTACTATAACACTAAGGATGAATTTCGGGTAAAGAAGAAGGGTGACGTACTAGGAGTACATTAGCTTTCGCAGTAACGTACATCGCGGTAATGAACATCGCAACTCTAATGTACACCCATTTTACCGTTCTTGGCTTGGCACAGAATCTACATCCGTATTATTATGTATGTATTAAAAATCTAATTAAATATTGTAATATCATTAAATAATAATAATGTTGTGTCAATGGCCATTGAAAAATTAGCCCGCTTTATTGTTGGAATTATTGTAAAATTTATAAGAATTAAAAAAGATCGAGTGAGAACGCGAATGTACCAACTGCGGAAGAGATCCATATTCGGGGAATAATTCGGGCTTTTCCAAAAAAGTCTTCATTTATTTTTATAATAATTTTATTTCAAATAATATTTTTATTTGAATAAAAATTTAACAAACAACAAAGACGTTCAAGTTCCCAATATTTCTGGCTAGAAATATAAAAACCAGTACAAGAAGCTTTGGAATAATCATAACGTACTCGTACTTCCGGACTGCAGCCAAGCTTCCACTGAGAACACTAGTTCAACTTTATACAGCTTAGTTTCATAATAACTAGAGCGGGCACCGCACTCGTTTTAATTTGGTGGCCACAGGTGGCTGATTACTTCCATTTCAGACTGCATACACCAAGTTTTCATACAAAACGAGCGAAATTACAGCGCTTTGGATACTTTTTATGCCTTTTTAATGATCCAAGAAAACTTTACGTTAAAAGCATTCAATATTTTATTTGATTCACAGAGCGCTTGCATTTAGTTTGGGTTGCATCAATGGTAAGTGACGATAGTCGCGTGCTCACCCAAGACAGAGACCAAGCTTCATTATTGGAACACAATAGTGCAGTGTCAGCAACACTGCTGCTTGAAGGTGAATTTAAAAGTCTAGGTGCACGATGATAAACAGTTCAATTTTGCGTTTTTAGCTATTTTGACAAGTTAACAATAATTGAGCAAACTAATCAAAATTTGATTAAGTTTATCCATAAATTATACACATGTCGATTGAGCGGCTAAAGCATTATAATACTATCAATTTGTGTTTTTTTTTAAATCTTTAAATTTTAAAAGAACTGTTCATGTGCGTGTCAGACTCGCGCAACGAGGGTTCCGTACAGAATATGAATAATTAAAATACGGAAAATAATAAATAATATGCACCGAACAATCCTCTAACAAATGCGTCTAATTCCATTTTCAATTTAGTTTTGCTGCGCGTTACTAGATGGCATTATTATTACATTATTACGCACGTTTCAAAAAATCACGTTTGTTTTATGGGAGCTCCTTAAATATTTATTTTATTATGTTTTTAAGTATTTGTTGTTATAGTGGCAACAGTAATACATCATCTGTGAAAATTTCAACTGTCTAACTATCGCGGTTCATGAGATACAGCCTGGTGACAGAGATACAGCCTGGTGACCGACATACAGACGGACGGACGGACAGAAAGCGGAGTCTTAGTAATAAAGTCCCATTGGTTACCCTTACGAATAAACTGCATTTCTGAAATTGTAATTCAGAATGAATTTAAGCGAATATTTATTTTAAAACGAACAACACTTACATAAAAGACAAATCGAGTGTTTATAAAAAAAGAAAATATCCCTCTTAACAATATACAAGG
Organism: Carcina quercana; assembly: GCA_910589575.2. Taxonomy (NCBI): domain Eukaryota; kingdom Metazoa; phylum Arthropoda; class Insecta; order Lepidoptera; family Depressariidae; genus Carcina; species Carcina quercana. Next base: position 5,359,757 of record OU342440.2, on the reverse strand, counting down.
TGCAAAGGCTGAGTCAGGCGTGGCGGGGGGTGCGGGGAGGGACAACATAACTCAACTCTGACGTACGAGTGATTTAAGCTCAGAACGTATGTGTTAGGACTTGAATATTGATGAACGGTCTGAGGAGAGCGTACATAATTGATCACAATGCGTAGTATTGTAACGGGCCATCGAGCTTGGTTGGTTAATCTCTGTGTCGGTTGGTATTCAGTCCGTAGATTCTTGACGAGAATGAACTGATTATGCATTGGAGGAGTCGATGAGAAAAGATGAACTGGGGTTAATTTTTATTAGAATGAAATATAAACAATAAATAAACAAATTTATATTTGAGAGGAAATATTTCAAATCATAGTGATATTTAATTTAGTGGGAGTCTCAGGTTCGAGTCCGAGAGCGCACCTTTTCTTGTAAAGGATTAACCTTGTGTCTATGATAAAGGCGAATGTGTGATAAAAATATATTATGTCGAACGATCAAACAATTCGATGTCAATAGAACTCATATATAGAGCGTCTAGAATATTTTGAGTCAACGGTAGAATAGCGAGTGTCTAAATTGCCTTTAAATCGATGGTCGAATATAAACCTTGAGGGTACTTGAAAAATCTATTGTCAATCTATATAAAAAATATTGCGGGTAGCGTTTGTAGACTTCCGTGAAATTCCATACGAAAATAAACCTTAAACGTATTAAGAAAAGTATTATGATTGAATGCGTTGTGACTAATGAGCTCGGTTACCTGCAGTCGCACTGTGGACGGCCGAGGTAACACGTCATAAATGGTATATGTCAATGTCTGCGTTAAATAAAGATGGGCTTTAAGTGTATTAGGAGAGATGATACTTTTGAATGCGTTCGTGACAAATACGTCAGGGTGGAAACGAGGTTTCAGGCGAGGAAGCGGGGGCGGAAAACTGGGGATATAAACGCAAGCGCGGCCGGCGTACGGGAACTACGCGTCGCTCAGTCCAGCTAGCTAGTCATTTTGAACAAGAAGAAAGTTTCCTTCGTAAATTCTATTTAACTTCGTAAAATTATGGGGATGGATGTTTTCATTTATGTTAAATGAAGTCATCTATCGTAAACTACGATTTTGGTCTTACTTCAACAAGCTGGACTACGCGTAGCTCAACAAACCCCTCACTACGGCCAAGACACCTTTAGCCGTCAGCTTTGCTGATCACTCTTCTGAGTCTGGTTGAGTGGTAGTGAGGAATTCCTTCCTGTGCACATTGCACGACGTGCACAACCCTTTTATCCTTCCCCCTTCCGTCTGTTACCTTAGGTCTCCCGGTAACAGGCTTCCCGCACCTATTTATACATATTTATTTGTTTATATGGTAGGTAGGGTATTAGGGAAGTAGGGGTCTGTAGGGACTATCCAGGGTATTAGGGAAGTAGGGATTAGGGAAAATTACTGGGAATTCATAGTAAGACGTACGTTGTTAATTTCAGTCCTGTAGCGATGAAGTTATCAAACCAAATTACGTCAGTAATTGAGTTGTCCTTTGTTTATCCCAGTAGTAACGGGTAATCGCAGTAAAGATGTTAATTTGAGTGAAAAGGTACTTCTTTATAATTCAGTCTTACAAAGATTGACATTATATAGACGAGTTGTGAATTTAAACACTTGGTTATCCAAATTCCTAAGGGATAGGATTATCAGTTAATTAACAAATTATGTTTGTATAGTAGTTTGCCGAACTATGGAATATAAAAATAATATTTTAATTTTAAAGTTCTAGGAAGGAATAACTTTGTTATGAATGTTTACATGTGTGGCTTCTTTGAGATACATACATTATTTTTAAAAGTAAATATATCGTAAGATAATTGGTCTAGAAAGTACAGACAAATTTCTGGAAATTCATTCAAAAGTATAGACTTGGCACGAAAGATGCAATTTATTCTAGAAGGTGAAAAGGACCTAGTATTGATTCTTCCTTCCAAATATGAAGGTAGATTTCACGTGTATCGTTTGCGATTTGTACGAAGTAAAAACACTTCTTGTTTCTAGTTGGCTAAAAGACGGCTTATTGGCTAGAACATACTGTATAGTTGGGATGATACTAGTGAAAAGGATAAATTTAAAGTCCTGGAAACCTAACAAACAAATTACTATTGATGGAATTCCTAGAAATTATGGATTTCATAAAGTTGATTAAAATAAATAACCAAAATGTGTTGTCTCGAATCAGTCATACAGGTTTACATATAAATTCCTAAATTTCAGGATAGGTTTAACAATATTGGTGTTTCTTAAGATTTTCCTTTTGATAAAAGATGCCGTAAACATAGGTTTTCTTGTCGTTTCTTTTACCTATGTAAACGGACAGCCCCTTAGTGAAACGACGGTAGAGTCATTCCTTTGCAAACAGAACATTAATTGTATAAAATTATACAAGTTTGTTTATATATGTGTCATTATAAATTATTGATAGTTCTAGTATGGTATAAAATTCCATACGTGGCTATGTCTAATGTAAAATAGTTAGACTGTCGCTAAACGCTAGAACTAATCTTTTATAAATAAGTAATTCAATAAAAGGTTCCATAGGAAGCTAAAATAAGGCTTCGGAAATATTATAAATATTAATAAGGGTTTGGATTCAGTCAACAATTTGTTCTGTTCCTAAATAATTCCTCCACAACATCATCTCAGTAGAAGTATCTGATATTACTTAAATCTCTTGGTATGACAAAATAGTTCATTACCAACAAACTGACAAATTAGTTAGACAAATAAACATAAACTAAAGATGGCTGGAAATTCTCTACGAAATGGAATGAGAATTACAAAATTGAGCGTGGATGGGGCTCTTTTTATCTAAACCACCTTAGATGCCTACTACAAATGAATACATATATCCCAATATTTATTACATAAGTTTTGAGAAACATAAATATTGAAATTTGTTGAAATATTTATCGAATCAGTAATAAAGAGGTGTTACCGTTATCTGTTTGTCAGAACTCATTAAACTAGTATATCTTTAGGATAAACATTTTCTCTAAGTAAAACATAGTATTCAGCATAATGTAATTAGTAGGAAGTAGGAATAGTTTGAATCATCAATCATAGGAGGATCATAGAACTTGGGAGACTGTGGACATGACTTGGGTCAATAAGCCACTAGATTATCACGAGCCAAACATTTTATTTATTTAATATATAGTTTACCTTCTTCAAAGGTAGTAAAGAGTTAAAGTGGAAGCGTATTTAGGAGATGTATGTGTATGTATGTGAGTTGGATTTAGTGGATAGAGTGAATGGTTGTAGTTGTGTATGCAAATATAGTATTGGTTAGTTGAGATGTAGGGTATCGCGCGGATCGATCGTGGGTCGTTGCAAGGTGGATCCTGATATAGTGACGATTATTAATTGGATGATATCGAGAGTTGCTGGATTTTATTATAACATAATATCTCCAAATTAGGACGATAGGGAATAAAAGTTAACGTGGTTCAAATTAAGATGAGTAATTCGACGAGACGTGAAGGAGAGCTGAAGGGTAGGTTAGTGGAACGGCGGGTAGTAACAGTTCAGTGGGTAGGCTAGGTCAGGTTAGGTTGGGGGGGGGTCATTACAATATGGATTGCCGTGACCAGGATAATAGTTTGTTTGTTTGTTAGAGTGCTATTTATTAACATCTTTACTTAAATAATTAAAAACATGAAAATAGCAAATAGAGATAACGTATGTCTGGGTCGGTATACGAATTTGGCAGGTTTACCCATATATTATCGTACATAAGAAGTTTCATATTCCCAAGTGATAGTTGTAGCAGTGAGCCAGTGACTTGATGCTAAGTAACGATTCGTAGATATTGGTTTCGAATAAAGATTGGAACAGGAATATGTTTATACAGTTCTATGTATGTTCATTATTAAGTAGAGTGTCGCTTGATGGTTAGTGTAACAAACTTAGTTGTGATGATCTTTCTTTTGACTTCAGATATTATGAATAAGAATGGTTTCATGATTTTTGAAAATCACAGTTTCAAAGGAAAAAGGGGAACGATCAAACTTGATGTAATTATTCGCTTTGGAGTTTGATGTATGGTAAACTAGTTTAGTGATTCACCTGTACCATTCATTGCGTCGGGAAAAAAATTCTTACGCTTGGTGACGTGACTAGTATATACGTATTAGAGCCAAGTTGCATCTTATTGGTGGTAGCATATTAGGGGTTTCCTTATATGTTTACGGAATCATAAAAGGATTAGATGACTTTCTGACGATGCTGCTAAATTAAGGGAAGGAATCTTTTAGGGACAATTAGTTTATTATTGGTGTTAAGGAATAGTATTATTATAGTTATTTTTAAGCGAGTGGTTTTCCTGGAAGGTGAACCACAATTTGTTGTTCGTGAAAATGGATTTCGATTCTCCATGATTGATGATTCATACAGTTAGGGATATATGTCTATTAAACATAAATTTTACCCTTACTTTAGTTTAAAACATGAAGGCAGGATAGTAGCCTTAAACAATTATAGTCTAAGGCAGGGAAATTAGGGAATAAAAGTTTTAGAGTGTAACAGTCTAAGGCAGGAAAAGCTGTGATGTGAATGAGGGAATAAAAGTTTTAGAGATTACACTTTATCGAAGGAGATATATCGGAAAAAAAAGTTCCGAAGGAATAATAGTTTAAAGCAAGAGGAAAATTCACATTTGAGATCATAATCTAAAGAGTTGAGTATGATCTTCTGATATGAACATCTCTTAACTAGTCTCTATTGTCATTACAAACAGAGAATAGTAAATTAGTTAATGTAGGAAACGGTTCTATGGACGTTTCGTGGTAGGCGGCTGCTTGCATATTGCGACAGTGGTCAGTTATCAGATTGATAACGTAGTTCGCCTTCTAAACCACAAATGGCGTCACTTTTCACCTTTTAATAGAATTTAAATTGTAAGAGGCATATGTTAAATCGATCTGTAAGGGAAGTTCATGTTCAGTAATGTGTAAATAGTGTTCAATAGAGAACTTACACAGATAATATCGAACGTATGTCTTATCTCCACACTAATATTATGAAATAACTGTAGTGTTTGTCCCGAGCTAGAGGTTCGCGTGGGATGATTTCTGAAGTCGACGCGGACGAAGTCGCGGGGAAAACCCTAAGGTTCATAAAGTTGGGATAAATTCATGATAAATTTGATTGATAGTTGACATGATACTCTCTGTTAGATTGTAGAGGTATACAGTTCTTAAGTCTTTTGGTTGTTCCCAGTTAATTAGATTGCGTAAACAGTAAACAAATTAATAGAGTAGCTGTTGAAAGTAATTTAAAGTCTGCGGATTTGTGACTTTAGTTTTGCGTACGCACTTCGATACAAATAACAAGGTGATAGGTAGATAGTAAAATACCTTTTAGAAAATAGTACATTTAATATTGTTTAGAAACCCGAAGGTGTTTTGAAATAATATAGTTCATGATCAGTACGAATTCTAATGTACATCTTACTAACTACTTTCATCACCATCAATAATGGGTTTATGAAATTTTGATGTTGTTTGTAGTGATTATAGTTTTATACAATATGAGATTACTGATGAACCTTTAATTAAATATTTTTAAAAATTTGATAATAGAAGGATTGTCACGTTGGCAATTATACGTAGTCGTATCAAAAATTAATTAATAAAATATGTTTGAGGGCCTGTCTGCTGAACGAATAGAGATTGACCGTGAATAGTTGAATGTTAGGGTAACGAAATATGAATATGTTATAGATTAGAATGAGTTATTTATTCTCCTTAGTCTGATAACGGGGTGATAGATTATAATGGTAACTTTGTGGAGAAGTGTAAATGGAAAGTCATTATCATTTTAAAACGATTATCTCACTATTCAATAAGATTATAACATATAACATAATAGTATAATATATAGATGTAATAATGTATAACATTAGTTATTCATTAATAAGTTTATTAATTATTGCAGTTTATAAATTGTTACAAATTTAATACAATTCATGTCTATATCCGCTCATGCTAATGTAGTGCGTATTTGTTACAAAGCTAGCGAGTGTGAAGCCAATGGTATGAGAAGGCGCGTAAGTTTGTTAACTTTTGGACATTGAAAGATATGATAGTATGAAGAATGTGTTAGTGGATTTATGAAATTTGTCTGTGAGATTAATTCATTTAGGTATAACAGGAGCTTCGTAATGGCTATGTATCATTAGATGTTGGGCGGCGTTTGTCCATGTAATTTATGAGACGCATACTATACAACGGTGTCATCAGGATCTCAGCTCGTTGGTGCTAGGTTACATTTATTGTTGTTCGAAAACGACAACAAGAGCGTGTTTTATACAGGATTCTGGCGATATCATACTCTACTGGCAGGGAACAAATACTTGACCTTTACACTCTACATGCTCCAAAATGGAAACAGGGTGAAGAATGTGTTGTGGACTGTTGATGTGTTCTGAGATATGTACTGATAGGAGTTTTTTGTCCATGGGTAATATTCTGACCTGGGAGATCCTTTTGGGGAATGCGTAGAATCACTGATGGAGAAAGATTACTGTGTAGATCCCCAAATCGAAGTTCTTCTAACTGCGGAAATTCACAACTTTCGTTTTCACAGGTTGGAGTATTATCTGACATTGGCTACTGTCTTTCTATGTTTCGGGATAGTGATTTGGCAGCTCACGCATAACTTTATTCTGTGACTACGTTTGGTTGAAATACACACAACAATTCAGATTTATCTGATTCACGATTAGATTAACATGGACAAATGTTTAGATTTTGTATTGAAGCTCGATGTTGATAATTATTAAGTTGGGGTAAATTATTATATCATGTCAAGGGAGAATACGTTGCCATTCTATAATAATTTAAAGGCAGGGATGTAACGGGCCATCGAGCTTGGTTGGTTAATCTCTGTGTCGGTTGGTATTCAGTCCGTAGATTCTTGACGAGAATGAACTGATTATGCATTGGAGGAGTCGATGAGAAAAGATGAACTGGGGTTAATTTTTATTAGAATGAAATATAAACAATAAATAAACAAATTTATATTTGAGAGGAAATATTTCAAATCATAGTGATATTTAATTTAGTGGGAGTCTCAGGTTCGAGTCCGAGAGCGCACCTTTTCTTGTAAAGGATTAACCTTGTGTCTATGATAAAGGCGAATGTGTGATAAAAATATATTATGTCGAACGATCAAACAATTCGATGTCAATAGAACTCATATATAGAGCGTCTAGAATATTTTGAGTCAACGGTAGAATAGCGAGTGTCTAAATTGCCTTTAAATCGATGGTCGAATATAAACCTTGAGGGTACTTGAAAAATCTATTGTCAATCTATATAAAAAATATTGCGGGTAGCGTTTGTAGACTTCCGTGAAATTCCATACGAAAATAAACCTTAAACGTATTAAGAAAAGTATTATGATTGAATGCGTTGTGACTAATGAGCTCGGTTACCTGCAGTCGCACTGTGGACGGCCGAGGTAACACGTCATAAATGGTATATGTCAATGTCTGCGTTAAATAAAGATGGGCTTTAAGTGTATTAGGAGAGATGATACTTTTGAATGCGTTCGTGACAAATACGTCAGGGTGGAAACGAGGTTTCAGGCGAGGAAGCGGGGGCGGAAAACTGGGGATATAAACGCAAGCGCGGCCGGCGTACGGGAACTACGCGTCGCTCAGTCCAGCTAGCTAGTCATTTTGAACAAGAAGAAAGTTTCCTTCGTAAATTCTATTTAACTTCGTAAAATTATGGGGATGGATGTTTTCATTTATGTTAAATGAAGTCATCTATCGTAAACTACGATTTTGGTCTTACTTCAACAAGCTGGACTACGCGTAGCTCAACAAACCCCTCACTACGGCCAAGACACCTTTAGCCGTCAGCTTTGCTGATCACTCTTCTGAGTCTGGTTGAGTGGTAGTGAGGAATTCCTTCCTGTGCACATTGCACGACGTGCACAACCCTTTTATCCTTCCCCCTTCCGTCTGTTACCTTAGGTCTCCCGGTAACAGGCTTCCCGCACCTATTTATACATATTTATTTGTTTATATGGTAGGTAGGGTATTAGGGAAGTAGGGGTCTGTAGGGACTATCCAGGGTATTAGGGAAGTAGGGATTAGGGAAAATTACTGGGAATTCATAGTAAGACGTACGTTGTTAATTTCAGTCCTGTAGCGATGAAGTTATCAAACCAAATTACGTCAGTAATTGAGTTGTCCTTTGTTTATCCCAGTAGTAACGGGTAATCGCAGTAAAGATGTTAATTTGAGTGAAAAGGTACTTCTTTATAATTCAGTCTTACAAAGATTGACATTATATAGACGAGTTGTGAATTTAAACACTTGGTTATCCAAATTCCTAAGGGATAGGATTATCAGTTAATTAACAAATTATGTTTGTATAGTAGTTTGCCGAACTATGGAATATAAAAATAATATTTTAATTTTAAAGTTCTAGGAAGGAATAACTTTGTTATGAATGTTTACATGTGTGGCTTCTTTGAGATACATACATTATTTTTAAAAGTAAATATATCGTAAGATAATTGGTCTAGAAAGTACAGACAAATTTCTGGAAATTCATTCAAAAGTATAGACTTGGCACGAAAGATGCAATTTATTCTAGAAGGTGAAAAGGACCTAGTATTGATTCTTCCTTCCAAATATGAAGGTAGATTTCACGTGTATCGTTTGCGATTTGTACGAAGTAAAAACACTTCTTGTTTCTAGTTGGCTAAAAGACGGCTTATTGGCTAGAACATACTGTATAGTTGGGATGATACTAGTGAAAAGGATAAATTTAAAGTCCTGGAAACCTAACAAACAAATTACTATTGATGGAATTCCTAGAAATTATGGATTTCATAAAGTTGATTAAAATAAATAACCAAAATGTGTTGTCTCGAATCAGTCATACAGGTTTACATATAAATTCCTAAATTTCAGGATAGGTTTAACAATATTGGTGTTTCTTAAGATTTTCCTTTTGATAAAAGATGCCGTAAACATAGGTTTTCTTGTCGTTTCTTTTACCTATGTAAACGGACAGCCCCTTAGTGAAACGACGGTAGAGTCATTCCTTTGCAAACAGAACATTAATTGTATAAAATTATACAAGTTTGTTTATATATGTGTCATTATAAATTATTGATAGTTCTAGTATGGTATAAAATTCCATACGTGGCTATGTCTAATGTAAAATAGTTAGACTGTCGCTAAACGCTAGAACTAATCTTTTATAAATAAGTAATTCAATAAAAGGTTCCATAGGAAGCTAAAATAAGGCTTCGGAAATATTATAAATATTAATAAGGGTTTGGATTCAGTCAACAATTTGTTCTGTTCCTAAATAATTCCTCCACAACATCATCTCAGTAGAAGTATCTGATATTACTTAAATCTCTTGGTATGACAAAATAGTTCATTACCAACAAACTGACAAATTAGTTAGACAAATAAACATAAACTAAAGATGGCTGGAAATTCTCTACGAAATGGAATGAGAATTACAAAATTGAGCGTGGATGGGGCTCTTTTTATCTAAACCACCTTAGATGCCTACTACAAATGAATACATATATCCCAATATTTATTACATAAGTTTTGAGAAACATAAATATTGAAATTTGTTGAAATATTTATCGAATCAGTAATAAAGAGGTGTTACCGTTATCTGTTTGTCAGAACTCATTAAACTAGTATATCTTTAGGATAAACATTTTCTCTAAGTAAAACATAGTATTCAGCATAATGTAATTAGTAGGAAGTAGGAATAGTTTGAATCATCAATCATAGGAGGATCATAGAACTTGGGAGACTGTGGACATGACTTGGGTCAATAAGCCACTAGATTATCACGAGCCAAACATTTTATTTATTTAATATATAGTTTACCTTCTTCAAAGGTAGTAAAGAGTTAAAGTGGAAGCGTATTTAGGAGATGTATGTGTATGTATGTGAGTTGGATTTAGTGGATAGAGTGAATGGTTGTAGTTGTGTATGCAAATATAGTATTGGTTAGTTGAGATGTAGGGTATCGCGCGGATCGATCGTGGGTCGTTGCAAGGTGGATCCTGATATAGTGACGATTATTAATTGGATGATATCGAGAGTTGCTGGATTTTATTATAACATAATATCTCCAAATTAGGACGATAGGGAATAAAAGTTAACGTGGTTCAAATTAAGATGAGTAATTCGACGAGACGTGAAGGAGAGCTGAAGGGTAGGTTAGTTGAACGGTGGGTAGCTTAGGTTAGGTCAGGTTAGATTTGGGGGGGTCATTACAGTATGAGCCAACTATTACGTACACACTGTACTCGTTTGTAAATAGATACATGGTATTCATTACATACAAGTAGATCCTTACTTCCGGACGACAAAATGGAATAGAATACGTTAGATTTCGTATAAATAATGTGTATAATCTGTAATGTAAGCACCCTATTTACAGCATAAAGATCAATCGGGATCGGTTTCCTAAACTCAAGGTACTAGTTTTAACGTACGCGTAGCCATCTGACCCTTCAACCCAGAGAAGAATCTAGTGCTTGTTTTGGGGATGAGGCTCTCAGTTCATCAAGCTGCACTTGGCTTAACGACTGATATCAAAAACAACAACTGATATACACATAAATTAATCAGCTTACATTCAAGCTTTTAAGACAATCAGGCGATTCAGCTTGCAATGTCCAAACTAAAATAGGAAAAGTCTAACAAAGACAAACCAGGAATCGAACTTGTGTGTTTCGGTGTGCTGCGCTTCTGACCACTCTAATGCTCAGACAACTGCGCTATGGACATAGAGAAATTACTCTATGGCTATGGAGTCGTAGCAGCAAATAATGATATGGGTAGAAATATACGTAAAGGGTTTAGGAGATAAACGATGGGGAGTAAAAGTTCTCGACTGGCGATCGCGTACCAGGAAACGTATACGAGCCCGTTCCCAACTATGTAGATGGACCGACGACCTGGTAGAGGTCGCGGTTATTGTGGAATACCATGAAAAAGAATATAAAGAACAATTCATTAATTTTGTTTTTGTTGTTTAAAATAATGACAAATTTCGGCACGAGCGGGATTTGAACCTGCGCGTCTCTCGCCAGGCCGAGGCAAACGCTTTACCAACTAGTTTACTGTGCCATATAAAAATGCAATTTAATTGTGCATTAAAGTATACTATCAACCACTACTTCGATTTGGTAGATAAATTATCTCCTACTTCACTCGTATAAAGCAGTATTGCACCACAGGACGTCTTCACAGTTTAGTCGAGTACTCGTAGTAAGCTTTGGCAGTATCGCTAAACTCCGCCTTCGTTGATAAAGTCGGTTTACGGCATTTTAATGGCCGTCGCACGGACATTATTATATGGTTATTAAATTCCGGTCCCGGCGTAACCCTAAAACGATATTTTACGATACAAATATTTGAACTTCGAATGCCTTCTGTATCACCAACCTATCTATGAGTTCGCTCTGGTGTAAAAACTTGCATTTTATCATTGTGAGCCTATGATACCGTATTCATAATGTAGCTAGCAGCTGTCTACTGCAGAGCACTTCTCGCATGGTGCACTACCGATTATTTTCTCTTCTCCCCCATTCACGTTCGGCTATCATACGCGTCCTCTTTTCACTGGACTCGACTGACTGACCTACATTACATTTGCCTAGACAATGGAGATCAGCAGCTCTGACTTATTCCTCACCGGAAAGCCGAGCAGAAGGTTATCAAAAACCTGTTCCGCTTTGAGGGAGGACACGGTGATAGGGTGATATGCAGTCGCCCCTAATGGCAGTCCACGTTATATTGAGCAGGTAAAAGGAAAAAATTGAAATAGGCTATCAGCCCGACTGTCCTGTACCTTTGCTTTCCCAAAAAATGAGATCTCTGGCTCAACCGACTCCGTTGCATAAGGACTACACAGTTGGACTCACAATCCAGAGGTTCCGGGTTCGATTTCCAATGGGGATCTATCGGTACTTAAATCCGTGACCCTGTTTGGTCAGTAATAGGGCGTATTCTATGTCCGCCTGAATAGCCACCACCATTTTACCTGTACTGCTGACAAACAGTAGGGATAATAGCACTGTTGGGTTCCGGTATGAAAGGTACCAGTATCATCGCCTCATTGGCTTGCGCCATCTGCGTGAGAACGCTTTCCATCCAACGGTCTTATCGTCACTTACCATCAGGTGAGATAAAGACCAAGTGTAAACCCATTATACACAGGACTATCTATCACATATTCAGTAAGCAAGTGCCACAGTATTATAATGAAGAAAGGACAGAACAGCTACTTAAAACGCTAACAATCGATACTGACCGAGTCGTGGACTCAACTCACCTGTAGAATTGCACAGCGGCGAGGCAACCACGTTCTGTGGAGGCAACTAACCGCACCGTTATTTGAATGAACATCGGAACAGAACGTAAGCGCAAAGTCAAATTCAGCCATCAGGACAAAGGGTGGAGAGCAAACAAAACAGTGGAACTCACAAGGGACCTTATGCCTAATTAATTCGCTACAAATTACCTGAAAGTTTGCTCGAAGGCCCGTGTGGTTTGGCATACGCTAGGTATTCGACGATGGAGTATTATGACGACCAGATGACGTGTAGCTGTGTAATTATAAGTGTCTTTATTATATCGAAGTAAATAAGCCTTATGGTGGCTTGTGACTTAATGATGGTATTATGGTTAAAAGAACCATGAGTTATTCCGTTTGGGATGGACATCAGCGGTGTGGTTATGGCTAGCCCCTCAAGGATAACTTGTTCATCGTGACGATGTATGGTGGCACTTGTTTCAGTGGATTCTACAGTTTAATAACATGTTGTAAGGTCGATGACCGACCTAACAAACTCCAGTGTTAGAGGAGTGGTAAAGCATGTAGCTACTACTTGTCGTCACACGTCGGACACTTTGAACAAATGTCGTGATATCGGCACGCATCGAAAGGATGACGTTTGTTACACGCGCATGTGTTAGAAGTCCGCGAGCGTTATACGTACTCGTAATGGTCATTTTCTGCGCCAGTCTTTTGCGGGAAGTGAGGTATCGCGGAAGGTAAATTAATTATGTGCTGTCTTTGAGCGTTGATAGTAACCGGGACCAATAGCTTAACGTGCCTGCCGAAGCACGGAATCATTTTACTTTTCATACAATCAGGTTCTTTTTTCTTTGCAGCAACTATCCGTTTATTTCGACTGCTGGACAAAGGCCTCCTTCATGGCACGCCACTTAGACCGGTCCCGAGCCACCCGCATCTAGCGACTCCCCGCGACCTTAACCATGTCGTCGGTCCCCCTAGTAGGGCCCGGTAGACGTTTCCCGGTACGTGGTCCCCACTCGATAACTCTTACTCCCCATTGGTTATCGGTTCTTCGAGCGATGTGGCCTGTCCATTGCCACTTCAGGTCACCGACATATCTAGACGAGTGTGAGCTAAAGTGGCTTAGCAGCTAGACAGCTCACACTCGTTTAGATATGTCGGTGACCTTAGTTCGTCTACGGATTTCCTCATTATGGATTTTATCACGTAGAGAAATTCCGAGCATAGCTCGTTCCATTGCTCTCTAAGTAAATTTAAGTTTTTACTTTAAAATACTTAATTACGTTAGTATGCAAATAAATAAATATGGAATTGTATGAAAATATAGGAATTAGACACATGACAGTCCAGAGTTACTTCACCCCTCTGCCACATCACGCGCTGCAGTCGATTTGACGGTACCCACCACACACTTTACACATAGCGATAGCTTTTGCCTGTAAGCATGTGTAAGTATCATATTGTAAAATGTTCATCCAAACAAATCTTGCTCATACTTACTTCACCTATGTAAGCACAAAATCAGTACTAACAAATATATATATATATGTGTTTCTCGTCGAAACTATACGCAAGGCGCCAATGAGTTTACAAACTAAGCGCTAACTTGAGGAGAATTCAATTTTACACTTCGTTAACGGATTACGTAGTTAGGTATAGCTTTGACCTACGTTTATCGAAAGTCGTTGCAAGTGGGGTCTATTGTATGTTTGATTCACTTTAAAATAATAGTTTTATGTTTATTAATTATATATTGAACTCTAATGTGATATTTTTTAGACATCTTTGAATCCAGATATTATTCTAGGAAGAACAATAGCTTTATTCATTGCTAGTATATTTGTTACTGTCCTTTGCCCGTGAGTTCATCTGCGCGGACTTCAGAAATTATCACACTCACTGGTACTACTTTTATGGGGGTAAAAAGATGCCTATGTCCTTTTTCCACATCCCCCTACAAAAAATCAAGTCAATTTGACTCTCCGCTATGACGTGAAAGTATGACAAACAAACCAGCGAACTCAAGTATCGGAATAAGAATAAATTTATTTATAAGAATGTACAATATTTTACTTAAATCTAATTGGGCTGGGAAATCTCTTTTAGTTACACTCTTAAGTTAAAAACTTGTGTTTTAGCATGCAGTGCAGTATGGATGTGATTAGTTAATAATTTATTTACAAACATTACAACGGATAAATTCTCTGAAACAATCTTTCTTCCCTGCCTGAATTGATAGCTCCAAATCACCGTGTCTACTGTCTATAAACAATTTGGCCATTTTAATGATACCACTGCGCTCGCTCGCGGTCAAGGACACGGCGGACTACTAGTTCCATCCATACAAATATTATAAATGCGCTAGTGAGTATGTTTATCCTTATATCCTTTGTTATACGTCATAACCGATGGTCAGAATTACTTGATTTTGGGTTAGCGATAGTTAAAGAGACGGAAAGCTATTTTTTATCCCAATCGAACAAATTGCAGAATAATTTCTGGAGTCCCCGTGGACGAAAAAAAACTAGGAATACATATAAAACATTAAAAACTTCAGATATAAAACTGGGGAGTATGACAGATGCAATTTTATGAAAATTCATCAACTTGTCAGAGGGTCCATAAAAGAACTTCCTGTCGAGGGATTCCCCCGGGCGCCGAACGCGGGCCTTCAAAGAGCACATTGAAAAGTTTTTCGCTTTCACAGCCGCTGAGCACTCGCTAAAGTATCAAGATTGATCGATCAACACTTTGTATTCGTATACAAATTCACTGCTTTTGATATACGAATACGTAAGCAAAGTTGCTTGATATAATTTTGTTATACCGGTAAATAATTTATTTATTACATGTATTACATGTATATAAACATTTATTACATGTATTATTTATAAATACGAAATATTTCAGAAAACATAGATTTAAAATCTACGCTAAAGACTTAGTTACAAGGTATTGCTACCTCGGCGGATATATTTCCTCAACAATAGCTGTATGTATGGTTTATATGCTCTCTGTATGTTATTTTTTGTGTGTTCGCCTAATAAATGATATTTATAGATATCCTTATGTCTTCTATAAGTACCTTAGATTCTTTGCATATACAACGTTGGGGGTTAGTTTTCATATGTTTGCAAAAATAAATTTAGCATAGACCTATTACAGGTCTAACGCATAACTAAGTCTATTCCTGAGATACGGGAGAGGTGCGGGAGGGTGTGTCCACGGAACGTCAGACGCCCGAATAATAGCGACTCGACTCAGTTATGCGTTAGACTAGTTTATAATATTTTAAATCAACACAAAGACAACTAAATGTCATTTGAGATGTTTTTATGTTCTGAATGATGATAATTAATCAAATGGGATTGTCGCTGTTATTCTTATGTTGTCATAAATCGATAAATGAATATAAATTTAAGCCAAAGCACGGAGAATGTATCTAAGATGTATCTCGACTATTATAACCAGAACCTCAGTCCCAGTGTCTGGAGAGACGACGTGAAGGTAATTGTATGTACCCCTTTTCCTTTCGAGTGCTTCTGTGCGTGGTCGGAATATTAAAACGGAGTTCAGGATAAGGGTTAAAATACAGTCATTGCGGAGCTTCTAACTGGTTCATAACTATTACAAATAGCAGTACGAGCGCTCTCTATATAACCGATGTTAGAAAACAAAATATTTCTGATAAACCAAACTCAATGTCATTTTATTGTTTATTGTTATAGCGGCCAGAGTACTCCACACGTTGTGAAAATGTAAAGTGTATATATCTATTACGTTTTAAAAGATGCAAATCCCTATGACTGTTTGACGAACGGAGGTCGTAGTCTAAGTATCAGGGTCGGGTTGGGCACCCTTTGGGTCTGGAAAACCAAAAATACGTAGCTTATAACAAAATGGATTTTTACTAAAATCTCGCCTAAGCTTTGGTTATTAGAACTCACTCTAGTATTGTCTTGAATAAACGCGTGTTTTGTACTTTAGAACTGGACCCCGCAATGTAATCCCGCAGGTGTCGAAAGACGTCTGACAATGCAACAACAATATATAGCTACGATCATCACCAATCCGATTACCAAGCGTGGTGATTACGTCAAATCCTCTTATAATCTATGGGAGACTTATGAAGCCGAATATGCATTGCCATCGGTTCAAATCTTCATATTTTCGGATCTCACAATCACCAGAAAGATTCGCGCAATCGTTGTCTGGCGAGAAGGGATGTATTGTATTATGTCAAAGGCTCAACTCAGGAAATAACATATATGTAAATTCTATTGGAGGGTCGACGCGAAGTTACTTTTATTCAAAGGGCCCAGTCGACAGTACCCCCTTTTACATGCCGACGTATTTTTACTGCGGACACCATGAATACATTGTTTTTCGTTCGACAAATTGTCAATACGCGTGTATATAGATGGCGTAATTTTGTTTTTTTAACCCTTTTTCGGCAAATGGAGTTCGAAAATGAATGTTTGGTTTTAACTTTTTAATGGATTAGGGGTGGTGTAGATCGTAAAGGGTAACGTTATAGGACATTTTTATCTCTATAGGAAAATGTTTTGAAATTGGGTTTCCCATACACATATAATATGGATCAGATTAAGTTTAGGAACACCTCATGTAATCTTGTGTGAGTTATCATAGAATACGACTAGGAACAAAATCAAGAGATTAGCACAATCAGTACGCCAGCGTCGCGATAATGACAAATCAGTTGTGGTATATGAGGTTCATTTCAAGTTTGGGCCTTATTTATTCAGATATTGCAGACTTTTCTTGCTTAGAAGAATGAAATGTCTATGTGTCGTGGTCCAACACGTACATACAAGCATACTGGCAAATAAACTTTTATTTTAAAAGATTTTCTTTTCAGATTTCACGAGCCATCACCTAACAACTTCAGTATTCACGACCAGACCCTACAAAAACATCTTACCGCCGAAAGTAGCTATTCTAAAAAAGATTGTAGCAATTTGGAGGGCCTCTAGCTCAGTATTGAAAGGGTGATCCGTCACGCTATCAATCTTACGACGGTGACAGCTCGCGACAGGTCGGTCGCGGCCATTCGAACACTTCGCGACTAACAAAACGATTCTCGGCCGAAAAGGGGTTCAGTTTCCTGGACGTTTACCGACTCACCAGGTTATTGAAACGTTTAGTGTGAAGGCATAGATTAGATATTGATACAGCATAGTGAAGGTTCGGTTGCTCTTATTTATTTCTCGAGGTAATTTCGAGCTTAATATCAACGTTACCTAATAAATAGGCGATGTATTTTGCAGCTACGTTTTTATGCATGCAAATCGATCGCTAATTAGTTTTAAACGAATATAGCTCTGCAAATAGCGATCGCTATTAAAATAATGAGCGCTTGCAACCGGTCGATTACGGTTATTAATAATATTCGGTTAATTCAGTTCGAAACGAACACTTTGCGACTAACAAAACGACTCTCGGACGAGAAGTGGTTGAGTTTCAGAGACGTTTATGTACGAGTATGTAAATTTGAAGTGCCTTTAATGCTTAGGACAGGTCAGTCGTGGTCATTCAAACACCTCGTGCTCAAACGATTGCTCGACCTAAAAAGGGGTTTAGTTTCCGTTGATTCTTCCGCCATAAGAGTTTATTGAGTATGATCGTTCTATAACTTTTTTGGGGGTATTTTGGAGGTGAACGTACAGAATGTTTCTTTGCAGAAAGTCGATGCTTATATGTGCGATTGTACTACATTATTTGTGTAATGTAGGTGGACGTTTGTTTTATCATTTTTAATATGAGTTATTTTGTTGCTCCAATTTAGCCTTCCTCTTTATAGGATTCAGTTCAAAGGTCATAATATCCTAAGCATTCGCATCCTCACTAAAATTCTGTGTAGGCTTGTTTGTAGTAATCAATTTCTCGTATTTGCGATGAATTTTTGCAACGATGGACCACATATTTGTAAAATAAGCTGATCATTAATTCAGCAAAAACAAACCGAAATTAGTAAACATGAAGCAAATTAATATGTTACAAATGTGTACAAAACAATGTCATAGATTCAATCTAATACTAGCTTGCACATAAAATTACGAGCTAAACTGAAATATTATTGACAATACAATGTGGCAGATAGATTTTTTAAAGCGCATGACGAACAGTGACACTCCTTCACAGATCTGACCACATATCAATGCCAATATGATATATATCAATTTCAAAGAAAGCATCCCCCAAATAAAATAGCACGGAAAAATACAAAAATATAGCCCATTGTTTGACAAAGGAGTCCCGTGAAATCCATCCCTCACAGTAAGCGGCTAGTTCTCCCTTATCGCAATAGAAAAAAAAGGAGAAATCTTAACAAAAGTAGGCATATTTTTGCGGAGAAACGAGAAAAATGCCCCTTATTACACGAGATTGCGGCATGGCCGGACCCGCGGCTGCTCGTCCGAAATAATTTAATCCATGCCCTATGTGCTCAGACATTTTACACTTGAATGCACAATCAATCTATAAACTGTCCTGGTCTAAAGCATGCATGATTTATACTTGTAGCGAGTTTATAAGCGTTTAAAAAGAACTAAGACACCCACTACATTGCCCAAGAAGTGAAAGGCATTTATCCATTATTTTCCTACCCTTTTCAATTATAATATTTTTTAATTTGAAAAGGAGAATCTCTTGAGCCTCTTTAATATATGAACTACCTAACACTAACTTGACATCTATTCCCAATTTTTCCTCCCTAGCAGGTTGAATATTTTGTTCCAATTTAAATGACACCCTATAGAATAACTAAATCGTAAAATCTTAAGAAGATTTGAGGTAACATACACAAAAACTATAGTCAAACTGAGGGCCTCTTCCTTTTTTGAAGTCGGTTGAAAAATGGGTGTAAAATAAAGGTGTCCCCAAGGCTAAATACAGAATTATACTGTTTAAATTTTAACGTCGGTGACAAAAAGTAAATAATAATCATTTATTGCAAAGGCATAAAACCCGAAAAGAAAACCAATTTAACAATAATAATAATTAACAATAGTAAAGCAGCAGTGGATCTATAAATAAGATGAGCGGAAGGTTGTGCGCGTCTGAGCTCACAGGGATGTGTGGGGAAGGCAAGGCACGCCAGCGGGCAACGTTGGCCCACTACAGTTCATACGGTATTTATTACTACGGCCGCAATTGGATTACTTAGGGAAGGCTTTTCATGGAGCTGCGCCTGCGGCCGCGGTCACGGCTTGGGGTAAGAGTTGGTGCGGCTGTGGAATCGGTGTACTAAAGTTTAAAATAAGAATGCTACTATACTATAGGGCTCCGTACTTCAAAAGGAAAAAGGGAAACCTTTTAGGATCATTTTGTTGTCCGTCTGTCTGTTAAGACAATTTTTCTGAGAAACGCATAGAGGTATCAAGTTGAAATTAATATAGAACACGCAATTTTGCAGTCTCTTTGTACTGTGAATAAATCAAGCTTCTAGGTCAACGCATTAAAAGATACATCTGTGTTATTTCGACGAAGAAGGAATCAAAATAGGGTGTAATGACATAGCATCATGCAATTTGGCAAGAAGCAAGTTTTTATAGCACAAGTATAGGAAGAAATCAGAAAAGTATGATTTTTAGGGTTCCGCAGTTAAACTAGGAACCCTTATAGTTTCGCTCTGTCCGTCTGTCCGTTTGTCTATAAATATAATATAATAATTAATAAGTACTTAGACGATGTTTGCAATGAAATTATTGATTTAACTGTTTCAATGGTTCCCTTAAAACAAATTCAAATATTCCTTGTCCAAATTGCAGAGCATCTCCAAATCGCAAATCATTTATAGTGAAATACCGAAAGGCCCTCCTTTCCCTCGTTACGGTCCTCCGACCCTCTAAATATAAAGCCAATAAAGGAAGGGTCGAAGTTCCACAACCGCCGGGAATACTCTCAGAAATGACCGGTGCGACGAGACGATCAATGTCTGCTCGGACCATGACATATCATTAAACATATATTTCTCTAAACAAGTATTTTAGATATTCTAATATATCACTATACATATAAATATAAAACTTATAGATATGATTTTGGTGAGCAAAACATGAAAACGTATCAACCCTAAATGGTATCTACCTAGATAATCTTTGGTCTGGTCAGTGTCTTCTCTATAAAATTGTAAATACTCGGAAAGTACCTCCTTACTTATTTAGAAATGATGTAAAATATACATCATTACTGTCATGCAAATATGCGGGCAGAGAAAGTGAATCAAAATCCTTTATTAACGTGCTGAGTGGGCGGCAAATATGAAAACCTATTGCTAACGTGTTTTTTAATTGTTTGATGACGACAGTGAATGCCATAATAAAAACATAATAAGGTGAAATCCGCAAAATGATACTGGCCGCTTGCTTTTCCCCTAAATTATTAAAAATCGTGTGCGAAACGCTTTCTTTTGTTTAATCTGAATTTTCAAATTACAGCCACTCAAATATGGTTTTGTAGTGATAGTAAAGATTTAATGACACCTATTACCCTTAATTTTCCTTTTAGGTGCAGTATAAAGCATTATGTATCACTCCGGAGCAAGTTACATTCCAAACTCATGTTTACATAGGCACTTGGATTTAGATAATAATAAAAAACACTTTCTTCCCTTAGTGAACAATGTAGTACTATTACCATACTCTACGTTATTAAAGGAATTGATTTCCACATTCCTAATCCAAGTAGTTTGTCAGGGAAGCTTTTAAAATATGCAGATTAAACAGCCTTCAAGGCCTCGGAAGCCTGAGGTCGCGGGTTCGATTCTCGGCAGGGTACCAATGGCATTAGTAAGCCATTGTTTTATTTTCGCCTGGCCAGCTACTTGCACTAGTATTATCCTCCAAGCAACAGTGTTTATTTGGTACCTACAATCAACGACAAAATAGCCGTTTAGTTTCTCAAATTGGGACTACTGGATGAGAACTTCCTCTGCTCATGTTTAACAGCCACTTGCTCACTAGATATCAGTACTTTGTGTATTTGCTCCAATGTCTAACGAAGCCTTTATCCTCTAACAAGCCTATCCACCGATTTCAAGTACAGCTCGACCTTTTTGAAGAACATCATTAATTCCATCGACGTATGTTTTACGAGAGCGTCCTTTAGAGGATTGCTTTCGTTATATTTGCATTAATTTACGAGATTATGTATAAGCAAGCATATACATATAAATTTAGATAGCTCAGACATCCAAGTATCCGGTTTCTGCTGCTTTCTGCTACTTTAAAAGTTCCTAGTTTCTCCGCAGAAATAAGTCATATGGAAAGCCATTCACTATCAAAAAATACTTACTTTCACAGTGACGAACACTCTTTCAAACTCTCATTGCAAAAATCCTCTCTTTCATTTGAAACCGTAAGCCTAAATTGAATATGGTGCTAAATTACAAAATCAATACCAGAAGCTCATTTGCGAAACAAATCGTTAACCCTCTAAATAAACCAGTGTTCTGGCAAAATGGCGCCTATCTCGTTCGCAGCCCATTCATCATCGAAGCTTCAATCTCGAGCTCGTCGGTCGCCTTTCAGAAGCTTTTCAAATGACTCCAGTGCGTAGGTGTGTGTAGCTCACATATAAGTTTAATGTCTACCAATAGATATAGCTTACACGTTACATAATGCATAGTAGTAGCTGTCGTGGTATATAACTCGTACTAAGCCTTTCTCTTCAACCTTTATGTAGCTAATGAATGCAACGCTCTGCCGGCATTTGTATTTATGCAAGTTTATAGTGAACATGCTTTTATACAATTACTTAATTGAATTATATTACTGAATATAATACACACACAAAAAAAACTAAGCAACCATTAAACAAACTTGTTATTACATTACAAGTAAAAATATATAATATCGAAACGTTATGAGCGCGATATGGTACGAAATGTTTTTAGGGTTCCGTATCCAAAGGGTAATCAACGGTACCCTATTGCTAAGACCTCGCTGACCGTGTATCTGTCTGTCACCAGGCTGTATCTCATGAACCGTGTTAGTTAAACAGTTGAAATTTTCACAGATGATGTATTTCTTTTTCCGCTGTATCAACAAACAAAAAAAACAAATACTAAAATAGAATAAAATAAATATTCAAAGGGGCTCCCATACAACAAACGTGTTTTTTTTTGATGTCCGTTTTAACTTATTAGTATTCACAAGTACCAAAACTAAATAGAAGTAACATGTTAGTAAGGCCATCTAACGACGAGTAGCAAAACCTTTTTGCATTTGCTAAGCGATTTATCGGTGCATATTATTAAAAAATCAAGGATTTGTTGCAAATTTGCACATATTGTTGTTGTATATTTTATGTAGAAACATTGGTGCTCTTATGATTTAACAGTATTAAGAAATATTTGGAAAAGCTAGACATTATTAAACCAACTAGAAATTTGTTTCCAACTAAATCGGTAGTTCTATTTGGTTGCTTAGACTTCTGTGAGCGGGCCACTTGACCTACTTGCATTGCGTTTTTGTGATAGCACATGAGAGGCGACAGTCGCTCTTTGATCGTCTGTATTTTGAAACGAGCTCCGTGAGTCATGGAAAGTTAATCGGGAAAGTCAGACGAACGAACGAAATGTCATAATAAAGTATTTCTTCAATTTTAGGGAATTTATATTAATAGATTGTATCTGACGTGGATCAAATTTAGAATTTTGCAAATATTATATTTACTGTTTAGCGTTTGCAATTAACATTGCTATTTTTGTGTCGAAAATTCCTTGAATGAATAAACTAGTCCAAACATTCATTCTGAAATGAATGGAGTAATTCAAAAAGGCATCTTAGCGCATATGATCGAGGCTTTAGAACTTCATTTTCAGTAATATATAGTTCATGTGTCTCTTCCAAGAGTTATTTAAACTCTGTACTGAGTTTCTGAACGCGGCGTGTAATTACCGAGTCATATCGAAGTGTCTGTTAATTACAGACCAGAACTTCAACAACTAGAGTGTGTTATTACTGTAAACACTTACCTGCAGTGTTCACAACTGTTAACTGCTCGTAATGCAATCACGAATGCGAATTTCTCTGTAGAGTTTAGAGGGGTATTAGGATATAATAAGAGTGCAAATTGAGTCGCAAACTGTTGTTTTCAGAGTGTACAAAGTACGCGATGTTGTAATTATAATTTTATATACCCGTAGATATATGTTATACATTATATGTTGCCGGAAAGCAAGTAATGTAATTTATAAAGGCCCTTTAAATAACAACTATAAACCCGCATGTAACATATAAACCCAAAGAGGTTTCAGTGTAGGTCATCATCAACAGACGGGAAACGTCCACTGCTGGACATAGGCAGCCTCCATTGTATGCCACATTGACCGGTCCCGAGTCACTTGCATATATCGACTCCCCGCGACCTTTACTAGGTCGTCGGTCCAACCAGTAGGGGGACGGCGTTTCCCGGTATCTGTCCCCACTGTCCCCCCAAAACTCTTTCTCCCCACCAGTTATTCTTTCTCCCCATCAGTTATCCATTCTCCGATATCGGTGACCTTCGTTCGCCTACTGATTTACTCATTCCGGATTTTATCTCGTAATTCCAAGCATAGCTCGTTCCATAGCTCACTGAGTGACTTCGACCTTGTTTATTCGTCCACTGTTCAGGATCACGTTTCGATTCCGTATGTCATCACTGGCAACACGCTCTGGATTATTTAGTTAACTATATTAATATTTTAAGGATGTGGTTGCTGACGCCGAACTTCTTGGTTAAATATTCTATTTTGTCTTTAAAGCTTTTATTCTTTTGTTATTTACGTTTTGTTTTGTTTTCATGTAATAAATTGATGGATTCCAAAATAGTTGTTAAATTTTATCTTTTATCGCCCGTAAATAATAGATGGTTAGAAGCTATGGTTAAGGGACTATGTATTTTATTTTTTGTAAAAACTCTTATAAAGAGGGATAAAGAAGAATCCACCGTGGACTTCAATATTATACAAATTGAAGTGCTCAGGAAACATTAAAGCCGTCAGGGAATTCCACTCCTTCACAACAACAATAAACGAAAAAAATACACGATGAAACGATTCCACTCTATATTCAACTGTTACCCCGCTGTTCTTATGCTTGGCCAATTCTAAATTCTAATTCTAAATCAGGTCGCGTAATTTGTACGCAGGCTCACCGAAATGCAACCTGTAGCAGACTGAAAGTCTAGCTATTTTCTGTCTGCATTCCAGACTCTACAGTCATTACAAACATTCGTGTGTGAACGATGTTTTTGTCATAACTTAAATAATTCAGTCACAAATATTTAGTTTCAGTTATTGTTTAGAGATGCTTTCCGGAGCCCGGAAGGAACGGATGGAACCGGGTGAACCGGATCCAAGCATCCCTCATAGCCGGGTATTATTTTTCCGGGAATGGGAAATTGAATACGCCTCGGGAGAAATTTATTTGTGGACTCCTGTAGCAAATATACGGGGGCATAGGTGTGCGAGCTCGGCAGACCGGGCGGGAGTTGTAAATACAAGGTTTGCAGAGACGTGCACGTAGCGTGGTGCCCTTCGATATTGTTATTTACGTATCCATTATATGTATATATGTATATTACGTATACATTGTTACGAGGGTAGCCCTCAGTCACTGTTTATTACAGTGTCCTTCTATTTTCATTTATTTGCAGGGATACAATTACAACTCTTGTTGTACCACAGCCCTGATAATAGTAAATAGTCGCTCCGCACACTACGTCATCGTCATCTGTTGACACGCTTTTAGTATCTTGATGTGTATGTATGTTATTGTTTTGTTTTAGGGTCCCAAACATTTCACGAAAAAATATCGGTCTATTAAATTTAAATATTTCTCTGTTTCACAGAAATCATCACATGAGCTGAAGAAAAACTTAGTTACGCGGTCAGTACTAGGGTCATGAATATGAACTTTATTTTAATGTATACATTACAACGTATATATATCCGACTCGCACTTGGCAGGAGTACAAAAATTACTACCCACTTTTGTACCATGTCATATTCGCCTTTCATTATCATTTCCCATAACACCCTGCAAAGGAACAAGGAAGGGTGAATGTGACATGGTACAGCAGTAGGTATATTTTTGTACTCGAGTTTATAACAGAAGGTCTTTGTTAGAAGGTTATTTCATATCATATCCAGCATTTTAAACAGACGGGTTGGTGGCCATGGTTCTTACCTTAAAAATGTATATTGGTTTTATGGTCAAAGCTAAAACCACAAATGTTTGGAATAAATAAGTAAACATAAATGGGAATTCGTTGCGACAATTTTACTAAAGAAACGTTGAAATGTAAATCTCTCCATTTTCAATTTACGGTGCGTGGATTAACGGGGTATTAGCACCGTTTCCAATGCGGTGAGAAAATCATTTACATTCGCCTGTGACCCGTTTTATTTAATATTTCAACAACTTCAGATAATTATTTAAAGTTTTCTTTTGTAAGTCTAAAATAAAGACTGGTGCTGATTATACGGCTGATCAGACTTAACTTAATGCTTAACTTCTGCTTTTCTAAAGATCGCTACAAAGACTGCTTAAGTGCGATTTGCAAAATTATCGCACTTTTTCTGTATAACTTATTGCAGATTTTGTTGCCTGAAACAATTTTTTCGCAGTCTCTTTTTTTGAATTGTTGAATTCGTTTTCAGTTCATTTGAATCCTTATAAAGAAATACCACCAAATCACTTGGGACTTAAAAGTATTGTGGATTCTATTTACCCTTGCTTATTATCTAATGTAATAAATAACAAGTCGACGCGTTAAAGTCTACTTTTATGAAGGCAAATTTAAGACTTATATTTAAAGGTTTTCTCATGAATGCGATTGTCAGAACTTTACCAAATTGAAATGGGGCCACACGGGAAGCACCAACTTTCAACACACACACACAACAATAAAAAAAGAATTATCGAAATAGGTTCAGCAAGTCAAAAGTTCTGAGGTGACAACCATTAAAAATATCACAGGATCCGTGGCCTAGTTGGCAGGTGAACTCATAGTCAGGGGATCGATTTCCAGTGTGTCGTATCTGTTATACTCGGTTTTATTGGTGGTTAGCTACCACCACGTTATCTAAGTCTGTTGCCAAACATCTATGTAATAGTCCTTACTAATATTAAAAGAGAAAGTGAGTTTGTTAGTTTATTTGATCGTCCTTTCTTCCCGTTGTCAGAATGACTTATTTTTTTATAAGGATAATTGAAGGTCTGTACAAGGACATATATTAATTTTTATCCCGATCGAACCACTAGTTCCCGTTGAATACTTTCCGGGGCCTACGCGGACGAGGTCGCAGGCAAGAGCTAGTGAAAGATAAAATTTCCAGCGCCCTATTAACTCGAGACTTGTAGTTCAAGAATTATATCCAACATCCTTATCAGTAAAATGAGGGTTAAGTAAACCAATTGTGCATGGTAAGTCTGCTTTAGGAACTGTTATTCATTTATTGACTCGGAAATAAGATAGGGTCGGTGTAGTTCCTTGTTTAGTGGCCTGAAACTAAGGTCTACAACACGAAGCTTACGCTGAAATAATGTTCGATATCATCAGGTCTTTCCTAGGCATTCTAGGGATATTCCCGAAGTTTCCTGGAAAAAATGCCCAACTGAATAGTCCGTGGCAAACATTTACGGTGGCGTCTATAAATTTTATTACCGGACATTTCAGTGCAGCGGAAGGAATACGGCCCTAATAAATTTTATTAGTATTGGACCGGCTGCATAGCCACTAGTGACTTTGTACCTGGTTGATTGGTTCGTTCCTGCCGTCTATAGAAAAAGTTATTAAATTAGTTTTATCGTCTTAATAATTCATACGATTGCGGCGATCTGAAGACGTCTATAACAATTATAGATTGTAAAAGCGATCTTCGCGGAGAGTCATATGGAAGTGGTTTGGGATCGGTCAGTGTGGCATACCATGGAGGAGACCTATATCCAGTAGTGGACGTTTCGCTGATGATGATGATAAAAGCGAACTCAGTACTGACTTACTAATCATACGGAATTAAGTAGCGCTCGAGAACAAGGATAGCTTTATATGACGGATGCATATTGAAGGTTATCTTTTGTGACACCTCGTCACATATGCGATGTATATTAAAAGCAGTGATGGAAAACTCACATTTACAAGATTGCGCATAAAGACAGCATAATATTTTATTAACAGTGACGTAACCTATTATTATTATATTAAGAACATAAATGCACTGTTTAAGACATTTCTTCCTAATTCCACAGCTTTCCGGGGAAAACCAGCTCTATGTAGTTATGAGGAGCTAAAACTCTAAAGTGTAAGATGCTAACATCACCATCAGACAGAAAAGTGCACAGCTAAACACCACTATACAGATAGGCTCGCCGAATGACCTCGCCTGTACCTCCGCATAGCTTAGCATGCGGAAGTGGTGATTGCAGTACGATTTCAGTGGTACACAAAAGGACGCTGCTGGTCGTACCATTAAACATTCCCTTAGTCGTTCTACAATACATCCGAGGCAAGACTGGCGGTGATTATAAATCATTATCACAAAACCACTTGATATCTTTGCCCACTTCGTCCGCGTGGCCTTCAGTAATTATCCCGCGGGAACTACTCGTCTAATTTTTTTAAAATAAATATACAAAGTTAATACATGTAAGTATACCATTACCCAAAAAAAGCACCACCTAACACACACACACACACACACACACCACACACATTCTTACTCACTACTTCATTCATCATATAGACTAGATATAGTATACAAACATATATATATTATATATATATATATATATATATAAGTTATTTTATATTATTAGCTGTAATATGTTTATACTTTGCTCTAAAGCGCCGTGGGTGAGAGCCTGGTGTCCTGTAACACAGGGTCACACCTATCTCAGGCACCAGTCTCTCACAGGTACACCTACCTTATAGGACTTATGTTGTCTATTATTTATTTTATATATATGGTGTCACTGTGAGATAAAATAAATAAACATTTTATTATTATTATTATAATTAGGACTAAAAGTAGTCAATGTCCTTTTTCGGCTCTTTAACTATTCTTATACAAAAGTCATTCTGACCCTACTTTACGTCGCTAAGGAAGGACAAATAAACAAACTCCCATCCGCATTTATAATATTAGTAAATATTAAAGTCCCGTTCTATGTGAACTTATATGAACGTGTGTATATGGGTGTATTTTCAAAAATATATCCGTTTATTAACTTAGTTATTTGTTGTTAGCGCATCGCGGTACGTGTTCCCGGCGTAGTGCATGTTCTGTATTCTAGACAAACATTGCACGCGCCCCCCGAGGCAGCTGATTGAAATATTCTCCGTCTAGATGTAGTCTAGGCTAAACGTAGACCGAAACTAAACTACCGTCTAGTGGCACTACCGACCGCTCGCTCCGCGTACCGCCCCGGAAACCATCTGAGAAACTAGTTTAACTTGGTCTTTGTTAGATTCTCTCCAACTTTTACACGTCAGAGATTTAATAAGGTTTTTCTTGAGGTCGAGAAAGCCTTATTCTCGGGTAGAAGTAGATAGAAGAGAGTGAATGACAAAAGGTGACAAGAACAGACCCAGTATTTCAATTTAACCTTTGGAACATTATTGAAGGCTTTCTTTTTGCCGTCTTTCCGACATCTTCAACAATATTCGTCATATTTCAACCAATTTACACAAAACCTTAACTGTATACCTAAACCTTACCTACATGAAAGTTCGTTCAGTATTTTTTTAAATCATCGCGAACAGACAGATATATACAGACTCGGTGGGGTACTTTGTATTGCTTGGAAGATATCATTAGAACTGGAAAATTATATGCCAGAAATCGTTGTAGTGCTATGTTAGTTTTTGTTACTGAAATACCAGATGTTGCTGCTGATGTTTAAGCTTTAAGGCTATTTATATTTGACTGGAATAGACTTGATCTAATTTATTTGTAATTTGTCGCTTGCCCTAGGTAAGAAGGAAGGAAATTCTTTCAAAAAATATAGTAACCTTAGGCCAATTAGGCCTTGTTTCTCACCTAATATGTGTCATTTGGATTTTTATGTTCACAATAAATAATTATATTAAAACAGCTCTAAATCTGGAAGTGGAATTCCATCACCGCCATACCATTTATAATTAGTTCTATCTAAACCTTTTCATCAATTGAAAGCACTCAGTTAACTCGGCACCATCTGGTAACGACATGATCGTCCATGATAAGGACCTCATTTGGCAAGCAGTCAATTACGAGTCTCTCGGCTCTCTCATTTTCACGCCTCCAGCTTTGTGCCCACTTTTAAATCAGCAAATCAACGTGTCACAGACGGCAGGAAATTCTGATTGCTATCGTGTCTAGCATGAATTAATCGAAGTGGACGCTTCAAGTAAATTGCTGACCATTGATAAAATCTTTCAAAATAAATAGTTGCCATCTGCAACTATTTATGGTTATTTATTTGGTTTATGCGAAGAAAATGACCCGTATTTTTCTCTTTACTGGAACAATTTTGATAAAAACATAACGATACTTTTCGATGAAAATGACGAAGCCCGTGTATCTCAAAGAATTATTAAACTAAATTAAAATATATATTCTTATGGTACCCATATACATGTACATTAGGATGAATTTGTTTCCTCTAGACTGGCGGGAGGTGTGAGTGTGTGGGTTTTCGTTGAATAGATTTGTAGTATCACACGAGTGACGTCATCTGCGTGTTTTTATAATATAACGGTTTTCTCCTAAATGACTATCGAGAAAATTATCTCAAATTTTCGAATTAGGTCAATTTAATATTTTGCAATGTTGTCCATTGTGTAGAACTAACAATTCACTTATGTACACATGCATTAAAAGGATAACACTAAAATTCTCTAGATGCTTCTGATTATTATGTAACATACGGATTTCACGCTAAAATTCACTAAATATGGTAATACAACTTTTATTCTCAAAAGTACCCTTATCGTACCAATTTCTTTTACGCACCACAAGGATTCATTTTCTCCGCCGAAATTAAACCATTTGCCTTACACTTGTAAAAAGCCGTAAATTCTTATGAAAGTTTTGTGAAGTGATTCTCCAAATTGTCTGCAATGAAGTACGAAATGAAATAGCCAGCAGGTGGAGCATAATGCAATGAGATACTCGTAAATCATCTAGCAAGACAGTATTATCCAGCAAGATTGCTCCAAGCGGAACTAGTAAATTATAATTAAACAAATGTATTGTAATATCACTCTTCTACCAATGTACCTCTTGAATAATATACGAAGTATGACTCTAACATTTGTGTATATTCGCCGTGTAATAATGGTCTTGGAACACAAACATCGGTGTTCCCATATCTCGTGACTAAAGGAAAACCATATAAGGTTGAATGTAATTCAAGTTATTGTAAGAAATATAAAAAATTGTTTGCAGTGCTTTACTAAAGACCTGTATAATTATTGTATTATGATACAACTATAGAATTACATAATGTAGAACTTTCAGAGACGTCTGATATTTGAGTATTTAAATGACCCCATAGATGCCGCGGCTCGAAATTAATATGTCAAAAATCATCATGGCAGTCCACACCTGCCCAAAAAGTATTGTTAAAAACGTTGATAGATTTATTTACACAGCAGTTATATTCTTTCTCTCTCATAACTCCTTGTTTTAAATTCAATGGAAAAATATACATTTTGTACTTAAATTGATCTCTCATTGCATTCGTAACTTGTTTGTTTTATCTAAAACCCATTACGGTATGAATAGTAGGCAATTTAACTGAAATCTCGCCTGAGGTTTGTTCAAAATGAAAGGACTACTCGTTAAGTACTTGAAACGTATATCCAGGTAGAATAAACATTCTTTAGATATAATTCAGAATCAAATCCCTCGGGATTTATTCCTGAATTCATACGTCTAGGATAGGCCGGTTCGTTTCATTACGCCAGTCTTATATAAACAGATTTGTTATTCACAAATGAAACAGGCACTCCTTTGTCCCTATTGGTAATTTAATTTACCTGCCTTCGTGGCCCTTCGTTTGGAACAAAGAAACCCAAATCAAATCGCGTTCACAGCTGCTTTATTATTTATTTCTTCACTCCCAGACTGGAGGAAAACATTCCGCATTGGCAACACTTTTAGCTGGCAACTCTTTTATTTCTAGGGCTGTAATGCGGTCGGACAACGGTAGGTTATTAAAATTGAGGAAAAATTGAACGTAACCTGCGGATTATTACGGATGACAATATCATCCGTTGGCATCCACTTGAAAAGGACACTTTAAACCGCCTCTTTGGCCTATTGCCTATACACAGTTGGACTCACAATCTAGAGGTTCCGGGTTCAATTCCCTTCGGAGCTATCTATCTGCTCTGTTTGCAGTGATATGGTATTTTCTCAGTCTGCCTGACTAGCTACCAGCATAATACTTAATTCTACCGTCAAACACCATGTCGTCCCATCATAAATTAAATATTTACGTTTACTGGAAAATATATAGACAAGTTGCCCAGAGAAAATATTGGAATTAGGACAGGACTACATCGGCAGGTCAACTAGTAAATACAAATAAATTAAATATTATATACAATTCAGTTAACCATATATTTTGGAACATTAAATGTTTACAAAGTGCCTCCTAATGTTAAGTTGAAATGGTATAAATAGGGTAAATGAAAGGCAAAACCTTCCCTAAACGGGTTCCAGAAAAACATGCTTAATTTTATTTCTTCATTGGATTGGCTTCTTCCCGCACTATCCCATAAACTTACTTTTACGCCCTCGTTATTTGATTCCTGGCGCTTAGGGGTTCCACAATTAGACAAACCTTATAAGGATTCGCAAACTAAATAGTATAAATTAATTACTTATTATAGTAAATCTTCATTTGTTTGTCTGTATATCCATCGGCCATAGCTGCTAGCCGTATCTACACTACACTACGAATGCTATCGATTTGGAATAGTTTAAAATATGCTTGCCCATCTTAATTGGAAACAAAAGAATTTTAAAAATACATAGTTATATTGTCTGCGTAAGTTTGGACTGCGATTCACTAAGGTCAAAATCCTTACAACCATATGGTTGACTCTGCTGACGGCATATCTTGTTCTCTAGGCTACAATGATCAAAATTGCATGCTATCATCAAAGCCACCCGTGAGTCTTGTTGTAAGAACGTGTGTCCTTAGTGAATTACACCCTTGGAGGAAAATGCGGTGTCATGTTGTGTATTATATGAGAGGGTTTAATTTATGACGAAAACTCTAGACGTAAATACATTTAAAAAAATTCATACAAAAATTCGGGTAAATTAGTTATTAGAGATTTTTGTGAATAAACAGCTAATACATTTTTTATAATCTGCAAAATATTTTAGCAAAGCAAAACAAAATTTCAGACACATACCTAGTTATTCAGTCTCAATAATGAAGTTTCTTATGAGCTATGTATGATACATATAAATATTCATAGAGCATAAATCAGGAGGCTCTGAACTCTCAGTGTGTGAGTCCGAATCGCACTTGGACGGTATTTTTCTGTATTTCTACAAGAATGTAACTCTTTTGTTGGGGGAAAAAACTGCCAAGTTACTTCCCTATTGTTGGAACAAATTACGCAACTAAGTAAATTAAGTGCCGAGTCGTGTGAGAGGAAACGCGCTTTAATGTCATGTCCATAACTCACTTGAAAGGAGTACTTTGTCATTACCATGATATATAGAGTTTGCCAGTATGGCTGCTTCCTGACGAGCTGGTCGTATTGAAGTTTAGTACACACTGGTTCGTATGCTAACAAAGGGCGACCGCGTAACGGCAAACGTGTACCGGACCGACCCACCACCAGACGGACTGACAACCTCGTAAAAGTCAGTTGATGTTTACCGGATAATATGAATTAGAGTTTACATTCAGAGCTATGCTTGCCACAATGGCGCCCAACTCGAGGTGTCCGATTTGTGATATGTAGATTATTTATGTCATTTCTACTGTACTTTTTAATTCCGACGAGTGTTAGGCTAGACAAGGTTCTCCAAGAATTATATTAATTTACATTTGTATAAGATTTTCGTAAATATATTAATAAGCAATGCTGAGTCCAATGGGGAGTAAAGGTTCTCGAGTCCCGTCCCCCGACTAGATGGATCGACGATCTGGTTAGAATCGCGAGGGGTCGCTAAATGCAGGTGACTCGGGACCGGTCGGTGTGGCGTACCATGAAGGACGCCTATGTCCAGCAGTGGACGTTTCCTGGCTGATGATGATGATGAGTCCAGTCCAGCAAATGTAACAATTAGAAAGTGTCTAGTTGAATGAAAGACTACATATAGCTACACTTCTATTGCAAATTACAAGGTCCTATCATGTCTTACTACCACGTGATAAGGCCAAGCGCAGACTGCCAGGAAGTTGACAAGACGTAGAACCGACCTATATATCAAGAAAATGTACCAGCTCAGTGTCTCCCGACCTTGACACGGGTCAATGCCGCATTGTGATCCCCCGAACCCGGCACAACTGCAGCACATGAAACATTCAGGCACGGCTCAGCGCCGCGCCGCCCGCGCCTCCCAAACTCACCCGCTCTATGTACTCTGAGACCCCGCGCCGCAACACTGCCGCAAACAGGTTAAGTAAGTACAAGGTCTTCATACTTTTGATGTCAATTAAGTTTGGAATGTGGATTTTGATTGCGTGGGAAAGTTTTTTGTGATAATTTTTTTTACAAACAGGTAACAGTCTTTTTCTTTGTTTAAGGAATATTTACCGTTGCAGTAAAACGTAGGTATGTTTTTAGCTAAATTAGCTAAACTTTGAAATCTGTAATAGTCCGTTTTATAATCATCATCGCCAGCTGCATAGGTCCAATCTTTGACTGAAGTGTCTGTTTTATTTAACTAAGCATAAGAGGAGTCTAAAATGAACAATACAAACAAATCTCAAAGTAGAACTCGTTTAATTTAGAATACAAAGACTGTTTTAAAGTATCCAACCTCAGATTTGATGTACCTTTTATTCATATATTTTACTCTATTCTAGTTACAATTTCAGTGGCATGTAAAAACCATATCGCAAAATTACTCTTTTCAGTGGTCAGCTAAGCACCGAGTGGTTGAGCGAGCACAATGCTATACAAACAATAGTCGACCTGAATCTGAGCTTTTATGTTCCGTGCCTTATTTTACATAATACAGCGAAATTCCCGAGCACACTGGAGATTGGATTCCCATTCAACGAGCGATTGAAATCGTTCGGATCAACTTTAGCGTTACTTAACAAATTGGCGCCCAACGCGGCGCCGAACAATTGTTGCTTTCAATAAACAGTTTCAATAGGAACCGATTCATAACAATAAATCCGGGCAAGGATTTTGACAATTAACAACTTTTAACGACAAATTACTATTAATAGTCCACCAAGCGCTATTGGCGCCCAATCTGGGGCGTTTTATTACATTGCTGATATTTTTTGTCGTGATTTGCTTTTTCGGTTGTTTTATTTACTGTATTAGTATTACGTTGAGTGATCGCTAGTTTAGGAGGAGAAAACATTCACAGTCATCCGAAAACTGGAAAATGTCTACTAGTGATGATTGACTTCCATGTTACATCAAACAATAAAAAACAGGAACAACAAATTCAATTTTCTTATACACTACACGACTTAGCAATAAAAGAAAAACGAAAAAGTTGAAAGTATTACCTAATTCTCAACCAACGCCGAAAAACCGCCAATAGTTCGTTAAACCTCCCGAGATTATCCACTTTTCAAAATTGTTTCACATAATGACATCGCTTGAATAAACAACCGCCCCTTGACCTTTATTTTCCGCAATGCGAACATAGTTCGAATACGCAAACGAATTTCACGACCACAGCTCTAGAATTAATGCGTTCATTCATTAAACTTCTCAGTTTAACAACTAGACGCCTACACAGCGAAAAATAAATGAAGACTTCAGTACATAATATCCGTTCTTTTAATATTAAGCGTCCACATGTGCACTCAGATTCGTTTCACTGTTGAAGGCCGGTAGTAATTGAGGGCGTTTGTGGGTAGTTTTTAAGTCCCGCAGGTAGCTGTTTAGTTTATGCGCGGCAGTCACGCGATGCGGACGTCTCGGACTGTTTGGTTTATTGACTTACTGAGTTAAACTGTGGCCTTTATAGCGTTCTGAAAGTGGTAAATATTGTATACAGAGTATTGTGGTGATTTGATTGGGATATTGTAAAGAATATCATAATTTATAAGAATGTATCACCGTTTGCAAATAAAATGATTGAATTATTTAATAGAAGACTTTTCATAACTTCCCACTGATGTAGCATCTTATTAGAATAACTCAATCTGTAGTAGAAAGTAAGTACTTACAAAGCTAATAAGATATTACTAACAGAAATAGATCATAGTTGTCTAAAAATGTAATAAATAAAGTTTATGCTGAAAAGTTTATAAACTTTTATTATTAACTTACATATCACTATTAATGTAAAAATTGATTAGTCAGATAAAATATTGCGATTAGTATGTATTTTTTATGTCACTGTTTATTTTATTTAATATATTTAGTTTGCTAGACGATTTAAAAACAACAACATCACTGTTAAAAACATCATCATTTGACAACTCATAATATGCCATTGAGTATTTTTTTTGCTACCCTGAAGCCAATGACTTGCTATAAATGCGATTATATGAGCTTATGTTTGTTCACAAATATAATTCTATCACATTTACTACTCTCCGCAACAAAACAAATATAATGTACGTTACTTTCCAAGCCAATGCTACACTAATGGGTTTTATTGTTTCTGATTAATGGTGTTTTGTTCCTCAGCCTTTTACTGACGAATTTATTCTTAAAGCTAATTTTAATTTCGAACAGTAATAGAGATTGTGGTCAAGCGATAGACTATGCTATAAAAATAGCGTTTGAAATTGATAATTAGCTTTGCTTGCAACAATACGGGATCATCATCACGAACATGTTAAGTTTTTCGTGCAAGTGTCATAAAAACCTTTTCGACCTTTATTGTTCCCGTAGAGGCGGAATTTCTAAATACCCTTCCTATACATGTCATTCGTAGACATGATATTTTTATTTATTTCAATGAACTGTTAGCAGCATTCACCAGCGAACTATATCTTCCTGCAATCACCAAACATATTAAATATGGCAAATTCCCTTACAGACAGCAAGTTCTTCGTGTTGATAATCAGAAAATAAATACATTTTTGGTGTTTCTGACTGACAGAAATAATTTTAATTGCAGGTTACTTGGCCTTCATCTCATGTGGTGTTTCAAGTGACGGTACGGCCACATTTTTCAAATTAACGAGGCATTTGGCCATCTTGAGCTCATGAAGAGTACGGTGGTGGTTTCTTCGCATTTCTTCATCACAAAGCAACGCCGTAAGCCGAGGACGAGGCCGAGCGGGCGCCCTTCGGCCTGTTGCTAGTAATAACTGTACTGGTTGAGCGCCTTCCGCGCTCGCCATTGTCCGGGTGAAGCTGTAGAGGTCACAGCATCAAGTCCATTCGAAAAAAGAAACAACTGAACTAAATGATTAAAATTAATACATTTAATTACAAAACCCTCAGCATTTGCAATGCGGGAATAAATAGAAGAACAGATGGTCATAATGCCACAAACCCAAAACATAAATTCATCGGAAATTTGGGCATTTACTCGTATATATGAGACTGCGAGAATTAATGCAGCCCGAAATTCATTCCGCAGAGAGATAAATTGTAAACTATTGCGGTGCAAATTGCAGCGTCGGCGCCATGTCAGAGTACTGACAGGACGCGAGGGGTGCTTCTAGTGGTATATGCTAATAGATAAAAGCCGTGGCCTTGGATTGTCCAAACTTATGCCATGCCTTCGGTTCGATTCCTAGTTTGGAGTATCAGATACTCGGTTTGGTTGGTAGTAGAGCAGTTTTATATGTCCGCTCGACCAGGTAAGACCATAGTGTTACACCTACACTTCCGTTTGACCACAATTTCATCTAATGTTAGGCGACGATGTGATCTAGGATGGTTCACGGGTGCCTAGAAATAGCCTATTTCCTATTTCTGATCTTGAAGATATCCAGGTTGTAGAGCTAAAAGCCGGCAGGGAACTCCACTCCTTAGCTGTACGCATAATGAATGATGAAGCGAAACGCTTAGTGCAAAATGTCAATCAAGTAGGGGTTTGACCGGTTGTAAAAAGTTTTAAAAAACACATGAAATGATGATTGATGTGGGCTATTGATGATAATTACTACCATCACATGTAAGTCCGCGGGTGTCATAAAAGGTGACTAAGAAGATAGGCAGCAACATATACTTACAATAACATCTTACTGCGATCACAAAGCCTGGTAATTATGTCAAATCACGTCATGGAAAGTCTCTAGAGGCGAACTGTCATGGAGGCTCAAGTCCAACAAGCAAACGATTATTATGATGATGTCAATTGCTAGTCTTGAAGTTACAGTAAATCCATACGTTGTCTTCTCTTCGGACGCAGACCATGACTACGAGAAAGTCCCAGGTGACATGCACCCACATTGAAATCTAACAACGTTCACCCCGCTGTCACCTTGCTTGCAAGTTTCCTCATAAAAAGCTGATTTACCGTGGTGAAGCGTGGGAGGTTCGTACTCCGTGGATTTTCGCGGACACACGGTGGGCGCCAATTAGTAAACCCGACAGACGAATTGAAAGGAACGTTCATATTATATCGCTCAAGTAAGTACAAACAACGTATGCATTAAGTATTAAGTATTTATAAATCACACTGATATACTAAATATGAAGGTGACTTTGTTTGTTTATTTATTACAGATTAGCGCCACAAACATTCGTGATGAAATTTAGATGCACGCAGCTTATGCCACGGAAAAGAAAAGCTACATTTATCCCCAGTTTATCATTATTATTAGACGACCCCCGTGCAATGATTTTAGTAGACCATGCAAACATAATTCTCGACCCCCAAAAGAAGACAAAAGCATCACTTGTAGCCCTGTTGAAAGATAACCACTAATTGAATTTAGCCTTTCAACGTTTGCACAAAAGCGGCAGCTTCGTCGGCAATTTAAAGCCGTAGATAACAGCGCCGGATGTCAGACAGGTGTTTGATGGTATCGCCCCTTCGACGCTTCCTATTTCCGGCTACCTTTGTGCTGTACCTCGCTGACACTTTGTGTCGGCGATTGGGAATCTCTATGGAATGTTGAACTTAGACCGTGAGGTTAAGAATAGGATCACCCGCGGGTGTCATTGAAGGCGACTAAAGGAGTTAGGAGTTGGACAACACCAACATCTTAGACGCGAAAATAATATTTCATCCCCACGTTACGTGTATCACATTACAGTTACAGCTTCCTAATAGCAAGAGTATCTGAGCTATGCCGTGGACAGACCGACGGACGGACTGAGCGAAACTATAAGGGCTCCTTGTTTGACCCATTCATTCAATTCAATTATTTTATTAATAGAGATGTACGCAAAAGATGTATACGTCATTTTTTTAACTGACTTCAAATGCGATAACTCCGCCAATTATCAATCGATTTTTTGACTTTTTGTTTGGTAGAGCATAGACGGACGATATAAATTTTTGAGAAAATCAACAAAAACCAAATATGACAATTCTATCTCTACTGGTGAACATTTTAGGGGATGAATTCTGTAGACTTTTAGGACAGTTGAAGACGGTTTCTAGTTCTTTTTGAACGCGTTAATTATTGAATTCGTAATCAGAATTTCTAGATACAGGTGTAGATAAAATGATTCACTTGAGTTGGTACCTATATAACACGAACGAACATTCGGGAAAAGATGCATTAATTACGGTCGCATCTGACCGCACCTGGGCTTCCTCAATTAATAAACCTCGGAGATAATAAACGCTCCGAGTCAAGTGGATGAATCGATGATAAACTAATATTAATTTATTCACTGACAAGTATGAAATATTGACTTTATTCAGAATTTGTAACGAATCTGTAGGGTTGCCAGGCAGATTTGAATAAATGCGGAAATTGAAACAGAGTTACAAAGTAAATCCGAAATCAATTGAAATGAATGAGCACAGGCCCAATAACAAAAGGGGTTATTGAAATATACATTTCTTAAGTAATAAACCGTTACTGTAGTAATCATGCATATATGATATACCTACTTATGCTTGTAGGTCACTCATTTGCGTTCATGGTAACTTTTTCTTTAGTAGTTCTAGTACATCTATTCTATGGCTTGAATAGACGTAATTACCCTTTACACCTCTATCATCCTTAAGCTGTTTGCTTTTTTAGACTTTGGGATTAATGTCCCGTTCTTACCCCTTTACTGTGCCGGATATACAAGCTCAATCAGAGAGCAATGGAACGGGCTATGTTCGGAATTTCTCCACGTGATAAAATTCGGAATGAGGAAATCCGTAGACGAACAAGGGTCACCGACATTGTTCAACGAGTCAGTGAGCTGAAGTGGAAATGGACAAGCCACATTGCCTGAAGAGCCCATAACCGGTAGGCAGTAAAAGCTATCGAGTGGCGACCACGTATCGGGAAGCGTGTACCGGGCCGTCCCCCTACTAGATGGACCAATGACCTGGTTAAGGTCACGGGGAGACGCTGGATGCAAGTGGCTCGGGACTGGTCAATGTGGCATACCATGAAGGAGGCCTATGTCCAGCAGTGGACGTTTCCCGGCTGATGATGATGACCCGCTCTTAAGAAAAGGAAACTTAATAGATGGACAGACGGACGGACAATAAAGTTATTCTTTATGAGTGGAGTTCTTTTTTTACTTTTAAAATAATACAAAGCTAATGGCAATATTTCTGAATTTCATTTCAAATGTAATTGAAATAAATATGTCTTTCCTTTTACAGCCCCGGCTCTTACATTGTAATAAATAAATCGGCCGACGCGACGACAAAATTCAATATTCATTCTGTTATTTTTCCGGAAGGAAAACGGATTTCCGGCTTCGTACAGACTTAGCAAAGAGACCGACAGCTCTATTCATTTACCCAGGCCGTGAAGATTATCAGAGACGGTTCTAGACGTTTGTGGGAAGATGAAAAGTGCAACACGGTAAGATTAAAATCACTAGCACTAGATTAAAATTACATGGAGAATACTATTTCTTGCAATAAAACATACGAGCAAATAACAAGCGCAATAAAAATCACTTCCTCATTGTTATCGCGCTAAAACCATTAAACAAGGCTAAAAGACATTCGTTTAGTATCACCGACTAGTAAATTGTTTTGATAGCGCTCACTATTGTAGCTCGCTCGTGAATAAAAGGATCGAGTGAAATAAAGTTAAAATTGAAAGTAAACTCGGCGGTAAGCTGGGTCTGACCGGGTGAACGGTGGACAGTGGGTGGATGGTTCCAAGTCGGGTTTACGACGCGACATAGGTTTGGAGTTGATACAATGTGATACAAGGTTGATGTAATGCATTTGTATTTAATTTATTCAAGGAGAAAGGGCGGCATATCAAGCGATGGGAAGGATGACCTACCAAAAGGATGAAGAAGACTAGCTCGTGACAGACATGAGTGGAAAAAACTAGGGGAGGCCTATGTCATAGGACCTGCCTAGCAAATGGGTGCTAAAATTTGTAAATTTAATTTAGCTTTAGTAATTAAATCTAATATATAAGTTAAACTGTACAAGATTGGTCAGCGAATAAAGTTTGATTTATTTATTTTTGATTTGATTTTTGATATTCAAGAAGATCTTACACAGAAAATACAATAGTCTCCCGCAAGCATGTTTTTTTTTATTGAAGATAGACCAACACTTGACTTCAATCTCACCTGATGGTAAGTGACGATGAGGTCGACGATGTTACGTGTTGGTCTAGATGGTAATTAAAAAGTATAATTAAAAATAAACAAAGCAGCATTCAGATCAAGAAAACTCTAAAACGCCTAACCACCAATCACAACGAGTACCAGATGAGATTCTAAATAAACACCTCTAAAAGCGTCTGTCACTTATAGTGAATTTAACTGTGTAGCCACTACTAGAATCCGCAGGCGACTTTTTATGTTTTTATCTAAAACAAAAGAATACCTATATATATAAAAGGATAGTGAGACGTACCCGTATTGAGCTGTCAATATTTACTGCAGGTTTGTAGAACGCGCCCAGGGATTCTACAGTCTAGCCTAGCTCAAGCGCTTAGCTTCAGATCGTATTCGCCTTCAAAAATTCAATCTACTCCGCATATCTGAAACCCTGGTCCCGCCTATAAAGATTCCAGATCTTGTAAACTGTCTACCTGAACGGGAACACTATAATTCTACAATTTTAGTGCGCTAGTGACAGTAGTCACAAATTCAATGTTATCCTGGTCTCCGGTTGTTTGGTATCTCTATAAAGCACAGTGTACAATTTCGTGGAAATACTTTATTTCATCCTAACATTATCGCTAATGGGGAGAAAGATATAAACGGCTGTTTCTGGAACTTTAGTTGCCTTATTTAGTATTTCTGTTATAATTGATTTACATCGCTCTCGGCATTGTTTTTCTAATTCTATGAAACTTTAGCTAGAATAAACTCTAGTCAGCAGGTACAAGTATTTATGGTAGCTCTATTTTGCCATCACCAGTAGTCATGATCATTAGTAAAACGATCATTTTAAACGATATATTTATTTCTACCTATTTATTTTACGTTGTTTTTATACTGAAGTGTATAATTGATGATAAGAAGTTTATACAAAGAAATAATCGCCTACGTATTGTTACGAACTGTGGGTTCAGGATTGAAGTTTATGTAAATATGTATATATACCCCAGAAACACCCGTATAAAAAACCCCAGTATCCACACAGTTACACAGTCGGACTGACAATGTTGAGGTCCCGGGTTCGGTTTGGTTGGTTGCAGGTCAATTTCTGTCAACCTCACTAGCTACCACTATGCTACCTAAGTCTGCCACCAACAGCAGTTTGCAGCAGCACCGTTGTGTACTGGTAAGAAAGGTAGCAGAGCCAGCGTCTTATTAGCTGGAGGCTTCTGGGTCATCATGCGTTCCATCTAACTAACAATAACCTCACTTACCATCGTGAGATAAAGGCCAAGTGCAAAACCATTATGTATAAAAACACATATTAAATATTACTAAGGAATGGATTACAAATTTCACCTGATCACCATGACCTTGATGCGATCACCAATTCTCTACCCTATGTCATGACTCATGTTCAATAATCTAATAAGAAGAAAAAAGTGTTGATA
The DNA here is from genome assembly GCA_910589575.2 of Carcina quercana. Lineage (NCBI taxonomy): Eukaryota > Metazoa > Arthropoda > Insecta > Lepidoptera > Depressariidae > Carcina > Carcina quercana. The sequence continues at coordinate 5,317,140 of OU342440.2, read as the reverse complement.
GCACATTTTGTAAACAGTTACTTCTAAACCGCTGTAAACTAGCTGTACCATTAATACCAACAACGTGTTTCAAGAAATCTGTTTTAGAAAGAATTGAAAGTATTAGTGTGCAATTTCCTGACTCGGGGTTGCAGTGCGCTGCATTCCAGCACACATTTGAGAATGCATTTGTATTTGTCGGTCGGATCGCATTCAATTCCAAATTTTTACATTTCAAAGGAAAATTGAAAAGCGCTATCGTGTTTCAGGTTTGTGTTGCGATGGAGGATAACGGAACGAGCAAGGGTCTACCCTATAGGTATAGGTAGGAAGTACCCTATAGGTTTTGGTTGCCTTATAAAATATAGCTATACATCTTATCATTGCGTGGACCTATAAGTTTGATTTTTTCACAGATTCAAGGGACGGCAGATTTGAGTATTCGATATTAATTTCAACTTGTTGTCTCTACGCGTTCCTGAGAAAAAGGCTCTTGACAGACATACATACAGACCGACGGACAACAAAGTGATCCTATAAGGCTTCCTTTTCTCATTTTGAGCTACGGAATCCTAAAAAATGCCATCCACCGGAAGACATGGGACAGTGCCGCACAGCACGTGCCACGATCTATAGTTATTTGTATTGTATATTTTATCATAGAACTAGTAGTAGTAGTAGTAGTAGAAACTATATAAAGTTTCAAAATCAGATGTGCTCAAATATAGCACACGAGTCTTGAAGACTTCGAAACTAAATCAGATTACGATAAATTAACGGCGATATTATTAAATAGCGAAAGTATTTCCTCGTCTAAACTAGTATTCCTAGTACAAACATTCATTCTTGTATTCTAGACTCTAATCCTCATGCAATGTTCAACATAAGCAAGTGTTACTAAATCCAGCTCATATTGCAAAGCCATGCAGTGGTGACAGTCGACAGCTGACTATCGCATGAATATGTATTGCACACATTTATTAACTCATATCCTGAAGCTGCGACACGCGCACAAAGCGCTCGCTCAGCAATACGATGTACTATTTCTAGCATTTTGAATTATTACCTTCTAAAAATAGTTTCAGGAATTATCGTATGTATGTTGAAATGTGTGACTAACCCGTAAAAGCTGCCGCCTCCGTGGCCTGTTGGCTTCACGGTTGGACTTACAATCCGGAGGTCTCGGGTCCGATTTCCAGTAAGGGTAAGGGATTTGGTTTGATTGGTGGTAGGGCATTTTCTGTATCCGCATGGCTAGCTACCACCATGTTACTGTAGTGAAGTTCGCTCTACAAGCTCGCGCCTACGTGGATGCGCACTTTCCAATTATTTTTGAGTTTAGAATCTGTCGCGGGGACGACAGCTATTTTAAAACAATAGAGGAGTCTTGAATAAATTGCGGTCGAGTGCACATCTCGTAAAAGGATAGTAAAAATAAGTGTTTAGTCCGCGTGTCCCTTATGCTGCGCACGTAATATTGTTTCAATTAGTCTAGCTAACATTCTAGCTAAATCTGGGAGTTTTCTTTGGTTTAGACCCCGGTACCGCAGCTATGTTTCCCCAGAACATCTAAGCTAAGTCAGCCGCCAAACAGCAGTGCTAACTGCGTGCATGATAGGTAGCAGAGCCATCGCCTCATTGCCTTGAGGTATCCGACTCATCACGCTTCCCATCTGCCTGATGATAACGTCACTTACCCATCACACATAAAACACGTTTGACAATAGAACCGTCCCATGCTTTACTGTGGATATAGAATGAATGAGGTAGTCCATTGCGTACCACCGGGCGTGGTGATTATGGCAAATAACTTCACGGCGAGTCAATGTCGTAACATGCATGAGAGGTACCAATGCTCAGCAACAAACTGACATACAGATATACGTGAGGAAACTAAAATCCGACTAAGAGTACAACAAAAAACTTATTATGTCCGGTAAAAGTCACCATGTTTGATTTTATATGACGTTTATATGCCTTAAAGTCCGTAGAAGCCATCGCCAGCCGTCCGCCATAGAAGCTACATACAATGTTACATCAGATGTCAAATTTCGACAAATAGTTTAATAAATTGAACAGATGAACATACATACAAAGTTGCTAAAACTTCACCCTCTTCACTTCGTCGTAGTTGGGTAAAAAGATTTGCTCTCTCAGGAAACAAATTTAGAACAGTCTAAAACGCCCCCGCGACAGCTATAACAAATACTCGTCACATTTCGTAGCTTGCAACTGCGATATCAACATGAACTGGATGTAATGGAATAGTTTATGTGTTTTCTCGAGAGCTGTGCTTCGGGCGACTTGCATCGTTTCGTACACGCTATTTCAGAGGTGTTCCTTAGAAAATGGCCTCATAAATCTCACCAGGATTCCTGGGATTGCGCCGAGAATGGGATAGATATTAGCACATTCCTTTTCTAGACAAAGGAAAACGCTGAGAGGCCGATAGAAACCTGCTTTGTACTTTTTCTCCTAATTATAGGAGTAACAGAGGAATTCTCGATCCAAATCGATCATTATCGAGACGGCTTTGTCTCCAAATCCTTCGGGGTTGGTCTGGGTGGCATTCAGAATAGAAGATTAATGGTTGATTATGAGGTTGGTTATATACGTTTTGTTTGTACATTGTAACAATCAGATATGTACAGTCATCAAATATTTGATGTTACTGACGGGAGTAGCACTTTTTTTCCTGCTAGTATTATTTTCCTAGTAAATTGAGGAACCTATTAGGTTTGTGTTCTATGCTCATCGTACTTGCTGTCATGCTTCTCTACTGCAACAATCTGACAAGTTTCAATGCATGTACCTCTATTGTATAAACAAAATGGAACATCAAACTTAAAATAAATGCACAACAGGCGGTCTTGTCGTTAAAAGCGATCTCTACTTCGATTAAACAAAATGGAACATCAAACTTAAAATAAATGCACAACAGGCGGTCTTGTCGTTAAAAGCGATCTCTACTTCGATCAACAATTGTTGATCGAAGGATCTCTACCATTACCTTTGGGTAAAGAAAATGAAGCATAATATTTTGGGTGGAAGTGTATCAAAAATAGTTATAAATAATAATTAAAAACTCGAATAACAAATTCAGACAATACGTTATTTTATGAATACTAAAGTACTGCACTGTACTACTGCTGTGAAGATTTGAATGTGGCCATAGATTTGGCTTCTCTGATAGCCTCGGAAAAGGACTTCCAAAACCTAACGCCTCGCGCGGTAGAAGAGCTGTGCCGAAGTTGGTTCGACGGGAAAGGATGTAAAGTATGAGCGATTCTGAGGAGCGGAGGACATCATTAAAACTAGACGAGTGAAAACAGAAGTTTTCTTTGAGGTATCTAGGAGTACAGAGGTTAAAAAAGACGGAATGGAGAAGGGAAAGTTTGTGTAAGTCCCTAATTTCTCCAAACTAATCTAAATGTTTATGCTTTGAGCATTCAAGTTCATGTTACATTAACTGCCAATTGATACTCGTAGATTTTAATAATTTGATGTGTGCAGAAAATGCTACAAATAATTTAAACCACTTAAATGCCTTTGAGTACGCAGAAACAATTTTTGAGCCCCTTTCGTGGAATATTTGCGTAAACCCGTAATTGGCTAGACTGTCCCCTTCCCCTTTACCGGCACAGCGCCACTGAGCGATAGCAGCTACATGATCCATCGGCTTATCTTCTCAAACAGTGTAATTGGCGTTGGCATCAAACCTCGTTGAGCCTTTAAAAAATAAAATATGCATTTAGCAAACTCGATTGGTTCGTGTGGCCAGCAGCGGTTAAAGCGAACGATATCCTCAATCATTTTATATTTACAGGCACACGATATTTCGTTGGCAACCGAAATCGACTATCGTGTGAAAAATACCTTCTACCGTATTTATCGAGTCGGAAAAGCGGCCGCGTGCACCGCTACGAAATTTTCTGCAATTTTTAGCTTTTTAGTGTATATTAACTGCACTAATAGTGTTTAAATGGATAGGTATATCTACAAGGCTACATTATCGAGAACCCGGTTCGTATTTATCACTAGTGTCTGAAATGAGGTCGACTTTAAGCCAAATAAGTATATCAATACTTTTACACGTATAATTTATAGGTAAAATTGGACTTTGCACTTGTCCTGAATCTTGCCTTATAGTAAGTGAAGATAAAGCTGCTATTAGATGGAAAGCCTGCTCATCCAGAAGCCTCAACCTTTCATACCGGAACTTAACAGTGCTGTTGACGATGTGGACAGTCAGGACAGAGGAAGTCTTAATGAGGAAACTACGAATTAAAAACAACTTTTTCCAAAACCTGCAGACTTTTACTCACTCTGTCACAAACAACAATAAAAACAACAACAATAAGTGCTATTACACTGATAGTTTCGTCGTACACAGTTACATGGTGGTAACATGCCAGGCGAACATAGAAAATGCTCTACCACCAAGCAAACCGAGTACGGATAGGACAAGGATAGCACTGGGAATCGAATGGGATTGTATGTCCAAGCGTGTAGACCCTAGGCCACGGAGGCGGTAGCGTGATCAAAATCAGTTGCAACGGTCCACAGTGCATGAGCCATTGATTTTCACGTGCGTCCAACAAAGTGCTGAAATACTTTTATTCAAAGTCAAGGTACGAGTATACAAAACCAAATAAATTTAAACTTGAGACATCTCTTTTAAAATGTGTTATTTCTTTATTCATAATCCATCCTAATATTAAATCTATTCCATGCGCACTACACTAATAAAAGATGGTAGATAAATATATAAATGATGCAACACGTGTTTATAGGAGAAAGCATAATTTAAAAAGCAGTGTGAAACAGAACCGCTTCATTTCGAATGAATTTTAAAGTATACTTCAGTTGAGTTTGAATGGCTACCGCTTTGGATCTGTTCCAAAACCACACGTAGAAAGAAACAAAGGTTTGCTTCACAGATTAGGCACTAGTTACGTTTGCTTATACTTAAAAACAAAACACGACATTACAACGCCGTATACTATGTAATGTAACAGTATGTGACATTACTTTAAAATACACACTAAAATGTATTTTGATATGATAATCGATGAACGCCGTCTGCACGTACAAAATAGTGTCACGTTCCGCCTGAGCCGAGTGTGAAAGAGAGGGCTCGGAACAAGCGATAGAGAGGCACGATCGGCCTAAGTTTTCGGCTTTTGACGCATCTTTTCTTATAAGGTTGTCACGTAAAATTATCATCCGTAACCGAATTTACAGACAACCAATTTTTAAAAATTGTGTGTGGTTTTGCCCTAATATCATATGTTTGGATGCCTTTAAAACTATTCCGTTTTCCTCAGAAATTTCTCGGTGATGCTTACCTGTATACAGAGCATGTCTAGAGTCAAAGACAATACACAATGGAATTAATCAAAATTATTGAAGCTTGCTCCGTCACCCTTACCGGAGTTAATGTTTATAAATGCGTTCACTACCGTTAAGTCGTTTCTTAAATTATGAATACATTTTTATCGAATTTTTTTTTAATAATGGATGTTTGTTATTTCTACTCGTCCCGACACTAATTCTTTATTTATTTCTACATTTACTCGTGATTTTATTCAGATGCATCTGAAATTTTAAATAAAAATCTTAAAGCACTAAAATTCAACATCGATTACTAACGGGCTTGTAGGGAAACTAAGACTGAATAACTTCATTTTATTTGCACTTGGGCTTGGGCTCACTTTGTTATTAATCTTAGCCTTAGTTGAAATAGGACAGTGCATTAGTGCCTTCTCAATATAAGACATAAGCGACTTCCAGGTCGATGCTTCAGAAAATATCTTCCCGGTTCAACCACATTTCCTATCACAATCCCCACCAATCACCTTTGCCCTATTTCTTGGCCAATCCATCACAAAAACAGGTCATTATTATTGGAAGTAGCGTCCTCAGTGATAAACAGTGAGCCGTGACCGCCCCGGGGACGTGCCTCGACGAAACCCTATTAATATTTCGTAACAACAGAGTCTGTTCTGTCCCGCAGGGCAGCCAACTTGTAGAAAACGAAAACCAAGTGCTGCTTCCAGAGACAATAATTTACCTTTTATTATTTAGCCTCGCTTGGAGTGAGACTGGCCTGTGAAAATGAAGTTTTGTCGTGACCATTTTCAATGACGCAATTTTTCAAAACGTATTTTTTATGAATTTTTATTTGTACTTTATATTCTCAAACTGTGTTTGCTAATTAATGACCAAGAAAGGGAGAACTCTTTGAAAATGGCTTTTGGTGCCAACCTTGTTTGCCATTTTTTACTTTTTTACTACCTCCAACTTTAAGACGACAAAAATTAGGGTCCTTTATAAACAAATATAGCACAAATTTGGATTTAATCAACCAGTAATTTAAACATACGACCAAAGTTTAATAATCAAGGTTTTAAATATATCGCAGCCTAGTCAGTTATTTGATGCCTTCATATTAAACAGTTTGGCTGTATGAATCCAATCTGTTATTATTTATTATGTAAATTAGAATTTTATCGAAAAAAAACTAGGTCAAGAGAATAAAACGAACAGAAAAGCTGTATCAAAGACAGGTCAAGCCTTGAGGTCAATTATTTTTAGCACGAACGAAACAAACAACTTTAATTTCCGAAAACGGCTGCCTGAGAACAGAAAATTTTTTAGATTTTTATTAAAAGCTGCGAAGTCGTCCCCCCTCTGTTCCTATACAATAATAAATCTCTCTAATTTAAACTGCTCGGGTCGAACAAACGGTGCGGATAAAGCCTGCAGCTCCAGTGAAAAGGACAATTTCGTAAAGGCACTAACAAGCGCAAATAGGAGAACGCTTTGCATATGGTAATAATATTAATTTAACACACTTGCGACCCTATTGTTTGAGAGAAATGCTTGAGCCCAAGTGCGGGACAATGTTCTCAGTAGGAAAAAAGAAGTTTTTAGGAAAAATTGTTTTATGTTGAGATTATTTGATTTGGTGTCGAAAGTAATTTGTCAATGGGATTTTGTGAAACAAGTATTTTAGACTGCGACTTAATAATTGTTCGATCGGTATAAGACATTATACACTACACACAATAATTTGTTGTCATCTGGTGATGGTTGGATGGAGGGTTCTGACAGAGTATCAGCGCTGGAGGACTCCTGCAGCACATGCTGAGTCAGCGCCTTTTCCGTCGACTTTCGACCCACTGTACCTAATTTTAGTTATTAAAAAATGTTTAACATTATTTTAGTTATTTTACATAAGTTTAAGTTTTCTTTTTTTTTTTCATAATTGTGTCACCGCATAAAGATATTATCTATCTATCTATAAAAAGTAGTATTCTGAACGTAGACTTACTCGTAGCACAAAGATGGATATGACAAAGTATATGTAAGACTTAAATTGCATCATACTTTTAGTGTTTCCGTTTACGAGTAAAAGCATCAATTATTTTAACATGACAGTAATCAGAAGTGATTCTTTGACAGCAGACATTTTAAGACACATGATATTAAGATTTTAAGAAAGAAAACATACGAAAGAAGGTAAGAAAACGTATTTTTTGAGAAAGCAGACATTATACTCCTGAGGGATAAGTCTCTCCTAATTTATAGCAGTGGTCACTGTGTGACGGTGACACATGTCCATGTTCCGTCCGTGAATGATTTCCTGCTGTCGAGTGAGCAACAAGTGCCGGCGATCGACGATATCTCACGGATCTGCGATAAGCCGGCAGCAATGTTCACGGCGAGCGACGCTTCTATCTCAATTTGTTGCCATTTCAGAAGTTTTATCGATCTTTCTAAAGAGGTGACTCATTGACTTGCAGCTAAGAGAGGACGCTCTTATAGTATGACCATTACTAAACTAACATCGTGAGAGAAAAAATATAAGTAGTCCCAGAAAGTTACGATCACTAGACTAATCAATATAATGCGTCAACATTTAAGATCAACACGTGGTACCTTATGGCACACCTTCACTTACCGTCAAATAAAAGCGTTAAAAATATATAAAAATGCAAGTCCATTATACATGCACAATGGTACTTGGATATCAACCATTATTAATGTAAATGAGACATTAAAAAAACACATATAATTTGATAAAAGCAACAAGAACAACGATTTAAAATAGCTATAATTTTACAAGCGTTTAATCTATACCAGATTTTGGTCGTAGAGTGCCCAAAACTCTGGCAGTTTCGTAAATAAATTTATGGGCAGTAATATTCTCTTCAGTGATAGGAACATAGTCGTTGAAAAAACTTGTTGGTTGTTGAGGCTTCTGATTTAGCACAATTCCATCCAAGGCCTTATCTACAAAAACAAAACTACACTAAAAAAATATTATTTTATCTCCAGGCCATCATTTTCAGCATAGAAAATCCGCTACCGAACATGAGCCGTTACAAAGAGACATACATAACGATTTCCCAAACAAACCAAGGAAGGAACCTTCTACAAGGAACTGACACTATTTGAGATTTTTGAGATTTGAGATTTATTTATTTCTTAAAAGATTATACTAATCACTTACAAGAAATAATTGAACTTAAACATGTAGTAAATATAGGCGCGAACATAAGCACAGTGAAGGTAAATCTAAAAAATAATTATTCAGTTTGTTGATTAGCGTCGGCGCGGCAACGGCGGCCGGTCATTAGCAAACTGGTTTCATGTGTGGTAAAGCTGAGTACACACAACTACTTATTTTATTTATTAAAGTCTTTGAATAAATAACACTTTAGTGATTTTTTAAAGACTGCAAGTGACTTTGATTCTTTTACATCCTTCGGAAGTAAGTTGTAAAGTTGTGCACCTTTGCCAATTGAAACCCCACGATCTTTATATCTAAGGCACCAAGCATTCAGTTAAGCATGGGAAAATAATAAATGTCCCGCCCACATAAGCGAAATTGAACTGGGCTTCGGAAAGACCATGTCAAAAGAATGAAAAACGATGCAAAAAGGTCACGTTATATCATTTGTCATCATTAGAAACCACAGCGAGCTGCGGAGTATTCGTCCATTCCGAACAAAAATATCGTGGAGAGACATGTTTTTTTTTAAAAAAACCGCCATGTGCGAATTACACTCATGCACCCTGGGTTCTGCACAAAATATGTGTATTTAAAATACAGAAAATCATAAATAATATGTACCGAACAATCTTCTAACGAATGCGCCTGAATACCGTTTTCGATTTAATTTTGCTTCTTGTCACTAGATGGCATTACTAATACTTTGACAAGCACGTCTCAAAAATCATGTTTGTTGTATGGGAGCCCACTAAAATAATTTTAAATTTTTAGGAAAAAATTCCTCGCGTAAGGAAAATAGCGCATACAGTTGGAAACTGTGGCAATCGCACACTCCCTCCACTGTCCCCCCAGAACAGATCACTGTCGGATATACGCTCCACTGCCAGGTTGCTACGATCTATTATCAACATATTTGGAGTAAAACAGTATCACAGAGATACATTCCAGCATATTTCCATTAAAACACATTTATATTTTTTTTGCTATGCTAATTATAAATATATATATCATCGTTATGGTTTATTATTATAGGTATTAAATTAGACAGCTTTTTGCTGCGCATGCGCATCGCTATCCTAGGTTCCGACTGAAAAGCAGCGCTGCCATCAGCGCATGCTGAGTTCGGGTCATAGTTGACAAGCGCAATACAACACAACATAATTAATTCTTTTCAACCGACTTCAAAAAAGGAAGAGGTTTTCAATTCGACGGGTATGTTTTTTGTTTGTTACCTCAGAACTTTTGACTGGATGAATCGATTTAAATTATTCTTTTTTTATTTGAAAGCTGGTTCTTCCTGTGTGGTCCCATATTAATTTGGTCCAGTTCTGACAATACTCGTAGCATCCACGAGAAAACCACATAAGTCTTAAATTTGCCGTAGACTTTTAGAGCAGTTTAAATCGGTTGCTGGTTCTTTTTGAACGCGTAACTTGTATCTTTTTGATATCTCTTTGATCAGAATGTTAAATTGTATGTATTTCTTATGGAACTTTGTCTATATTTCTGTATGTATTGCGTTTGTTAATAAACACTATACGAGTATAGATCGTGCTGTCAGTGGCCCGGCATTTCTAACTTTGTGACCTTATAACATGTGGGCAGACGTGGGTACAACACCTGATTAATGATCACAAAACTATTTAAGTAACATCTGAAAATGGAAGAAATCTACAAAACTAGGGTAATTCTGGCAACTTAGTAATGTTCAAGGGCCCCTTGACCTTTTGGATTGCTGCCAAGTGGCAGGCTTGTCGATAAAGTTTCGCGCCGTACGTCGTGTCTGTGACTCCAGGGAATTAATGCTAACTTTCTACCTATGGGACCATATAATAACTCATTATCGAAGATGGCGGCTACATATAGAATTATAACTATCTTGCTGGTTATTTAGAAAATTAATTTGTGACAATTAAACAAATCTGAATTCACTGGGAATTTTAGGAATACTAATAGTGGCGTCCAATATTAATATTTATTTATTTATGGAATAGATTATAAATGATACTAAAGCTAAGAGAATAATATATATCGTTCAACAGATGACATCATCTGAGAGTCAATATCATTTTTACTATGCTGTGAGTAAGCTGCACTCTCTCCCATTAAATTTCAAAATTATTCTTTCAGCTATGTTAGTACTCTTTGATGTCTCGGACGGAAGATCCATAAATTATTATTAGCAATCGTAAAAATGCAGTTAAATTATTCAAAATTATGAAGGCGGCACCCGGATCTGACTAAGTCATAAATTAAATTACCGGAACTTTTATGCATTTTAAAATGGTTTCACGATGTTAGAGTATTGCTATTCTTTTTCGGATACAAAGAAGAGAGAGATAAATTGAAGAAAAACAAACTAAATACTCGTACAGTTTGGTACAGGCGTATGGAATTAGAGAACGCTCTGGTATACTAGCTTATATACAGTTATTAAAAGCATGTCAAGCATAACTAATGTGTCAAAGCGCAACCAAAATATGTTTTATATATCAAGTAAACTTTTCTATCACGAATGGATATCAACGTTCATTGCTGTACATATTAACCCCATTGGTACGCCACAAATACCTTACTATACCCGCGACCTTTACCAGTGCATCTACCATGAGTTTACGCAGGCGATAACGTATATCGTTAACTATCGCTCTGTCCTTGTCACCCACATGTCGACTAAGCAGCATTTCCGATAGTTTTCGATATACGTTATCGCCTGCGTAAACTCATGGTAGACGCACAGGTCGTAGGTCCATCTAGTAGAGAGACAGTTTTATACACGTTACATAGATTTCTAATGGATATAATATTGGCTGAATTATTTTAGAAGCGGATAAAAGAAGAGTCAATGCAAAATGTTACGTATAAAATAGGTAACCTTCAAATTGTCTGACCAGAAGCAAGCTGACAAACGCTTACAAACACGTATCGTAATCAAAAAACAATAACATCTCCATTAGGTTTCCGAGCGCCTCACTTACGCCTGTAACATTATTTTTTACGACGTCATTCGTACCACTTGTTACTGCACCCATCAAATGTCAAACAACCAATTCTCGTTGATCCCTCGTTCCTGGGTTCTTATTTAGATATATGAAGTGTGTGCGTTCAGTCGAGGTTCTTCAAATTGTGGTTTTTTAGTAAGTGGTCTTTAGGATTCCCTTATGGTGCGGTAAGGTAAACCTATAAAGATTTTCATTGTTAAAATATAACTAAACTTTTTATGTAAAAAAATCATTTTAACTTCACCTTTATCATGTACCCGTAGGAACGTAATTGCAGTACTACCCCTAAATGAACCAATACGTCTCCGCAGGAGTTATTAAATGAGACTGGGACTGAGACGTACCAGGAATCGAAAGAAGCATTTACCTTTTTACCACTTATATCTATAGCCATAATCAAACTCATTATTAAGAGCGTTAATGGAAGTCCTTTACAAAGTAACCAGTGTGATAATCCAGAGCTTGATCTATCTACCTAGCAAATTTTATCTAAATCCGTCGATCAGCATGATGAAGTAATAAAGTAAACATACACATACACCCCCACAAATATCCTCTCCCTCTCTATAACCCTCTCTCTCTCTCACACACACACACACACACACACAAACACAAATTTTCGTAAGAGTTAGACATTATTCTGGACTTTCCTTTCTGGGTATCCTTTCGTGTGAGAAGTCAATGAGTGGTGTCAGCGTGGACACATGGTACCAAAACGATAAATTACAATACTAGCTTAGAAAGTCAAGTCTCTGTAAGCGACTTCGCACCTTTATTTCCGAAGGACATCCTCGGAAAGGAAATGAAACTGCTTTTCTATTTCAACAACAAGTATCTGGTTTTATATAACACTTGGTACGTTCTTTATTAAAGTTTTTAATGCTGTTTGTAGCTTTATGCCTCCCATAAAGCTTTTACCTAAAGTGACACAATACATAAAACAACGTTATATGCAAAAGTCAAATCTTGTTCTCTCCGGGCATTATATTTTCCGGGTTGTCATAAAAAAAGGTTGTGCAAAGAATTTTATGATTATGGAGTCAGTTTTGAGTTATTACCAGAGGAGCGGATTGACACTAAAACGAAACTACAACGTACTAGTTTTATGGTTATAACTCGGCTTTGTTTATGACGAGCGAAATATTGAAATTGAAACATGCAGAGGCTTTGAAAAACTTTCCTATTCATTTGGCCGTCGTGACGCCCTCTCATGTTTCATAATATGCGCATTGTTCGTCAAAACTACTCGATCTATGAAAGTCAATTAGAAATTATTTTTGATTTTTGTGAGTCAATTATAAATTCGACAGAGTCTCACGCGACTCCAAAACGAAAACTTCTCTTATCAGCAGAACGCAATGGAGTCTCACAAAATCGAAGATGTCCGATTAAACTGCAAAATGCAATTGCTGTTAGAGTTTTTTGATTTTCCGTCGAAATATGTTCGGAGAATCCTTCTATAGCCAGTATTGTGTGTACATATTTACGAATTCGTCATAAATGTTTCGGATTCTTACCACACAAAAATCAATTACTATTCATTCTTTTAAAAATCACCAAAGATAGATAACTCACTGACCTCATCGTAAATGAAGTTGTCGATCTCCTCGAGCGGCCGTCCGTACAGCTTGGGTGGGAAGGGCTCGAACTTGCGCGGGAGTCGGGCGCCGTCCTCGACGCTGAGCCGGCGCCGCGGCATGAAGCCGAACTCTCGCACGAGCTGAGCGCCGCGCGAGCCCGCGCGACGAGCCGACTCGCGCGTGAACGGCGTGACGGCGGCGCGCGGCTCATCCTTGCCACCGGTGGGTGCTCCGCCCCCACTCCCTCCCCCGGCCACCTCCGACGAGAACGTGACGCCATCGAGAGGGATCCGGAGTTCGTCGCGCTTCGGGCGCTCGCTCTCCTCGCCGGTGCCGACCTCGTCGAGCGTCTCCCGCGACTGCGAGGCGACGAGGGGCGCGGCCGCCTCGGGGTTGGTTGCCTCGAGAGTGCGCACGATCTCGCCGAGGAGCCGCGAGCCGTCGATCTCCTCCCCGGGCGAGTGCAGCGGCGCGGGCGGCGGGAACGAGTACCGTCGCTCGTCCTCCTGCATGCCGAGCGCCGGGGCTACGTGCGCCCCCCCATCGCCCCCCGGCTACCACTCGCACTCGACACCGACGCACCACATGATACACTCGTACTAACACCTGAAAACAAACACAAAACTCAGTTATTTACAGTTACTAAAGTAATAATACAAAAAGAATAACTAGGTTTTGCAAGTATCATTTATTAAGTATAAGTTCAGAACATGTACATATTATATATTATACCCGTGTGCCACATTTCATCCAAATAAGTTTAGTTCATACATATTGCTAAAGTTTCAAAGTATTAAACAATGTTCACTCGTATTTTTACTTGTTTCGAAGTGTAAGGTATATGTTTTTGGGCTGTATGTTCTCATATAATCATTATATCACATTAGCATAATCAGCCGAGAAACTCTACAACTGCACATAAGCCTAGCACATGATAGACCATTGTAGTCAGCATCATTAGCAGCTGCTTTTCGATCGCCGCGATGAAAGGTCTCACCTTGAGGTTATTTGTCATAACAATAACATAACCATCGCGCTTGAGAGGTGCATTGGTGATCGTAAATAGTGCTTACGCAGAAGCAACAGTGCTATTAACACTGAATTTTGGCGGCAGTCCTATGTAACACGGTGGTAGCTAGTCAGGCGAGCCTAAAAATGCCCTACCCTACCTACCTACCTACTACCTACCTACTACCTACCTACTACCTACCTACCTACAAAAACCGAGTACCGATAGGTACTGGGAATCGAACCCGGACCTCCGGATTACTACTAGGCCACGGAGGTGTAAAACATTAAGGAATTTCTCGTTTATTATTATAGACTTCCTCAAACGCTTGCATTGATCCGCTAAATAGCTATTGCTTTTTAACACATTCTCCGAGTCATGATTCTTCAGCCGTAAACAAAGCACTACGTATTTATGAGCCAGTCGTATAAAGAGCGCAATAATTTAGCACCAGCGAGGATAAACGTCAGTGCGTTAGAAAACTATCCCAATGTGTATTTACTTAGACATATGTCTAATACACAAGCTGAGGCCTCGGGTAATAAACGGAGCGTGTTTGTGAACGTTGAATCATTAAAATATACGGACACGTTATCGTTTAAATTTGGTCGCGATGTGTGTGTAGTATTCATGAATATGTTACTGTAATTTTTAAGAATGCGTTTGAAATTTCGAATGTCGATAGATAAATCATTGATACAAAATACACACAAGCAGACATACAATTTGATACTCTGTATGAATGATATAGATACTGTATTTGCACGTCACCGAAAATGGTTTATAGATACTTTGGGGATTAGGAATCGAATTAATATATATGTCTTGTTTAAGAAACATTTGTTTGACACCCTCTTCGCACTGCCCATTCTACAGGAAGCGCTGGGAGTTGAAGCTGGGTACGGGTATACCTGTCCTGTGCCTAATTGTTTTGGTGGACATACCATTATGGGTATCAAAAGGGCCAAATATATGACGTCGCATCCTTTTTTTAAATCTACATTTTTGTTACGGCTACAGTGGGGTAGTAGGTACCCGTGGGCACATAATTAATATAATAAATGATATTAAACGCCTTCCAGCAATCCGCGATTACCACACCTCTCCCCGCAAGAATGTGACCCTCTCAAAGATCGGTACTATCGCGTGCGTGAATTTACTCACACATGCGCGTGTACACAAACGTCATTCGGCCTGTACCGTGGGATTTAAACGCTTACATATGTTTATAAGCTAGTTAGTCGCTCACAAACTTCTTACAAAATTCATTTACACACTGCCTAGGTGTGTGGCACCTACATTTTGCGTATCACGGTTTGCACCTTATCTACTCGTTAGATATCTAGTATATTATGGAGCTTTCGGTCTGATTCATGGAACCTCAGTACGTATCGATGCGGGTGCCGTTACGGCGTAAACCCTTTGTCGATGCTCGGCGTGTTTACTGTTTACAGCTGCGAAGAGATATTGCCCGAGAAAAACTGGCTTTTATGACTCGCCTACTACTTATATTGCCGTGGGGCGTTAATGTGTGGGCTTTGTTCTTCCACGGATATTTACCACGGAATCCTATCTAAATTTTACTTCTACATATAAAAATAATATGAAATAGAACGTGAAATTTGTTTACGTACCTTCAGAATACTTTTTATTAATTTAATTTTTGTTTTATTTGATAATACTGTAAAGAAAAGTAATTTTTAATATATTTGTAGTATTTTATTTAAAATACTAAAGAAATCTTTGTGAACTTATAAAAATGACGAATTGAAAAGAAATATAAAACAATTGAAGTCCCTGAAGGCTAATTCTTAAAAATATTAATCAGGGCAAAGTCAGCTGAGTTTTAAATATTCAAAAACCTCTTAACGACGCACCGCCCAAAGCCATTCGAAATTTTTCGTTCGGTTAATAAATGATTTTCCCTTTTTATAGATTGAAAAGAACTCCTTTTTTCATATCATTATGAAAGGAAAGCTTACTTAATTAAATTCTTTAGAAAAGAGAAAGATTCGTGTCACTGTTTACAAAATTAAGTCAGTAGAGCGTCTTTAGAAGAGATTTGTCTTTTCTTGACAGGGGAAGGACACAGGGAAGGTTTTACCGCAAAATGCGATATATTGGGGAAGAGAAACAAAGACTTCTCCTTGGCTAGTTAATCAAGGAAAATCGGCAGCCAATGAAATAATAACGTATATCTAAGTGTGAAGAAGAGTTTTTGTTAGGTTTTATAATAAAATTATGGTTAGCAATAGCATACGGTCATTGTCGAAGGTTTTTAAGTTCTGCATGATAGTTTATTGATTCGACTAACGGTTTAAAATCGACTTTCTAACGTGATGGTGTTATCTGGAATAATGCTACATCCCCTTATTCCTACACCAAGCTACAGATACCCAATAATTTTTTTCAGAAAATCATTTTGACTCTCTTTAAGCCCTTCACTATGCAATGCTGCTAAATGCAATTGCTATCCAGGTCTCAAAGTGCCAGACGCTTCGCTTGGCGAAATATTAGTAAGATATAAGCTACATTGTTTTCAAAAACTTTAAAAGCTCTCTATGCAAAATGCCGCAAGTGAATGTCACGTTACTTTTCACCGTATACATTTTCTTATCTAAAATCTCTAAATTTGGTAACAACCTCTTTACAGATATTGCTATAGCTTGATTACATAACCCAAGCCGCAAATTCTGTGGCACTACAAAGAATGCAATTTATGTCATATCATGTCGCGAGTTATACCTCACCAAATATTGTCCTTTCTGAAAAGGACAGAACATGGTGTTAATAAAGAGTTTATTTACCACAAGCCAGCTAATTCTATCTGCACGGTATCCAAACATTTTGCGTCCAATTTTTAACAAAAAAGAAGTTCATTCAACAAATGCACGTATTCAAACCGACACGACCGACTTTTATCCTGAGTATTCTCATTTATAAAGACATGCTATAGAAAGCATTCACCGACCACCCGCGCTCCCCCTTCCCTTCAACCCCCTCGCAATCCCGTTGTCACCATTGTCTAGTCCACGCTGCCTGCTTGCTGTGCTGACGGAAGTATTTTTACACGAGAAAAACTGTCTTTTCCCGCCGGCTCTCTATATATTGTATCTTGTGCCTTGTGCTAGATTTTAAAAACAGTTTAGATTCAGGTTTTTTTAAAACTTTCAATCTACATTTTGTGTTCTGTGCCTCTTAGCTGTTTTGGTGCCACCAAATATTAAATTCCTTTTCGTATCTCTGGAAATTGTATTGAAACCATCTTTGATTCTTTCTTGCATGCATTCTTTTAAGTCGTGAATATATGAGAAAATTTTAGTTATATTATGCCGTGTTTTAATAGTTATTATGATATTCGGGGCGGACACTAATTCACAAAGTCACAGATTATAAAAATCGGTTAAAACGGTCTTAAGTTATAAATGGTGTAACTGAAACGAATTTGTTATATTTATACAAGTAAATCAAGCATTTACAAAGAACATATTTAACATTTTATTCTCATTGAGATTTTTCCGCAAATCTTTTTAAATTATTCTTCAGTCAACTGGTATGGTTCACGAGTTGATATGGGGTGATCCTAATCTCAATTGAAACTGAAGTAAGGGACCATGCACGAACCATAGAGAAACTACCCACAATGTTTATTCGGGTCAATAGCATAATTGCCCACTGAATCAAATTAATTGAGTCACTATTGAGTATCACTAAACTCACATGCGGAGTTAACAAATCCAATCTGTATTAGAGTAAGCAAATACGTACAATCAATTTGTGCCAATAAACACAACAGCAAGGAGCTGGTGATAAATCGACTACCATTCAACCGGGTAGCGTTAGAATCGATAAATTGTAGTTGTAGCTAATTTGTGATATATCTGAGAGTCCGATCTTTACACCGCTTGCATATATCAGAACATTTTTGTTTAGATGTGTTCGTTTGTTGTATAGAGTATAAACTATTTAATGATAGTGTGTGTAGTAACAGAAATTGCATATAACTCTTAAACAGTGTTTCTTTAACTGTGGTCTGCGGACCCCAGGGATCCATCATCTCTGGGCTAGACAAAATGATTACACATCTCCGCGCTCTGAGGTCTTTGTTTTATTAAAAGTCATATATGTATGCTCGCTACAGGCTTGACCTATTGGGTTGCTATACCTGTTTTTAGTCATCATTTGGTCCGTTCCAACTAATTAGGTGTAAATATGTCTTAATAAAAATTGACATTATTTGATGATTACATAAATATGCAATTACCATTTATAATGACGAAAACAAAACACGTATTTTATTTGGAGTAGTAAAACAAATGGTCCGAAAACTGCTGTATTAAAAAGGTCCTTGAAAATTGCACTTGATATCCTAGAGGTCCGTGGTGAAACGCTGCTCTGTATGGATCTTTTGGAATACGTGTATTAGAAGTCGACCTTCACTGACGCTGAGCCGAGGCGCATAGTAACGACACTCTATACAGTATATTGACATCATAATGAATAAATTCCTCATCATAACCAGCCGGAAGATTTTCACTGCTGAACATAGGTCTTCCCCATAGTACGCCACTGTGACCGGTCCCGAGCCACCTATATAATTCGTTGAGTGAGCTTGAGAATCGGACTTACTATTAGGAGATTGGCCATAACCACCACGTTGGCAGACGGATTGGTAATCGCAGCCAGACGTTGTTGCTACATATAAAGATGCTACAGACCGTCTCTTGCATACTTTTTGCATGTACAATTACTATCTAAACTCCTAGTGGTTTTAGAGTCTAATTAAATAAAAAATGTGTTGTGAAACATTAGAGAGAAATATAGGATAAATGCATTACTACCGCATCTTTGAAAAAACCCTATCTTCCTGGTTTGAAACACATAGAAGTCTTTGATGGCGGTTTAAACCATAACTAACACAGCAAAAAAATCATCCATCAACTATTTTCGCCCTGCAATAACACGCCATACTAAAACAATCACATTATTATAAAACAACCATAATTCATGTTTATAAGTAAAAGGTGATGTTAAAAGGCCTCGCATAACAAAATTACACAGGTTTACGCAATAAACTCTTTTTCCATTACGTTGCAAGGACACCTTTGATCCACAGCTTCCTGCTATAGCCGTTAAAAAAAGAAAACACAATTTTATTTTAAGCGGTCTGATAACGGCCCTTTTAGCACGACACGACCCTAGCTAATGACATGATTACCTGACAACCCTACCCTCTTTGTAGTATTTTCATTAATTTCCCTACGAAAACGTTTTTTTAAATACGAGGATTTGTAAGTGAATTTGGAAAGAGATTAACGCAGGTAATGTATTCATTTCGATTATTCAAATTGGTAAATAAATAACTAAACAAAATGGATTCTGAAAAATTACTCTCCTCCCAGTAACCGGTGAAAGAAGTCATAACGTTAAATTAATTGTAGGTATATGTAACGTTTCAAAAAAAACCTCTCTTGCGTTCGTTCTTTAAATACGGAAATAGGTGAGTGGTGATTGTTAACTAATAGACTGTACTAAAATAATAACACTCAAGATTTTGCCATACCGTGCATGGATACAGTCACTTCTTAATTCGCAATGTATTAAGCCATTTTTATTTTTAAATTATTCCAGTTATACGCTTATCTGGAGATGCGTAAAGATTTATTTTATTTACTGTATGTTGGGTTTGCACTTTGTCTCTATCTCACCTGATGGTAAGTGACGATAAGGCCGTTGGATGGCAAGCGTGAGGCGCTGGCTCTGCTACCTTGCTTGCCGGAACACAACGGTGCTATTAACACTGTTATTTGACGGCAGACTTAGGTAAGATGGTGGTAGCTAGCCAGTTGGACATAGAAAATACCAACAACCAAACCGAGTATCGACAGGTACTCCTGGGAATCAAACCCGGGACCATCGGATTGTAAGGCCACACGAGTAGCCACGGAGGCAAGATGAATAGTTTCATTTCAAAGACTTATGATAAAATGGTTTACATTTAGTATACACTACAAAGTCATTCTATATTTGATGTTAGCTGTTGATGGAAGCGTGCTTACCCAGAAGCATCAAGTGAAGCACAGGCCATGTTATTATTAGCAACATGGTTTACCACTAACCAAACCAAGTACTAGACGGGTAGGTACCCCTCGGAGAATCGAACCTTCAACCTATATCTATACAGACTACATTACATTGCCTCGTTCAGTTTCTATCACTCCTCATTACTGAATTCTTTTTACTCAGGGAACGGAAACGCAATCAGCAAGTGCTAGAGATAAGGGCAGACAGTTTTTCTAATGACATCCAAACTTTATTTCTTAAATCGCTCGGCTATGACGAACGCCACTTTGCGGGATTTTGTCTGTGTAAAGACGACGCCTTATTAGACGGATCGATAGAATAAATTAGAAGTTACGCCTCCAGCCACGAGATAACAGCGAGCCAGACACTTGCCCAAAGGATACGTCCATTTAGATACGACTACCTAACTGTTGCATGCTCGAAATTCATCAGAAAAAACATGTAACCGTTGTACGGTTTTTAGCAGTGACTTAGACTTCTTCATGGTTTAAATTTCAAGGTGTGAGACGATATTCATTTACAAAATTGTCATTAGACATCTTTAACTGTAAAGATAACTGCATCTGTGGACCAGTGGCTACACGCATGGACTTACCAACCGGAGGTCCCAGGTTGAATTCCCTGTTGGTACACGGTTTGGTTAGTGGTAGGGCATTTTTTGTGTTGCACCATGTTATCTAAATCTGCCACCAACTAGCAATGTCAAAAGCAGGGTGAGTAAGCTTTCCATCCTGCTACCTTATCCTCACTTACCGTTGGGAGAGATGAAGGCCAAGTGCAAACCCGTTACAGACATATCAGTGCATATATCAATAAATTGCATATTCCATAGCAATCTATGGTACGGTTGTGGCGTGTTAGCAATCCACACGACAAACGAGCCAAAGTTGGCTATTTGCACCCATAAAAATTGATTGTCTGTAAAGTCGGTTTACTGACGATAACTTTACGTGATAATGTCATAATAAAAAATGCGTCACAAACCGAAGGCATCTCAATCGCTTGTTCCGCGCTCTCGCTTGCACTCTCGGCTCAGGCGGAACGTGACACTTTTTCGTGCGTGCAGACGGCGTTCACCGATTTATAAGACGTTATCACGCCAAAAATGCTTTGGTGTTTTCTGTTGAATAAGTTGAGTCCTAATTGTTCGACTATTCGTAGTTCAGTTCACAATTCCATACAATCCATTTTAACTTACCCGCAGTGTTTGGGATTAATTGTAAAATGGTACAGCTTTGAAACAATGCGCGTCAAGAGTGCACCAAGCGGACGTGAAGTTATTGTACAACTTTTTTAATCAACACTCTGCCACGCTCCGTGTAAAGAACCAGAATTAGCTCGGGAACGATTACATTGAACAAAATAACTGCAGAAATAAACTGAAGAAGTAAGAGAGCTATTTTATGTTTTAGTTAACGAAGCGCTAGCTTAACATATCTCTCTTATGCATTACGTGATGTCATTAACTCTAATTCTTGAGACAATAATGTGTTCAAATGTAGTTTAGAGCATTGAAAGTAAGATGTTTGTTGCTATCATTGTTGCTTTGCTCTCATGCATATTGTTTCGCAACTTTTTTCATATGTTATCTTCTGACGTGATGGTAAATGACCATGATGACTATATGTTAAGCTAACTCACCCAAAAACTTGTTCACTTTAACCAATAATTTAAATTATTTTAATTTATTATGTGTCAATAATTCGACATTGAATAATAACAATTTATTAAATACTTTTGTAATAAACCTTATTATTGATGAGTAAATTTTGTAACATCAAATAACATACAAATATATTAAACATTGCTGGTGCAATATTGGATAAAGCAAACAAAATTGAAATCTCATAACTTGTACATTTGACGCACGATTTACACTAAAAATCTCAGTATTTCTATGAAAATCTCCCCAATGTCCGCTATATAACCTATTATTAAACCTATATTTAAACCTGTAAACCTATTTTATGGCATAGTTTTAAGTATTAAATTGAAATCAGAGTAATATCATAATTTATATATTATACTACAGCCCTCCCCGGCTTCGCACGGGTTGACATTTATTTTTTAAACATTAGGATTAAACTTAGTAATGTCTCTTTATGCAAGACAAAAAATCATCAAATTGTAAATCTAAACCATTCTCGAATCCACTTGAACACCCTCACACAATTTGATCAAAATCGGTCCAGCCGTTTAGGAGGAGTTCAGTGACATACACACGTACAGTAGAATTATATATATAAAGATTATGGATTTAGGTAACAAGGCATTGGGATATGTCTGGCTAGATGGACGTAGTTATCCCAGCCAACTCATTCCTGTCTCAAGTACCGCCCAGCCCCGCCTGCCTGCCATCTAAATCTGTGTTCGAAGGCAACCGAGCGTCCCGCATGTCTGCTAAACGTATCGGAAAATTGCCGTAAACGTGGTGAGAGCGAGCGGGCGACCGGCGACCGGCGAGAGGAGGGACGTAATCGCTAAACTGATCAGAACTTGTGTTCACTAAACGTTCGATGTTTTCTAGAGTGGCAGGTTGGTACCTGAGACAGAATGAGGTCCTGAAACCTGTAGACGAGAAAAATTTCGTGATGATGCTTTGCACTGATTAACTTCTTTTTATTTGCCGGAAAAACTAACATTTGAACAGTCCATGTACGCTAACGGAATTGATCTGTTTAGCAGATTTACGAAACGGGGCCTGAATTTCCGATATCATACGACTGATGACGCATGACAGTTGTCATTTCATAACCCAGTAAAATAAAATAAAACTCGAATCTGCTACAGTTCTAACGCAAAACTGAGTTTGTTCCTGAGGTATGAGAGCGGTACGGGAGTGTTTACGTGACGCCGCATAACCGCATAACTCCCATTACGTCGTCGGTCCATCGAGTAGCGGGACGGCCCGGTACACGTTTCCCGATACGTGGTCACCACTCTAGAACCTTCTCCTCATCGGTTCTTCGAGTGATGTGTCCTGCCCATTTCCACTTCAGCTCACTGACTCGTCGAGCTATGTCGACGACTCTAGTTCTTCTAAGGATTTCTTAATTCCATATATCGATAGCATCAAGATAAAAATTTTAGGTAATATAAGATATATATTTTTAAAGATAAGTTTTAGGAAATATCAAATTAATCTAAATACATTTGTACGGTGCTTATCTTAATAGTATGCCCGGGTCGTGCCCGCGGCTTATCCCGTTGTTGTATTAGTTCAGGCTGGGTTTGATTAAACTAGTCAAGCCGCGTCCAAACTCCGCCATAACGCAGACGAGGGTCTCTAACGTCAACTTAATTGTTTAACATAAATATCTTGATCTATACCCTCATTTACCGTAGTATTCTAAAAGTGAACTTTTAACGCAGAAAATAAATCGCCTCCGTGCCCTAGTTTGGACTTACATTTGGATTCGCGTTTCGTATTCTCACATTCACATCAATAATTCTAGTGTGATACTATATTTCATCCGAACTTCGAGTCGGCAGAAAAACGACTTGACTCGTGAAACTATACGCACACTAAACTTTTACTAAAACAAGCAAACGTAAGCCGCGCGCACACATCGCACCTGTCCCTACATTTCTTTCGTGTTTGTTCCGACGATGTTTTCCTCCCCCTCCCCCGCACCGACACATCGGTAAGCTCCTGATCTACACTGAGCTCATCATACTGGTTACGGCTATTTAAGCTTTGTATATGGAATTTCTGTACTATATTGATTCTGTGACCAAACCACAATTGTTGCACTGTTGTAATCCTATAAGAAAATATAACACAACCGTCCCGTCATTCGCTCGATGATTGTGGGTGAGCACGCTTTCCAAACCTTATGGTCTTATGGGCACTCTACCATACCAAAAAAGAATGAAGACATGACCTGACAAATCATCGGATTACGCCTTGAATTTACGTTCTTTTTTTTAAGTAATTTTATATAGAAAAGTTAACATGCCTTTTTGCTTCTTTTACTTTTGTTTATATTTAACTACTATTAATTAATATATAAGAATAGAAGATTCTTCGGAACCCTTCGTGCCCGATTCCGACTCCGACTTGGCCGGTTTTTCTAGTTTTGAAAAAAAAAAGCCGTTTATTTTAACGTAACTGATTCTTACGATAATCGTTTATGGTAATTGATAGAACTTACAAAAAGCAAAGCAACAACACCCGTATTTTTTAAAAAAATGTTTACAAATCTTAACCTGTGCTCTAAGGTGTCAAATCTAAACTCTCAACAAAATATTATTATAACACACGTTACGCTACGAGTATATCAAAATTAAATAAAGATCTCTAAGTAATCTCCACCCGAACACGCCAGTAATGTAAGCACTTTAGTTAACTCACTTTACACTTTACCGCTCTCATTACTTATGTAGCCACTCAGAGATGTGTTTTCTGCCTACCCGCATTCTGCACAGGTATCTATAGCCAATGTCAGGGAGATGCTCAATGACTTACTGAAACTATAGACACTGAGTTATATCAATAATCACGCACGTGGACCACGTATGGTAAGACTAATTGTAACTTGCAGCGAATCCCTTACCATCTAGAGTTTTTCTTATCTCAGTAAACCATAGAAAAAAGAAGAAAGAAAAACAAATTAAATCGAGTCTTTTTTTTTTTCTTTTCAATTTACTCTATTGAACAATAAATATTCTAATTTTCTATGTTTGATATTTTCTAATGATTGACAAGTAGAGAGTCAATTTTTTTTACACTTTACACATATTGAAAATCATAGATAAAAAGTAAGGTCACCGAACAGTGCTCCACCGAAAATGTAAATGTAATGTAAAACAAGTGCTCGTAATTATTACTCCTTGTTCCGATTTATTTATAAGATGATTTATTTGACATACTGTGTATTGTTTTGCTCACGAATAAATGATACTTTCTATTTTAATCCATGTAAATATATCATAATCAAGGATCAATTACAAATGTACGAGTAAGTTTGTAACCGTAAATTAGCTAATTTAATACGAGTTTTCAGATTTATTCATATATTTGCGATATAAAACCTTGCTTCTTACCAAATTTCCGGATGGCTAGGTCAATGGGAAGTACCATATAGATTTTAATTCCGTGTGTTCGCAAAGGGAACCGACAAAATATGCGGCGTAAATGGAAATCAAACTTCTAAATCAATTCAGATTTGAATTGAATCGCGTTCGTGAGAAGGGTCTGACCAGGCAGATAGACCGCCAGACAAGCAGACAAACAACAAAGTGATCTTATAGCGGTTTCTTCTTTCATTTTGAGACACGGAACTTGTCTGGTGCAATGGTGTGTCTAGAGTTATCACAAGTCATTGTAGTTGTAGTACTTCTAACTTGTATAGTAAAGTCGGCCCTTATCCAGGGGCTTACAGAAACCGTCCTGTTGTGATGGTGGTACACGGCTTACTAACGGGTGCAAGTAAATTGTAACAAATTAAAGTTAAAGTGGATTCTTGGCGCGAACTTGAAAAATGGTGGTTCATTGCAATTTTGTTAATTGGTTAATAATACTGTTATGTGTGTGTTTTGTGTTATAATGGTGTGATATAGTGCAAAAAGTGTCCATCGGTGTTATAGTATAAATTACGCAAAATTGCGAGGGTTTCGACGCGATCCGAAGAGTTTATCATGTCGAGTACATTCGGCATATGGATTCTTTCGAATAATGTTGAAACCAAGGCTGGCCTTTGAAATTCTCGTCAAGAATCCAAAACAAGCGATAAAATGTACACATTATACATTTTATTGAGAAAGCTGAAGAAATGGCTTCGGCATAGTTTATAACCACAAAATTTGTTCACATAATTTTACTCGTCATTGGCTATATAACCACTGGTTAAAAACATTATTTAAAAAAAGTTAAAGGGAATACAATTTGAAATTTGTTGTTAATTGCCGTCGTAATTCCTGGATCTATTCAGTGGTACTGAATGCTGTGGTCTTTGGGTCACAGCATCGGGCTGAGCTGGTGCCGTTTTCCAAGCTAACTTTATTTTGCTGTAATTATTTGTTGTTGTTTTCTGTATGTGTCATGTGTGTGTTTTTTTTTTATTACGTGTTGTATTTATTTTTAGCTTGGAATAAATTATTTTCTTTCTTTCTTTCTTCAAGAATGGTTTTCGAACTAATAGTTTATTGTTAAACTTCCGTAGCCAAAGGGTGCCTATTGGGTCAATTCTTAAACCTCTCACAGGACTCTCACAGTCTTGTTAACCGTAACAGTTGAAATTTTCAGAGATTGTGTATCGTATCGTATCTATAACGAAAAAGCTACAAATAATAATAAGTTACAATTAACGGGAATTCGCTCAGAATGCTTCCATACTAATTCTGTTGCCATAATCTTTCGAAATAGAATAGCTGGCTTCGATAAGTAATTACCTAAAAATAAAGATCACGGTAATAAAGAATAATTACCTAAAAGTAGGATATGGAATCATAGTTTCGCGAAATGAATATCATTAACGTTAACTTTATTGTCATCTACAATAGCCGTTACGCAGCTAATGGTCCTTAGATGACGTTTTGATCAATAATCGAAAAAAGTGTTTAAAATAAAAATTATGATTTCCTATGTATTTGGACATTAATGACACTCGTTTCGCGACACTACAATCCTACGTTCAATTTTTAGTGAATTACTGCAAAGTCAGTTTTGTATTTTAAAAGATTATGGAAAGAAGTAAGTAAGCAAGTAAAAGAAATTTAGTATGAAACTTTTATAGAGCTAAATCACCTGGAAGGCTTATTTATAGTATTTGTATGGTTGAAGATTTCCTTCGATCTTGTTGATGTTTACTGTTTTACGATGGTATGTACGTCGGTACCTTTCTAGTGGGACGCACCACTCACACTCCCACATAGATTTATTTACAGCGGCATTTTTTCGTACTATATACGTTTGAAACTTTTAGCAATAAAAATGTAGTTCACCTTTAGAACGTTCATCATCATCATCAGCCGAGAAACTTCCACTGCTTGACATAGGTCTCCTTCATGACACGCTACATCGACCGGTCCCGAGCCATCTGCATCCAGCGACTAACCTTAACCAGGTCGTTGGTCCACCTAGGGGGACGGCCCGGTAAACGTTTCTCGGTACGTGGTCGACCCTCGAGAACTTTTACTCCCGGTTAACCATTCTTCGAGCGATGTGGCCTGACCATTGCTACTTCAGCTCACTGACTCGTCGAGCTATGATTAATTGAGAACGTTACGATCTTAAAATATTCTCGCACGATTTCAACTGCCTGTTATTTGCCCCAAACTTTAGGGACCAACCATATTTTCATCTACAATGGACGTTAAAAGGCGAATCGGGGACAGAACAAAGTTTACCGCGCCGGACCGACGACCAACAATGCTTCTAAATGTCCCGATTTCAGACTGGAACTGTCTACAAACTCCCCGGGCCCAGTTCCCAGTGCTCAACTCCCGCAACTTTCGACAACCATCGATTTGTTGCTAGCTCGCTTCCAAGCCCGTTATCGTGTCTATTTAATCCGACTACAGCAAATCCAGACGGAGAGTAGTGTGTTGTGTTTAATAAGTGTTAAAGTTTGTTTTCACAGCCGCAACAAGTAAACTCTATATCCGTCGAATAAACAGAACAGAACAAATGAAGCTTCTATCTGCATCGGCAGTGACATATTCGTAGCTTGCGGTAAGGCAAACATGCTATGATAAACAAGGCAAGCGACGCAGGGAAAATATTGATGTGATTGATAATGATGATTAAAACGCTTACATCAGTAAATAAGTGTAAAACACATCACTTGTACATCTAAAATATATTACATTTCCTTATAATAAATATTAAACGAGCAATTATTGTATATATATGTCATATTCATGATATCACAAATGGTGTAAAATTTTGGTGAAAATCAAAGATGGCGGGGTTTATGTGTCAAGAAATAGTTTGGGCAAGGTCAAAATTTTGCTTTTCCTTTTATAGAGGTCAAATAAATAACACAGACACACACACGAGCGAAGCTCAGTCGCCTAGATATTATAGGCTTATAGGCAAAATGGCGTTGATCATAGTTTATAAAGCTGGTAGACACCATTCATTATTAACAGGCAGTCATTCATTCAACTTGTATTCGATCAAGCAGAAATCTTAATTGCAAAACCGTCCCCGCTTCAAATAAATGTAAAGTTCAACAACTGGAGAATATTTTGCATTAAAACATTCATTCATAACTCGCTTGAAACAATACAATACAATTGAAATTCAAACTTCAGTGATTCGTCGACAAGAATTAATTTGTTAAAGCAACCGTCTTGATCGTTCTTAGACATTACCGAAATCCATTAAGCTCGAGGAAGCCCTTCAAGGCTTGGGCATGAAGTCGGTAGTCATTTTAACGAAGTTTAGTTTGACTGTTTGTACAGGACATTTATTTTCCAGCCGGATGGCCATGATAATGGTGGTAGACATTTCGTATTTTCCTCGTCTTAGCTTCCACAATGTTTTGCTTCGGAATAATTTATGAAGAATAAGGAAAAGTGTTTCAGTTTTGCGTTTATTATCCTCGAAGTTTGATTTGCGTCTTTAAGACTCAAATCACTATAATTATGTCTTCTACTAATTGTCAAACAATACTAAGGAAACATGCCTGGCGATTTTTATATGTACCTGTATTTTGAGTTTGTATTTGGTGAAGGCATCTCACTTGATGGTAAGTGACGATAAGACTGTTGGATGGTAAGAGTCATTACTTAGAAACCTCAAGCTAATAAGGTGCAGGTTCTGCTGCCTTTCACAACAGAACACAGCACTTTTAACACTCGTGTTTTGGCGGCAGAAGTAGGTGGTAGCAAAATCAACCTGACCACACCAATTATCGACAGAAACCCCGCTGGAAACCAAACCTCCGGGTTGTGAGTCCAAGTGTGTAGCCACTAGGCCACAAAGGCAGTTGATTACTCTTCGTCGAAGTATATCTATCACGAAGATAATGTTAACCTAATTTAAAGCCTAACTTAGTTACCAAACTAATTTAGAATGTCTAAAAGCCGTAACTAATTTAGTGCGTACGCAAGGGATATACACAACATGTCTACGGTTAATACATTTTATTTAGCTCAGCTATTAGTTGAAATGAACAGTATTTAAATTACCCCACATCTTACCGCTCTCGTGTGAGTTTGGCCTTATAATAAGACGAACCCATATCATCCCGTGGGTTTGGTAAAAGGCGACTAAGGAAACAGTATAATTTAAAGCGGCATCTTTCCTGTGTAAGCAACGTCTTACTTCGATCTCCAATCCGTCTGCCGAACGGCTACCTTTGAGAGTTGCTCAGGTCCAACAGTGGGCTTTGCAAGTAGCTATGATGGCGTCTTACCGCGGGAAAAGTAAAATCGTGTGTTGATCCCTTCC
Organism: Carcina quercana; assembly: GCA_910589575.2. Taxonomy (NCBI): domain Eukaryota; kingdom Metazoa; phylum Arthropoda; class Insecta; order Lepidoptera; family Depressariidae; genus Carcina; species Carcina quercana. The sequence continues at coordinate 5,287,565 of OU342440.2, read as the reverse complement.
TTAGTTGATCCCCAAATCATCAAATGGATCGGTGCTCTAAATAGATCAAGTACACCCATAAAAAATCTTTTCACAGTTAGGGGATGAATTTGAAAATAGTCAGCTTCGTAATTCCACCGTTGGACACAAGCCTCAGTCATCGGACTATACTTTTCTAAATTTCTTTATTTAAGCACAGCTTACATAATGGCCGCTATCAAAATATCCTTAAATTACAAAGTTTTAATCGCTATTTGTCGTGAAACTTTGACAGTTTGACTAACGATAATTCCCCAAAAAATCTTAAAGGATTTCGAACGATAATTACAAATCTAAAGATATACATTGTTATCTACACAAAGTACAACTTTCATTAACACAACATAAGTACAACTAAGATTCATTGTTGCAACATCCGTGTACACCTTAATAACAAAGAGCATCTACGTGAAGTTTAGTGGTTTTGATAATAACATTAGGAAGTGTAGTCGTATAACATGGGTCATGAAGCTAGGAATGTCCAGAGGTGCCATTAGAGAGTAATGAATGGGAACTTCTAGTATTTACTGAGCAGTGGGGATTTCGTAGGAATGAGTTTTAGTGTTTAGTCTCGGAAGAACCGTTGAGGAAATGTTGTATGTTCTCTAGGGGTCATCCTTTTGTTAGAATGTCCTGGGAGGACAAATTAAATTAGATTGCTTTGTACTCGGCACGACCGATAAAGGCCGCTGTGGTTGGATTACTTATAAGAAATGATTTATAAATCACATATTAAGAATACGCTACGTTCTGCTCAGGAGGAGACGAATGCTCCTATGGAACCTTTACTAAGGCTCCGCTGTTTTTCTGTCCGTCTATCTGTCACCGGTCTGTGTCTTTTAAACTGTATAATAGTTAGACACTTGTTCACTTTTACTATGTCCGCTTTAGGAACAAATAATAGAATTAAAACATTTAAAAATTAGAGAGGTGGGGTACGTACGTATACCAATAACGTGTTTACGCGACTTTTTCTCTGTAGCTAGCATTTGTCGTATAAACAAATATTTTAAGGATTAAGTCCGGGTTTAAATTTAAAAATCCGGGATGTTTTATCTTCTCTCGGGTGACCTCGGATTCGTGGCTTCCTACTAGTTTGAAGGACCTCCAAAAAGGGTTTAGCTGTGTTTTCTGTAAAGCCCGGTTTTCTGTACTTACACAGAATTCAATTATTTCTGACTTGTGATCTAGGCTATGTAAATATGTTTTTACTTGTACTCCTTTTTACAGATTTTATTTGAAAAATTAGTCTTAACTTAGTGCTTTCATAAAAACACAGATAAAACTTGTATAAATAGGAACTATGAAAATAGATGTCAATTGTGAGCACACAACCCATTCTCCTCTAAATATTGTGTACAGAACATGCGGTAGTAAAAAGACTGAATTGAATTGAAAAAACATTATGGTTTAAAATTCAAATAATCACGTTTTTTATTTAAGTTTTTATTAAATTTTTGAATATAATATTTTAGAACAGCTTTCGTAAATATATTCGGATTTAATAAATATAAAAAAGATATCTCAGTGTCGTGCCACTTCAGCTCTTGACACGCTCCAGTGTAGCAGGCACACTTGTGTCGTCCGAGAGTCAACACTCGCGTGGAGAGCGAGCCCGGCTAAACAAGACAAGCACGCAGTTTGTAGGTTAAGATGGAGATTTCATGAAACTCAGGCGTTGATCAGATCGAATCACATTTCATCCAGCTCTGTAATATAATACAAAAAGCTTTTCCTGCAATTTTGTCTGCGTTCACTCCAAAAATAATTTCTCGGGTAGCGTATATCAGTATAAAAATATCAATTGTCCGTCTCCATATATAGAAAACTTTCAGAAGACAAACAGAGATCCATTTGTTAATAAATTTTACAGAGTTAACTTACACAAATATACAGAAAAAGCTCATGTCACTACTGCCTCATGTCACCCTCAGTCGAATCAGCACATTATTGAAATGCCTAAGCATGGGAGACTGTCTTCAGTGTTCTTTTGTAACTGGACCGCACTCTAGACAGCAAACTATCAGTTCACTTCCTTATTATCGAGTGAAACCTGTCGAATTTGTCGAACCTCTATATAACATACAAAAATAGCCATATAAGCAACAACAACAAAAATAGCTTTATTAAGTTTTCATTAAGATCGGCCCGTTAAAATTTTATTGCCTTAATTAATATAGAAACAAACTGTGATTGTGTAATGGTTTGATCCCTTTCCTCATGCAGAGTGTTGCCGAATTCTGCCGCCACACAGCAGTGCTAATAGCACTATTGTGTTCCAGAATGAAAGGTAGCAGAGACAGTGCCTCATTAGGTTGCAGCTTCTGGCTGCGGACGCTTATCATCCAACTGCCTTATCGTCACTTACTATCAGGTGAGATGAAGGCCAAGTGCAAACATTATTTAAAAGGTGTTAGAACAACGTATTAAATTAATTTAGTTCGTTAGTACATAGAGCTCCTGTTCGTACGATGACAAAATGTACCGTTAAAATGTTATGACAATAAGCTCGGCCATTGAATACGTTATCCGCAAACTAATGCTAATGTATGGAAATAATACTTGTTTGTTACTATTTTGAGAGCTTACGCAATGATTCAACAAGTCTGTGACTAAATTAACTAACTGTAGCTAAGTAGTAAGCTAAATTGTATACGTAATGCGAACTATTTCATCATGTTGTCTAAAAACTAGACACGATAAAATGTATTTAGTTTGTATAACCATATGGTAGGAGACACATAACATAAATAATGATATGTGACCCCGGGCTTAGAATAGTTCAACCCAGGCCATCCCGCGGGTATTGCAGCATCTACCCATGTGTCAACAACACCTACTGCGATTGTGAATCCGCCTTTCAAGCTTGGTGGTTATGGTAAATCCACTCACAGAAAATCTTAAATGGCAAGTCTGGAGGCCCATGTCCAACAGTGGAAATACGCAGTTGATGACGATGAGAAACATAATATTAATTAATTCTTTAATTCTGATCAATCAATATTCATGCAATTTTCATGTAAGTAGTTTCTTATAAATGCCTAATACACCGTAGCGGTCTGTTATTCCAAACCAAACGAATCGAGTACCGATAGATCCTGAGAAGACTAGAGACTGGGAATCGAACCTCCCGATTCAAAGTTCAAACGTGTAGCCATTCGGCCACGGAGATCAGATTACACTCTAGCTAGTTAAATACAAATAACACAATGCCGTGTCTTGAGAACGGATACATCTACCGTTACAAGGTGACCTAGTTCGACTAAAGATCTCAAAAAAGCATTACCGCCACAATGTCGGGCAGTATTTCAAGCCGCGGTGCCGGCATTCGTTCCCCTTTCATCTGGGGGTGGCATTCAGGCGCATCGCACGGCTCGGCGTCGTATAATGAACGTCCAGCATTTAGAGCGTGTGACGTCACTGCATAATACCGACTACGCCGCGCCAACTCGACTACGTGACGTATTCGTGTCTGCACCACTAGAGGTTTTTAGAGTGGAACTCGCGTCGCTTACAAAAAATCGGTTATATTAATCTACGAATACAGAAACGTCAAGAACATTTTATGAGGTGATTTATCAAGAGTGATCTGTGAAACTTTAGCTGAGTGGTCTCGGCTGTAGATTAGGATCACTTGTCATTCCGTGGTTACAGAAGGCGACTAAGCGAAATATGTTGGGAGATGAACTGCAACATCTTCATGTAGTAACACAATATTAATGCAGTCACTAATCCTCCATTTGAGATATATGAAGAAGCACAATTCTAACAGTAAACGTTTCTAGATGTTAATGGTGAATCTCTAGAACTGCTACAGGATCCAATTTCAAAAGTTTTTGACAGTTTCAAAAATACTACTCGTATACAGCGTGTATATTTCATACGGGCGTATAATTTATCCAGATATAGTTACGACCGTACAAATCATATGTGAAAGCAATTTTGTTAAATAGCTTAATTAACAAAGAGTTCATTATTTTTTAAAGTACGATCGAGCGGCAATGTATTTCGTCCAAATTGACTTGACAAACGATAAACGGTTTATTGCATTAGGTACGAGACGTGTAAATAGAATTGTCAATCAGTCGGTAACTTTAGATGTAATTAATACATTGCGTGCTCAATTATTTTGTTTGGAAATATTTAATAATTAAATTAAATAACGAAATTTTTGTAGATGTGTGTAAAATATACGCCCGTATGAAATATACACGCTGTGTGCATCATATGCAATGATGAATAGTCGTGATTCTTGTGCAATATTCACTGGCACTCACTGCCTGCTTCTGTGCCCCTTACAGCTGTACAGCTTGTATATACATATACAATATTGACTTTGTGGTCTAACGTAAGCCTTTCCATGTTTAAAGCCTGACATCGTCCAGATCGCGATGACCTTTAAACTTCATAGTATTCTAGGTAAAGTCGTCACAGTTTGGTCCAAGTATTAATAGAGATTGTTAATATAAATGTTTCCAGAATAATTAGAGCTGTCCCCCATCCCCTCGAGACAGCAATTTCACGAGAGGGCGGCCTGTCACTCCGGGCTGTGAGACATGAATGTATATGCTAACAGAGGGATGGCATTTGTGGAATTGGGTACCAGTTAACTGAGAGTTTCATTTGAGTATATATTTTAATAATAAAGAACAGACAAAGTCTCTCAAAGAATAAATAAAAATATAACTACGTTACTTTCATCGTTAATCAAGTTAAATAAAATCTGTCTCATGTCGTTCTGACTGTGCCAGATGCTCAGAATCTATATAGGTAATATTGTAAGTAAGCTATAGTTAGACAAGTTCTTGTGCGACCAAATGTTGGAGTAGGCGAGGTACCAGTCGGCAGTTGCGCGTGTTTCCTTACCCCGCTACAAACTGGCATTCCGATACTCCGCCTTCTTTGGTGGTTCAATAAATCATCAGACGGATCGATAAAAATTTGAGCCCTTTTTGCCGCGTTGCCATGTATAAAAATACCCTACCACCAGCCAAGCCGAGTACCGATGGGTACCCCACTGGGAAACGAACCAGGGACCTCTTAGTCCAAGCGTGTATCCATTAGACCACGGAGGCGGTTGAATATACGAGTATCCTAGGCCTCCCTCTTTTTGAATCTTATCAGGAGGTAAAGAAAATGGCGGGTTAAAGGAAAGACTGCTGGCGATCACTCACTGGCAAGCTCTTAAGAAGAAATGTTTCAATATATCGTACCATTGCGTAGGCCTATATTCAGCAGTAGACATTTCCCAGCTGATGATGAAACTTTTTATTTACGCTTACGAGAATGCCATTAAAAATCAAGCCGCCAGCACATATCGCATGAATGATTTCCACTCTAGCAAACAGTTTTAGCTGGGAGCCTTCCCTCGGAGACTCTCCTAAGATTTGTTTGACATGCACTTTATCATCTCGGTATCGGCGGATTAAAGGTCTCACCTCACCTACTTACCCTTTTTTGCCGTGTAAGAATATATTGAATTAACATATTTCGTACACTTGCTCGCTTTTCTTAAATATCTATTTATTAGACATGATATCTTAATTTTAAACATTTGAAATAGCTACATTAAAAATAATAATTCAGTAATATAAACCTTCTCAAAGACATGGTAGTTAGATAACAACAGTTAGATAACACTATTGGTATTCCACCCGAAGCCTAATGTATAGTTGTATAGTGTTGTATTAAAAGGATATTGTTAAGATAAATGTAGTGAAACCCTAAATATTACTCCACAAAGAAGCTCAATCGTTTTTCGATAACCTTGTCATATAATCTAGACACACTTGGATATCTTGTCAAATAAGTTTCCTTGCTTCAGTAGTTACTTAGTAGCTTACAAAATCAGTGATATGGATAATAATTTATTTTCATTCCTTGCTAAGCAGGTATTTCTCACTTAAATACATATTTTTTAAACTAGAACAAAATACAAAAGACAAACAAACATACGACCTGAAAGACATTATTTATAACCATTTTTTTGTTACGTGGATGAGTATGAATAAAGTCTCTGGATATATTTAATTTTTAATAAGATTTTATTCATAAAGGACCTATTTTATTCTGTTATAATTATTGCCTTTAATTCGATTGTACTTCAGTGTTATTTTTATAAGTGTGCTGTGTGTATATTGTTATTCTTGCATGGTTTATTCTCGCTTATATATTTATTGAACTTACAGTATAGCACTGCTGGTGGTTGAAGTTATGAACTCATTATTGATCAATTAAATGTAACATATACATATGTTCGTATATATTGGTCTTATTTAGATTAGTCGACAGTTGAATGAGAAAAAGTATTCACATTGCGGTTAAACACAAGTTAATGCGTTCAAAAAGAGTTAGAAACCGACTTCAATTGCTCTAAAAGTCTAGTTTTCTCATGGATTTCATTGTCAGAACTGGACCAAATTGAAATGGAACAACACGGAAAGCACCATCTTTTAAATATATAAAAAAACATCCAAATCGGTTCGGTTCACCCAGTCAAAAGTTCTGAGGTAACAAACATTTTTTTTTAAATACCCTTCGAATTGAAAAGCTCCTCCTTTTTGAAGTCGGTTAAAAATATTATTTAATGATAACATTAGAGACATTTAAACGTAAATTTACCAACCCATTAAACCAATAATCACTGTGGTTATTTCAGCCCCAAACAATTCAAGTTTCCAGGGCAAAAAAACGTGGCACATTTTAATTTTACCGGGCGACCAATTTCAACGCTATTTCAAAGTCGTTAAAGTGAAAGTTACTCTGTCGGCGTCGAGCAGTAAAAATCACTTTTGAAGAATGGCGCTGGTCACGAAATAACATAAATAAATCAGATAATACGTTCTCGAGCGGAATGATGATTGGGCACGTGTTTGTTGCCAGGGGAAAGAAAAAGGAAATGCCTATTATGTGACTTTTACGGCTTTTTAATTGAGAAAATATTGTGAAAACGGCTTCCAAAATGTTGAGGTTGCGCTTTCAAATTGTGAAACTTGATAGTTGGAATACACAATATTGTACTTTATTTTTAACTAGCTTCATGCCAGTTAAACTTACTCTGTTTGGAATTCGTACTATGTTAAAATTAATAACAACAATATCATTATTATTTCACTCAAAACAATCCATAATTGTTAGTAAATCCTAGAGCTATGTTCACTAGTACTTGTAAATCAATTGTTACCAACTGTTCATAAAGTCAAATATCACCAAAGCATACTCGTATAATAGAAAGGTCACGAAAACGACGACGACGGCTTAATTAAGATTTCATGAAATTATTAAGGTTATTAAGGTATTAACTCTTAGATTTTGAGCATTACACTAATATAAACCTTCTCAATTTATGTAAATCAAACATTTAATTGGCACAAGTGCAAATCGGAAGTTCATTTCGAGTTCGTAGCTTTTTCGTAGAGAGTTCGTAGCGAGTTCGTAGCAATTTGCTACGAAGTCAACACGATAGACTAGTATCTAGCGGGTGTCGTAGCATTTCGTAACGGTTTTTTAAACGAGCTTTGACAAATATCCTACCGTAACTGTTTCATCTTCGTAACGTTTCTATATCAATTATACAAATGATGCAATATGACAGGTTTTATCTGATGCTTCGAGCAATGTTTTTAGCTCTTTTAAATATATCAGTGACTCGAAAACATTGTTGAACAAAAATACTTTTTAGTTAAATCACGAAACAAAATAAGCATAGAATTAGGATTATCTCAAAGACTTCAGGAATGAGCAGATGCAGTAAAATTTAGGTCATTCGTTACTCTACCTTATTATATCAACCTTGCTTAATTGTAACCTTAATTTATTAAAGCCGAGTGACAGGGGTGGGAGACTCCGAAAATTTATAGCTCTTTCCAATCATTTTACTGTCTCTTTATGTTTGGTTTTGAGATGATTTAAAATCTGAATAAGACTTTTTTCGGGTGTTTTGGAAACCATCAGGCGTAATTCTTAGTTTTGATCATGGTTTATAAATGTTCATACCGGTGTCATTAAAACTGTTCTCATTTCATCAGTCGTATAACTCCACTGTTGTAAATAAGCATGTCTATTGTGAAACAATACTGGTTTGATCTCGATACATCTGATCCAACTTTTCGCAGTGAAACAGTATCTTTTAGAATTTTTATTACTATTATTTATTAATTACGGTTTGACAAACATGAATACAATTCGCATCTATAGAACGAAGCATTTGACTTGTGGACTAGAACTGGTGCGAGAATATAGCCTCCCAAATAACAATAATGCCCGTGCTAGGGTAGGCTACTGTACAGGTAGAATACAATTATTATTTAAAAGAATTTCCTTTGACAGTCTGAAAATGAAATCCCAATTAAAAGCAGATTATATCTTTGCATCATACATATCACCACAGAGAACTTTAATACTGCTATCATGTAGCTTCTCAGTCCGAGCAGACTCTAGCATTATCTGACACATGACAGTTCTGTTCAAAGCTAAGCTATAAGCCTCGAGAAAATAAATAGAGACGCGGCAAAGTAAACGCACCAAATGTTTGTTTTATCTAATGAAGTACCATCCACGTGTGTGGACAAATAGACAAGCGGAGATAAACATAGCCCTGCTTATATGAGCATTGTATGTCTACTGAACTATTTCGATAGGAGATCACGTAGCTACTGACTGGTGTCGCCAATCAAATAGTACCGTTTTTCAACCGACTTCAAAAAAGGACCTCCGTTCTCAATTCGACTTTTTTGCTTCTTTTTTTGTATGTATATTACGCGACAACTCCACTAATTATGAATTGATTTTGATGACTCTTTTTTGTTTTTTAGAACATAATTTAAAGGTGGTTCCCTATAAATTTTATCAAAATTGATTTGGCACTTTTCGAGAAAATCAATAAAAACCAAATATGATAATTCTACCTTTAACATTTTAGGGAATTAGTGCTACAAACTTTTGGGGCAGTTGAAGTCGGTTTCTAGTTTAATTTAAATGCGGTAATTATTGTATAAAACATATACATATATATAAATTAATTCCTTGTACAAAACCGTGGCTTCTTAAAAATAATAGAAAATAATTGTTAGATAGAAAATAGTTACGTACCAAGATTGGTAATTGGTTACGAACCTACGGTTATATATACTACCATAGGAGCGGAGTCATGTGATCGCGGATTCTGAAAACAGAACTTGAGGAATATGACTCGTACGCTTTTATTATTAACCTAACTATAGCTAACTATCAGATAATATGTGAAATACGTAAGAGTAAAATAAATGTAAATTAAAAATTCTATTTATATTAATCTTGTGAATGTCCCTATAAATCAACAACATCTAGTCCGCCTAGAAAACCACGTGGATATCCCAGCCCGTACGTTGCACTACGTAGCGATTTACTTTGGAGTTGATGGTGAATAGAAACTAATATCAAGCACGCATGTCATGAAATCAAAAAATAAAACTAAACAATTTTGCTAGCAAACTGTCAAGTTAAAGAAAATATTGTTTGTTTGAAATAAATGTACATTCACATTCAACACAACAACATTCTTTTTTCACGTCAACACGGTTCTTTTGCTGTTTTCGCTGCTTCTGCAGAGAATGGCACAGTGAACTCTACTTAGGTATATTGTATCTTTTTAACATTACACAAGTCAATGGCAATATGATTTGTAGATAACTAGTGTCACATCCAATATGGACTATAGTGTATAGTAGTAGTGATATTGGGGCAAATTGATATTTCCTTAGTTCCCAGTTTTTGACAGATTGTGTAGCAAGGAGATTGAAGTCAAAGTACTAATAAATGTTAGTCTTGTTGTTGTTTTTCATTTGGAGGGTTACGAGTGCGACAGCAGGATAGATTCACAGACACAGGTTTATGATAAGTTGGATCTAACCTGGAACGGAGCATAGTTCTTTAATATATGGGGGGACATCTCTTTAAAAAGAACTCATTTGATAGCAACCTTTTCAAAAAAGTCAAGGTAAAAGTGACAATGGCTGTAAAACGGTCTCCTAAAAAGCTTACACATAAAGGCACAATATCACAAAGCCTTACAGAAAGAGGTATAACTACCTACAAAGTTAATGACAAAGCGTTAGTACGTAGAGTCCACTAATCTCCAGAAAAAATAACGAGAAAAGAGAAACAATAGAACATTACTGGGCATTGTTATCTTGAGACAGGAACGAATTGAGGCAAATGGTTCAATCGTCTATATCATCAAGTGTCAATGAAGCTGTAGGATTGAAGCATGCCTACCAAGAAGCCTTTTGCATTGTTTGTGAAACAGTAGCCATGATTTTTGAAAAACTACTACAAGTATAACGTATATATTAAATAATATATTATGACTAATGACGCAAACGGGAATTGAAATTAAAGGTCTCTTTAATTGAAAGTTAAATATTTTCTCAAATTTGAACCTTTTTGGATGTTTCTGGAGCTACAACGATGAAATATTCAAAATAATTGTGAAGCATTATTTGAGATTCTGTTGATTTAAATTTTAAAGGGAATGAATGAAACAAATGTAGACATAAAAGTTACGATTAACAGTAAATAAACGACCACGAGTACCGCAAGGAGAAATGTAACTCTTCGAAGTCTTTCGCTGATTAGTTTATATTTCATGCATCGTACAACTATGCCAGCAGCGCACATTCGCTTTTTTGATTTGGGTCGATTCCTAATAGGATGCATTCATCTCCTTCTGCTCTCTTTTCCATTTACCTGTGTCACTTCTAAAACAAATGTATGTTATGTACATTAATTGGAACGAAGTTCCTTATCGCGCGTTGTGAAAGGGGGCTAGACGGAAAAAATTCTTACGAAAAGTTGTCACCGACACTTTTTGCTATAGTAAGTTAGCGTCATCTGTTACTACGACGTACGTAGTAGTAAGACGATACCAACAGTACAGCTATGTGACGACAGATGGCTCTGATTAGTTGCCGCTACTCAATGACAGATGTCGCTAAAAACAAAACGTATCACGTACATAAAAAATCTAATGAAAAAACCTACAAAACCATATTTAAAATATAATGTTAAAAATCCGTTCAAACCTTATTGAAAATTTGTAAAATTTTATTACAATTCCTTCACTAATTAATCGAAAGGAATTTCGTTACATCCGGGTGTCCCTTGACACCTCTCAATTTTTTTTTCTTTCTGACATTCAAAATTTTTAAATGTAATCGCATTTCACCACAATCACATCTGTTTTAAGTGACTTTGTGGTAGCTTTGTGGTCGCGGGTGGTATACGCTTGGCATTAAATAACTAAAGACCAGTTTTAAAATGGCACCTCTCTATATTTAGTAATATATACAAGTATATATGCTATGTGTCTACCAGAAATAAAAGCATGTAAATCTATTAAAATTCCTTGTTACGATTATGCGGTTCATGCGTTTGAAATCTAGTCGTTTTTGTACATTTTTACAAGGATAAACGATAAACGTAATTTGTTGTTTACTCGTAATAGGAAGAACTTGTTTCGTGAAAGGCTAAGGACCAAAGGATGGTTTATCTTTCGCCTGTTTGTCTTGTCATTTGACGACACTGTTATAAATTGTCAGACTCGGTGTAAAAGGATGTCTCACACCCACTGCTAGCCTGCCTGCCTCCTCCACGGTACACGTTTCCCGTATTTTTGCATTATTATTTTTATATTTTTTATAATATAAAATTTTCTCGTAAAACATACTAAGTGCTTAAAATATTTGGTCCTCTGGATGAGCACGAATGCAAGTATATTGTGTAAAATAACCATTAAACATTGATAAATTATTCTAAGCCCAAAATCGAAGTAATCAAATTAAACAGAAACCCGCAAAACTCTGAACTGACAAGAAACAACTAACCAAAGAGAATGAACTGGGTTTATTTGGCGTGCGGACCGGGGGCCAGGGCGCCCGAGCAGCCCCCGCGTCTTTAACTATGCAGGCTCGCCCGACGTAATTACATTTTAATTTTTAGCACCTGGAGGTTCGCGATTTAATATCATTATATATTCACACTTAGACTTATTTAGTTTGGGGCTTATTCCGTCTTTACTATTGTTGCGGTAATCTGAGGTGACGCGTTTGATGTCTTAGATTTTGAGGCAGGCTTGAATTAGGAATATAGAATTAGTAATGAACTCATCAACTAGATTCAGAGTGAGAACGTTTCAATCTAACAGACTTCTTCACTATTAGTTCATGATGAACGAAAAATTATTCTTCAAATATCTATCTTGTAGGTCGAAACGAAATAGCAATTTACAACCTTGAGCGCACCGTTTTTATAACATTTTAATAGATTTGAATTTGTCCTTTATCTCAATGGCAATGAAGATAGACCGTTGGGTGAAAGGGCACTAAATTCGGACTGTAAATATCCAAATAATGACCAGATTTCGTTTGTAAGAAGTGCGACGTGGGCGAACCTACTAAGGGAAAGTTACCTGCGCCTACGTTTGTTCGAAATCCAATCCAAAAAATATCCAATCGCCCGAATAACAACAATAACTAGTAATAATCCAACCACTAGCATAAGGCAGGTGCGGCGCCAAAGAGGAACTTAAAGAGCAGACAAGCGATTTGGCTCATCTTAGAACTAATCAGCCAACTATCGCGGCAAAGACGTAATCCAAACTACCGACGACGAACTTTCAAAGTGCTGGTGGCAGTATCAAGGCAACTTTAACGTTTATTTATTCAAATTTGAATATATATTTTATATATACGGCGAAATAATGAAACGAAAGGTGCATTTGTTTTACAAATTAAATATGAACCTAAGCTTTATGGCAGAGTGCCTGAAATACTATATACGTTTCCCAACCATTTTTCCTCAGTTGGTCGTTCCGCTACTGGATGAAGTCGTCGATACGAGATTAGTAGCGTTTCACGGAGCCGGGGTAATGTGGAGGCTCAGGCAATGATCATTATTCATTTCGGGATAATAATGGCGCCGGACACGCATGGCCACATATTTCGCTCAATGCTGCACGAAATGCTATATGTTGATACAATACTAACGGATTGTTTTAGTAGACCGTAGATTAATCATTATCAACAAACTTCAGTGGTAAACATAATGAATCACTGGCCGCATTCAGAATGGTCTTATCTGGGGATTGGACACAAACACTTCGCTGCAGACGAATTGGTTTTGCTAAACAAATTTTAAAAGAGTCCGGTCACGTTGTATGAATAGATACTTTGACAAACTGAACAGCCTTATCACTCTAAAAGATAATGAAGATTAATTTGGCTTCCAATTGGAATAATGTTAAATGTATGTACGTACGGATATACACATTCCATCAACGGCCATGTCGTTTTTTACCATCAGGTGAGGTAAAGACAAGTGTAAACTCACTTTACACTGCAAAAACCCATAAATGCTATATTTAACCACGAAAAAAACCCTGCCTGAAACCTTTTTAAAATCTATAAACTGAGGACACAGACCCTTTCAGATAATGCACCCTTCATTTTTTATCGAGCCACAAAGGTTGCGGACTAATTATGAAGTTCAGGAGAAAGTGTCGAGTCAGGCCCTGTTTGTACAGCGAGCTGGAACAAAGGGCCGGTTATGTTCACAAAAGGAGAACCGAACCACCCACGATCCCAAATACCACAAATTATAATTTGTGTATATTTATGTAGTTTTGATTGTTAGTAGCAAGTCATTAAACTTATCTTACATTTAGGCACAGAATTAATCTAGTACTACGAATAGAACAGACGCTCACCGCCTCCCACTGATGATGACTCAGAAAATGACCGTTACGTATGGCGCGTGGCGACGCCTGACTGAAATTATGCGTCGTCTGACGTTCCGTAAACACACCCTCCCGTACCGCTCCCATACCTCAGGGACAGACTCAGTTATGCGTTAGACCTGTACTTACACTTGCACGTGTATACAAACGTCATCCGTTCGACGTGTGCCCATATCACGACATTTGTTCGAAGTGTCCGACGTGTGATTTAGGTGACCTTTGGCTGAAAGTTTACTATAAGTTCATTTAACTAAAATACGAGTATAGTCCAAAGAAGTAGGATAAACAATGTTCTTGTTCATGAATAATAATGTCCGTATGGTCTCAGATTTGGAATAGGATCACCCCCTGTCATACCGCGGGTTTCATAAGAGGCGACTAACGGAAAACATATCCAGGAGGCAGGTAGCAGCATGTAGCTATGTAACAACAACCCCCGCCTGCCAAGTACGGTAATTATGGAAAATTTCATGAAGGTAAAATAATTATGGAGGCACATTAAAAAGCTTCTTGGCAAATTCCTATATTACAAATATGACTTATCGATCTATGGGGGAGGCTTATGTCCAACAATGGACTTATAAGGCCGACAATATATAATATTTAAATAATAATTTAGTGCCTTGAGATTATATGCGCGTGTAGGGTTACCTACTCCAATCAGGGTGTGTCCGAAGGGATTTATTGTTTTCTTACAGTTATCAACAAACCGGCCAAGTGCGTTTGCACTTTTATCCTGAAGTTCAGTTAGACTAAGTCGTGGAAAAGAGCTAGCTGTAAGTATTATATTACTCCTCACCTCACTAACAATCATTCCACAAATAACCTAGTTTTGCTAGAATGTCTCGGACAGCGACTGTTTGTCAAGAACACAGCTGAAACAATAGACAGATACACTCGTACCCGTACCAATTTAATCTTATTTGAGTCTTCTGTCTAGTCTAGACGTTAAGGTTTAGTTTCAATCATTAAAAAATATATTGTTAAATAGAGCAAGTAGCTTCCTCAGACAAATGGAAATTAAACTAAGAGTCCATGTGGGACGTCTTACATGCTCATACGATAGACTTACTGTGTTGTGTAATCGACTGATTAATCGAACTGAAGGATTTTTAAAATATTTTGATAAGTTCATCGACTAGATTTTTATTGGGAGTCAGGTCGAAAAATATTCTTTCACTATACTTCCAATGTTCTCATCATCATTGTTTTAACAAGTAGGTCACCTGCGCTGTGACTTAACCCACGTAAAAATCCCTTCATACTCTACATCGTCAAAGGGACCACTGTTCCAATTCAAATTGTGTAGGCTGGTATTCGATATGTCAATCAGTTAGCCAAGCCTTTATATCTCCCAGATTATGACTTTTGTGTGTGTAGAGTGGTATATTTAGTTTATGTGCGTTTATTATCATTATCCTTACATTAACTTATATTTATTCTTTCTTAATTTACTGCAATGAAAAGTGGCCCTAAGTGACCGGATTCAACTGGAGTTTGTTAATTTCATGAATTGAAAATTGATAAGCTTTTAGCACAAAAATTTTCTAAACACTGCACATCCCAATAATGCTTATAGCCCAATTTCAAAAAAGTACTGTAATATGAAATATTCCTGCGAAACACTATCATTGAAAGACAAGTGATTGTATACGAATATTTCTGGTTCACACTACGCTAGGAAGAGTGCAAATTTAAAAGGTCAGTTACAAACACAGGTACTGTTTGTCTTAAAATATGAAGCTACAAAAGCTGAGCAATAAAAACAAGGTAAGCGCCCGAAGG
Organism: Carcina quercana; assembly: GCA_910589575.2. Taxonomy (NCBI): domain Eukaryota; kingdom Metazoa; phylum Arthropoda; class Insecta; order Lepidoptera; family Depressariidae; genus Carcina; species Carcina quercana. Next base: position 5,271,991 of record OU342440.2, on the reverse strand, counting down.
TAATCGACACAGGGGAGTAATGTTTGGTTTACACTTTGCTAGTGTTTTAAAGGTCAGCTACTTTCTTGGACAATCAACGTGGAAACCAAGATTTACGACATCTTTTTTCTAACCTAGGTAACTAGGTTAAACAAAAACAGATAATTTTTAAATACAAGAATATGAAACTTTTTTAATATTAATTTTTGTATATTTTGAATTATTTTATGATCTCTTTGGTAATTAAACTTGAAATTGAACAAACTGAACCCTGTTTCATCATTCCTTCCATTTTATTAAAACAGTTTTTCCAAACTATATTCAAGCGCATGATAAATATACATTTTTCTAAAAAATTAAGTAAAGTATAGAAAAATGCTATTACTCAATCAACAAATTTGGAATAATAGGGATAATTAGTTGACATGATTATAATATTTTTTATTTTCATTTTAATACTTTTTTCATAACATGTATTATTGCTGCTGTCTTGTATTATAATGGGTTAAATTTGTAGATACTTGTATATATATTTACGATCCAAGACCCAAATTAACAAATACAATGATTTAATGTGATAATAAAATTATTCATATTATTATATATTGACATTGTTGGCAGATCATCCAAGCAACACATCCAAATTTCTACCCTAAATAACAGAGCAGGTGCGGTGTAACCGGAACACAAATGAATTAAGCGCTGTCATGCCACATTGTCGTGTCACCACACCGCAGCACTGTCCCCTGGCTACTGTCCAGTAGTGGGTCAGCAGCTGGCGCAATGTGAACCATCCCGGGCCGCACCATTCATAGCGGCGAAGGTCGTGCCGTAGATCGATACGTCGTAGGCACGCACCACGCACCACGCACAGCCGACATGATGACAGAATGCGGGTAACTCTACACAATACTACAGTCCATCGTAGGAATATAACTGTTAGATACACTCGCTTCACTGCCAGCGACAAAGGAACCGAAATCCTTTTGAATCCCGTAGACGTTACAGCGGTTACAGATGCCAACTCTAGACGCGTCATAGTCATTTCGCCTGTAGAACGTTTCGCGTTTAGGAGATTTCGTGTCTAGGAGATTTTGTGTTTAGGCCATTTGACGTTCACCTAATTTTGAATTTAAGATATATCGCGTTGATGAAACATGTTGACTGAATCCGAGGTATCAACATCATAAAAAATATGTCAATGTCGAGATTGAATTGACGGTTTCAGAGAATGTTTTCACGATGTGACGATGACTTACTTACTTAAATATTTTTGATAGTTTAAGAAATGCTCCTAGAGTTTAAGGAATTCATGTTACATATTAAAGTTAATTCAATTGTATTTTTATAGTCATCTACCCTAGAAGACGTTGGAAGCCGACCAAATTATAACCTGTACCAAACACGGCTTTGTCATAAGATTGCCTTCGTTATCGACAGCTTGCTAATGTTATAAACTTTGTTACAAATTACCTGGCTTCCACCACAAGCTGTCTCAAGTTACCTAAAATAAGTTGAAAGAATAACTTAATGAGGAGTTGAGTTACGGCCCTTCGGACTAATTTAGGGCGGCGTCCTTAGGATTCCTGGTAATCATTTTTTGCATTGGAAGTTTTTCGCGTTCTCCTCATCAATACACATTGATAGTCACATGTACAGCCATTACATATTTACTGATATGTCATAAGAAATACAGCGCTATTACAAATGTTACGGCACACGACAAGATAAGGCACAATCCATATGAAATTTAATTTAGTAATGTATGAATACGAGTAAAGTAAGATTTATTTCACAACAAGCCTCTCTTTGGAGGTGAGTAGCGAATAAAAATTGCTATCTCTGTGCTACTTTGTGTATTTTGTCAAATAAATATTTACATAGGAAGAATATCACTTCAATAATAAACCGTTGGTATATAAGTTAAGCCAACTAAATCTCCGTGCTGGCTTTACAGAGGCACTGGCTTCCTGGAACTCCCGCACGGTTTGGAAAAGGTTTTACGAATGATCGGTTGATCGCAGCCAGACATGTGGAGACGCGGTCGGTCTGATTACGTAATTCAACGAAATTCATACTATTAATTTAGCTCTTGCCCGCGACTTGGATAACTTACCCCTAAATACATTTTTAAATAACTTACGTACCAAGCTTAAGAAACAGGTAGAGGTGGACGTGGTGTACTAATTAAAATACATTTTTAGATTCTAAAATTCTTAGCCGCCCCTTTGCTTTGTTTAGACATAGATAGACATTTATTAGACATTCAAAACACACACAACAACAAACACATACGAAACATATTTTTTAAATTACAAATGGAAAAGTAAACTGATTTGAAATGTATAAAAAATAATTTTTAAATTTTTTTTTTAAAAAACGTCTTTGTGAGTATATTGCTACGCGTGCCTACACACTGAGCGCCGAAAATGTCTCCACTCAGCATAAGCTGCCCTTCAACCGGGAGTTGCTGTAGTGTAGCACTGATTTTTAGTGAAGCTTTGATTCCTTTCTGACACTAATATGCATCGGTAGTTTACTGTAAATTATTTGAATCATGGATTTTACACACACCCCTTCTCGCAAGCCTGTATAAAAGTGTCATCCTCGTAGCATAGAGAGCGAGCTTTGTAGCTCCGTTATCGAAGATGTAATTAAGGTCCCCAAGGAGAGGCAATCAGTCTTACATCCTGCAGATAGAGCGACGACGACGCGGCGGCGGCGGCTGAGGACGCGGCGCAGATGCCGTCGACAAATTAGCGATGTTTTCCAGTGGTTTTAGATCCTTGTTAATCTTATATCAGATTAGCTCTTGGAGCTAATGAAAAACGAGAACGCTTTGACTGTATCTTGTTGCGTTTATGTTGTTCAGATTTTTAACGTTTCTTTTTTTTTTCTTGAATATTATATCTCGCAAATATGCTCTGTATCTCAGGGGTGGAATATTAGTAGATGGATGTAGAAGGATGATTTAGACAATTTGGGTGTCTGTGAACCGGCACCTTCTAGACCAACGAGCACCAATTATGTAGGTCTTATCGTTGCTTACAATCAGGTGAGATCGTGGCCAAACGTTGATCTTTTGTAAAAAAAAAGTATGATCGAATTTTATCGACTTCCTGTTAGACAATTTTAATAAAACTTCAAAAAAGTTTATTCAAAATATTTCAATTAAGTCCTTTTTTAACAAATTAATTATTAAGAAGAAGGAAATGGAGTGATATGTTCAGTGTGTCCGTATTTTGAATGGTAACAATCAAACTTTATAAGTATAAAATAGGTACTTGCTAATACAAGATTGTCAAAGTTTAACCCCTTCGGGAAGAAGGGTGTAACTAAGTGTAGTAGTGTAAGGAATTATGATAGTTCAAATACTATACATATTTACATTACGGGGGCCATCGAAAATAGTACGCGTTTGAAGAAAAAAAATGTGGTTACTGCATTTCTAAATACCGCCTAAATACAATCGTATTCAATTTGAAACTCTGATGTCACGAGCACCTACCGACCGTGGGAAAAATCGATCGTGTGGTCACCCGCGCTCACAGGCAGGACACATTAGTGCCAACCGCAGGGCGACCACGCGGCGGGAAAATTGCGGAACCCCGGACTGTCCGAAAACCGGATATTCTCCAAAGTATCCGAACCGGAAATTGTACAGTGTCCGTCAATCTGGCAAATTGGGAAGCGTTGGAACACTCAATTTAGGGGTGATTCTGTGTTGGAAAATAAAAATTGTAAATTTGAACCGGGAGTGGCTCCACGGAAATAGGCTGTCTCCGGGATGGCACTGAACGGACGATGTCATTGAAATGATGATTCGGAAAATATATTTGGAAATAAATTAGTACTTAGCGTTCAAATGTGGATGCTAACATACTTTACAGGATTCAAAAATGTAACAATGTGAAGATAAAAATTGCAAAATATTTTCCGACATAATATCACAAGTCATTTCATTACTGTGCACCTGAAGGACGGATGTAACGTTCATAGGATATGGTCATAATGGTATATAAGTAATTCTAAAATAAAGAATTAATTTTTATTTACCCCTATATCATATATCATCAGTTCATATTAAAAAAAAATTCTTCAATGAGATAAACTACAGGTCTAACGCCTGAGTATATTTCTGAAGTATGGGAGCGGTACGGGAGGGGTGAAAAGTTGCGTGTCGCGTGACTCCCGACTGAAGTTATGCGTCATTTGACTTTCCGTAAATACACCGACTTTCTTATGGTGACACGTAAAAGAAGTCAAGTATAAGCGAATGTTTAAAAACTTAAACTTTCACAAAAAGGGCTTGATTCATTCGCATTTCATTATTAAAAGTAGATATTAAGAATGTCACCACAAAATAAACCAAGCCTTCGAACAAACGAGTCTCTTGTGCCTGTCACCAAACAGGTTAAGGTTTTAGGCTTAGTGCAAACTTTTTATGACCTAAATCTAGACATCCACTTGTAACCATGACGTTATTGTAACTGCGCTATAAATAAATCTTACAAATGTTTTACCGCAGTGTATAGGTACTTAAGTTTACCGCATGAAATGTACTCCAGTGGGCTGGCCAGATCTCTCGAAGGACGAATAGTCGACGGGGAGTAAGGATGACAAGCGCACGCTGGCTTACGTCTAGACAGCCCCTGATAGGCTGACCGACGCGACGATTTGGCAAATTAATCACCTATTTCATAGTAATATCGAAATATCTTCCCATGGGTGTAGTAAACTCGGCCAATGGGAAGCCTAAACCAGTTTGATAAACTGGACAACCTTAGCACTAAAATTGAAAGAGAAGAATGATTTGGCTTCTAAACAGATCTCAATTATAGTTTATTTCAATCAAATAAAAGTATCCGTAAAAAACATAAATATACCTTAAAGAATTACCAGAAAGTACCATACGAAAGGACAGAAAATACTACAACGACACGTCACAGTGATTAAGTTGGATGTTGTCGCCCCGAATGACAGCACAGAGATCAGAACACTCGGAGAGATTCAACTGACCACGTACACCAAACAACGTCAGACACTCAGCCGTCCATATGCAGCGCACGTCAGTGTTAGCGACACGTGGATATTTATTTTTGTTGACCTCACGCATTATAAGACGAGGATGAATCCGTATATTCTTTACAGATCCGTCTCTACCAGAAGCAGCAACCGAGAAACGTCCACTGCTGGACATAGGCATAATCTACCATGCTCAATATTAAATATGACGGAATAAATCTCTAATGTCAATTATGAAAGGAAACATTTATTATAAGCCTGTTAGAACTTACCAAAACTCAGTGTACAACGTCCCTGTTCTTATTTTAAAAGATTTTTATTGGTTGAGCGCTGCTGCGGACTACCTCATGTGTAATTCAGGACGTCAATGCGGAATATTTCCAATACGGTGTTTGAGTCCTCGCTTGTTAAATATTAAACCTTATATATATGACACATTAATATCATTATTCACTTACTCATTGTATTATTGCCATGTATAATGGCGTTATTGAATAAAACGTTTTATTATTAAAACTACTTCACTTTGATTGTTGTTTTTTAAAACATTATGGGTACTTACACAATTGAACTGATCTGCAGCTCACGCTTTCGATTACCAGCGGGGTCCATTTATTCTTGGTTTTATAGGATCACAGTCAAAGACATTTTTAAATTCCCTTATTTTTAATACAACGTGCTGTCAACATTAAAGGCGGATGGATATACACGGTGGGAGAAACGCAAGCAATTTTGCCTGTTCATTTCTGCTCAGGTAATACCTAACACGGTAGAAAACACACATTTAACGGTAAATGTGTACAAACTGTCAGTCGAAGCCATGGCACCATCATCACCCTAGTCGGATGTGCTGAATATTTATTTATTTCCTAGGAAGACATACAGTGTTAAATATAAGAAATATAGATGCAAAATAAATATAACACATAGACCAATAAAGTCTCCACTGATATGTACTTACTTACTCACTAAAATTTAAATGAAACTACCTAAAATAAAATAAAATGAAAGCAGCTAGAACTACTGATTTTATCATTGAGTCCAGCGCAGATATATTGCACACGCTTAGTTTTGGCTGCATAGTTATGCACATGTACGCTCAAGGAATTTATTTGTTTTGCAGATTCAAGGCTTTTTAATTTTGCCGGGTTATGAAATTGATGCGAAGAAAAATTATGCTATACCTTGAATGACAAGTGTCATTCGACATCAATCGTTATAACCCGCCAAAATTGAAGATTAATGAATACTTTCGCGTCCTTTACTAATAAGTGTGTAGCTGTTGGTTTTATAATAAAGTATAACAAACAAACAAAAAACACAGAAGCTCATAAAACATTGCACATAAAAAGCCCATATAAAAAATTAATTTCAAAATCAAATTAAGAATTGCTGCAGCAAACTCCAACAATGTTACTAGTAATTCCTACACGTGCACCTAATCGTTTGGAAAGCATTCGCGATTTAAAGTTAATCAAAAGTAGACTGGAGCTTAAAAGAGTGGGCCGTCTACCCTGAACCAATTATGTGTATTATTTAATCTGTGGTGAAGTGGAAAACATTGCGGCGCGCGGTGGCGGTGGTTGTGACATTTAGTGATGTGAATACTGTTTACAATACGAACCAGCTTTTGAGGAACGATTACTACAACGTTAGGAATTCTTGGCGCGAATTTGAAAAATGGTGATTAATTACAATTTTGTTAATTGGTTAATAATACTGTTATGTGTGCTTTTGTGTTATAATGGTGTGATATAGTGCAAAAAGTTTCATTTACGGGGTTGTAGTATCAATTACGTAAAATTGCGAGTGTTTCGACGCGATCGGAAAAGTTTACCGTGTGTACATTCGGCATACTGATTCTTTCGAATAATGTTGAAACCAAGGCTGGCCTTTGAAATTCTCGTCAAGAATCCGAAACAAGCGATAAAATGTACACATTTTATTGAGAAAGCTGAAGAAATGGCTTCGGCATAGTTTATAACCTCAAAATTTGTTCACCTAATTTTACTCGTCACTGGCTAGATAACCACTGGTTAAAGCCTTTTTTAAATACAACGTTATTACACTCTCACAAAAAATTTCCGATAGAGGCATACAATCCTGAAAATATTCTGTATATTTATTATTATTACATAAACTTGACATACGAGTATAACTGTTAACAAGATAAGGATTTTCATGATCCATTTGGCACTAATCAAGTACTACAAGTTGTTTTGTAGTACATATTAGTAATACATGAGATTTTCTCATAGAGAAAACCATGATCCACAATATTCAGTGTATCAGTAATAGCAACACGTACGGCTCGCACCAGCACTTTGTAACAACTTAACAAGAACAATAAACGGCTGCACCTGCCCAGCGCCCACATCTTCCACGTAATCGTTCAACTTAGTTTTGTAATTGTGGTTTGGGCACCGATATATTTCAATACACATTCAGTTCTACCTCGGTTTGTTACTGAAATAGGTAATTATTGCACCATTAACCAGTAGGCATTAATATGATTTATTTTTTTACTGACCTTACAACAACCAGCAGGTTACATTTGACATTCTTTTACCGTAAAGGTTTAATAGGGTCGATGGATTTGTTTTGTATGATGGGTTCTGCACTTGGCCTTCATCTAACCTGATGGTAAGTGACGATAAGGCCGTTGGATGGTAAGCGTGGGCACCCAGAAGCCACAAACTAATGAGGCACTGTCTCTGCTACCTTTCATTCCGTAACACAACAGTGCTATTAATACTGCTGTTTGGCGGCAGACTTAAGTAACATGGTGCTTTATGTTGTTATGTTTTGAAATAAAAATGTGATCTGAATTTATCAAGTACATTACAAACAAACCAGACCCGAACATCGCTATCTTCACATCGGCACATCACTAATTTAAACAGCGACAGTCGTAGAAAGGCCTCACTAAACATGACTTTGACTGATGAAAACGAGTGGTAATCCGTGCTAAGAACGGGTTACGGGTACACTAGTTATGAATACAAATCACCCATCGGCTCAGCCGCTTTGTAATTAGTGTAGGGTTTGGAACGGTATTCGTTTGCCGTAAACGTTGAAAGCGTACAGCGTTAAATAGTCATTAGCGGATGAACAGAATAGAAATGAATTTGGGAAAAGCTTTGTCGATGTGAAATAGAGGGTGCGTTGTAATGGAGAGTTTGGCTCTAAGAAAAATAACTAAAGAACTGAGAATACTTCTTCAATTCGCACGGCAATTGATTTGTGGCATGATGAGCCGTTAGGATCTCCATAATTGTTTGTGGTTATCCGTTTGGAATCGATTATGACAGCCAAATGTTGTTCTTGTCTTAAAACCTCGTCAGTTACATGGTCCTCTCCTCTAAGTAACACTATTCCTGGGTCATCTACCGGGGCTTCGCGGGACCGGAGCCCAATTCACACTCGGTCAGTTTTCTCCCCAATAAATTAAATGAAAAAATAGATATTATACTAACATATGTAAACTAAATATCACTGGTATTACACTACCGGTTTACATGTTCACCGCAATCTATAACTTCGGAATCTTCAAACGATGAGTCAATAGGCACCTTCTAGCTAGACCAACGCGTAACATCGTCAACTTGTGAGATTGAGGCGAGGTGTTGATCCATCTTTTTAAAAAATTCTTTATATACTTTTTGGTAGATTTGGGATAGGGCGACATCTTACTTTTTATCGCGATATATTCCGAAGGATAATAGCAGAAGCATAAGCATTAATCATTCAAATCATAACCACGAAAATTTTAAAGAAGGCTTTTCAAAATCTATTACTTAATAAGAACTCTATCAATGTATCCGATTACATCCCCGGAGGGACCGACGCGATAATTATGTAAATTGAATTTGTCGAAAGATAATCTGAAGCTTTGTAAAAATAAATTACGTTCTGGTAGCGGTATGGTGCCTACCAGCTATTGTGTAAGTCTGAATTATTATATTGTGGAAAATCCCCGAAATAAGTTTTCTCTCTCTCTGAAAACTAGGCAATGTAAAAACTAATACAATACCATATTAATTTATACATCCAGTTTCATGAAAAGCTGTTATTATCGTTCATTTAAATTAGTGATGCAACGGAACTGGCATAACGGAAGCAGAAACGGAAACAGATGTCAAAAGTAAATCTTAACGGAAGCGGAAACGGAAACGGAAGCAGAAACGGAAGCGTTAACACTATGAAAAAAAAAGCACAATTGTACATTTAAAACTTTTTTTTATTAAATTTGCATTTTAGTAGTCAAAATTAAACAGCGGCAAGTTATATTTAATAAAGAGTAACTTGGCCGCTTTTTCACCTTTCAGCCTATTTCGATGTTATTCATATATTAAACCAGCTCCGCTAAATAATTGCTCGCTGGCTACACTGGTGGGGGGAGCTGATAAGTATTGGCGAACTATTGGCAAAATATGGGGGTATTTGTGCGCATTTCCATTCCATCACATAAGGGGATCCTCATAAAGAGGTAGTCTTTTTTCTTTCTTGTACTCCCGTAGCTGCACCGCTCCTCATCGCTTTCTCCCCGCTTCCGTTCAGAGTTCTGTTATAAAGTTTGCGGAACCAGAAGCAGAAACGAAAGTGAAAAAAATGCGGAACTTCTGCAGTTGCGGAAGCGGAAGCAGAGTTCTGTTGCAACACTAATTTAAATCACTGAATTAGTACCTATTCTACCGTCATCGTCCTGGTCAACTCGTCTGGGCAGCGTTCGGGAAGTTACGACATATCTTCTCGTACAAAATACATCAGAGTCTAAAAACAAGTTTCGTGCTGCCAGTGATGCTATGCGTAACCGAAACGTGGTCTTTTACTATTACCTGAATAAACAAGCTCAAAGTCGCTCAAAGTAGTCAAACTAAGGTCGCTGACATAGATCGACGAGTTAGTGAGCTGAAGTGGCAATGGGCAGAACGCAAAACCGATGAGGAGCAAGAGTTCTCGAGAAGTGACTTCATACCGGGAAACGTGTACCGGGCCGTCCCCTGCTGGATTATATTCGACAATGGACATTTCCTGGTTGATGATGATAATTGAATGATAATTTTGTCTTAATATAAAACTTTAATTTAAAAAAAATTAATTCACCCGAATTATAAAGCGAAATATTGTCAACCGCGGTAAGACTGACCACAAATACCTATACACGTGTAAGGAATTTCGCTATAACTACTTTCTGACACTACTTACAGTAGTTCCCTCTTGGCAGGCCTCATATAATCCTGTTCAAACTACGAAGGAACAGTTATAAGGGTTCAATTCCTGGCCTGATTCCATTACATTTCTTTCGGTTTGCGGCGAATGTATATATTATGAAATTAGTAAATTAGTATGAAATAAGTTAGCGCAGTGATTATAGCAAATCCCCTCAAAGAAAATCTGACGTGGCGAACTGTGAGGCTTCTGTTCAATAGTGAGATGAATATAATGAAAGTTTGTATGGGGAATCCGTTGTTTCTGTAGTTACCATGATTATAAAATTAAATCAAGTAACCTAGAGTGAGCCCAGAGGCGACTTCTTCATAGTCAGTCTCAATCTTAACGAACAATACAACAAGCAATGTAAAGACATCGTTGCGTTTGATGTAGCCAAGAGTTCCTTGGGGCCCAGTTGAATGGTTTCTTTTGAGATGGATGGCAAAGCGAATGAGTGACACTGCGTGGATCAAATAATAAGAGGTCCACTTTTTCTGACGCCTTTGAGAGGGTTTTGGGATGGAATAGATAACCGAAGAGCTTATATTTCACAATAGACTTGCTTATTTCACAATACATTTTTAAGGACGGAAATCGTAAAAGTGAGACGGCGGGCGTCAGGTCAGGAGATGCTGAGGGATATCGTAACAATTTGTTGAGAGTTGAAGAGACACCTGCTTTATTCTTTATGGTTTTAAAACAATAACACCTATAAGGCAATTGGCGTGTTTCAACCCAGAAATGTATTTGTAGTCTGAATTTATAAACGTTATAAAAATATAATATTCATTGCTTGCTATTCACCAAACATAGTATGAGCGTAAATGACAATACTACCTTATTTCCAAATAATAAAAATAATCCTTCCTAAAAATTAATAATTTGTCACCACATCGGCATGCCAATGTACTTCGGCATACATTATGCAAGCAAAGCAATGTTTTCATTAAAAAAAACATTCTGCTTTGTTTCAAGAATTTTATAGTAGTTCCACCAGAGACTGTTTTTTAGGATCGTGCTTCAGAATAAGGTCCCTTCTTGTCATCCAGCCATAGGACATAGGTCTCCTCCATTGTAAGCCACATTGGCCGGTCCCTAGCCACTGTCTTGCATCCAGCGACGCCTATGTCCCAAGTAAATTTTACTTCAATCACAAATCCGCCTCCAGTTTGATTGAGTCAAACATGGCCAAAGTGTTCCTCGTCCACGTGTGCACTATATACTCATACTATACATACATATATGTATATACCTGAGTTGAGTTGAACCCTCTGAATTGTCACCATACTTCAGATGAAATTCACTGCATGTTTCGTGTAAAGTTGCGCCTTTTGTCTCTGAAGAATGCTTTGTTCAACATTCTCAATTTAATAAAAGCACGCGTTGAACAAAGTCGAGTTGTTGAAGCATTGAATTTTTAGCCTGTATATAATTTTGTGTTACATACTTACTTTTGTTTTTTTGTTTAAAAGGGCTTAAATAATCGCTTTATTAAGATTATTTTATACCAAAAGCTAATGCCGAGGGTCACACAGACGGTAATGAATAATAACATAACACTCGAGCGACAGAGCTTCAGTTTTACCGAGCTTCGGTTCAACCGACTTAGGACCACCATAAACTCAAAATTCAAACGTATCCAAAGCTCCCAAAACCTGTGATTGCCGTTATTGTCGTGTTGATCTTCATAAATAAATGCTTTTTTCCGACCCTGCAACTAATACCGTACAAACCCCCAAGTAATTCTGACTACATTTGCGACGTGAATGTGGGACAAACAAACAAATGCGTAAACCAACAAATTTATTTGTATATTATAATTATGTTCGTGTGTAACAATGTATGCTTGGCAATGTTCGTGTATGCTTTGGCATACCAAATAAATTACATAAATAAATAATACAAGAAAAACGCACTCAAGTGTTACATTCCTTAAATACATACGCACACATACGCTCGTATCAATTTCCAGCCGAACCGTTTCAATACGCCGACTATTTTCACGTCGTTGACTCCAGCGGCTATTTTACAGTTTGAGTTCATTCATTCGTTTCTTCACCTTTCGACCCTTCAATAGAGCTCACACACCCGCAAGGGCTTTTCAGCCCTCCGGCCCATTCACTCATTGAAAGGAGTAACGAGCGTTCCCTTTGGAAAAACCCTCCTCATCATATCCATTGTTTAACGGTGCTAATGGATTCTCAAAGCAAAACGGCCGTGGAATCACTTTGATGCTCGCAAATCAATTTATTTTTCGAATATTTATATTTATTACATAGGTGCTGTCTTATTAACTCTAGGTTATATGTTAGCACGCTTCCATTCTTAGTAGCGTTAAGTGTAATACAGTAATTAATCGAGAATTGCAAAAAAACCTGGGCCTTTTCGGACTTTGTTTCGATAAACTTCTCCTACAATTTGCTTTTAGAACCTGTCAACGCTAACTTGACTCCCTACTAGCACATTAGCAAAGAGATTTACTTATGTGCTGCTAAGAAATTAAATTATATTAAACGTCGTGGGTAATAAAATAAAATTAAAATAAGAATACATCCAATATTTTAAGCACTACAAATAATTAATAAGAACAATGTGTAATTCTTATAAATAGCGATTAATCATTAATTACTATATTAGATATATCACCATAGAACAACAAAATAACGTAATATTTTAAAATAAGTGTTTCTTTTGCCTCCTCTCGTTGCGTAGAGTTTTCATCTCAGACGAAAGAATTTTGCCATGTTTTGGCGGATGGAAACTATTCTATGTCTGTATCCAAAGACATCGGATTCTTTTCGGGTGTTTTACATTACATTCTTTTTGGTAACAATATAAATTACTACTACTAGTACTACTATAAAGTACTATTATACTATTTATCATAGACTTATTTAGTGATCTGTAATAATAGAGCGCAATTGGCAAATGCCACGCAAATGTCTTGGTCTTGCGACTATCAATAACAAAATTTCTCTTTCTCAATAAAATGTAGCTACAATAAATCCGAACCAACGATCCAACTGAAACTCGTCTAAAAGCAAACAATGAACAGATTTACAGGAAGAATAATTATATATGGTGGTCGAGGTTCTCTGGGATCGGCCTGTGTCAACCACTTCAAGAGTCGCGACTGGTGGATTATTAATATTGACTATAACCCACAGCACAACGCTGATCTGAACATAATTGTACCCAGAAATGCTTCAATGAGACTGCAGGAGACCATGATTATAGATAAGCTGAAAACTATATTACAAGGTACGAATTTGTAAACCATTAAAATTTGAACTCATCATCGTCAGCTAGGAGTCATCTACTACATAACATTGGCATGGCATTTTAAAATAAAGACTAATAATGTTTAACCCAAAAGTAACTTCTCTAGCGGCTTACTTAGACACTAGAAGCAGCAATCTAGCTTATGTATTCGCTTATTCATTATTTGTTTGAAAAACGTCCTAATATCGACATAATCTTTTGATTGATTGATCTGAAGATTTTATAAAAATCAGATATCAAAGATCGTATGTTCGTTCATGTTTTATTTTCAGGGAACAAGGTACATGCCATCATCTGCGCTGCTGGAAGCTACACTCACGGCAACGCAGCCCAAAACCTCGTCAAGAACACCGAAGAAATGTGGGAGTCCTGTGTATTTACTTCGGCAATATCCGCATCATTAGCGACAAAGTATCTCACAAAAAACGGTCTTTTGGCTCTAACCGGCGCCCACATAGCTCTAAGTGGAACACCCAGCATGATAGGCTTCGGTCTTTCGAAAGCTGCTGTCCACCAGCTTACAAGATCTTTAGCAGAACGAGGATCAGGGCTTCCTAAAGATGCAACAACATTAGCTATTTTGCCTGAATTGCTGGACACGCCAGAAAACAGAGAGAAGTTATCCCATGAGGAGTGTAGTACTTTGACGCCAGTCAGTCTCGTCTCGTCTCTGATGATGCGCTGGGTCCACGGAATAGACCGGCCGCCGAGTGGAAGCTTGGTCTCATTGGTCACCAGGGACAACCAGACTACAGTTGACATCAACAGACCGCCTACTGATGTTGACGAAGAAATACCTGACTCATAAATACTGAGACCGGATTATACGAGTATGCATTAAATTAAAGTATGAAATTACAATAAATGCCCCAAAACATAAGTTAATATAACAAAAATAAATCCATCCGTGAGAATGAAAACTCATTTCCTTTTATTTATAGCATACCTTGGTCTGTCTTTCAAGACGCTTTTCTCAGAAACCCGTGAAAGTTTCAAATTGAAATTAATATCAAACACTCAAGTCTGCAGTTCCTGCTGTTCAGAGCGTGCAAGAAAGAGCGCGGAACAAACGATAGAGAGGCACGATCGGCATACGCGTTGGGCTTGTAACGCAACGCATCTATCTCAAATATTATTATCAGCGAGTTGCAAATAAATGTTAATTTATCGCAAAAATTGTAATTTTCAATTAACTACTTTGTATTATATAAAATAATGATAATTATGTGATAATAATTCAATTCATAAATTATCGCGTAAAATTAAACCCACTTTACAGACAACCAATTATTTTGATAATTTCCCTGTTAGAATTTTGTTTTTAATGATCGAGAGTTACAAAAAACCTTATCATAACGAAACCCAATGTGCTGTAGGTGTGTATTCACAGAGAGCCATATGAACCGACAACGGAGTGACAAATCTCCCATAAGCCCTGCGAGTGAGGAACGCGACACCCCGTCATGACGGCGCGCGACCATTAATTACCACACTCGAGTGACGACACCGTGACAGCACCGTGGCTGTTCCCAGGATCTGTGACGTCACTGCAATGTAAGTATTATATACTGCTTCATCCCAGATGAGATTAGAAAAAAGTGCCACGTAACTTAATAACAGTAACAGTTTATTCTACAGTGGGTGGCATTAAAGTTGACTAACGGAAAACTATTTAGGGAAATGACCGCAGCATCTAAACGAAAAAAATGTGAAAAAAACCGGTTCGTATCCACGCTACATGGACCGACGACCTATGAAATGTCGTAGGGAGTCACTGGATGCAAGTGGCTCGGGGTCGGTCAATGTGTCGTATGTTCAACAGTAGTTGTCTCCCAGACGATGATTATGACTTCATAACTTGATTAACAGGCTCCTCAAACGAAATTCTAAAATTTTAAAATCATAAACTATATAAAACCTTTGCTTATATGATGTAAAATAAACTTATTACATGCCAATTCAATTTGCATGTAAATCGTTAAATTATCATATGTCGACAGCACCCGCCGAATGACGAGAGGTGCCCTAATTTTACGACTACCCACACAATGTTTGAAAACAGAGCCTTACAAGTAAGGACATGCCACTATGGCATAACTACCTGCGTAACTTCTAGTGGTTACATAGTTGGACCAAGTTGGACTAAGACGGTCGGCTAGGAAAGTGGTCTGTCAGTTTTAAATAAATTCCCTAGCAAATGAAAATAAGGTCACATAAAGTGACATAAGGTTGACTTTAAGGAGTATGAGTGGAGAGAACGTAAACATTGTTTTTTATACTCTGGGTATTGGTTGTGTTACTAGGGGGCGAGGTAAGTTGCCACAACACCAATTTGCAATTGGGTAATTGACTGAACACATATTTTGGTCTAATTCTAGAGATCACATAAAAATATAAATAGCTCTATCAAAAAAAATTCGAAACTTTTTAGCACAACCCGACGAAATGTAATTCCAGTCACGCGGTGCTCCATATAGATCGGGATGAGCTTTGTGACGTCACATTACTATATTGTAGCGTTAAATGTATGAAGGTTGTATCGATATTTTTAGTTCTATCGTAAAATAATGTTTTATGTATTATAAGAAAACATTCAAAATGCAATGAAAAAACAAAATCTAATATAACAAATAGTTAAATACTATTCGGGGCATTATATTTTTCGCAATTTTTGTGACTTAAAGTCACAAAAGTCAAAAAAGTATTGCGAAATCCATCAAATACAAAATTATTAGGTATTTTTGTTTTGGGGGGATTTCTTTTAATGTCCGTTGTGGTATAGAATACTCGTACATTTTAGCACCAGTGTCATTTGGTGTCAACTATTGTACATATCGGTGTATCAGAAAGAGCCAATATGAAAGACAAGAACGCGCGTGTCTCAAAAATCATAAATGCATACAGTGTTCCTAGTACCACGTTCATAGTTTTTGTAAGTCAACGTCAAAGAGACAAGCGCCCGTCTCTCGAGCCTCATGTATAGTACGTGACGTCACACAGCGGGGAATACATGTAATTTAAACAACTCTTTGTTCGACTCAAATTACGGGTAATGACGTATGAGGGAAATAAATTGACTTGTATCTCCTTTTTAGTCTGAAACACAAGTGAGTCCAGATTTCTGTTCTCCGAATAAGTAGGACGGTAACCGTTTATCGTTGTAGTTGTAGTAATGTGAAAGATTAGAAGTTGTTACTGAATTTAGTAGATGTGAATTTTTATTTAGTATTCCATTCTTGGCAAAAGTATGTGTTTTATCAAAATTGTTTGTTGTCAATTATACTTTTTTTTTCAAAAATTTATTTTAAAATCAAAACTACGTTTAAATCAATTTTGATGATAATGCTTTGACCAAACGTAGTTTTCGCAACATTAAAACACAAGTTTTGACATAAAATATTCTTTTACGAAAACGAAACAACTTTGAAAACAACAAATTTGACAAAAATACGTAGAAAATTTACAAAAAGCGGTCGGACCATCATTCATCATCATCATCATCAGCCGGGAAACGTCCACTGCTGGACATAGGCCTCCCTCATGGTACGCCACATCGACCGGTCCCGAGCCACCTGCATCCAGCGACTCCCCGCGACTCTAACCAGGTCGTCGGTCCATCTAGTGGGGGGACGGCCTGGTAGACGTTTCCCGGTACGTGGTCGCCACTCGAGAACCTTTACTCCCCACCGGTTATCGGTTCTTCGAGCGATGTGGCCTGCCCATTGCCACTTCAGCTCACTGACTCGTCGAGCTATGTCGGTGACCTTCGTTCGTCTACGGATTTCCTCATTCCGGACCTTATCACGTAGAGAAATTCCGAGCATAGCTCGTTCCATTGCTCGCTGAGTGACTTTGAGCTTGTTTATTCGGCCCACAGTAAAAGACCACGTTACACGTAAAGGACCATCATTATAAAACCTTAATTTCTGAAGTTGCGTGAAAGGCTAGTATATCACACTAACCACCTCCACAGCTTCTATAAACTAGATAGCTTGAAGCATAATCAAGAAGTCATTATAGCGAGTTACACTAGAGCAAAAAATATGTACTTAGTTTTGTACACTCGTGAATATGATATGGTGAAAAATGGGTGCATGCTTTTGAAGCTGAGTGTATCTATCGATACTTGCTTTCGTAAAGGCACTTCCTATGTATTTCAACAAGCAGCCGAAACCACGAGCAAAAAACTAGCAAATGGAACATCGCTCTCTAAAGGTCTTAAAATAAATGGAAAAATTTAAATAGGCAAACCTCTCGATTCTACCTCTTTGAAATTTAAAACATCACATTGAAATTTCCACGTGGGTAAAGCGTCGGGTAACCTAATATTATACATGTACTAAGCCCCATAAATATTCAGTACTTTGTATGCATTAAAGTACAATATCATCTAAGATCCAGCTACAAACATGTTTATCTGAAAATCAATTTCTTTACCTCCGAGTTTCCGTCCTCATAATTTAGATTCCATAATCGTCCATCCCATCCCCATTCCATTCCATTTTCAATGTTTACATAATTTATATTTAACATTTCTCGTCACGTACCCCTTTTATTTATCATCCGATTCGTCGCAGGACTAATTTTGTTTCGAATGGTGAAATTGCGGAAGGGCAATTTTCGTGCCACAAGACGACATAAAATTTGCTACCCAATAATATCTGCTTATTAGCTAGGCAAGCAAAAAAAGCGGCCAAGTGCGAGTCAGTCTCGTGCACTGAGAGTTCCGTACAGAACATCATACTTCATTCATATCATAAGATGTCATAAGTACCTAAAATCAGTGTTGTCTCAGCTCTTGAATAGTATCATCCCACATTGTCTCGAAAAATAACAAAAGGAAAAATTCAGCAAAACCTTATTGTCAATCCCCCTGCCAAGTGAAGTTCCTTTTTTAGAAAGAAAAGAGTAATCTCTAGTTCATAGTTGCGGTCACAGAGGCTAACGTTGCGGTTGAGCAAAAACTTAATTACGAATGGAAACAGCGCTCGCCTGCGGAAGTGGGCGGCAAGGCGGTCTTCACTTCCGGTTTTTGTTGCTAGACAAACGATGTAACAGGAAAGAGCTTTTGTCGAATGTTTACCGAGCTGCGCCTGCGGTGGAACTGATTAACATTCTGGTTGGGGAAATGGAAGGGGGAAGATCCGCTTCTTGACTTCAGCAGACCACCGCCGATTATATATTATTATA
Organism: Carcina quercana; assembly: GCA_910589575.2. Lineage (NCBI taxonomy): Eukaryota > Metazoa > Arthropoda > Insecta > Lepidoptera > Depressariidae > Carcina > Carcina quercana. Next base: position 5,253,301 of record OU342440.2, on the reverse strand, counting down.
TACGATAAATAATTGTAACATCTTATTTGAGGGAGATCTCTCGAAAGTATTTGGATCATTCATTTAAAAAACAAAAACAAAATAAATGGTAGCGTAAAACGAATAAGAACTTTATCTCTCTCTGATCTTTAACTTTCCCATTCCCTACCGAATTAAAGTTACATTTGAGCAGATTCAACAATACACGGCTTCCGCATTAAGCCAACATCCAGTTGAGGCCTTTTCCTCAATTGAACTTTACAAATATTTTCATTACATCTACCTTAAGAGGGATATGAAGCAAAGTCTCTGTAGAATAGTAGGTATTTCAATATTTTATTGCTGTCGCGATTCGGTACGCACACATACAGCCTTTCACATGCTTTCACTCACACAAATAACGCTGCATTCACTCCCAACGCGGCCTCCCTCCCCCGCGCTGCGCATAGTCGCTACCCCTCGCCTCGTCAGTCATCGCTCTACGCTTGGCTAGAGTGTATTTTTCAAAATTATAATAAACTTGACGTGAGCGTGCGTCAACCCTTTTTTCACGTTTTGAGCAATTATTGGGCGCATATTGGTTTAGTCTCGACACACTGTGGTTGTATTTGATATAATTGACTAGTAAGTACCTATCACATATAAATATAACATAAATTATGATTTTGCCATTTTAGGGGTCTACAGTCAACAAGAAAACCTTTTAGTTTCGCCATATCCGAACGTTCGTCTTCCAACGATACTTTAGGTGACCTAGAGGTGTTTTAGTACATAGAGTGCTAGAGTCTAAGGACTAACAAGTTAAAGCGTTCAAAAAGAACTAGAAACCAACTTTAACTGTCGTATAAGTCTACTTTTATTAAGGATGTATATCGTTTTCTCATGGATTCCATTCTACAAACCGGACCAAATTGAAATGGGGACCACACGGGAAGCACCAGCTTTCAAATAAAAAAGAATCATCCAAATCGGTTCACCCAGTCAAGTCAAAAGTTCTGAGGTAACAAACATTTAACTAATACACACTTAACATTCCCTTTCTCAAAAACTACTGAACCGATTTTGATGAAACTTGCAGTCTTTCCTAAGTTTAATAATACAAACAAAAAAGGGATTATTTAAATCGAACTTGTAGTTCCGGATATATGCGAGGACAAACAAACATACATACATACACTTTAGAAATTTGGCACACTTATTTAGAAGCTGATATAGACTAACATATATGAAAACTGGGCAGTTCTGGAAATATTACATACATACAGGTCGCATTGATAACCTCTTTTTTTGAAGTCGGTTAAAAAGCTGTAATTTCACGACACTTCACACAATGGAATAGACGAGTTAAAAATCCCGTTGTAAGTGTATGAGATGTATAACTGGGAAAAAATATTTCAATACAAATATAATATATATAATAAAATACTACTATATAATTACAGGTTTTAGTACTACGAGTCTCTGATTTAAAAACGGTTGAAACAGCTTCCGAAGGACTAAAGTACCGTGTTACAACCATTTTCAATAGCACTGTTGTAACTCCGTTATTTTTAGGGTTCCGTACCTCAGAAGGGAAAAAAGGAACCCGTATAGGATCACTTTGTTATCCGTCTGTCTGTCAAGATCCTTTTGCTCAGTAACGCGTACAGATATCAAGTTGAAATTGATATCGAATACTCAAGTCTGCTGTCCTTTACATCTGTGAAATAATGAAACTTATAGGTCAACACAATAAAAAGATATAGCTGTATTTTAGACCATTTCCGTACGAAATGCAATGGAACCAAAACCTATAGGGTATTTCCCGTTGACCTAATATCTTGAAATTTGGCAAGAAGAAAGGTTTTACAGCACAACCATAGGAATAAATCTGAATTTTTTAATTGTAGCACAGTAAAATTGATTTTTTAATGTTTAGTAGTATGTAATTTAGCTTAGAATTTCATTTTCGGTAGAGCATTGTTGGGTGCATATTACCGTACCTATTATTTATGATTTTCAGTATGTCATTAATTCATATTCTGTACGGAATCCTCGGTGCACGAGTCCGACTTGCTCTTGACCGGTTTTTGAGTTGTTGGAGAGCCATTTCAAGCTCTTGCTGGCTGATCTCCGGGATATCTGTGTCGGGTCATATAGTCTCCGTAGCGATTTGTACATGCGATGTCCATATAACTTCTCGTTCTCTCTCAAGACTTTCAATAATAATAAATAACAAAAAATAATATAAAAAAGCTTTTAAAAAAGTTATAAATAAACGGATGTCCATGCAATAAATGTTATGTTTTTTCTGTGTTTTTTTTCTGTTTAGATATTTTACAGTGGTACGGAACCCTTTGTATGCGAGTCCGACTCGAACTTTAACATTAAAAAAATATTTGAAACATAAGTCACTTATTCATAAATCATATTTAATTATTTACACGTAACAAAACGTAACAACAACTAAGAATTTCAGGGAAAATGTTCTGTTCTAGAGATAAAATAAATTTCCTTAGAATTATTTGTCTTTATATTTGTTTATTTAGATCAATCTAAACATTAAAACTAACAGGTAAAACCATTATAGCTCGAGAAAGGGTATCTATCGATATATTTTTCCCACCACTATTAGTCGAAAAAATCGATAAAGCTTATTGACATCACTAATGCATGCTTACTTTATTTTTATACATATAATACACAGTATATAGTTGTGATATAGTGTACCCTGCCTCCCGAACCGAACTGTGCGAGAAGGACAGTTGAAGCTTTTTTTGGTATTTGCCTAGTTTTGCCGTGAAATTAAGGGTTTGGGATATAGCTGTTTTCTCAACGAAACGTTAGCCAAATTCAATCATTTTGATCTTATTCTCTTTATCAAAGAATAATCTAGGCCCGTTGGTTTTGCTTTTTCTGAAAATGTTACGTTTACTCTAAATAATGAGTACCATAAGTTGAAAGAAATTTTTTCTGAAATTTTGAGTTTTGAGATGCCCATAATTCTAATTGTAGACAAAATATTGAAAAAAGCAAAACCAACGGGCCTAGATTATTCTTTGATAAAGAGAATAAGATCAAAATGATTGAATTTGGCTAACGTTTCGTTGAGAAAACAGCTATATCCCAAACCCTTAATTTCATATGAAATTTTTTATCTGCTGTTCCCTCTTAAGCCACTATCTAAACTTCGCAACTTCCGACAGCTAATTCTTTTGTCCCAATCGCGCCACTGGGACCAATACTGGCGACTAACTTTTAGTTTTATCCTCACACTCTTGTTTGAAAATAATAACGGCCTTCTAAAACTGTTCAAAAGTTCGCTCATAAAAATATTAGTTATGCATTTATTGTTTTTAACAAAATTATGTGAAAGATTTTTTTATATGAGCCTTTTCGAAATTATAGATAAGCGCGCTTTCATCGTACAGCCCTTACCATCACGTGTGATGAAACGCAAGTGTGTACCCCTACGTGATGTGCTTGCAGGAGAGTTCATAAAAATGACAAGATACTAATAAAATACGATTGCAGCGGTATACAACGTCTTAGGGGTGGAATTTAATTCCCAGGGGTCTTGTTTTACTTGCTAACGCTTTGTCTCCTTTTTAAACGATGACTTTATACAAATGTAGCTTCTCTTAATTTTTTTGAAATTGACGTGGTTATTGTTATATTTGTATCGATACATTTTATCAATACAATGATTATACTGGTTTGCCCCTTTACATTGAGCTTCAAAAATCCGGAATGAGGAAATCCTTAGACGACCACTCGGTCGCTCAGGACCGTTCAATGTGTGATCGAACCGTTCAGGCCGCAGAGTGTGCCAAACAATTATACATAAACTCTCCAAAAACATAACCCTCCTTCTGGCGTAGCCGGGTAAACAGTCCGTAAGCCAACAAGACAAAAAAGAGCAGCTCTATGTTAAGGTCTTATAAAACCAAGAGGAGAACCTATTCTTCATTTGAAAACAATTTAAGACTCAAACAATGCTAAGAGCATTCCAACATAAGTTTATAATAGGCAATGTTTATCGTCTGAGCGCGGGCCAGCCGTTTCTCACTGCGGCCCAAAGGGCAGGGGTCGTGAAGTATTATGTTATAAACAGGGTAGACCATTTGTTAGTGGAGCTCGCCTGCTGTTATAACGAGCCGAGGGATTGTGCGGGGATTTTTAAATCGGAGGTGTTATCTGGCTTGTTAAGACTGTTCTAAGACCTCAATCTCTGTTGTGGCGTGTGGTTTCGGCTTTACAATAGAATTTTAGAAGCTAGGGAGGATCTACACGCCCAAAAATATGGAGTGAAAGACGTGATATGTGGAACCCCAATGCCCAATAGTTTCAAAACTATTAATTTTATTTAAAAATTATATGTAAGGCTCGGTTTTCACATACAAATTCATACCTTTTGTTAAATAAAATGATTGTAGGTTTCCAGAGACCAGAGATATTTCAAACCCATGTCTAGTGTTTATAAGGAGATGATAGAGATAAGTGTAGGGGCATGACCAGCAGTGGGATGTAAGAGGATGAAAATGAAAAAATTAACATACTGACATTATTGTGACATAACTAAAACAAATATAACTTACTAGCTGACCCGGCGAGCTTTGTTCCGCCTTAGACGCCATAAATGAGCAGATTTTTGATTTTATTAAGTTAATGTTAGTAACGTGTATGTTAGTCTATCCAAATTTACCAAAATTCCATATTAAATTGAACTTTTAATATTAGGCCTGATGACTCTAAAGTAACCGTCATGTGAACTAAGAAAATCAGGTTTCTTATATCCTTTAAATTAATTATTTTAAATGTATTGTTTACCAATAAAATAAGATTGACAGAAGAATCCGTTTTAAACGTCATTTTTTTCATCCTCTTTGACTATATTTGCAGCACGCATTCAGTCAATTCTATGTCAAATGTGTTAAGGTTACATTAAAAAAGTTTAATAATTTTATATGGTGGTTAAGTAATTTTCAATTTTCTAATTTTTCGCGCAATTTCCTTAATTTTTTCTTTCATAAGAACCTTCTCCTGGTAATAACGAACAGAACAAAAAAAGAATTAGCGAAATCGGTCCAGCCGTTCAGGCGTGATGCCGTGACCAAGGGAAATAGGGGTTCATTTTTATATATATAGATATAGATTCATTGAGAAAATATTTGATTTTTGTAGATGTGGTATTTTACAGGTCTAACGCATAACTTCAGTCGGGCGTCGTTCGACGTTCCTTAAACACACCCTCTCATTCCGCTCCCATACCTCAGGAACAGACTCAGTTATGCGTTAGACCTGTAATTGCATATTTTTTACATCTGAGTAAGAATTTCCGTAAACAGTAATTCGTTTACTATCACTTTTCTACTGAGCTGTACAGAAAACAGTTAAACATGATACAATATATTGAATTGTTTTGAGCTTTGGGAAGTTCAGCAAAAGTCCAGGATTTCATTTTGGGACTGATGGGAATTGGGGCACCTGGGGAATTGATATTCTGTTAAAAAGTTACAGATTTAAAAGGAAAAAGAAGGCCCGCGACGTAACCGCATCCTAAGTGCCAAGGTGCTGGACTCTGTCCCAAAAGTCGAGATTAACTTCACACTTGATTAATCCCACACGAGTTTGGGAGTGAGCGTGACCTTTCTTCCTCGCTCCCGCACCAAGGCGGACGGATCGCGCGATCTGTGCATATTTAAGCACCGTGAAAATACACTCACAGCGTATGCCGCGCGAGTGGATTCAATATATTTATTGGATGAATATAGAGCGTGTTACAGTTACGTAGGTGTTAACATGAGCCATTCCACACTGTTGTAACATTTGGTTACAGGTATATTAATGCAGAATTTCATCAGTATAACCAACGAACAAGTAAACTTAAAGTTTACATATCTTAATTTGCTTTGGACTTCAGAAATTATCCCAACGCGTGAAATAAGGGCTGGACAACAAACTATTTTTCGATTTGCAGTGACGATGGTCGAGGAAGTTGAACGCTCGCCTTGAAGAATAGCCGTTCCTTTAGTCGTGTATAATTTTAGTGCACGCCTAATATCAAAGTGGCCAAAATGGCGTCAGTGGTCGGACGGTCACGTAGTATACATGTATGTTGCTTTTTGTGACAGACAAAGCCCACGAAATAATATAATTATTTTTAAACTCCTAAAAAAATGTGAAAATATGTTATTCTTCAGAATTGTGATGATACGAGACAAGTCAGTCATGCATGATTTTATGCACTTGAATGTAAGTTTGTTTGTTACGCTTTCACGAAAATACTACTTAACTGATCATCATGAAACTTTGTACACATATTCTTGGAGCTATTAAAAGTAGCATAGGATACTTTATATTAAAAAATTATTTTTACGAAACATAATATAAAACAAAGTCGTGTTAATTACACCATTTATAACTCGAGAACGACTGAACCGATTTTTATGATTTTTGTGTTTTTGGATTTGTCTTTGTCGGGAATAGGATAATAAGTATTAAAATGTAGGATAAATTCACTTTTTTTTCTTCATAGATTCACGACCTAAATACTAATAGAAAATTTTAAATGACTTGATTTTTTGTAGAGGGATAGTTAAAAGGCCAAGGAAAGACATAGGCTACATTTTATCCTGATCTAACGAGCAGTTCCCACGGATTACATTCTAAAGCCCACGCGGGTGAAGCTGCGGGCAGAAGCTAGTACATATATAAATAGATGTACATATGCAAATTATTTATCTTTTTATTTAGTTGTGGCATAAACAAAGAGAAGTAAAACGTGTCACTGTCTATATAAATAAGCCGCTGTCGACGTGGGTTGTGACCTTATAACTTTACGCAGAAGGCGGGGTGACGCATAGAATATCAACCACTTAATGACCGTTTTTAAAACTGCTGTGGAAAATCTAGGAGAGTTATGTGTTTGGTGTTTTTAGTAATCTTTTTGGTATTATGGGGTTTGCACTTGGCCTTCATCCGACCTGTTAAGTGACAATAAAGCAGCTACATGGAAAATGACACTATGAAGCCTCAAACCAATGAGGCGCTGACTATATTTCCTTTCACCCACGGCGAATGAGATATTTACGTTATTTTATTTATTTTTTTCAGTTTTCGTTTTTAGGATTCCGTAGTCAAACAAGGAACCCTTATGGTTTCGCTTTGTCCGTCTGCCGCTTCGTTCAGAGACCCTTACTACTAGAAAGCTTTGATTTAGTACGGGTACACATAATATTAATCACGTCAACAAAGTGGTAGAATAAAATCTTCAGAAATATTTAAGGGTAGCTCCCATACACGTAACATGGGAATGAAATATATTTTCATGTCTACCCCATTGTGTGAGATATCGTTGAATAGGCCTTTCAAAAATGTTGAGAGTATAGGAACATCACTTTTAGATTTAGACATCCGTTTGCGAAATATTAAGCTTCAAAGTGATATTTTTTGTGAGAAACAAGCAACACTTCTCCACTCCACTCTAACTGCTAAATAAATTATTGCTTTTAAAAATCAAAAAAAATAACAGTACTTATACTGAAGTTAAAAAGATCTATCACCTCTAAGTTGGCTTTACAGGTTAACTTACGAGTAGTACTCGACCAAATTAACTAAAACTAAACTAAACTATACTTTGAGATTAAAAAAGGAAAATTTCGTACAAATTATTGTTAAGCTATATGTTTGAACTTATTGTGACGGGTAAATACAGAACCCTACACTGCGCGTGTCCCAACACGGACTTGGCAGCTTTTAATATTAAGGTTATTTTTTTAGCCTCCTCCACTCAAAGCCAAATACCTCGTATGGACACTTTGAAGACTATCTTACATATTTAACTGATCTAGCGCAACAGTGCCTCTTTTAATCATCCTTTGATTTAACATACGAAACATTGGCCACAAGTACTACATTATTTATCGTTCAAATTAAAGCGGCATTTGATCAAAAAATTATATTTAAAGTACGAGTATGTACCAAAAAGATTTGGCATTCGATTTTTGTCATTCGATCTCAGATGCGCTAGTGAATGGATTTGTAACATAAATGTAACATGTTCTAGATTTACACATAAAATAATTTTTGCCCCGGCTATTTCGGGGTTCAGATCGCTGTACTGTCGTATTTCACGCCCCTACTTCGAAACGATGCGGATTAATTATTTGGCAAAAGCATAACATTATCCAAATAGAAGATCACTGCGGTAAACCATGGACTGTGAAGTCCCCCAACGCAATAAGTTTCTAACAAACTGATGACCTTTACCCGGAAAATAGGGCGGCATTATGTCAGAATATATCAACATGTAATAGTGCCGTGTACTTGCAAATAGAGATTATCGATGAATTGCGGGAAAATATTTTAGCTAGGCTAGTAATAATGTTGAAAATCAGATGTTATTATAATCTGTCCAGTAATCATTCTAAGTAAGCGTATATATCAATAGTTTTATGTGTATCTAAACTTCAGGTAATACAAATATATTTATTAAGGCGATCCACCTCCATCATAGTTTCATACTAAATTTCTGTTGCCATAATCTTTTAAAATATAGTAGCTGGATTTGTGTAGTAACTATCTAAAAATAGGACATCAGATTGTGATGTCGCGAAATGAGCATCATTAACATACAACTTCACAGTGAATCACAATTTTCATTTGAATCAATTTTTTTTCGATTATTATTCAAAGCACCATCTATGAACCATTAGCTGCGTAACGGCTATTGTAGCTAACTATAAAGGTGTAAATTAATGATATTTATTTCGCGATACTTTAATTTTTCCTCCTATTTCTAGATAATTACTTATTAAATCCAGCTATTCTATTTTAAAAGATTATGGCAACAGAAATTTAGTATGAAAGCATTAGGAGAGCTACCATATTTTTAAAAATTATGGCGTCAAAAATTTAGTACAAAACTTTGATGGAGGTGTATCGCCATAAACTAAAACTGCGTGTGCATTGCGCTGATCATTTTGAGTTAAAGTGAATGTTTAATATTTTAAAACTGTATTTACAAAGCTACTGACACTTTTTTAATTTTTTTATCTAATCGTATATGAAATGTGCTGTAATAATCAATGTATATTTCATGACATAAAGTATAGGTTTGTCCTTTAAAAAATACTACTAATTTTTAAAAATAAAACACCACTTTGTCTTGATCTCAAGTAATGAGGTTGTTTTGTAGATTGTAATTAAACCGATAAACTAACAGACCGGAATCATAATGTCCAAAGATCAAATATGAGATAGTGACGCATGCTTAAAATATACAATTGTCGATAAACTAGTTGACATAATACAAATCGAGGTCATTTATTTTCGCTCGTGGTCATGTAGGACTATAATTTGATTGATACGTGTCGTTTCGGCTATAAAATTATTTATTTACTGCAACATGTTATTTACTGTGTTATTAAACGATTATTACTGTGGTAATTTGTTAATCTGTGTGACAAAATGTTCGTGTTGCGGAACTTTTAAAAAGCCTTGTTATTTGCAGTAAATGTTACGGTTTATTATGTTATTTACTGCAGAATTGTAACCGATTTTTCTTATCCTATTGATTATTGTCTATTTATTTAAAGGCAATCACTTTAATATCCACTCACTCACTTTAATCACTTAAATATAAGTATCCCGCGGGAAAAAAGTAGTGTATCGGGTTAAAATGTATCATTTTTTAGGGTTCCGTACCAAAATCGTAAAAACGGGACCCTATTAATAATCCGTCTGTCACCAGGTCTCATGAACCGTGATAGACAGTTGAAATTTTCACAGATGATGTATTTCTGTTGCCGCTATAACAACAAATACTAAAAACCAAAATATTATAACTTTTGAAACGTGCTATGTAACATACTACTAGCGTCATCTAGTGTCGTATTCGTCTACTACTGCTACGGCTCGGTACTCGTTTTGGTTGGTGGTAGGGCATTTCTGTGTCTGCCTAGCCCTACCATCTACTACTACTACCGCCCTGTTACCTAAGTCAGCCGCCAAACAGCAGTTTTAATAGCACTGCTGCGTGCCAGTATGAAAGGCAACAGAGCCAACGCATCGTTAGTTTGAGGCACCTGGATGCGCGCGCTTACCATCCAACGGCCTTATCGTCACTTACCAACAAAAGAGATGAAGGCCAAATGCAAACCCGTCATTCATAAAAAAAACTTACCTTCACCCAACCTGAGTATCTATAGATACCCCCGCTAGGAATCAAATCCGGGACCTATGAATTGCCTGTGTAGCCACTACCCAGTGATTTGATAGGTAGCATGGAATATGATTTATGAAATGTTTTTTTAATGTTTTCAATATTATCGTAAAGTATTGCGTCTAACATTTTTATTATCATAATTACCCTTCCGATGTTTATGTTACACCGAAGCGTTTTGTTTCTTCATTAATTATACTGTACGCTATGGCGAGGAGCTTCTCCGAATGAGACTGTGTAATAGGAAATGTAACATTATGTCAATAGTACCGAAGCTTCTGAGTACGAATACAAGTGTAGTGTAATAAACAGAACTATAGAGCAATCAGACAAACTCCCCACCTGACTGAACCGGCAACGTAAATACTCGTTTTGCTTAGTTAGATGATACTTCAGTCTGTAACCTACGATTAAGATTCGTGGTGCTAATGAGGAGTTAGCTTCAGAAATTATCCAATAAGAACATATCACATTAAAATTATAACATTTAACATTATATCACAATAAATTATTATTATTATTGAAGGAAAACTAATATGGAGAGTTCTTTGTTAGACTACAGAAGCCAAAACAAAATTTTTTAGAAGTTTTGTACAATCATCACGCAGTAACTACTGCGTGGAATCAAATGCAGTTTCCGCCAATGTACACGTATTGCTAGAGGTCTAACGTAAAATCTGAAGCATGTATGTGATACGCTGCCTAGAAGCAAAGTTATGTCATATCACTAAATCACACCTGTGCTGTATAATTTACTGATAGTACTGTTGACCGCAATTTTTTTTAAAGAAAATAGCCTATGTCCTTCGCCATTCCAGAGAGGTGCCAAGCGGCAACAATTAAACTCACATTTACGATATTGGAGTGATATATCAGATTATATCCTTGTGCCGAATCCCATACAAATTTGTACAGAAAGTATACAAAAGTATCCTTGTCGATAAACTATTTCCCAGCACTAACTGCATCGTCCCCTCGCCCACTACCCGGGTAGTTTAAATTCTGACAATCGCCTTCCAAACTTTCATCGTAACTTGATTGTTCTTGTTAAATTGTTACGCTCGGATACACGCAGCCCTTCTGTTCGTAGTCCGCCCGCGCCGCTGCGGTATAGTGACGAGACATTTTACAACGCCCTTGGTTTATAACTTCCTAGAGTCTGTGTAAGGTAAGTTGAATCGCACTTAGCATCAGTAATTCTGTAAAACGAGCGTTCTTAGATCTTAATTGTAGCTCGAATCGAACTCACGATACCGCAAATTATCAAAATGTTGTTAACTTTTTAATAAGTAGTCTCAGGGCTTACTCCAACTTGAGTACTGTTTTTATCAATATGAGATTATGTAGACATCTTAATTTTGTGAGTAATCCCATCATTTATTCAATCTTGAGTGCCTTTTGTTATAGGATTGCTGTAATTATTTAAAATGTAAAGAAGACGTGTTTGACTTTGAATAGAAACCTCGGTATCGTAGAAGCTATCACTTCACTGGTTCGGCGACGCCCACGTGTTCGGTACTACTAAACTTGCACACTCGCCCGAGGCTCTCATGACACTGTCAGTGATTGAGACTTTGACACTGACGTTTAGCAATCCAGCCCATAGATACACGAGACAGTGTAAGTATGCTATGGCGCATACGGTACACTACTGAAACATTCCTGCCGTAGCTTCTAAACATGGCGGTTACAGCTAATCCCATAGAAGATATATTTCTTCGTAGTGATCAACTAGTCAGCCTCTTGTCAAGCTCTCATTTAAAGTATAAATGAAGCAGATAAGTAAATGTGACATTTAAACTGGCAGTTTGCTAAATTCAGTGTCGAAAAGTGACCTGTGTCACGAAGTCGCACGTAGTCCATATGTAGTGATCTGTGACGTAGTCCACTCAGCGTGGACAGACTATTTGTGGATTAAAATAGTGCTCCCATTTTATTTTCAGCTTTCCAACAGCAGTTTTCTGTTCAGCATATTAAATTGGCTTGTGAAATGTTCCTTTTAGGGTTCCGTACCTCAAAAGGAAGAAAGAAACCACTAGGATCACTTTGTTGTCCGTCGGTCTGTCTGTCAACATCCTATTTCTCAAGAACGCGTGAAGGTACAAAGTTCAAATTAATATCAAGTACTCAAATATGCAGTTCCTTGGATCTGTGAAAAAACCAAGCTTCGAAGTCTAAAGAATAAAAAGATACGGCTACTTATGCCGCATGTTTCGAGGAAGAAGGAATCACTTAGGGGGTACTTCCCACTGACCTCAACAGCATAATATATACGTCCCCACTGCAGGGGCTCAGGCCTACTCTCCTACAGAGAGTGTATGGGTCGTAGTCTACCACGCAGGCCCAGTGCGGATTGGCGGACTTCACATGCCTGTTCAAGACATGAGATGCTTTCCTTCCCCGTTAAGCAATCGGATAATGTACTTGAATTGAAAAACAACTCATAGGTACACGGCTGTATTCGAACCCGAAACACTCAGATTTTACAATTAAAACTATTCCAGCATCAGTGTTATTAGTATTTTAATTGTAAATTAACAATAACTAGTGTTTTTATTAAGGCGCAACTTATTCATATAAGATTTTATTTTCAGTATGTTAATTATCCATATTCTGTACGGAGCCCTCGGTACGTACACGTGCTAGGCTAGGTTTTGTACTGACACGGCTTGGGGTATATTTAAAATAGTTGTACATGCATTTTTAACGTACAAAAAAGCGCAATTCTGTAGGGAGTTGGTGCGTAATCATTATAAGTGAATCGGTGACCTTTCACTAACATTTCATTGGTGACTCTTATTTGGCTGGAGGCGGGATCCGACGTGAGGCGACTACAAAGCCAGCTCGGAGCTATGGATACGCTTTACTGAGAGGAGAGGAATTTAAGTCCGTATTTATGTTCCTTGAAAAACGCATAAAAATGCTGCAGAACGCGATAAATTATCCGGGAAATGATACAGATTTGATTGAAACATGTGGCCTCGGTTGATCGGACTTTATTCTGAATTAAGGACATCCACAAACTATTATTAATAATATTTTTAGTTACTAAATAAAACTAATAAGTCAACCCTTAATCCTTTAATAGGAGTTTGACAGTCGTGAGTGTTATTGCTGCGAACGCAAATACAGTCTTTTACTTAACTTACTTACTTTTATAACCTTTTTATTATTTAAACGTTCTTGAGGTGGATCCAGATCCATGGCATCCTATTTAACCCGACGAAAGTTGTCAGGTAATCTAGTCGATTCTACTGAAGAGTATGATATATGCTTCCCGTTAAGCACCTATAAATTTGCTCTATCTGAAACTAATTAAAAACTAACTCGTCATAACCTATTTTTCAGATAATAGACAGGCTTGCGCTTGACCACAATCCCACCTGATGCTATGTGATGATGTGGTCTAGGGTGGTACACGGTTGCATAGAAAAAGCCTTTACTCAGCCCTTGAAGGCACCATGGTTGTAGCTCGTGGGAAACACAGAAGCCGGGAGAACATTACAGTTATTGGCGGTGCACATAATAAATGTACTAGAAGCTTCGTACGATTTTCACGGAACCTCCATGAAACATCGACACTCTATACTTTAATTCATCTACATACATAATGACACAAGAAGTCAGTAAGTCAGTTAAGTTTTGTCCTTAAACCACACAAGACCTTTGAAATTAGATATGTATACCCAACGTAGTCCATGTCCATGACGTAGGATCTCGAAAGTTTTATCGAAACTATCTCTGACGTCATACCCACCCACTCAGTATGTCAACAAACAACAAAAGCTAAATAAAATCGAATGCGATCGAGTAAAGAATATGTTAGCCGTTCTATAGCGGGCGGGCGGGCGCGCCTTCGCTTGGAAAACACGGACAAATTGTAGCTAAACTACCGGAACACACGCTCCCTATGAAAAATACCTTATTTTCCTATCTTTTGCATTGTGTTCTGAAGCACTCAGGACCCCTTTGTAATAACTTAATGACATTGTATGACGATTTTATGAAAATGGTGGGCGATCCCTATGAGTCAGGCGCTGCTACTTTTCTTAACTTTCTTAAAAGTTGATTTTCGAAGAGAAAATTAATCGACATATGTATTTATAAATGCATTGCATGCAAATGCATTTAATATCTGTAATGAGGCACGTAGTAGTCAGACAGATGCTCCGTTGGATTATGAATTATTAAATAGCCATCCTAATTAAATTTCGATAGTCATTTGTTTCAGTCCCCATTCCCTATTTTATCAAGTATAGATTATAAAATGTTTGTCAACCAAATCCTTTGTAATTTTAAACGCAACCAACTCGATAGGGAATATAAAATCAGTACAATATTAATAACAATAGTTTAGACTTCGTTGCATTGTCCGTAGTAGAGGAAATATTACAATAAACTAACGTCAAAGATATAACACGAAAAGTTGGTAAACTTTGCAATACAATAAAGGGAACAAAGTCAAACATGGACTGGACACCGTGCAACTGATCGATATGTGAAAACGCGGGAATGTGGATGGTAAAGGGATACGTACGTTTTACTTAAGAGCACGGAGAAATTCGCTGCTTTCGTCTGGTCAAGAGACGCACTAGTTCGTTCATATTCCACTCACATCACAGCACGTATCAAAGTATGTAATTGGTAATATGTTCAAGTTATTTTCTTAAATATTTACTGATTTTACACGATTTGTGGGTGCGATATGGTGATAGCTGACACGAAATGATAAGAAAGAGCATCTATTAAATATTTTCATTTATAGAGCGCGGTTTGAGCTGTTCGTAGAATTATTTGTAAGTAAAATATATGTTGCATTTCGTTACAAAGGGATGAGAAGCCTTTGTGAAAATTCAATGATATAACATATTGAGATCACGTTACCGTCTTGCGAGTATAGTCTATTGAATGACAACCGACAAAGCTACGGGGTCAATAGATATTTTATACATCTAAAGGCGGAATAAAATCTGATTGAAATAATACTGCGAAATGCGGGGAAGGGTTATACGTTTCGGATATATTACTTTAATCTAAAGAACTGATAGAACTGTTGAATGAAACCGTCTATATTAAACAGCCTAAACGTGGACCTAGAGATTTGTTAGAGATATTATTCCTGCAATATTCTACTAGATGGACCGACGAACTAATAAAGGTCACAGAGAGTCGCTGGCTACTGGGTGGCCTATATATCCAGCAGTGGACGTTTCCTGGGTGATCATGAGCCTATGAATGGGTGCGATGCTAAGGAGCGATGTTTCAAAATTAATTCCAAATAAATAAAGTAAAACTTCTCTAGACTTTTCAGCTGGGGATTCCCATGCTTATCAGGTGGATTGGTGATCGTAATAAGATTTTGGTGATACCTAGGTAGACTATAAGGTGTGCATTTTTCTCTTAGTCGCATTTTGCGACTCACACGGGAAGACGTGGGGGCTCTAAAGCTTCTAAAGCTGAGACAGCGGATTTAAGTATGATTGTTTATTTTGATCCACAAGAAAGAACCGATGACAGACATTGAAACTATCTGTAGCTGTAGAGCCTTGACGACGTCAAAGTAACTATTTCTCTTTTTTAATCACCTCCGTAGCCTAATGGCTACACCACACGCTTGGATTAACAATCTGGGAGTCCTGGGTTCGGTTCCTAGTAGAGGCATCTATCGGTACTCAGTTTGGTTGGTGGTAGGGCATTTTCTATGTCCACCTCGCTAGCCACCACCATGTTACCGAAGTCTGCTGCACAACAGCAGTGTTAATAGCACTGTTGTGTTCTGGTATGAAAGGTAGCACAGCCAGCACCTCATTAGCTTGAGCCTTCTAGGTGCACACATTACATCCAACGTCTTCTCATCACTTACTATCAGGTGACATTATAGCCAAGTGAAACCCCAACTAAACCACAGAGAGTAGAGATAGTGAAATGGTCTGGGGTATGTTTGTTTGTGTTCTTGAATAATATGATGTTTGTGTTTCTATTGAAAGTAACCTTTAGATGTGAAATGATTGTTATCCGATACCAATTATATACCGTAGTTCCAGATCAGTAACAACTAGGTACTGTGGCAGCATATCGTTTTGTGACTGCGTAGTGTTGTGATAGGATCACGATACGAAATATCGTTGAATGTGCTCAAAGGAGGATAGAGAGCACTTTGACATACTCCAATACAAGTGCTAGAAATATAACAAGTGGTACGTATATCACACACTTAAGTCCACTGTTGGACATGGCATTCTCTCATAGATCGCTACAGTGAACTTTGCATGAGGCGAAAATAATGAAATAAAAAAATATCCACGCTTAACAAACTGATTGATTATTTTGAATCAGGATCCAAATAACTATATTCTAGCCTTTCTAACATCATTGAATTGACATAAGATAGAATGAGATAATTATATTCTATGTAGTGTCAAAATCGAGCAAAAATCTTTTCTTCAAAACTGCGTTACTTTACCTACAGAATACAGAATTTTCAGGGGCTTTAATACAAAAAACTTCTAAATACTATAAAGTTTCATACGCAAGTGAATTATTAGTAAGACTACTTTATCGAGCAAAACTAAAATATATAGTAAATGTAAAACAGTATTCTGTCGAGATTGATTTACAACATATTCCATATTTCGTCTAGACTATGATGTTTCTTATTTAGAGTTTGTACCGTACAGACGACACAAAAGATGCCATTGTACTTGTGAACACTGGAAAACTTTGTATCCTGTCTTCACCCACCGCTAAGAACCGCAACTGGATTATTTGTTCCGAACAGGGAAAACGAGGTATTACCTTTCCGGGAAGCTACTTACCTAAAGCTTGCATGTGAGTATAAAATGATTTCAGCCATGGAAATATTACAAGCGACACGAAATAAGGAAAATCGGGGATGGTTTTTTACTTGACTTTTTCGACACCTGTTATTATTTGTCGTCTCATAGAACTACTTTGTATCCAGCAGTTATAGAGCGAAATGGAAGATAATGTTTAATGAGTGCTGAATAAAATGTTTTAGTCTTATTGCCTAGCGTGTTGATTATGGCAAATATGCTTATAGAAAGTGAAAAGTGGTTATCTACGAGGGAATCTCAAGTCCAAACAGCAGCCGGATATGATGAAATAAATTATTAAATTAGGTATACCTTGTTGAAATAATGACTCGTTGTGAGGCAATTCTTTCTTTTGAATTTTAACGTGGAGGAGTAACCAGTGGTTATGTGAGGTCAAGAAAAAGTCCAGAAAATCCAACTTTGCAACGGCCCAATAAATTATCTGTCGAAAAATAAAATCAAT
Organism: Carcina quercana; assembly: GCA_910589575.2. Taxonomy (NCBI): domain Eukaryota; kingdom Metazoa; phylum Arthropoda; class Insecta; order Lepidoptera; family Depressariidae; genus Carcina; species Carcina quercana. The sequence goes on along the minus strand of OU342440.2, from coordinate 5,235,822 downwards.
TATTATTAATTTATTGCCGATGTGTTAAGGTTTATATTAATTAAACTTTGGTTTTGATTTTGACATGTAGTTCTGAGGTTTTTTTTATATATTTGCCATATAATGACACTATGAAATTTTAATACTATGTTTGTTCCTAGGTTAAGTTACATTCAAATACAATCTACAGTTTTTTCTAAATAAATAAATGAAAGGAAAGTTATTTTCGGCCTCTTGACCGCAAGCCTCTTTCAGGTACAGTGGACTGAGGATATATTCTACTTATGCGTTCCTTCCTGCGTTACTGCCTTCTTCTGGTTCGAGGTGAAGCTTTGGTGATCTCTGATAAGTAAAACAACTAAGACGTACGATGACTGGACTCCCTATCACTAAGCAAAACATGCTGGCCTTCTTGACAGCAGGCGTGATGACAAAGACTGGGCTTGACTGAACAGATCTATTGCTTTGAGAATCGTACTTTGTCGAACTGCCACGACTCTTTCTTTTTCTTTTTTAAAGGCATTTCCGTGATACTGGTTCCTGCCACGAGTGACCCCAATGCTGGTCCCTGTTTGCAAAGTGCTTAGCACCTCAATCCAAAAAGGTAACAGCGTCACAGTCCTACGCAGTTGGACACCATGAACCCGTGGACATTAGCTGGATAAAGGTTAAACTTCGTTAGCTTATGCTTGAATTTTATTTATTGTTTAAATTATTGTAATTAGTTAAATCCTTTTTAAAAAATGTCATTGTGTTTTGTTTTACTATTTCTGTTGTATGTTAATAAAGTTTTTCTTACGTTAATTAATTTATATATCTTTCTTTACTAATGTAATAATATTGTGTATAAAATGTTAACAATTCAATGAAATCCTTTGTTAAAGTATGAAAAAGCTTTTTAGATTGACCCATAATTCAAATAAGCGTATACATTCTTGATTTTCTAAACAAACATGTATCGTGGTAGTATAACTCATCTCTTTCTCTCCTATGGCTGGAGACAGTGAGCGAAATTCAACTTAGCCTCTGAATGTAATCTTGCATGCTGTGTTAGTTTGCCGGCATGCAGGACGCGGCTGAGATGTATCGCGGCTGAGTGGAGTGTTGATGATGATCGATCTGTATTGAAGTAGGTCATGATAGGCCTCCACTGCATGCACACAACACGCGCTCCAACCCCCAGGGAGCATATGCAGGTAGGTATGCCTGCTCGTGTGTATTGCAGTATATCTGAATACGATCAGTTTTCTATAAGTTTTCAATTCATACTCATACAATAAACTAAAAACTTACGGTTTAAATATTATATATCACTTATATGATAAACATAACATAAAATACACAATGAAAGTAAGGTAGTCCAACGGTAACACAGTACTTACGATTATATCAAAAAGTTGTGTATACATAGTTACTGAGCAGGTTTTAATGGCTTGTTGGCCGGACATGATGTAAGGGTGCATTCACACTTCAAAACAAAGAACCCTTCGATTGGCAGTACTACTGGGAATGAAGGACAAATACAATAGTTTTCAAAAGTAAGAAATGTTACTCCATTCTTCGCGCGCCAGGCTCTCCAATTTCCGCGCGTCGACATTTTAACCGAAATCTATTATTAGCCGCAACTTTTGTTGTCCAAATAACATCGCTCAATTATGTATAGGTACATAGAATATAACTTACCAAATATCGATCTCATGACGCAGCAGTCCAATCGATTTCACATTATAACGTTAGCGGTTCACGTGTAAATGTGCTCACCCGAGATCGCGGGTCAGAACTTTCATGTTGAGTCGTGGAGAGTTGTGGGGGCGCGCATGTCGCGGGCGGGAGCGTGAGCGGGCGCGAGCGGACGCGAGCGGGTGCGGGCGGGCCACCGGGACTCTGACACGGCCGGCCGTCGCGAGGCGCGCAGCGGACTGCCCGGGGCTGCGTGCCTGCCCGCGCCGCCGCGCTCGGCTGCCCTAAATTCTGCCCGCGTCACCGCCACAATAATTGTCGTACCGCTGCAGCCGACGCGCTAGCACGCCCTATCGATTCCCCAACCTTTCGTGAAAGTAAAAAGTTAACTCGATCGAATACAATGCGGTCGAAACTGTTCTCCATAGGTAACGCGATCCCAACGTTTTCTAGGTCACAAATGGGCTTTAAAAGTTCATATCGATTGAGGCTCGTGACCGCGGCGGGTCGGTGGTGAACCGTAAAGCAAATATGACAGTAGGTAACTACTAACTAGCATAGTGGCGTTATTAGAAATTAATGACGCATAGAAATCAATAATAAGTTGGAATTGATCGTCTACAACTCTAGACTGCGATGTCAGACAACGTGACGACTCAAACGTTCCTCAGTATTCTTATCCTAATAAAGACGCTACGTGTTAGCTACGCAAGCGTAGCGTCTTGAATCTGCTACGTGGCTACGTCAGCGCTACGAGCGTGCTACGCGGCCGTTATCTCTGTTTGCGACAGCGCATCGTCTGTTTGATATATTAACCTAGGAATTCATACTTGTGTTATTTATTTCATCACAAACTGTTACTTGCGACTTCACCCGCTAGGAATTCGTATTCCCAAACCCACAGGAATTAAATCAGCATATGTCCAATACTTATGAGTACAGTACGATTAACTGTGAAACTGTTAAAACTACAACAAAGATGAAACAAATAAAATATAATTTATTAAAGTATCGCGAAAGCGGTATAGTTTCTTTCGCTCTTTATTCTGTGCAGAACGCTTTTTCCAAAAAGGTTGGTACTTTGAATAAAAAATACCTGACTTCATGGTTTTATTATTCATATTTACCTTGATAGTTAGTCAAGAGCTGTCGCGGTCGAGTTTAAAACATAACTCTTATCTACTCACACACACACACATGACTGTAAAGGTTTTTTAATCCCGAGTTTATTGTTTACCTTATTCGACTGAGGATTTCTGGTGTATTTTAAATATTTCTTATATCGAAATGTAGATTCAAAACAAATGTAAACATAAATTGTTGTTATTTACATTATAGACTAAACCACTCGTCTGCCACAAGTTCGATAATTTGTGATTTGTTTTGTCCCTATCTATCTCTGTCTGAACAATTAATACTGATAAGGCCCAAGGCCAGGCACTCAAAGTGACAGGGTCCAGGGTCTAAGGCCACCTACAGAAACCATGCATATCTATTGACTGTTTTTATTATTATGTTACTATAACACTGATCCCGTTTATAATTGAAGCAGATACGCTAACCCTAAAGTGTGAAAAAGGTGATTAATTCTGTGTTACTCTAGAAATTTGCCAATAATTGTAACCCAATTTTGATGTTTTTTTATGTAATAGAAACAAAATTATCAAGATATAAGAGTTCATTTCCTTTTATTGAAATCTCACTCACTTGTCCATTTTAATAAAAAATGTTTAAGGTAATAGCAGTCGGTTTCCTAGTTCTTTTTGAACGCATTCATTAGTTATTCTAATAAATTGTGGTTTTACCTTAACCCTAATTTTAATTGATGTTTTTACTACATAGAATATTGAGAGTTTCTAGACATAATCAAATAAACTTTTATGGCCATCATTTTGACGGTCTAATGGAGCTCCCACCGATGTAGTGATTAAGCCACGCTGGTTAAATTGTGTAGTGGTGGAAAGAAACAAATCTCCGAACCATGTGTGTCCCACTGCGGCGTAATCGAGCCGAGGGCTGTGACCAGGGCTGCCACCTGTCCGGATTTCACTAAAATTGAATTATTTAAAAACCGGACTACAAAATGAGTCTGCTTCAAAAACGGTTTCTTAAATACGAATTATCCGTATTTTATATATACAAAGCTATGTAATATTAACACGTACAGATTGTATGCACTTGGAGGGATGTCTATGTTTACTTTCTTTGCAGATAATATAATCAGTTCACTTAATCGGTATTGAAATCACACAAATGTAAGGGCTGATGAGTGTGCGTGCGTTTCCTTACATATTCTGGAGCGATGTCTGTGCGTGTTCATTATTGGAATTCGGGAATGGAAAAACTCTAGTCTCGTACTGGTTTCTTTATTACATTCTTGAGTAAAATTACGCCTAATAATAACCGCGTGCTATACGTGTGAGAGGTGGGCGAGGGACTGCGCGACACGCGGTTGCTGTGCCCCGCTTTGTACCGAGCGGGCTGACACAGCAAAACGTGACCGCGCAGCCCCGCACAGTATTCCCCTCCTTTTTTCAAAAAATTTTACACATCAAAATTTTTTTTTACATACATTACATACACCTCACATACAGTGTGCAATTCACTTGAAAAGTGTTACATCGCTAAAAGTGCGCCAGAGTACACAATGTGCACTAGCTGAGGTGCTGACGCGGTACATTCCGCCGCGTCGCTGAGCTACTGCTGACGCCGCGCTCTACGGCGACCGTTGACCGGACATATGATACCGACGAAACGCGGAGCATTATTTGGACTTGACACTGTATGCGGGCAAGTTATACATATCATGTATGTTAAAATGATCTAAACTATACATAACGTTACTTTGCTGTCAGACGATTACAGGTTAACAAATGCAAATTACATTATTCCAGACCGTTATAACTTAAGGTTATGACCGAATACTTGTGATCACTTTCTCACTTAGCTCTTGACACATATTACGCAACCAAAAACTGCACGTCACTAAACTATCTCGCTTGCATGTAGCTCGTTGCGACGCAAAACGTGCAAATTGAGATGAGCACGTGCTTCATTCTACTGCGGTGGACTCTCCATGCGGTCTGGTCTTCCTCGTGAGGATGCCTGTAGGCCTCCCAGGGCTGATGAGTGGACGTTTCCATGCTCCGCCTGGTGCTGAGAGGTTATGCCGTCCAAGACTCCTCGAGGGGCTGCCGAGTGGATAGCCGCATCACTCCGCCCAGCGTTGAGGGTCTGACGTCGTAATACCGCGGCTGGTCCGTTGCTGCTGTAACTGTTAAGGTCTCCTTTGTGTCCATAAGTGCTTGCTGATCTTGTTATTGTGTAGGTGGCACTAAACTGTGTGTGACTGCCACGTGGTCCGGGTCATGAAGTCGTCTGTGTGGTTGGTTAGGCTATGTTATACTAGCCTAACATGAAGCAGCTCGTTACCCGCGCTGAACCGGGGAGCCCTCGCCGACTCACCAAATTTCTGCTGGTTGTGTCACCACAGTAGATTGCTGGTGACATGTTGAAGTAGGTGCACTGTAGAGATTGTGACATGGATACGTGTCTAAACTAGAGCGGTGGTTGAGGGACTGTACATCACGGCTGATCCGGGGAGTCCTCGTCGACCACGAGCTTCCACGTCAACAAATTCCATCACGTCGGGTGGTCACCACTGTAAGGGCTGATGAGTGTGCGTGCGTTTCCTTACATATTCTGGAGCGATGTCTGTGCGTGTTCATTATTGGAATTCGGGAATGGAAAAACTCTAGTCTCGTACTGGTTTCTTTATTACATTCTTGAGTAAAATTACGCCTAATAATAACCGCGTGCTATACGTGTGAGAGGTGGGCGAGGGACTGCGCGACACGCGGTTGCTGTGCCCCGCTTTGTACCGAGCGGGCTGACACAGCAAAACGTGACCGCGCAGCCCCGCACACAAATATTAGGGTCCCGAACATCCAATGGGGATCAACATTTTAAAATGGAGTCACTATGTCAAGGGATATTATATGAAAGGCTTCATTTGAACATTCCAATCAAAATCATCAAACAAAATTGACACACAAACAGAATTATGCGATCTGGAAGATAAATCTTATTCGAAAGTAAAAATATCTGCACGTTTCTTTTCATGGTTCGGAACCGTTGGTGCGCAAGCCCAACTCGCACTTGGACGGTTTTTATTTTGATTTGATTCTTCAACATTGACTTCTCGATCGAGATGCGGGATATCAAGGGTAGAAACAAACTCACGTTTACATTTATAACATTAGTATGTATTGCTCCCCCTCTCAACGTAGATTCATCAAACACAGTTATATGTTATTATATGATGTCTCCCGTCCGGTATTTTCCGGCCGCGCGTGTCAGCCCTGGCTGCTACGAGCTGCGGTGCGGTGGCATGCCACGTCGCGTGACACCAGGCGCTGCGTGCGCGAGTTGTGACTCTTTAAATACTTATTAAACCTGCAAAGACCAATGTTCGCGCACCATCCGCTGGACTTTCATACAGTGCCGGCCATTGTACAGTTATGGCTTGTTTAGCTGTAAAGAACTAATTTCTTTTTTACCTCGATGCTGTGAACCCATTAGAATAATCAACCAATACTCCTATTAGCTGACAAAGTTGTTGATCGGTGTATTAAATACTCCGCCATGCGTGTAGTACGATGTAAGTGTTTGTATATAATAATAAACTTAAGTAAGAAAAAAAACGCTTGTAGTCAAAACTTACATTTTTTTAACCGCCTCTTTGGCCTAATGGCTACACGGTTGGACTTAAAATGTAGACGTCTCGGAGTCCATTCCTAGTGGATACTCGGTTGTACTCTGTCGTAATCGGTCTGGTTGGTAGTAAGACATGACTCTGTCCGCCTGACTGGCTACTACCATGTTACATAAGCCTGCCGCCAAACAGCAGTGTTAATAGCACACATTTTGTATGGAAGCACGCGCGCCACCCAAAGCACTGCCTTCAGTGCTGCCGGCCATTATACAATTCTAGCTGTAAACTCATCGAAATAAAACGTTATTAGCTGGAAATGTCGTTGATCGCTCTATAACACTATACAGCGGCATATGTACGTGTAAATAATAGAAAAATATCTGTTTAAAAACAATATTGTTTCATGTCTAGCTTATGAGGATGAGAACTATAACCTCCTCCTTTTTTGAAGTCGGTTGAAAAGTATGCAGGCAGGCTGGCAATTAACGTAAGGCAATTCATTAATATCTATCAATTATCAAAATAAATTCCAAAATCTATCTATTTTACATACTTTCACGTAAGCTATACTGTTTAAAAAAATGATTATGATTTTTCATACTTATTCCGTGAATGGATGCGGAGAGCAGAGTACCGAATCAAGTGGCGCACTCTGGGAGAGGCCTATGTCCAGCAGTGGACTGTCGCAGGCTGTCCATAATGATTTCGTCTGCGTGGAATTGAGTAATTATACTCGTACCATAGGAACAGTTTACCGGGACACACTTATCTTTGTTATAGGCTAGGTGCATGCTAAATTTAATGAAGATTTGTACAGATGTTCAGTCGTAAAAAGAAAACAAACAGTCAGAGTATTACATTCGCATTTATATAGTTAAACTATTTTGATGTCAGAATATATCGCTATAAAACCGCCATAAATTAATTAAAGCACACTATCAGATTTTCCTTAAACTCTGACCTTTAAATCCGATTTTCGTATCTAAAAGCTAAACATCCAATTATAAGGTAAAGCAAACAGGCCCAGGTGGTCACTACCTATTTCGATTACATATCAGATAGTATGTCCGCTCGCCTGTCGAGGCCGCACGCCGCTGCCCGAATTTACACTGTTCACCCTACTGCCAGAAAATGAAAGACTTGACCAACTACCTGACATATTTTTGGAACTAAAACTGCTTGAACACGACCTAGCTAGCAGATGCTCGTTCACTTTCAACATAAAGACACCCAGATCGTAGCTTTTGTAGGAATACAAACAGAAGAACGGCAGACCTTCACCCGTACACTGTAGGTATTCCTACAGCTCGCACGAAGCGTTTCGCTTCCACATTTATCGTGCGTACAGCAAAAATATGGAATACACTACCGGTTTCCGTGTTCCCCGAAAATTACAACTTGGGAATCTTCAAAAGAAGAGTAAATAGGCACCTTCTAGACCAACACGTAACATCGTCGACCTCATCGTCACTTACCATCAGGTGAGATTGATGTCAAGTGTTGGTCTATCTTCAATAAATAAATTAAAAAATTTAAAAAAAACGCCGACATCACATTCCACTCTCTGGCTGTAAGCATGAAAAAATATATAAATTGTCTGGGAGTACAGAAATTCTTTATCCTCCATAAACACATAGTACATCTTATTATATGTAATTCAAGAATGAGGAAAATCTACCGCTGTATTACGTATATGCACATACTATGAAAATGATCAGCAGCATTTATATCCCTATTCTTAGATGAGGAAAAATGGAATTTTGTTAAGTAATGGTGTTGTATTACTTTGTAACGTAATAAACATATGTTTACCTAAAAGATAGAATGGATTTGATAACCATTGAGTCTCCATTCATATTGTTTTAGTCATTCAGCTTAAATTTTGTAAGGAAATTTGCTAAACAAATAGTAAATGCGTTCAAAATGAACTAGAAACCGACTTCAATTGCCCTATAAGTCTACTTTTATTGAGGCAAATTTAAGATTTATATAGTTTTCTCAGGATGCCACTGTCATAACTAGAACAAATGGGACCACACGGGAAGCACCAGCTACCAAATAAAGGATCATCCAAATCGGTTCACCCAGTCAAAAGCTGTTCTGAGGTAACAAGCATTAAAAAACATACCCGTCGAATTGAGAAGCTCCTCCTTTATTGAAGTCGGTTAAAAATAGAGGTCAGTTTAAAATTGTGAGAAGCATTGCTATGGGTAGTCTATATAATATCTTTTCAAACCTATCAACAAAAGAGTACAATTTCCTAATCATTTCGGAAACTATACTCATATAATGATTTAATTTTTATGTATAAAAGCTAAGTTTAGCTGACATGTAAATTAAGTACCTACATTCACAGAATACTAGGTAAAATTAAGTAGTTTAGATATCAGTTTATATAAATGAAATATTTTAATTCTTTAGTTTGTAAGTCGTACCAGTATATGTGTTCATTTTCTGAAGCAAGACCTAGAAATAACTCACAAAACTAAACAACCAAAATATACAGAAATTTTTGGTGTTCAAAATTTGCCTTGCCTATGACCGAGGAGAATGACAATGCAGTTGAAACTTTAACAACTCTGTAGCGGAGACAGCTGAACAAGTCTGAGCTAACGACCACGGTACTGGTAAGTACTTTATCCAAACTACAGCAAGAATGTGGCTCGGGCGGTCGCAAAATAGTTTATTACTGGAAGCCTCTTCAAACTACCAACAGTGATTTCTGAGCTTCATAACAACAAACCTCGAGATAATAACTCTGACAGCATTTGTTCAGAGTTTCTTATTGGAAAACTAACACAAGTTCCAGAATCTTTGGTCAATATTAGTCGCTTTGTCCTTATAATTAGCTTGCAACTTGCAATAAGTTTTGAAGCTAATGTTTTGAAGAATTATTGACCGTGTTTTTGTTAGATGCTACAAGCAACCTAGGGTCATATCACGTTTATTGACGTTATTGCTTTGACAATAGTTTCCTCGTTTTCAAATATAATCTTTTGCAGATGTTTTACCGTAATCAATCAATCAAAGTTTAGTGTTTCTTAAACTGTGGTCCGCGGACCCCTGGGTCTGGGGGTCTCATCGCTGGACTAGACGAAATGATTATTTAAAGGCTTTAAACGCTTCGTTTCATTCAAAATCGTATGTTAATATTTATAGTAACGAAAACGAAATACGTATTTTATTTGGAGTACTAAAATAAATTGTCTGAAATTTATTGCTGTGCTTATATTAAGGAGTTCTTGGAATTTGCGCTTGATGTTCCTAAGAGCCTCTAAGAAAGGGTTCCTTGACTGGAAAAGGTTACGAAACGCTGAACTGATATGCTCCTAGCGCTGAATAAGAGCCTTAAAACCAGTGGCATCGTTCAATAGTTTTATAAAAGTTTCTTATCACAGTTCGGGCTGAATCGCTCTACATTGAAACAAAGCAATCGTTTCATTATTTAATAATTAGAAATCAGAATCACGCGTGACTTTTTCCGCAACAGCTATGCTGCCGAAGTAATTCAGTATCGTATTGAACCAAGAAGACAGTTTAGCGATTATCCCTGACTCATTCATGGCATGGACGGAGAACTGTCCACCATCGTTGTAGTTGGCATTGAGCTTCGCTGCAAAGGCTAGCCCTGGAACCATTCTCACATCATTAACGCTACGGTCTTCTGGCGTATCAGCCTCATGTACGATAGATTGCTTTTCCTCGCCAAATGCTATAGGTTTCTCTTCATAGTTGTATGGTTGCTGACTATTGACGACTGAATCCACAAGTGTTTCGGCTTGGTCATGGGTCTCGATGTCGTCGAATTTTCTACGGTCTAAAGTATGAATGTCGACTTCATTGAGAAAATCGGCTGGTCCCAAAACAAAGGGAACCGGGTTACAGTTCGCTAAAGTCACGAAAAAAGCAAAAATATACACTTTCATTTTAACAAGAGCAATGGTGATGTATTTTTGTAAAATTATATATTTTTCAAAGATTGAATTTGTATATTAAACTCTATCTAACACGTGATGAAATTTAACATAATTCAAATTATTTTTCAATCAATGCACAATCAATGCTAAATCAATGTTTGGTAATATTATATGCTCCTAGGCTAGGAGCATTTAATCACCTCCTAGGCACCACTAGGCACTTCCCAGGTTTCTAGCTTTCAACAAAGAGGATGTAATATACTTGGCTTTCAAAGAACCCATAAAGGAGATTATAATAAGCCATGGTATCATCATAATAGCGTCCAATAAAACGTAGTGAATTACTTGCTCAGTGGTAGCGTTAAAATCCTCGCATATAATATCGTATATATACTATAGAAACATTTTATTTATAATTGTGACCTACAAATATTTAAAAAAAGTTATATTTAGTTGATAGTTATCCATACGGGACCAGTGTACGGGACGAGAAAATTTATGCAAATCATAATGCAAACCCATTTTAGATTATATATTTTAAACAGCTCGGGGCCGATCTTTCTGGCGTTCAGGGGCAAAATTCACTAAGTAAAAACATCCACACAACCTCACGTCTCACTGATGTCTTTTCTCTCAATACTATTGTTTCCTCAACAAGGATCAATATCGAATGACGTCAGCAAAGACATCCGTGAGCCGTTGTAAGAATTGTTTGTCCTTAGTGGATTGCTCTCCACCAGTGGACGGTTCCCAGTTCAATGATGATTTAATCTTTCAACACCCAATTCAGACCAGTGTAATTTAGAAATCATGCCTAATCCCGTTTTAAATTGAATGGGTTTTCCTGAGTAATCGATTAACTAGTATAACATCAGCAACAGCAGCCTGGAAACGACCACTGTTGGACATATGCATCGGCCGGTACAACATACTGACGATATCTCTATTCCAAGAACTTCATACTTACATCATCATACTCGACTACATAAGGCTACTGTTGGACATGAGCCTCTCCCACAGATTACCAAATCATATATATTTACATACTAAATTTAAAATAAAATCCAACACTTTCTTTCATCGTTTTATTTCAAACAATTGAAGTAACTTTAATGTATCCCTGACGTACAATAGGCAGAATAATATTTACATGTTAGTTACACGACACGACAGCTGACTTTATATAGACTTAGACGATTTGTGAGCTGGTCTGAGCTCCACTGCTACTGATGTAGTTCAGAACCATGTTGAACCAAGAGGACAGGTAGCTAGTGAAACCTGGCTCAGAAGGTGCGTTGACAGTCACTTGAACAGTACCGTCATTGAAAATCTCGCCAAGCTGGGGAGCGGCTAGGACTGGCTCTTCGGCAACGACCTCTGGTACGGCCGTTTCTTCAACAATCACTGGCTCAGGAATAATGGGAACAATCGGGGCAGGTACAATCACTTCAGGACTAGCAGGTTCAGGAAGGAGGATGGGCTCAGGGATGACCTCAGGGCTGGCAGGTTCGGGGAGAACGATTGGCTGAAGGATGACTTCGGGAGCAGCGGGCTCAGGAAGAACAACAGGCTGGAGGATGACTTCAGGATCAGCGGCCTCAGGCAGAACGATTGGCTGAGGAATAGCTTCAGGTTCCGCCGCTTCAGGCAGAACTATAGCTTCAGGAATGATAACAGTTTCAGGGAGGAGTACCTCTTCGGGAGTTGCTTCAGCGGGTGCGGGTACTTCAATTGGGCTATTTTCAGCTGCAGCTGCAGCCACGGCCTCAGCGATTCCTTCAGCAGTGAATGGATGTAGGACATTGTTCACGGCTACCACTTGTCCTTCGACGTGTTCCTGAACTTTGACATCGATGATTCCGCCGAGGTCCAGGGCGTGTCCCTCTGGTACACCGTTGACGATGACGTCAACCGGGCCGCTGTCGTCTGGGATAGGGCTGGCGGTGGCTGCTGCCACGAACAGGGTGATGAGGAGAAGTTTCATTTTTTCGGTTGACCTGAAGCGGACATATCATTAAACTTTCAAAACATCGTTAATAGCTGTATATTTACACTACTGCACATAAGCCTTCCTCATCAAGAACTTCGTTACAGGACTTATCATATTCACCACGCGAGGATTATTGATCGAAGGAAAATGTTGTGTATATAGGTCTGTATATAGGTCTGTATATAGGTCTGTATATAGGCTGCACATCTAGTGAAAATACCATAGCCACAAGATGAAATGGGTTGATGTATTCTAAAGGCTTGCTGCTATGTAACATAATACGAGTATATTGAAATCGCAATCCAGACATTCAATAAAAAATACACTCTAACAAAAGAGTGGAAATTTCTGGGAATTAATTTATTTAAGCTATCTAGAGTTAGGTCACACAGGACACTTCAAAAATACATCAAATATATTACAAATTGTATGCCAAAATTATAAATCGATTATATATTTATTAAAATCGGAGTGTTAGGAAGAAATTTCACAGGAAACCATTTTGGTTTGATTCTCCTTAAGATAAAATTGAACTCCCGTCTAATGCAAACCTATCAGAAGTGACTTTTTATGACATCGCCCACTCGTAAACTCACCTGCGTACCTTACGAAAGTCTATTACCGTATGCGGAGCGAGGGCTCCATACAAAAGTTAAATTACAGCTACAGACATCAAACGATAACGATAATTGAGGACTTAGCGAAATCGATCGTAAATTAAACGCTTGTAAATTAATAAACAAAGATGATAAATTCATTACGTTCTGGTGAATTTCCTTATTTTTGCATTGTATAGTTTTAGTGGAGCAATATAACAATTTAGGGATTTTTATATGCTGATACTTTGTTCGACATTACAATCATTCATGACTAACTTGGCTGTGTGGTTTCAGCTTTAGAGTACAGAACCTCCCCATATCTCAAACTGATTGAATTCAAGGCCAGATTGAATAGGCTATTTCTGGATAACCGTGAACCATTCTAAACAACTATGTCGCTTAACATCAGGTGAGATTGTGGTCAAAAGGAACCCTATCTAATTTATTTAAAAAATGAATATTTTAAGGTAATTAAGTGGAAAATCAACAGGACGGGTCCTCTTGGGTACCCCATATGTTTATGTATGAACATCATACTCTTGTTATATGAAAATCTTAATATGCTCAGCAACCCAGCTTCCAAGTGCGAAGTATATCTCTAATATATCGTTTGGTTTGTGGATGTCCAAGTCCACCTCTCCCAACTAACATCAACGATAACATAGACAGCTTCTCATTAACTGTAGGCTTATGGGCGTGCAAGCTTTCACTTACGAGTAGCACTTATTATAACTTACCAACATTTGGGAATAAGTGTGTACCTATTCAACATAAAAAAGATTTCGATCTGCAACAGAAGTTCGGAAAAGAAGGAGACGTACATGGACATCCTCAGCTGCCCAAAGTATATCCAGACACCGAAAAAGGTCACTGGTACTGACGTCAAAACCAACAACCAAAATCGACCACTTTACGGAATCAGCTAACTTGTCAGTCTCACATGAAAGTCTCATAAAGTGATAAATAAAAATGCCCCTAATAGAAATCGAACCCTACTGTTCATTTTCCAATGTGAAAGATGACCAGGCAAAATATCCGAAGATGTGCAGCAAGAAACGTTTTCATTTCATTTATGAGGTAGACATGTGTCCTACAGTGACAATAGCTGACGATGCTGAAGGATATGATGGACATCAATTGAAGAAATACTAAAAAATTATCAATCAACAGTCATTATAGCACATTGTCATTATAGCCAATTTAATAAACGTGCGTCATTTCATTGAAGCCACGTCTCGTATAGATAAATGATAAGGAATTCGAGTATGATTTGTGGTTCAAGTCAAACCAGTTTTATGGCGCGTAGAAATTCCTGATAATATAATAAATGGGAAAATTTGGATGTCAGTGACTGGATTACGCATAAACACCACGAATACGGGGAACAAACATAGAATCTTCTGTACATATATTACATTAAATATTTCGTACATCGGCGGCAGCTTCTACCTTCGTCACAACATCTTTTGCGATCACCACTCCGTCTGCCACGCGTGAGGATTTTGGCAAATCTACTAAGAAAGTCGATCGTCGCTATCTATCGCTGAGGCCCATGTCCAACAGAGAGATCATGTAGCTGATTAGCATGATGATAAATTGTAAGGTTTTAATTACTGATTTATTGATTGACATTTCAACGCCCCGTGCAAACGGCTTGAGCTAGTACTCTAGGAATTACATTTAAAAATTCAACGAGGTGGAGTGAAAAGTTTATTGGGAAAATGGTACCACCTTACTGTCCTAATTGCTATACGCTTGAAACAACAATTCGGTAGTCTTTGGTCAGAGTGATCGGTTTAGACAGTAGGATTTTTTTATGTCCGCCTGACTCGGTCCCACCATGATACGTTTGCCGCCAAACAGCAGTGTTGTGTTCCAGTATGACCGGTAACAGCGCCTCAAATTGTTGTGAGAGAGATAATTTTTTAAATCTAGTTATCCAAACATAAGCCAACCTGAGAACATATTTTGTCAATTGTGTTCATAATTATCGTCACAGAATTACCCTTTTATTTAAAGCAACTGTTTGCTAACTGGACACCATTTGGGAGCGTCATTGGATACGAATTGACGCAAATTGAATGCTATTTGAATAACAAATGGCTCGAATTTCAATCTCGATTCCACTAATTGGGTCCAGATTCGATTAGCACACGCTTTGATTTGTCTCTTCAGTGAGTGTTGCCTCACGGCCACATTTATCTGTGTATATAGGTTGTAATCTGGAGAGGTGTTCCATTCATTCATTGTATATTTTTAGGCGGTGAAGCGGAAGTCTAAATCTACTAACAATCTAGCCACAGAAGTAAATAACGATATGTCTAAACAGTTATTAGACTGCAATTCAGGAATATTTAAAGGTCTGTAGTAATGATTTAAATGAAATTGAAAAGGGTTTATTCTTCATGACACTGTATCAAACAGAGAGACAGGCAAATATTTACTTGTATTTAAATGTCTCCGTCGCAAAATTTTCGACTGTTTTGTCACTTAGTCACTCATCATCATAATCAGCCGTGAAATGTTCACCAACAAACATTGTCACTATGACTATGATAATTGATAACTTATCACTATTATCAGTATCACCAATAAGCGATAAACGGATAAATCATTGTGTCACGAGAAACAATCCAGCCGCAGCACCAGCCGCGTGTCACGCTTGATAGTGAGATATGTCATATTTAAACTTCAAATGTCTATACGATTTGACGTTAAGACACGACAATATCTCACTCTCGCCGCTCTCACGCGTTTCATGCTGCTGGCAATGGAATCAAAGTGTTCTTGAAAGTTCTTTAGCATAGATATAGATTTTGAAATTTTAATAATGTCGTATGTTAGCTGAGAATAAAAGGCTAAGCCTGCGCTGGCGAGCTTAAATTGTGAACACACGGTCGGTCGCAGCAGTAGCGGCCTCAATAGATGGAATAAAATTGGAACGCGGCCAGCTCAGAAATGACGTGCTCTTTAAATAAAATCCCAATGAATTTGTGTTTACGCTTTTTTGAATGTTTAATGGCGTTTCACCTGGAAGCTTAATGAATGATTGACTATACTAGGATAGGTATTCATTGTTGAAAAGTTTTAAAAGAAACAAGCTCGTGAACATTTATAATATTTACTGCCACTGTTTACATGGGACATAAAAAACACGTGATAAAACAACATCAATTTTAGACATAAAGCCGCTGGGTTTTTTTTAATAAATAAAAAATGGATTCGTATTAAAAACGGTTTAAAAACGATTTAAAAACGATCGAAACAAGCGAGAGTGTGTTCAGAAAAATAGAAATCCATGCCAATGTTAAAAATAACAAATGTATTACATTAAGCAACATTTACTAAAAACCTAACTGTCTCAGGAACAGTCTAGTAAGTATTCTATTATTCGAACATCGTGCATCTCTTTCATCAGGAGTGACATTCACTAAGGACAAACATCCGTACAACATAACGAGTCATTTAAGTTTTTGCTGATGTCAATAAAAAAATCCGTGAGGTTGTAAGAATGTTTGTGCTTAGTGAATTTCACGCCTGGTCAAGTGTACGGAATCATAGAAGTCTGCTTTCTTTTAAATATTTCTTTAAATCTTTTGTTTTTAATCAAGAGTACAATCGATATTATTAATGCAGCTAAACGTTAGGTAGGATATTGTTGGACTTAGTTAATAATACTGGCTAGACATTAGGTAATACAAGATATAGGTTAATCATCAGGCCTGACAACAACCAGCGCTGGCGTAAACTTGGGATTCCACCCGTCAGCTATAGACTGGGGAGTAAAATCCCCACTTTTATACGTTTCAGATATCTTCATGAAGACATCTTTGAACTTCTTCTCAACGGCATCGTCAGCTGCGGCCGCATCGACGTTCTGTATTCTCACTCCATTAGGCAGTACCCTGTCTCCGGTAGTGTAAGCGGTCTCTTTGCCGAATTGTAGATCCATGTAATCATTAAGGATGCCTTCAAGTACTTTTCTGGTGTTAGCACTTAGGGTTACATCTTGGGTGGCGTCGGAGAGCTCCCGAATAGTGACAGTTGGTACTACCATTGTGGTGGGGCTGTGAACAAAAAACATTCAATTTTTATAATTTAGTAAAAATTGCTGGGAGTCGCTGGGTGTGACTGGCTCGACACCACTTGAGACCACTCATTGTGGTATATATACCATGGGGGAAGCTTATGTTCAGCAGTGGACGTTTCCCGGCTGATGATAATGATTCTATTTACATTCACAAGATTTAAGTCCTCGAAGTTTTGTAGGTATTTTCGTCATCATCATCAACAGCCTATATACGTCCCCACTGCAGGGGCTCAGGCCTACTCTCTTACAAAGAGGGTATGGACCATAGTCCACCACGCGGACCCAGTGCGGAACGCTCCTTCAAGCTTCTTCACAAGCTTGTTCAAGACATGCAGGTTTCCTCACGAAGTCTTCATCATCGTTAAGCAATCGGATAATGTACTTGAATTGAAAAACAAGTCGATGAAGACAAGATTCGAACCCAGAACCCTCAGATCCGCGCCTTATCAAAAGCGCCACCGACGCTTATTTTGTAGGTATTTTAACGTTGTATAAATTTGAAAAAGGCTAGAAATTCAATAAACAGATCGCAACTTGTGAAGTCCGATTTTTTTGCTTTTTCAATACATATATGAAAAAGACATCTCTTATTTTGTTTCACTCATTTTCAAAGCTATTAACAATGGGTTTATTTACATCGCGAATATTGTAATCAGTCGTGTGCATTCCATTGTCTGTTTATGTACATTTTTATCAGAAGCGGTTCAGTGGTATCAAGAGATAATAATGTTGAAATATATACGTTAAGCCATCACTAATATGTAAATGCTAGGTAATAATATTTATCAATGACTGCATTTAAGATTATAATGTGTCTCGAAAGATCTTCATGCTTTTATTATTATTACATATTTTCATAAATATAAAATATAAATAAGTATTATTGTATATAAACTCAGTTAAAAAGTGGCAATATACAATCAACACAAACTATCAACTGATTAGTTTATAATTAACGCGATCAAAAAGAACTAGAAACCGACTTAAACGTCTACAGCATTCACCCCCTAATGTTCACCCTTACAGGTAGAATTATCTTGGTAAATATTTGGTTGTTGTATATTTTCTCAAAAAGAACTGAATCAATCCATTTCTATAAAATTTATGTAGGTCCATCTCTGAAGTATGCTCTGCCAAACAAAAAAGAATCATTCATCATCAATTGATTCATAATTGCGAAGTTATCGCGTAACATACATAAAAAAACATACAGTCGAATTGATAACCACCTCCTTTTTTGAAGACGGTTGAAAAGATAACGGTAAAAGAAATTACGGAAAAGAAACTTTTATCCGCAAAATCACTTCATAGGCTACATAATAGTTGTTCAATAATGATATTCATTTCCCAACATTATAATCCGATGTGAGGACATCTAATTGAAAAGATTATGTTAAAAGAGAAGTATGGACGCATTGTGATATATTTTAAAATCTTATTGCACAAAGTAAATATTTACGAAACACAAAATATACAAAAAATATAGACAAAAAGTTTTGCTTATTTCTTATAAGATATTTCTTGTAGCAGTCTTGGCTCAAGCGAGAAATAGTGAAGAGAGGAGGGCACAGCTAGGCGTGTACATTTAAATTAAATATAATATACGATTACATAAATAAGAAATACAAATAGCCGATTCGCGTTCAGTTATTAAAATTTGAATTTGAAATTTTTTATTTAAAATCTTCCTTAAATAAAAATATTTCGAAAACTGTTGGTCCTGTGACTCAGTGTAAAAACAATAGCCGTACAAAAGTCGCCGCCAAGAAAATCCGAAAGTATTTGTTAGACCAGAACCATTCGTAAAGAACCTACTCATCACCAAACCTAACGCCAGCCTCGTTTCAGATTCTTCATTGTATTTATCTTTACGATACTATAAATGGTATAAGTCTTTATTGTCCTATCGGTAGTCCATTTATTGACGCTGCCTATAAAAATAGAGATAGTGCGTTGTTAACACGGAATTTCAAATGATGGTCGATGCGATATAGGGAACGAGCTTAATTAATGCTTTGACGTTTGTCATTCGTAACAGTCCATCAGATCAGCGCGAGAAGAACATAGACGTGAAAGAAGAATACGTTTTTCAACTCATTATTTTCTTCCTCGCTTGTCTAATGAGCCTTCCTTGTACACAGAGAGACATCGGAAACCGATAAGTCTAAGATGCCACCTTAAAATGATGAACCACCAGATTGCCTATTAAAATATTTTCGCAAGCTTTGCCATGATTATTTTTGATACTTTTTGAACAATGGAACCTATATTTTGTAAGATAACTAAATGGAGTGCCATCTAGAGGAGATCGTTAGAACTAGAAGAAATAGGTTGCCGCAGCTCTAGGGTTGCCAGGCGCAATCTATTATATCGGTTAATTAATTCTATGTTCCAGTTATTCAGTCCGATTCATCTCTCTACGATATCACTTTATTTTCTTTCCTAACAAATATGACTGGCGACCGATTTTGCTAGACAAGACAAGGTGGTTTACGTGTCTGACGCCATTTATATAAATAAAATTTAACTGTATATTGAGACGAGCTAGAAAGTTTTGACTGTTTTCTGTTCTATTTGTAATTCAATCAGGCTCAGGTTTGTAAGAAATATGTTTTTGTAAAACCCTCCAGACTTAGTTTTCGAGGAAACAACAGATAGGTGAAATCGTACACAAGAAGGATAATGCTATTAACACCTATTACGCGATAGCTAAATGTTAGCAAGCAAGGTGGAAATAACAATATGTCCTACCTCTAACCGAGCTGACATTCGACCACGAACTTCTTTATCATAATAATTTAACAACACAATAACTTTATACGCGACTTGACAGCTAGAAACCGGCAGTCGGATAGATTTTATTTTTCTACTTTGCTGATATACATACGTATACCCTATGCAAAATTACAGCTTGCTACATACAGACGGACGGACGGACGGACATGGCGAAACTATAAGAGGCAGTCAACAAGAAACCCTTATAGTTTCGCCATTTCCAAAACACGGCATCATAAGTAATATAATATCCAAAGCGATTTGAATAATGTTGAATGTATTTGACAATATCGCAACTTAGATATAGGTATGAATTTTCGCATAAAATCACAGACATATACTTTTATCACATTAATAGAGAGAAATATATAATAGGTGCCCTACGAAAAATCAAACATACCTTGATACAGGAACAATAAACAGTCAAACACAAAACAACGAACAGCAGAATTCCAGTGGGCACTATCTACACACGATACGTGTCATGTTTTTATAAATTATTTACAATCTGTCCTGTCAGATACGCAAACTTGTGTCGGCACGCTGATATCAACTTATCGATTCTTGACTCTAATTGGTATCGTTATCGTCGCCATACGATTGCTGTTTTCACGTTGGATCTTCTAATGCCTACGCAAAATGTCTCAATGCAACTCTCTCATGTCACATGTCTCATGTTAGTTGGTCAATTGGTTGGTCCCAATTTGATATTGAAACAGTTCGGCGTTTACTTGACTGAGATAGGAGTACAGTACTCGCACACCAAGTTAGCCCCTCTGAAGTTAGTTAGCTCTCTGCAATTTGAAACATTTACAGACGGAATGTGTGTGTATTATTTTCAATAATAACTATCCCTAGATGACATAAAACACTAGGTCATTTCTTTCCACCCGCCAACTTGCCTTGCCTCCCACATATACCCGTACGTTAATAATCGCGATCTTTTGTGGCTAACTTCCGAGGGGCAAACATAGTTTGCGAGTACTGTAGTCTTTCGTTGTATTTGGAATCTAACCTAGTGACTACTCTCTTGTCAAACTCAGTCTCAGAGAACTATGATACGTTTGGAAGAGCTTGCCACCTAACAGCAGTATAGCACTGTTTTTAACCAATACTGTTTCCTCTAAAGAAAGATAATACAATGTATAACAGCAGAGCAGTAACTTTAGACTTGTGGCGGTTTATTGACAAGAAACGTATACAAAAAGACCTAAGTTTTTTCTGATCTTATCAATGTTATCTTGACAGATTCCTATAGGAGTGACAGTCGTCTTATGTTTGAAGATGATTCACAATAAACAAAGTTATATACAATCCCGCACCAAGTTATCAACTATCGTAAACAATTTCGATATCTTTCTAATATTGATTGATCTGTTTTCTGATTATAATATTACGCTTCATTCATGCATGTGGAGTACAGCATCAAAATGTAACTAACTGTACAAGAAAAGGTAATCGTCTACGAATGTAATCGTGGAGGTAATCAACATTTCATTTTTATAATTTACGATAACGAATAATAATACGATATCTCCCACTAATAGGTAGGTACAAATAACAGACTACAATCAGAAATAAACGACAGAATGGAGTTGGATTAAATTCAACACAGAATATGTTTTTTATCCGATAATGTGTATAATGAAATATCTTCTATATTAATGTATAATGCAC
Source organism: Carcina quercana (assembly GCA_910589575.2). Classification (NCBI taxonomy): domain Eukaryota; kingdom Metazoa; phylum Arthropoda; class Insecta; order Lepidoptera; family Depressariidae; genus Carcina; species Carcina quercana. Next base: position 5,214,401 of record OU342440.2, on the reverse strand, counting down.
TACACTTATAATACACTTAATTTTCATCTCACCTGATGATGTCTTGATGAAACCTTTGGATGGAAAACATGGTCACCTAGAATTTTCTATTTCTGGCTATGTATGTTTACCTTTCATGACTATGCTAGTGCTATTAACAATGCTGTTAGGCAGCAGACTTAGGCAACGTGGTGGTAGCTATGTAGGCGGAAATATAACATGTCCTACCAACTAAACCAAGTACCGATATGTACCCCCATCGGGAATCGAACCACCGACCCCGGATTTTTAGTCCAAGCTAGTTGAACCACTAGAACACGCACACACACTATTGTGTTCACACATAGTTCGTTTTGTGACACCCGCAAGAAGATATGGCCTCTTGTAGCAAAGATTACGCTCTTCTGGAACTTATGAATAAAACCAAAATAAAATATACAAAGTCTTATATTATCCGACACAGTTCAACAGTTATATTGAAGCTTTTCAATGACATTTAGTTGTATTTAAACCAGAGGTCCAACGTCTTCGGAGGCACCGGCTGGCTGGACGACGACGGGGCTGATGATGTCCACAGGGTTGACTTCAGGGGCGGCGACAGCGATGACGTCGATGGGGTTAGGGATAGCTACGACTGGGGACTCGGGGTTGGGCTCGGCGACGATCACGGGCTCCGGGATGATCGGCTGAGGGAGCACGATGGGCTGGATGATCACGGGCTCAGGGACGATTGGCTGAGGGTTGTCCACGACAATAACGGGCTGAGGGATGATTGGCTGAGGGTTGTCCACGACGATGACAGGCTGGGGGATGATTGGCTGAGGCTGGGCGTTGTCTACTACGATGACGGGTTGAGGGGCTTCGACTGGGGCTTCCACGGGAGAGGGGGAGACCACTTGAGCCTGAAAAAGATTTTATTCTTAGTAATTATTGACTTCAGCTTATATGGAAATAGTTATGTCGTTCATTCCATTTTCAAGTCAAATATTTTTCTTATTCAATAGTAGAATCTTTTCTTATGGTAAGTGACGATTTTATCAGTGATCATGTGTGATTTGAAGGCTCACAGAATAATAACTTGAGGAAGCATGATGTATATATGTTATTGTAGTTAACTGATTCATATATTTATCGATAGATGTCTCTTTCTAAAAATTCAACGTCATTCTACTCAAGCACATGTCCAATACAGTTTGAAATTTACGATAATAGAAGCTTCCATCAAAATAATTTGACGTCCTAATTTAAAGAATAAACTAGTTTACATTTTTTTATTTCAAAGGCCCCTAAAGCTAAGTATGTTTAAAACTGGTATTTTAGCATTCATCACCCCTGACTAAAAATAATTTTGTAACATTCACATGTTCCTTTCAAATGAATATTTAAGTTGGTAAGTATGGGATTGCAAATTGAAGTATGCATAACACATGAAATCCTTCCAATAATAAGTCTTTGTTGAACAAACCTGGTTCTGGTTAATGTTGATGATGAGCTGTACGAGAGGGCTGCTGGTAGAAACGGGTGCGGCGGGTGCGGCGGGCGCGGCGGGTGTGACTTCAGGGACGACAGCGGGGGCGGGCGCGGGCGCGGCCGGCAGCAGGCCAGCGGGAGTTACCAGCGTGATAGATTCCTGTGCATAGTCATAGCAAATCATAGTAATTTACCTGTACCTTTTGAGTTAGGTAGGGACTACACTATTTTACGCCCTAGCATCATTGATATTTCAAAAGACTCACGTCTTGTTTTGTTATATGCAAATAAGCCATGTTTATTTTATAAGGTTTTTATATAAAAAACTGAATTGAAACATGGATTAAAAACTTTAAACGCAAACATGATTTCTTTATATTGTTTAAACATTCCAATCGCATCCAACCCTGATGCGCGGTGAGATGCAAAAATTCATAGTATGGAAAAAAATAGATAACATTGTAGTGCTAGCCAGACTGACATAGGAAATGTCCTACCATAACACCCTGTACCTATAGGTACCTCACCTGGGAACCTGGGCTCTTCTGGAATGTAAGTCCAAGCGTACGGAGGCGATTAAAACATATCTGACGAGTAAAATTTTTATTGTACCTACTTGTGGGGTGTAAAGCTATCAACATCAGCTGCGTATACGTCTTTTCCATGCGCAGAACGTCAAATGATGATGATGATGATGATCTAATTAACAGTGGTACTAACCAGTTGGTTTCCGTTCCACAGAGCGCTCACGTACTGGTTGAGTGCCTCCTCTAGGTAAGGCAGGAGAGCAGGGCTGGTGCTGGGGTCGCTGAGGGCGGCGTCGAGCTCAGCCAGGGTCCAGGATGTGACGTCAGAGGCGGGAACGACAACAGAAATAGCTTCCTGGAACGGAAAATGAACAAATAACTTTGTTTAACTACGTCTAAATTTATATTAGTCTAACACAGATTCATTGTTATACATGATTTTCGGTCGCGGATCGCCCTATTATACTTTTCATGAAGTGATTTGCCATAATCACCACTCTTGATAGGCTGATCGTTTATCGCAGTGACATTGCTGTATACATCTTCTTACATTTTTATCTTAGAATCGTTTTAAGACACCCTCGTGATGGCGTGGAGTGACCTTATTCTTAAGTAGAAACCTAGAAGACCAGTTTAATTTGTCTATTTTTTCTTGCTAGACCACAACAATGTCATGTAGCGGGAGATTTAGATAACCACATACCCTCTTTTGTCGGCAGCAATTGAAAGTCAAACGAAAACGAGCTACCCTGACCCACAAGACATTCAATATTTTTTCTTACTTCATTGCGTCATAACGACTCTCGCTTGGATTTAAAAAAAATTGGCTAAATTAATTTATTAAAAATTATTGGCATAAGGTATAGAAATTCTAAAGCTATTAATTAACATAAAACTTATGATTTATTTTTCAACCTAGTTTTGTTAAGTGGAAATAAAGTAAAGTTTGTTTGAAAACTCACTTATTACCGTTTTGGAGGTTACTTTTTGGGAGGGATTTAATTGTATCCGGCGAAGTACTGTATAAATCGTGTTTTATACAAGATAATAACATCCTAAACATTCATATGTATTTTTTCCACGTCTATCAATTTTATTTTATTTACACACAGTTTAGGCTCGGGACCGATCAATATGGTATACCATGAAGGAGGCCTATGTCCAGCACTGGACGTTTCCCGGCTGATGATGATGACACACAGCTTCTCTTAAAAGTATGATAAGTCTAAGTCCGCCGTAAGAATAGGACCACAACATCTCGCGGTTGGCGTGAAAAGTGACTGAGGGAAAAATATTTAATAACAATATTTTACTGCGACCACCGATCCACCTGACAACGGTGGTGATAAATCCCCTCGAAAACCGTCGGGAGGCACATGTCCAACTGAGGACTTACCCAACTTTATAAGAAGGCAGAAATCTCTTTTGACGGCAGCAATGTAAAGAAACCTGTATCAGTACGTACCACCTGTTGTCCACTCCAAAGTGCGGTCACGATTTCATTGAGGGCCTGTTCCAGGTACGGCACCAGAGCGGGGCTGGTGGCGGGACTGGCAAGCGCTTCCGAGATCTCGACAAGGGTCCAGGAGGACTGCACGTTGTAGCCAGCAGATACTGCCACGAGGGCAAAGAACACCGCGAAGAATTTCATCCTGGACTGGTTTTAGCTGCGGATGGATTACGACTGCTCACTGATTTCTTACTAACTCCTAACGGAACTGTTTATTTAGAACATTTAATTAAAGGCAAACATCAGTCGGTCAGTCACCTACATCGTGCTAAATAAATTGTTGGTATAATTCATTTTGCAGTACACATGTTAAGGCTTAATTGTCAAGGTTAATTGTCATCTTGCTCGTAAGATTATGCACATTTCGTAATATTTAATTACTGCACATTAACAATTTAAACCCAAGTAAGAAATGCTTAATTGAATCTAATCAAATTCTCATCAAATCCATGTTTATATCAAAAAAATCGTGAAGCGTCCTGAATCCGAATACTCATAATTTGTAATTTAGTGTAATTTTAAGTAGGTCATTCAAAAACAGATCTAAATAACACTCTCAGATACACACACGTGCAACTATAATTTGAATATCCACGGCATTTTTAGTGACTAGGAATCATGGTTATTAAAAACTTAGAATAGTGCTGTATTAACTGACAGAATACGCTCTTAGCTTAGTTTCATAATACTCGTATAGACTGCGTAAACCTGTACAACTACTTTAAAACTTAACTATAGCCACTCGTGTATACTCTGTATGTTGTTTATCTTTAAAAACACGAAGCAAGTTCTTATTTGTTTTAAGCCCGTTAGACCTATTAGATGTTTATTCGCGACTGCTGGCAACGTCTTAAGCTAATATTTTATTATTATTATTCGGTGTATCATCGGGGAGAAGCAAATTCAGCAACAGCCTTAAACCGGAACCTAAGTTGCATAGCTTTTCTTAAGCAAATCAAATTTTAAGCCATATGACATGATTATTTCTTAAATTTATATTAATTAATAATCTCACAGAGAACTATTAGAGACAACCAGACAGCTATTTTGTTTCTCGTATTTTATAAAATAATAAAACAAATCATCAATCAATAAGTTAATGTAAAAGTTTAGTGCCGTGTGGTATCATCGGCTTTAGGATAGGATCACCCCGCGGGTATAGCAAAAGGTGACAACGGGAAAATATTCAGGAAATAGGCAACAGCATCTCCCTATGTAACAACATATTTACTTCAGCTCGCCTGACAAGCGTAGTGATTACGGCAAATCCCTTCATAGTAAATCCGTCGTGGCGGTCTACACAGCGACACAATTGTTTTATCTATGACAAGTAAAATTTTATTAATATTTAACTACTTTTCATTTAGCTTTACTAAACCTTAAACTAAAAATAACTAAACCACGCTACACTGAAATCAGAGGTTTTGTCAGAAAATCAGGTGAAATTCATAAATGGTAATAAGACTTTAATTCTAAACTTTATAACACCGAAAGCTGTGGCGTTGCCAAACCAAGCACGTACACGGTCCTTAAGTAAACACTCACCTGCTTGGCAAACTATTTGACAAAATAATACATCGCTCGAATATTATATACCTTATTGGGAGATAAACACGTCTCCAATCTTTATCAGTCTTACCACAAAAAAGATAAACAAGCTTTAGACACACGTTTTGAAAAAATGTTACCACAAATGCATGTTTAGCCGATGTCAGCTTAGACACTGCTTAAAAGAGGGTATGCTGTTGTCAAAGCGCCCATACAAACGTAGTCCAGTCATATTTTGAGTATTAAGCTATGAAAATCTATGAAATTTTCAAGGCACAATCTAGAAACAAATATCTGTGTCGGTGGTGAGTCAGATTTTCGTTTAAATATATACTTCCAGAGTTACAGGGCGTCAAAGTATTGTATTTTTCGGTAATAAAAAGCCCCAACTTTGAACCTGTTTTACAAGAGTATGAATTAATTTAGAACAATTTGGAAAAAACACCGACATCTGAAATTTTATTAATATACTGTATTGAAAAAATGGCTACATAATATACTGTATCCTTCAAATGATCACTGGACTACGAAACATCCAAATAACGGGTTGATAACTTCGCGTAGTGTATGCTGTCTCACCGTACGAGCTCGGGTAGGATAGGGCTCGGAGAGGGACAGCTACAAAACAATGCAACCTTGAACGCGGCCACGTGGTCTTACCAAGATAGCCTCTTAACATAAAACTTTAATTTGAATTGTAGCCTGTCATAACATTCTCTGCCGGAATTCGCAATAGATTTCGTAGACTTTGTTGATTTTAATGATTTTGAAGACGTGGAATTAATGGACAACTATCGTGACCGTTTTAACAGTGCGAATAAATACATTTGAACATTACAACGAGCGCAACTTTCGAAAACGCTACAGATTTAGTAAAACTTTCGGGGAAATTATTATTATTATTCATTTATTTCAGGTAACAATGACCCATAAGGATATATACAATACAATAAAATACATTAAGTTAAACTACTACACACTACAAAAATATTCTGCACACTTATTTACTATGGCACGTTGGTGCCGCTCTGGTGGTGTTGGTCGCTATCTTTCCTCTGAAGCGACGGGTCAGCTTGCAGGTCGGGACTCGAACCACGAACGACTTGAATGATGTACCGTGGCGTGACTCCAGCTGCGCCATCCTCACGGTCTAGTTGGACCTCTGCTATATATATTCTGTGACGTCCTGCATGGTGGTGATGAAATGTAGGCGTGACAGATACGTGGCCGTGGTTGGAACTTCAGCGCGCAGCAGGTAGTTGGGCCCTGTGGGTGCGGTTCCGCAGCGGTTCCGAGTCACTCGTTTACGGTACGCCTTTTTCGTCTTGACTTTCTGAAATACATCCTCGTCCGTGTCATCAAATCGGACGCGCGTCCGCTGCTGGCTCGTGGTCGTCTGCGCCTTCGGTAACACCGGCTGCTGGGCTTGAACAGTTCGTTTGTTAGCGACGAAAACCACTGAAGCAAAATCACGTCGCGGTGATTCAGCTTCTTTGTGTCCAGCAGCAAGCTGTTTCACTGGAGGCTGAGGAGGCTGGTGACGTCGACATGGTCACGGTGACGGGAGGCAGCTTGTGCAACTCCTTCGCTACAAACGTAGGCACGTCGTCAGGATCGGTCTCTTTAAGCACAGTGATGATATCCTGCAGGCTCTTCGGTGTCCCTTCACGTCTGTGTGACATCATCTGGTCGCTCTTATTGAGAGCCGCGTACTGCAGCTTCCTCGCCGCAGCTATGTCAGCCTCGCTGAAGCTTGACTTACATATCTGCAACGCTCTGACTTCGTCCATCACATCCAGCTTCTGTTGCAGGAACACGAGGAGTTCGCCACGAGTTTTTCCTCGCCCATGACGCTGACGTCGCAGCGGCTAGCGCCACGCTTCGCAATTTATAATAAAATAAACGTAGTCACGTCCACACGAAACCACGCATGACTCGAGACGAATAATCGTTGATATAATTAAGGACGATATTCCTCACGATAGCATAAACTATAGCTCAATTTTAATATTCGATTCACAGATTCGATTGAGAGAATAAAATTAACCTGACACCTGACACTGACCTCATGTCAGTGAAAATCACGTTCCATTGGATGTATAAAATTGTTTATTTAAAAAAGTTTAGCATTGTCAATCCACCAAATGTACGGCTACAAAAGCAAGCGTGCGTTTATATATTACATAAAGTATATATTTCGTATATTTTTATAATGTAGAAATTACTGAATCAAATCAATTTGATAAATAAAAATTATGTTAAATTTAAAAAAATGCTTTCAATGAAACGTTTTCTAGAGGTGTCAACATAAAATAAAGATACGTCAAGATAAATCGTGCCCAAGTAAACAAACGTTGGATATGGTTTTGTGGTAAACAAAATTAAACAATTGTCTATGAAACAGAAAACAGAAACAGAAACTAATCTCAGCATCTGCTATGGCAGTAGCCATAGCGCTGGTTTTCAGAAAAGCCCTATATAGTATGTAAGGCATTAAATATATGTGTAAAAGAAGTGTATGTGTGACTTTGCAGTGATTATCTTTTTAATACTGTCTAACTAAACTGGTATTTAACTGATGAGTTAAAATATTTTTTGTGGTAAGACTGTTAGTGTTTATAGCTACCATTATTCGCAACTAGTATTCTCATGTCATAAAATCATCATTCGATAAATGTATAAACAGAAGCGTCTTATACGTAAGCATGATTTGTTATCTGATTTTATTAGATGGTAATAAAATAACTAGTAACTCTAATAATGCGTTTGCATGGCCGCTATAAATTAGATATCGTTTTTAACAATGTCTTCGTAAAACTATGTAGAGCTAAATTGGAAAAACCAATTTCAATTTAAACACCGTTGACATGCGTATTATTATTGCCGGTTCGATACCTAGCGTATCTGTTAAATTTTATATATATAAAACAAAATCGGTTTAATTACACCATTCATAACTCAAAAAAGTCTGGAGCGAATTTTATAATCGAAGATTTTTTATTAAGATTTTTTTAAATTGTCTCCGCCCACAATAGCAGAATAACCTAACATTCTATTTGCGGAGACATGTAGAAAAGAGCGAATGAGGGAGCCATTGTCGCTCTATGGCCTCTCAAAAAAATTATCATACATTTTGTATATTTGTGTATATCGCGTTTCAAATACTGAGATATTGGGATTCTTTGTTTTCAAGTCGGGATTACGTCATCTTGACACTCAGTTTATCGCCACTATTTATTCTGCGTACATTTTAGAAGTTGGTACGAAACGTGAGGATAAAAACCATCCTCTGCCATTTCCAAAACGAGTACCGATAGGAAGCGAACCTGGGACCTCTGGTTTGTGAAATCAATCGTGAACGATATTTCTAAAGCTGGTCATTATTTAACGTTGCAACTTCACACAATCAATAATATCAATAACCATATTCCAGGCATACACTTGGCCGAATTTTTGAAGTGGTTTGAAAAACCGCGCCATCTCTACAACTGTGTCAGTAACATAGTCACATAATGTAAAATGGTATCATCTTTCAAAATGTCGTGACAGATCAAATTCCTTACTGCGGTTTCGTAGTCTAACTGCTAGATGGCACACATACACACACACACACAAATCTTAATTCTAAATACTACGGCTTACACAAAAAAGTATATTCTTAAAAGTAGCTCAAACTATTATAAAGTGTAGGTAAGTGTTTTTAAACTTATCCATGCTATCATCAACCTTCTTGTTGGGGTTCCGTACCCAAAGGGTAAAAACGGGACCCTATTACTAAGACTCCGCTGTCTGTCCGTCTGTCACCAGGCTGTATCTCATGAACCGTGATAGTTATACAGTTGAAATTTTCACATATGATGTATTTCTGTTGCCGCTATAACAAAAAATACAAAAAAATAGGGGGCTCCCATACAACAACCGTGATTTTTTTTATAGAGAATGGTACGGTACCCTTCGTGCGCGAGTCCGACTCGCACTTGGCCGTTTTTTTAAGTTACTGTAAATAAGCGAATTTCAGTACTTAGGTTTTTCTTTCGCATAATTTCACGTAAAATATGGACACTATCTGTAGGAGTGTAGACCTGAGCCCGTGCAGTGGGGACATATATAGGCTGTTGATGATGATGGTCACTAATTTCGCACTCTAGAGCATAAGCGCTGTGGTGAAGTGGCTAATAAACTCTTTATGGCTTGTGTTCTGGGTTCTAACCCGGGGCAGAAATAAAGCTTTCTAAAGAACTCCGAGCAATCGGTCGCCCAGATATTTATAATAAAAAGGCGTATTGCAGAAATAAAACTTTACTTTCACCATATATTTACATCACATAGTATTCGTTTATCTTGGTAGCTCAGTAGGACATGGTCGGTTGAGGCATAGGGCGCTCGACCACATTGGGGCCATCAGCGACGCTGAAAGGTGCAGAGGCGGCGGCGGTGGCTCCGGTCTAGACAATTAAAATAGATAATTAATAAAGTACTAGTACATATAACACCAGGCTGGCTAACACCGTGTCATCTCAGTCTTACACCAAGCAGCAGGGGTTTCTGGTAATTAAAAATGGCACAGGCTTCTAGGTGAACACACATTCCATCCAACGGCCTTATCGTTACTTTTTATGCATGATGGAGTTGCACTTGGCCTTCGTCTCACCTGATAGTAAGTGACGTAAGATCGTTGGAAGCGTGCGCACCCAGAAGCCATAATCTAATGAGGCGCTGGCTCTGCTACCTTTCATACCGAAACAACAACAGTGATGTATGGCGGTAGACTTAGGTAACATGGTGTTAGCTAGCCAAGCGGACATAGAAAATGTTCTACCACAAAAAAAACGAGCACCGATAGGTACCCCCACTGGGAACTGAACCCGGGAGCTCCGGAGTGTAGCTACTAGGCGATGGAAGCGGTTTACATTACGGCGACACTTACCATCATATGAGACGTAGGCCATTTGCAATCATATTCTGCATAAAAGTATTTTATCAACTATTGACCCGATATCTCACCTGATGATAAATGTCGATGTGGTAAACTGTGATATCTGTTGAGACAATTACCTGCTGTGTATTGATGTTAACGATGATCTGAACAAGGGGGCTGGAAGCCTCAGGCACAGCGGCAGGTGAGGGCTCCACTACGGCTTCAGGGGCGACGGGAGTGGGTACAACTGGATTGGGGACAATCACTGGCTCAGGGACGATAGGTGCGGGCAGGACGGGGCTGGGGACGATGATGACGGGCTCAGGGACTACGGGGGGGATGACAACGGGTGATGGCGCGATGGGGGGGAGCACGATGGGCTGAGGAACCACGATGTCGACTTCAGGGGCTACAGCATACACGCCGGGGGGAGTCAGCACGGCGATGGACTCCTGTAAAGATAATCAGTGTTATTGTCAGTTTATATATACTAAACGTGTGGTCTTTGTTCTATATTACGAGTAAGATCAGCCATATCTTCTCGTATATGTCGTAGAGGGTGATTTAATTTCTCATAGTATGGTGAGGGAGATCAAATGTAATTAGCAAACTAGTGGTGAGCATTAGTAAACGGCATTCTGTCGAACCTAACCTACTCCCTACTAGCTGGGCTAAGTATTTTATGCGCATCGGTTTATTTAATTCAATAATAAATGAATGGCACTGTAACAAACGAATGTAGAAAAAAGAAACGAGTGTCGTAAATCATCGGAGAACTACATTAGCAAGCGATCGCAAACTGAAGAAAAAAAGTTACAATATTCTTGAACACGAATTTCTGACCAACATTGGGTCAGGCTCGTGGATATTTATTTGCTGTATATGGACAATATGCAGTCGACTTTTTTTCTTAATCGACTGAAAATTTGCGTACTCCCATATACAGACATATGCGGACATAAAACCAATGACTATATTGAGGAAATGTCTGTAACATCGTATTTTTTTTATCTGTACGTACCAGCTGGTTTCCCGCGTGCAAGGCATCGAGGAACATGTCGAGAGCGTGTTCGAGGTAGATGGCTAGCTCGGGGTCCGTCTCTGGATTGGAGAGGGCTGCGTCCAACTGCGCCAGGGTCCAGTAGTTCACCTCCATGGCGGGGATAGAGAACGTGATGGAGGTCTAATATAAGGAGGAATAATAAGAAATATTTAAAACGATATATTTCTGAATCTCGGGTTTAGGATAGATTCGGGTGTGGCATAAGTCGACAAAGGGAAAAAATTTAGAGTAGCAACATAGAGTCACAGTGATCATAATAGCCAGAGGGCATGTGGCCACTGAACACGTATGAAGGAACCGCTTCGGCCATTCAATTCCATTAAAATTCAATTATTCTTGGTACGATACTGATTTTGACCACAACTATTTTTAACAAGTCTTAAACACCTCATTGTAATGATTGTGGTCAAATAAATAGTTGAGCCGAAACTTGCTGACGTCCCTCTTACCGTATACTTGTCCCTTACCCTAAAATTTTGCCATTGCGTAACTCATGACTCAGTTCTGATACGTCGTATCATAACGTTTGGGTTTAATGTCAATATTTATCTTACCACTTCAGGGTCTGCGATCTGGTTGACCATCAGGTCGTGGAAGGCGGTTTCATAGTACGGCAGCAGGGCAGGGTCAGTAGCAGGATCATGTACCACCGCGGCAAGCTCCTCGGAAGTCCAGGTTGCTTCGTAGGGAACCGAAATCACGATCGAGGTCTGTAAATATAAAACAGATAATGTACATAAATGGTTTCCTCTCTTACACTGCCTTCAGACAAGGTCCATACATGGGTCATATCATTCTGTAACAAATACTGTTTAAACCTATGGAATACAATAAACGTATTGAGTATATTTAGCCAATGAGACAATGAATGTTTTGCTAGTCATATCATACCTGCTGTTCTCCAGCGAAGAGAGAAACCATGAGCTGGTTGAGGGCACTCTCTAGGTAGGGCAAAATGGCTGGGTCGGTGGTAGGGTCGTGCACAGCATTGCTGAGCTCGGTGAGGGTCCACGTGGAGACGGGCTGGTGACCAGCGCTCGCAACCGCCAGGATAACAGCTAATACGGCCAGGAGTTGCATCGTTGTGGTATTTCAGTCTGAAACATACAAGTCAAAAGTACTTAAGGTTATCCGCTCGATTCTGGCTTTGTGCAGTAATTATCTAAAAATAGGACATCGGATTATAATTTCGCTCTCAATTTTAATTTTCAAACACTATTTTTCGATTATTGTTCAAAACGCAATCTGTGGACCATTAGCTGCGTAACGGCTATTGCAGCTAACTATAAAGTTGTAAGTTAATGATATTCATTTCGCGACACTATAATCTCATCTACTATGTTTAGGTAATTACCTATTCTATTAAGATTATGGCAAAAGTTTGGTATGGAAGCATTTTGAGCGGATTTCCGTTAACAATTTACGTCGTGGACCTAGATTTAGAAAAAGTTTTCTCCCTGGCTGAGTATGAACGGCCACACCGAGCCGGTTGAATTTAAATTTGGAACATCGATCATTTTGATGATGGAGAGCAATGCCTAAAGTGTGTTCCGTGGAACTTAACAGTTCCGTATAATATTGGCACTCAAACTGACTGAAGTTTTCACCGCTAAGCTAAGCACAGACGTCATAATTTAATAGCGTGTTCAACTTCAATCAATTTAATAAAAATTCAATAAACTATTTGAAGCTTTACTTACCTCGCCTTCCAGTGATATGCTTCATTCACAACGAATCTCTGTTATTTATACCAAAATCACATCATTAAAGTTATTATCAGAACATGAATATCCCGCGTGGTTGGAAAACCGTGCTGTAAAGCCGGGGTCTCGATTGCTTAGTAGCTAGTCATAAAATCATATGCTTTGGAGGTGTGTTTCGTTACGTCATTATTTCGTGATGCTAAGTCACATCTCTGTAAAAGGAATTCACAGGTATTTTATAAACCCCTGATCCGTTTGAAATTATGTGCTCCTTTCTTTACTCCCTTAGTGCGTCACTCGTTGGTGTTGAACTTTCCAGATTAGGCTCAACAAAAATGCCATTGCCCATAAAATAACAAATATTATTTTAGTTATTTTCCTAAAATCTAGTCTCAAACGGTATTAAATTTCAATTTACGTTCCTATTTACATTGAAATGAAATAATGCTGGATTTTGCCAACCCCGTACGCCAGTGCAATGCAAAGAGGATAGAATCACTAGGAAATAGCTAAAATAGCATAACTATTGCGTTGTATAAAATAGTAACAGGCCGCGGTGTTAAAAATATCTCATTAGAGGGATCAACTTTATGGTATTACTCACATTACACCTAATATATTTACAACCAATATATTGGGTACTAAAAATTATTCAAACGATAACATGTGATGGTTGGATGTTATATAAAACTAAATAGTGTACGCAGCACCACGGGCTTAAGTCCAAGAGCATAACATTGTTTCACTTTCTCACACGTTCTTGTACAAACCATTGTGTATTCCCAAAGTCCAGTAAAAGTTGTCCCGTGACAAAACTGCTGCGATTTTTATTCCCATAGGTTCCGTTATTCGTACAACGCGTCAAGGTGCAGCTGTATAAGTAATACAACTCAGGGGGTAAATCTCATCAATGCCGACACGAAATATTTGATGCCACGACCCCTATGGCAAATCTATATGTGCCAGGCGTCCTCCGCTAACTTGACATCTGACCCTCCAACCTTAATGGGAAATTAGTCCATATTTTGGGGGATTAGTCTGTTAGATCATTAAGCCGCCTGTAGGACTCTAACTTGGCTTGACGACTACTGTCAATGACAATAACAAGAATCTACAGCTTTACGTGCTTTCAAAGCATGGAATCATATATTCTTAAGTTTAAAGAAAATCAGGTGATTCAGCCTGCAATGTCTTAACCAAACTGGAGAAAGTAACAAAGTGATAGTGATATTTGACAATGTCTCTACCGGGAATGTAACCCGGAACCTTCCGCGTGTGTTGCGCGTCTGAGTCTAATACTCAAACAACCCCGAAACGGGGCCCGATTTATATAACCACTAATAAATGATTCTCACATTGGCAAAGTAACAGGCGAACTACTAAAGACGATGCCAGAATTTCACGGACTAGTTTGTCATAAGTAATCATCATCATCAGCCGGGAAACGTCCACTGCTAGACTTAGGCCTCCCTCATGGTACGCCATGAGACGCTTGAAAAGGTAGTCGGTCTATCTAGAGTGGGATCAAAGTGTGCGCAGAAAAGTGTGGCCAAAAATTGTTAATTTTAAATAGTGATGCCCCATGACAATATTTCATACATGAGAAAATTACATTACAATGTAAGCTTATTAAATAGAATTGTGTATCTATCAGAACCACTCTGGGATAACTGTGGAAGCATTTGTGTCACTGTCAAAGCAAATTGTGAAATTTTGGCGTCGACTTTAGTTAATTACACAGTTATTTTTTTATTACATCAGTGTGGTAATAATCACACTGGGGCATCGGGTGTTGATTTCGTGATATGCAAGACGCCGTTCAATCATCAGTTAAATTATCATAATATGTATAATGTGTATAAGTAGATTGCTCCCTGTATTACTATAACGCCTGTATGAGTCTACGGTTGTACATAAGCCTCCTTCATAGATAGATACATAATCATTTTATTTGCCAGCATAATACCCCAAAAAATACACACCATTTGCGTACACGATATCTATCATTCAATTCTTAGTATAAATTGCAACAGTCTTTAAAGTGGATATTAATTAAAATATATTAAAACAAATAAAACAGTTTTGGCCCCAACATAATTTAATATTCTCTTTTCAAACTTGCCATCATCATAAGTTATATAGTTTTATGATGGTCACTTAACAACGTTTATACACTTAAAAATAAGATTCTCTTAACGGCCTCCGATACAGTCTCTGCAACAAAATATTCTTGTTATATTTTTACACTTATGAGCACCACCTAGCTCAATTAATTACACTTAGTTTCTGTGATATGAATAAATTTATTTTTAAGAGTTCGTAATTGCATTTTTTTAAATAATATCAACTTTACATTGTTGGACAAATTGTGAGATAATCTTTCAAGAGAAAATATATTTAGTAGCACATTCACTCTGGTTTATCAAGAGATATATTTCAAAATAAGACAAGCGTCGGTGGCGCAATGGATAAGGCGCGGTATCTCAATCTGAGGGTTCCGGCTTCGAATCCAGTCGTGTACCTATGAGTTGTTTTTCAATTCAAGTACATTATCGGATTGCTTAACGGTGAAGGAAAACATCGTGAGGAAACCTGCATGTCTTGAACAGTCACGTGAAGTCCGCCAATTCGCACTCTCTGTTGGAGAGTAGGCCTGAGCCCCTGCAGTGGGGACATAAATAGGCTGTTGATGTGATATTTCATAATTAATTAATATGGCATCATACATAGTTCTCTAAATATTGTCTGTCTCTTGAACTACCCGCGTAGACAGAGAAAGGAATGCAGTGATCTACATGTTTCTTTCTCCCTCACTCACTCAGGAATAGTATGATTATACTACTCATAAATAAAATAAACAATGTCAGACCAATAGCATTTCAATTGCTTATTGTTAGCGCAGGTTTCATAGATATATGATTGGGCGGTAATATTTTTCAGTCCCTTTCTACTTTCGACGCGCTATCTTCTACCTACCGCTGATGGACGTGTCCATTGGGATTTTATCTTCACCGTTCACGAAACACAAGACTCAAGTGACAGTGGCGGCCCTGAAGGATTTGCAAGAACTATATATTAAGTCCCTAGTTCCCAGTACATTTAACCAAGTTATATAACCAGCACTTGGAGAGGACAAATAATTTATATTCCAAAACCGAGTTTTGTATATGTATTTTTTTTCCTTATACAAAACCAATGTCATGGGCCGGTTATGTACGAGGAAAGCAAATTCCTACAACAATACCCGGTTTTGAATTATTTGAAATTATTATTGCCTTGTGCAGAACTAACGTCAGAGATCCTTCCGTCGAGGAATTTGTACTCTCCCAGTGTTGGCTATGTAGCTTTGTTATGTACGGGGATCAATCCCACCCACAACCCACCATCCTACAGCCTTATCGTCACTTACCATCAGAAGAGATGAAGGCCAAATGCAAACCCATTATACTTTGTATCGGAACAATCTATTTAATGTATCTCTACTACCAAACCCACAGATCCCCGACCTAAAAATCAAAACCCCAAAAATGAGATCCAAGATCCCGACTACCCACTGATATTAATCAATTTATATCTATCTAGATCCATAAAGCTCAAGTGAACTCACAATATATTCAGTTCGTTATCCAGACTCGCGCTCAGGTTGTAAGGTCTATGTTTCAGCTGCTGAAACAGCTAGCAGCTTCTTGTAGGACCCTGCGATGGATCGAGCCGCCAACGTCAGCAGCTCCCGCCTAGACACTCCCGTCGCCGACTCCTGCCATTGTGAGTGAGGTACCTGCACAAAATAACATGGTTACTGCCACCTCTGTTGGTGGTTACCTTTTGCGTTCACAGGTGTCGCTGAAATCATTTTGGTAATGAATGTGTCAGAGCTCCATGACGCTCGTCCAAAACATTTGTCCAATATCATCAATATCAGCCTAGAAACATCCACTACTGGACATAGGCCTCCTCCATGGTGTGCCACATTGAACGGTCCCGAGCCATCAGCATCCAGCTACTCCCTGCGACCTTAACTAGGTCGTCGGTTGATCTAGTAGGGGGACCCCCGGTACGTGGTCGAATGTACATTTGATCAAATAACTCTGCGTCTATAAATCTTTCACGCTTTCGCATACTTAATCCACCGACGGGACGAGACCAGGCCGGGCATATCGAATAAACGTCATGATATCGGCACACATCGAACGAATGTTTGTATACACGCGCATGTGTGTTATTCGCACGCGGTATACGTAACGGTCATTATCTGAGTCAGTTTCTTGCTGGGGAGACGAGGTATCGCGGATCGGCGGGAGGCGGTGAACGTCCGTTCTGTACGTAGTACTATATCAATTATGTGGCATAGATAACAATATTCACCTGTAGACTAGCGGCCATGATGGATCCGATGGTGACCGCGAGTCCTGTGAGCGAGTGTGGGTAGTCGGGCGCGGTTGCTGCGCGTGCGGCGGACACTGCGGCCGCCGGCACCGGCGTGCCTTGTGACTGCACCTGCAGCTCGATGCCGAGCGACGGATGACAGAGAACCAACAACGCCACATCGTACCATCTGTATACAACACAAAATGTTGGCTGGTTTCGGTAAGGATTTAAACAGTGATCAACTCTGCAGCAATGCGAGGATGGGCACTATTAATTTGAATTAAATTTACTTTATTTTTATTGTAATGTATTTAGGAATGGGCTCACTTTTTACTGAAATAAAAACATGTTGGATGCGATATTTGTATTGTTGTATACACCAACGTTACCTGTCACTGACAGCCTCCTGCAGGAAGCTCTCCACCGCGACGATGGGCACGTTGTTGGTCAACTCGCCGTGCACGGAGCGCACGTGCGCGATACGTTGTTTGGCCCCCGCGTATGCAGCCGCGTATCCCACCGGCTGCTCTGCTGTCACCTCACTCTGCGCGGGGAAACCACTGCAAACACAAAATTAAAGGCATGATTAATTATCTCACCGTACATCGTGAAAAGTCTCGGCATTGATGACTATCGTAGATGTGAGAGCTATTGGGTTTGAAGATATTGACACGCGATAAGCGAATCACATATAGTTTTGTAGTCTTAAAAGGCATCTTGATGATCAGTATTAAGATGATAACAAAAGTTAATCATTTGAAAACAAAATTGTGCATGTTCTTCGAGTCTGCAAAGCTCGGTTGCCGTGGATTGAGCTTTGATCGTCACAAGCGTTCACATTACTAGCTAGTAAACAAAATTCACAGATTGTGATACAAATTCGTTCGAGTAATAAGATAAGTAACACAAACATGTTAGTATTTTAGCCATATCAAATAATATTAACAAAATCGCGTATTGCGCTCCGTGAATCCACAAAATCTCGGCCGGAAGAATGACACACCAAAATAGAGTGTCAGTGTTGCCATATTTACATAGGAAAAAACTACGAATTTGTGTGACCAGTACAAGGACAAAAACACCTATCTATATAGTTAATTTTTATGGCTTTCATAAACGTAGTAGTGCTCTTCTTGCTCAGGCGTTAGTTTATACTTTATACGATGGGTACAACACACTTTTCGTCAACGTCCAGTACTTACACGACGGTAGCCTTCCCGAACACAGCTTGGAATGCTTCTCTGATTGGCGACACCTTGGCGTCTTTATCTGATGCTACTACTATGTAAATATCCCCGCCGCTTTCTGTGAAAAATGTACATCGACTGTGTCACATTACATCGAAAATTGATAACTATATCAATGGTTTTTCGTTTTGTATTTATATTTATTATGGATTTTTGCACTTTGCTTTCATCTCACCTGATGGTAAATGACGACAAGTCCGTTGGATGGTAAGCGTGCGCACTCAGAAGTCTCAATCTAATGAGGCGCTATCTCTGATACCTTTCATACCGGAACACAACAGTGCTATTATTAAAACTGACCTACCTCCAACCGAGTACCGATAGATAGCCCCACTGGGAACCGAACCCGGGACCTCCAGATTGTAAGTCCAAGCGTGCAGCCATTAGGCCACGGAGGCGGTTAAGGCGTTATTAATATTAATTGCACAGAATTCAAATTTGAAGCAATAATGGCTGAATAATGAAATGAACTAAATATGAAATCACTAATAAAAAAGCCCGACTTAGTCTTTATATTTTATATGTGATCGTCTGCATGTCCACGGTTTGACATGAGCCGCTCACGTAGACAGTTACGTTGGGCTTTCCATGAGGAGATTTGCCTTGTTAACCACGCTTTGCCTGGCGGGATGGTCAATAAGATGTGTTTTTACTTATCTCCAGAACGTTGTCTTTCTTAGCCGCCTTTTACGACACCCGCGGAATGACATACCGTAGTCCTATTCCAACGCCGAGACTACATAGCGAAAATCCCACAACGTCTTATGAAATGTGACTTACTGAGATACTCCTTCATTTGAGGATCTAGCGTGGTAATCATGGAGTCCACGGAGCTCTTGGCCTTCTCAGCCACCCGGTGCAGCAGGCCGCCCGTCGAGACGGCGCCCTTCACCCACGTGAACAGACCGCTGCCGGGCATTATGTCACCTGAAGGTACATTCATGAATGAATGAATGATATTCGGAACCATCTAAAGGTTTTTCCCGTTGTCGAAATATTAATTTGGGGCTATCTAAACAAAATACTTTTCAACAAGTATACCTATAGAACTGCAAATTATAAAACTTACCCTATTTATTCAAAACAACATCTTCTGAAAGAGAACTCATCATTATGAAATAACTTATGTGTGAGTTGCTAACTAAAACTATTTAAACCAAAATATATGAATTACCTATCTGGTCCACTTCAGGTGTTGAAACTGGCAAAGACTCTGGAGACTGTGTGGTTTGAGAGTCTTCAGGCGATCTGATCGACATCATGGGTTCACCTTTACTCAGTGGGATCGCTGGACTGAAATTAATATAAAATAGCTGAGTAGGCTCAGAATATATGTAATATTACATACAGAAAGGACGTTTACTGCCCCCCCCCCCCCCCGATCTCACCGTTCTGCGATATCTCACCTCTTCCCGCGATAAAGTAATGATATAGAAGAATATAAAACATGTAGGCGAGTGCTTTGGCGTGGGTTAAAAAGAGGTCTTTAGATGTCTAGCCTTCAGTACTGACCTCCACTACCAAAATATATTATTTTATGCCATGTAACAGATGAATTATAATATAAATAAAAGTATTTTTTAAACAATAAAGATTTTAACTGCGTACATTTTTTAAAAAAGTTGTCAAAATGGCAATGATGACATTAAATACATATATTACAAGACATTAACTAACCATTGAAAAAAAAAAATTTTTTTTTCTTCAGATTTTCTAGTTTTGCTGACGCAAAAGTAAGTTTGATTTTCATGAGCTTGGCGACACAAATGTGGGGCCAATCGTGATGAGACAGCATACATGGCCACTTTTTATCATCTTGGTACAATGTTCCCATCGGTTAAATCCTAAAGTCGCGGCTATAAACTAGTCATAAATAAATCCAAAATTGAAAAAGCAACTTTCTTTTATGCCTGGGTGAAATATTAAGGAGAAACTATCTGAAGCAGTATCATAAACGGCTACAAAAGCCCACTGATTACATTATATATTCTCTGTACATGACATATTCGGAGAAATATAGGTACAGAGGGTGCTCTGGCTGGGGGTCCTGTCCTAAGCAGTGTACTTACCTAAAATGTTCAACATTCTGTGTTTCAGGTTCTGTATGTCCTACAATCACTGGTTGCACCGGAATTGGCTGTGGAACTGTTTGTTGCACCTAAAACAACCAAAACATAAGTATATATGACTGTATTATATTTTAACTTATCATTAAACATTCTAGCTATAGCAAAATATGCTCTAGAGTGGTGAGACAGAGATAATCTCATACCTTAACATACATCATCAACAGCCTATATATGTCCTCCTGCAGGTGCTCATGCCTACACTCCTACAGAGAGTGTAGCCTACCTACATACATTGACATTTCAATCTCTGTCACATACGGCTCATGCTACCCTGGCAGTTATCGCTACTGTCACAATCTGACATAGTACTGTATTTATGTCAATCAAAATAATGCATAGCAGTCATCATTGTCATCATACTTTTATTGTTATGATTAGAAAAATATGGAACCACCTAACAACTAGTAAATAACAACTTTCACATTATTTTTGATGGATGTTATAACTTTAGTGACATTAAACTTAGGTGTTTTTGTACTAGAATTCTTCAAAACTTTTTGCTAGATATGTTTAAATAAACCAAAGTAAGAAAATAGTTGTGAATTCCTTTTTTAAAGAAAAAATTGTAATCTCTTTTAAGTAGAATCAGAGCAAATTCTGATAAAATTATTTGCATACTCATTTCATTTCACAGTTATCATAATCATTCAAACTATAATTATAAACACAGACTTAACTTTGGCCCCGTTCATGGGAGTAAGAGTATTAGTTTAAGACTTTTCATTTTCATAAACTATTAAGATTTTCTCAAATGTTATTGATATTCTGTATGAATTTTTTTAGCAAAAAAGTTTAATTAGGACCATTTATCAAGTTCAGTCATCTTCAAAATGATTCATATAACAATTCACTAGTATTAAAATACAACCTTAATATGGGTGTAGTACTAAAACACTCTAAAAATCTCAAATATTTCCCTTGCATCAAGCCTTTTATATCGCTGCATTGTAAACTTTAATATTCTGAATATCTATTGACAGAAAAGGAAGATGATAACTTAAAACTTAATCTAAATTACTATTTAATTGTTCACAGTTATAAAAAATACTCATATAATAATGGATTTGTCAATGCAAAGGTTATATTTGAATGTAGTGACAACTAGTTTGAACAGTGTAAATTATTTAAGTTGACTTTATTGACTGTGTTAAATTTATAATATTATTATTAATATTTAAAAAATTGACTTTTGTAATATTATTTGTAAATTATAAATGGCTAGGCTGGAACTTCCATGTATTATTGACATCACTAACAATTTGTACCCTATTTAAATTAAATAAAAATGATTGGTTGATTGAAGTGTGAAATCAGACTAGCCCACTGGGAGTTCCATTCTTAGGAAGTGACATAATTATACACATAAATTATTAGCACATGTATCTTTTCAATCACATAAGTTGTTGTATGTAAAGTATGTTTGTAAAGTTTAAAATAAAAAACTTTTTTTTTGCAACCGATTTCAAAAAAGGATGAGCATATAAATTATTTATATTTAAATAGATGAAAAACGATAATAATTGCAGTGCCATGCCAAATAGGCACACTAAAAATCAAGTCCTGTAAACCTGCCTGCTAATGAGTGTGAATACTGGAGTAGCAGCAAGTAAACATGAATATGAGGCCTCAAACCGCAATTACAGTGGACCCCCGGTAATCCGGCCCCTGTCTAGTCCGGCACCCCCTGTAATCCGACATGGTCTATTACATATTTATTTTCGCTAATGCATGATTGAACAAGTTACAACTTGCTCGATGCGTAGGGTATTGTTTTGATTCCGATTGCTTAGTTTGAATTTGACTACAGCCGATGAGGAGTGGTGCGTGCGCCTAGCGTGTGTTTATTTATTGTGTATTACGTAGATATACGTACCTAGTAATGTCGTCACAAGCTCAAAAGCGAAAGCACAAAACATTGACAATTAAAGAAAAATGTGATATTTTAGATTACAAGGTACTCTTTTGTAAAAAAAAACGGACTATAAGGGGTCTTAGGCAGTACTCTACAATCCGACAAATTCGATAGTTCGACACTGCCCTGCAAAATGATTGTCGGACTACCAGGGGTCCACTGTAATGGTTTACTTTTTAATCTTGATTTATTTATATCCATGCATATCTTATTATAAAGGATTAACTTTGGTTCTTTCAAAGAGATCTACATCATAAATGGGATTCTTTTTCAATTATTTCACAAGAGGACAAAATGTGTGTACAATGAAGTGTTAAAAATGTATTGAATCCAAAAAATTTTAACAAAGCATACCATTTCAGGTGCCGGGGCTACCGTTACAAAATTAGGAAGCGCTGATGGAGGTGCCACGCTCGACAACAAGTTGCCTGAGTGTCCAGGAACCACAGGCGCTTCTGGGATCTTTCCCTTCTTCTCTGGCGCACTCATTATCTACCAGTTGTCCCTGAAATTGAAAGTAATGCTGACGATAGATAATTCGTCCAAACAACTTCTCATTTGTCAAATGTAACTAAAAATAGTTAAAACAAATTCAATATAAATCGACGAAATTTTCTTCAAAGATTTTACCTCAGGAAAGCAACGAAAACAAAAACAGAATTTTGTCTGAAATTTGTCAACAGTCAAACGACAGTGACAGAGCGGCTGATAAGAGACTTGCCGTTTAATTTTCATAAAAATATCAACGCCACGTCACCTTGAACAAAATATGTCTTTATTTCCTACGGAAACTATATGATACAAATTTTATTCCATTTTATTTGGTCCTTGTTTTGTGTTGGTTTGTTACAAACTTTAATATTTTCTTAGTTTCATTTAAATAATTTTGTAATTTTCAAGTAAACCCAATTTAAAAATCTCCTAAATTAACGATAAACTTTATAAACTGGCAATATCATCTTGTTCCGATTTTCTCTCTTTGTTTTGACTTCAAATGTTTCGTTTAGTTCATTGTAAAATGAAAAGAAAAACGAATCTAAAGAAAATTGTGCCGATGTGATGATTATTTCTTTTACAAGCAAGATTATGTATAATCATTTTGATTTCTTTGATTGATTGTCTGTACAAGATTCAAAAATTTCTTTGGAAATATATTGCTATAATTGAAGACGAAAACCACATCTGAAGACGTCACAAAGAAGCTGTCACTTGATTGACGTTGCTTGTCAAGTCCAAGCATCTCACTCATCTCATTCGTTCGTATCGGCGAGTTATCTTGCTGTTTTCAGTATTTGATTGCGAGTTTGTGTATTATTTCCTTCGTTTGCTCACGACCTTGTCTATTTGTGAGCGTTGAACCATGTCGGAAGGGCCTGAAACACCGCCCTTTAGCACTGTAGATATCAACAGCGCTAGCAGGGATGACGATGATCTTTTCGCCTCTGCGGTCCAGGTATCTTATTGGAATCCTGTTTTATTAACTTGTTGTGTTCGCGACGCCCCTCAGCCGCCCGGCTTCGGTGGTGTTAACGCCCCTCTATCGGTATTAACACTTGTTAATAGCATTTGAACACGAATGAATTAATGTGCTAATAATACGCACATAATTTCACTAATTGGCGAGGTAAATGAATTTGTGGGTAGACAGGTATTCCATTTTTCGATCTAGTCATCTATTTTTAATTTGTTACTTTTTTAATGATTCTTTTCATGGTCATGATAGTAATTTGTTAGACTGGTTATATTGCATATTTGTTTGTCTAATGTAAGTAATATGCACCAGTAATCACCTGGAAATACATGTCAAGGTTGAAAATATTTTCATTATAATTGTAAATTTTTGTCTTCATGCATGTTTATACCAATATTAATTTGAAGCTGAGTGTAGGAAAACGATGAAAAGTAGAATTTAGTGTTCTTTAAATCAAGTTTCAAATTTTATCTGATACATAATCAGAAATACAAATTTGTGTATTTTTATTGTACTTTAATTTTATGTTAATTTGTCTAGCCTATTTTCAGTTTATCATTATTTTTACTCTTACAATTATATGTACCATCCACATGAACACATACATTGCAAAAATAATCCTACATTATACTTGGTACATTTATATCTAGGTGACACCTAATTACAGGTACAATCAAGTATAAAATTGTACCCACTTATGTACTATGTCATATTCATCTTTAATTGAGGTTTTCCTCAACATATTGCATAGGAACAAGAAAGGGTGACAGTGATATGGTACAAAAGTGGGTACATATTTTTATACTCTAGTGTACATACATCAATTAAAAATTGAATACAATTTAAAATAAAAATGTTTAAATATTTCATGTAATAAACAAAAACAAACCTCCAGATTTAAAAAAAATTAGTTACAATTTTCCTGTTTTAATATAAAGAGGAAACAGGCTCTTATCACTCATAGACTTTGTGCTGTGGTTAAATATGTATATGGAAGTTATACAAAGTTGATTTACACCATTTGAAAATCAATTCATGTTCTGACATCATAAATGCAGGAGTTAAAATTATTTGGACTAACTTTAAATTAAGCACCTAACTTTTTTCAACAACAGCATGAGTGACATACAGCCAGTTCTTTTCCTTTAGGCGGAGCATGACAGATTCGTACTAAGTCAATTGAGGTTTAGGTCAAAGTCTGAGAAGGTATTACTCTGAGGTTGCCATTTTATTTTTATTTCGGATTCTAAGTGGGTGAGATTATAAATAGGGCAATATCTAAGTTATCCAAATTCTTTAAACGTACAATTATTAAGATGTCAAATTCGTAGCACTTCAGATTCTTACAATGCCGGATTCTGAGTAGGTCAGAAAATCACATATCCAGAATCTTAGTATGTGTGATTCCAAGTACGACCGATTCGACGTTGATTCGATTCTGTTTAGGCTTTATTCTGAGAAGGTCAGATAATACGTCAGTCAATTTCTAGGTACGTCATGCAAATGTACAGTCAAATTGATAAATATGTGAGCATCTCTAGGGCAACAAAAATAAATGTACCTACTAGAGAAATAGAAATAGGCCAGCGTCTCAGATATCTGCTTAAATGTATAACTAGTATATATGTATTGATTGATGATTGTATTGTATGTATTGTGGGACTTTTTATTTCTTTTTTGGGAGGTTTTTGTTATGACGAAGCCTGTTGCGGATGACTTTTTGTCTTAGTTTAAGATTTTTGACGAGGCCTGTTGCTGATGCTGCTTTTGTGTTACTTAGGATTTTCGAATGACGAAGCCTGTTGTGGATAATAATTATCATTTTGTAATTCTTAATATTTTTTAAATGAAATAAATAATCAATATAGTATGTATTGAATATTTGTACTTTGTAGTCTTTTTTCTTGCCCATTGTACCTGGCCTTTTTGGAATAAGATATACATAGAATCTGACCTAATACGAAAGCGATATTTTAGGAATCCATCATTAAAATAATATATTAAACTCCGTTAACGAATCGGTGCTAATCGGACGAAATAAGAAACTACATTAGTCCGAATCCATATTATTGCTAATCCGAAGTAGTACTATCATGTCACGGTACATTATACGATTCTGACCTACTCAGAAATTGGATTAAAGAGAAAATGACTTTCATATCATAAGTCGCACGTCGAAACTGTGTTGTTCAGAAACTGACCTATGGCAAATCTGACATTAACAGAGTCATACCTGCTCAGATTTTGGCCTAAAGTTCAATTGACTTAGTACGAATCTGTCATGCTCCGCCTAAAGGGTTCTTTTGTACTTTTATTCATCACCAGACATACAATTAGTTAAATTTCAAAAATTGTTGAAACAGGAAGTCAGCTTGGACCCAGAAGTAAATGGAGCTAGAGACAGCCTGGAAAGGGCTACCATTGAAGATGTTCCATCTATTAACACATCTATTGGCAGTCCCATTATGGAGGAGGTATGTAGTATATGTAGGTTTTTGAGTTGAAAGTTTGCTCAGCCAGAAGCCTTCAGTTTCCATTGTATCTTGTAGTAATTACTGTTTATTATTATATTTATTATAATCACCATGTTGGTCATATATGTTGACTGACAATGTCCTTGAGTGGAGATAATGTCTGAAGAAACAGTTTAGGATGCCTCGGCTGAGAAAAGCAGAGGCACAAGTTTAGTTGTGTGGCTTAGGAGACTCCTATGTCTAACAGTGGACTGACTCAGAATATATGATAAAAAATAAATCTACAGAACTAATCTATTTGTACATTTGCTTTACAATTTTGTGTGCTTCTAGTAACCTTTTCTGCATAATAATAGATTAAATGTTCCAGTATTGGCAAATCTTGACATTAAATAAAACAACACTTATTTTGAATAAAAAATGAAACAACAATATGCTATTTACAGACACACTGAGCCATACATCAGATAAACATGTTCAATGATACTATTCCATATAGCTACGTCCATGTTTATTGCAGTATAGATAACTTTGTATGTATACATAATAATACAAGGAAAGATAAAAACTGGATGGGTGATTCATTTATGTAAGTGCTATTTTTGAAATAGGCAGACATATACCATAAAGAATGTCTTTTTAAGTTATGATCTAAGGATTATCTTAAAATTACTCTTGTGTAGTGCTCATGCTTTTATCAGATTTTTGCAGAAATTATGACTAGCTCTACCTAAGAGTCTATTCGAAAAAATGGTAACCATTTCCTTTTCAACCTTTATTTATCTATTCTGTTGTTATGATACACTGTACTGATCTATCAGGGAGACATATGTTCAATTGTCTAACAAAAAACATATTTCTTTCACACTTTGTATCATTATCATCAACAGCCTATATATGGCTCAGCCTACTCTCTTACAGAGAGTGTATGGGACATAGTCCACCACGCTGGACCAGTGTCAGTAGACTTCACACACACCTTTCAATTTCTGCTCAGGAGTGTGTAGGTTTCCTCACTATATTTTTATTCACCGAAAACCCAATTGTAATGATTTTTATCATTCATACATAAATTCCAAATAACAAATTGGAACTCATTGGTACAAACCATTAGATCGAACCCAGACCTCGATTGTACAAGGACTGACGCTCTACCCAACTGGCCTACCATGGCTTTTGACTTTGGCTGCCTATGTATTATATTACCCAAATAAATAGGGTGTTAATTGGCTTATTGAGTTATCTAGATTGACTACAAGATTCAAATAATGCTATTAATGATCAAACATTAATTATGAGCAAATGTGTTCCTGTAGCAAAGCCAGCGCCTTATATCGTAAAGCTTCTAGGTGAGCATGCTTCCCATCAGGTGTAAAAACATTATACTTTTATTAAAACATTCAGTCCTGACACAGACCAACAAAAACTCTAAAACCCAGTTAATTCTCATTCTAAATGTTTTTAATTGCAGATTGCAACAGAGCGTGCGAATAACATCATAATAACAGTAACGGAACCACAAAAAATAGGAGAAGGCATGAGCTCGTACGTCGCTTACCGTGTGCTCACTAAAACAAACATGCCAATATTTAGTAAGCATGAATTCGCTGTGCTGCGGCGGTTCAGCGATTTCCTAGGACTCCATGAGAAGCTAACAGAGAAGTATCTGAGATCCGGCAGAGTTATACCGCCGGCGCCAGAAAAAAGCATCGTTGGTAAGTGATAAAGTGAAACCTAGATAACTGGCAAATTAAAGAACCTGCAAATTTGTCTAATTAAAGATGTATTCCACTTACAATGTCTCAGATGTCCAGGTATAAATAAATATGTCTCTTTTTAAAGGGTTCCACTAATAGAGTTGAGAATAGGGGTTATTTCAGTTATAGAGGTGTGATAAATTATAAATACTGGACCTTCGCGCTAAATCTTGTGCCTTTTCTTTAATCAACGGCCTAGTAAGAGAAATATAAATTGATGTTATCTCAGTTACAGAGGTCATAAACAACGCCAAATGCCTATAAAATTTAGTTTAGTAGTGTAGTAAAAAAAAAAAAAATTTAGTAAAAAAAGTATATCAAGTAAGTCTCAATCATAGAGGTGACTGTGCCGATAAATTCGAAAGAATGAATAGATATATAGAGCTCAACATAAATAACTGCTATGGAGGTATCTCACTTATCAAGGTCCCACTAAACCAAGTTTCACTGTATTTGTAAGGGAAATTGCGTCTACATCGATCGCTATTGTTTGTTAAGTTATTGTTGTTTTTGTGTCAAGTAGATGTAGGCACGTTGTGTAAATGTGTAGGGAATCAATGGTGTTGCAATATACGTGTAAATTCAATCGTATGGTTTGGTTCTAAAGCACAGAATTAATATTGTTCTACGTACTGAACGCACGCTCACCGAACCGCGATGCCTCAAGAAAGGGGTCGGCAGTATTGTAGTAGTCTAGTCACACATGCGCGTGTATACAAACGTCATCTGTTAGATGTATGGGAATATCACGACATTTCTTTGCAGCGTCCGACCTGTGTCGAATGCTAAAAAGTCATCGGAATTTTATTGTTTTTGAATGGTTTTATAATAGCTGCGATATTCTCAATCCAATTCAATTTTTTTATATTTGCTATAAATATTTTTGGATGGCAAAGAACCTACTGGCAACTTATGAAAGGCAACATTTAGGCAACATAGGATAGCCTCGCCGTGAGACCAAATTGTATACAAACTCTATGGGATTGTCTCCACAAGGCGATATCATCTTGCAGATTACCGGACGATAGTTGGATAGACTCCTTGATATCCGATATTTATATAAGATCTTCATTCCTTTTACTAAGATCTTGTAATGACTCACTAGTTAAGACTCATCTGCTAAAGGTTTCTCAAATGCATTCATTGTTCGTTCACTTCTCTAGGCACAACCAAACTAAAAATGACCTCCACTCCATCAACGGAAAACCCGAACGGGAACGGGGCCGCGTCGGGCGTGCAGTCTCAGTTTGTAGAGCGTCGTCGCGCTGCCCTCGAGAGGTTCCTCAACAAGGTGGCGCAGCACCCCGTCCTGTGCATCGACCCGGACTTCAGACAGTTCCTCGAAGCGGGTGAGTACATCTTACTCAGGTTTTTCATATGACAATAACGAAGGTGCAACCAAATTAGATTTGGTTGAATTGTATTTTATAGCATAACGGACATTAAAAGAAATCCCACCAAAATAAAAATACGTAATAATTTTTATTTTTTATTTGGATTTTGCAAGGACTCAACTTAGTTCCTCGAATAGTAAAATGCTTATTCTATTTAGTTTTCTCATTGCATTTTGAACATTTTATTATAGGGGTATATAACACATAAAAACATTATTTTACGAGATAACTCAAAATATCGAACAAGCTCCATTTTACGTTCTAAAAACACGTGTGACGTCACAAACGTCACCCAATTTATATGGAGCGTTTTAGCACCGCGAAACTATAGTTAGTTTTTAACTGGTTGTACTAAAAAAGTATTAGTCGTATCGATATAAAATGATAGGTGGACTATCGATTTAGACCAAAATATTTTTCCATGCATCTTCCCCATAGCTGTTGTAGTTTAAATTCATTGCAGGTAATATTAGAAAAGGACAACGGGTACGATCTTCTTTTCTATACCTCTAGAAACTCTAATCTTCCTGCTTTAAATGCTGCTGGGAATTCACATGGGAATGATTCCATATAAAATTTCTTTACCATAATCTTTTGAAATAGAATAGATGGCTTTGATTTATTAATTCCTCAAAAACAGGAGATGGGACAGACAACTTTATTATCAGCTACGATATCTGTTACGCAGCTCATGGTCCGTAGATGGCGTTTTGAGCAATAATCAAAAATAGTAGAACTTGTATAGTAATGATGTTCGAGACATTGCAGACCGATTTCCTATTTTTAGATAATACTTACAGCAATTTAACTTGGTTTTCCTATTTTAAAAGATTATAGTCAAAGAAATTTAGTATGAAACTTTTATCGGCGAAACTTTTCTAAGGAAATCTATTCTGTTGTGTTTTTCCAGTTAACAATTATGACACTGCTATTATCACAAACATTATATTATCTATTTCCAGATCAGGATCTTCCTAAAGCGACGAGCACGTCGGCACTGAGCGGCGCAGGCATGCTCCGCCTGTTCAACAAGGTCGGCGAGACCGTCAATAAGATCACATACAAGATGGACGAGTCAGACCCCGTAAGTTTAACAAGCTTTAAGTCCAGCCAAATACACTTTCCGAAGTCCCAGATAAGAATTGGTACTAATTTCCAACTAAGAAACTTTAATATCCCATATACGAAACTTTCCTGAGTCCGATCTAAGGAACTTTTTGAATTCCCAACTAAGATTCGTAATTCCCAGATAATCATTTATACTAATGTTCAATCTCACAAACTTTCTTGAGACTGATCTAATATTTTAAAATTCCCAACTAAGATTCCTTAGTCCCAGTTAAGATTTTTTTTAAAGAATAGTTAGTTAGTTTTTATAAAGAATTGCAATATTAAACATACATTGTATTGCGCATTCATATCTTTATAAAAAAACAGAGATATATTTGACAAACAATCGCTCGCCCAAATGACAAATGAAATTCCAATTACATGAGTCGAACGCAGCGAATTACATGTGTAACCTTATCCATCAAGGGTTTTTCGGGGATAGATCCTAGACAACGAACGGGTAAACAAGATTTATTATTGATATAATATGAATCTTTGATATATGAATTATCATTTATTACACAAACACCTAACAAACACATTACAAAATATTTAGATGTAAGTATTTGTAATGAGGGGCTTTCAGAGACGTCTGTCAGTTGAGTACTAAAAGTACTAAATTTAATCATCATGGCAGTCCACACACCCCAAAGATTTGTTTACTCATCAGTTATATTCTTTTTGGTAAGTAGTAGTAGGCTTTAATGGCTTTGCGTCAAGGAATTTAGTATATAAACTCCTTGCTTTCAATTCATACGAATTTGACAGTTAATTTTGTAAATTTTGCTACGACGGTACCATCTATCCATGAATGAAAACTTAGTTACTTTCTTTAAGTCCCGCGTTGTTGTTGAAAATTTTTAACTTTCACACATGCTGTCATCAAATAATATAACTCTTTGTAGGGGTTCTCAACTCTAGATTGAGAGGATCTGGAGTTGATCAATAAGTGACAAGCAGTTACGAATGTGCCCTAATATATGTATAACTTTACCTTTTCCTTGTGTGATAGTGGTTTGAGGAGCGTAGCGCCAGGATAGAAGCTCTGGAGTCGTGCCTGCGCCGTATGTACGGAGCGTGCGAGTCGCTGGCTGGCGAGCGCCGGGAGCTGGGCGCGCGGACGCACGAGGCGGCGCGCGCGTGCGCCGCGCTCTCCGGGGCGGACCCCCACGCGCCCCTCTCCCGCGCACTCAGCCATCTGGCGGACCTACATGAGAAGGTATTGTTACTCGATTGCCGTGAAGCCAAGAGGGCTACGATTTTAGGAAACTTTGTATTTATGTTTCATATGTTTTAACCGGCTCCGTGGCCTATTTGCTAAATCTTGGAATAAAAACCCGTTGGTCCGGGGTTCGATGCTGATTGTGGGTACCTATCGGTACTGGCATTAGTCGGTGGTGGGGATTTTCAATGTCCGCATGGCTAGCTACTACTATGTTACCTAATTCAGCCTCCAAACAGTTGTGTTAATAGCACTGTTGTGTTCCGGAAATGAAAGTTAACCTAGCAAGTGTCGTATTTACTTACGGTCTCTTGGTGAGCAAGCTTTCCTCCTAGCGCCTTATCAGGTGACAAAGGCCAAAAGCGAACCCCGAGTGATAAAAAAAAGATTGTAATGACCCTATCTCTTCCACAGATAGAACATTTAAGGAACGAACAGTCGAACACAGACTTCTACGTTCTCACGGAACACATTAAGGACTACCTCGGGCTCATTGGATCCATCAAGGACGTGTTCCACGAACGGGTCAAGGTATGTGGCAGTATCATTTTTTAAGGTTCCGTATTATATACATATATATTCCGGTTCACAGATAAACCCTTTTAGGATCACTTTGTTGTCCGTCTGTCGGTATGTCGAGACCCATTTTCTCAGGAGCGTGTGGTGGTATCAAGTTAAAATTAATATCACATACTAGTCAACACAATAAACAGATACGGCCGTTTATGTCCCCCTCATATCTCCTAAACTATTCATCGCATTTTGAAAGATGAGGTGTTATTTCAAGCTTTGTCTCCGTCGGTTGTTGACTATATGACGTCAGACAACATGCAAAATGGCGGCTTGTATGGGAAGTTCAATGGAAAAAATAGTAAAATATAATATCGTGTTTGGCATTACATAAAAAGACTTGGATGGATTCATTCCGAAAATAAATAAGTTGCATATAGTATATAAGTAATATAAGTTCAGTCTGCCTTGAAGAGTTCCAGATTGTAGCGCTCAAGAAACACAGAAGCTGGCAGTGATTCCCTCCCTCTCCCTGAGAAATCTGTAATGACGTTGGTGTTGTTGGCAGGTGTTCCAGAACTGGCAGCATGC
The DNA here is from genome assembly GCA_910589575.2 of Carcina quercana. NCBI lineage: Eukaryota > Metazoa > Arthropoda > Insecta > Lepidoptera > Depressariidae > Carcina > Carcina quercana. The sequence continues at coordinate 5,181,498 of OU342440.2, read as the reverse complement.
CCAGATGCAGCTCACGAAGCGGAGAGAGAACAAGGCGAAGGCAGAGCTCGCCAACCGTCCAGAAAAGATCGAGCAGGCTGCCCAGGAGATCATTGAGGTACGAGCTTATGGCAATTATTAAGATAACTATCATTTGCCTGCGACTTCGTCGACGTGGACTTAAAAAATCTAGCTGACAAAATATGAATTCTTGTACTTTGACTAGTACTTTTCCTAATATAACATGAGCCTCCCTCATAGAACGCCACGTTGGACTGCATGAGAGGATTTGCCATGGTCACCATACTTTGAAGGTGGATTGATCTCAGTAAGATTTTGTTGTAAATACGTAGATGCTGCTGTCTTATCTCCTGACCATGTTTTCTCTTTTTTTCACTGGATGATCTTCCTTATGTATGTATGAGTATCTGTATCATCGTTACTGACTACACTTTGCTGGAACTTAACCCGGAAAAGAGAAGCTTAACGATACTTCTAGACATGAAAACTCAAATGCGTTTGACAACGTCTATATCCCCTGCATTATATAACAAATCTAAACAAGGTGGGAATCAGAGGTATACCTTTGTAGCTGCTTACTGATTATTTGTATGAGCGGAAATAGTGCGTTAAAAGCGATAAGTGCTGTAGTGATCACACTAAAGTACAATATGGTGTTCCACAAGGGAGTGTACTCGACCCAGCATATGAAAAGGGGTATAACCATTTCGGTTATAATTAGAAGTGTATTTTATTATTGACACTTCTCTAGTCTCCCTTTTAATTATTATTTTAAAAATTCTACATATGAGAAAGATCCTCTGCGTTATATTGTTCTAGAACTATCGTGTAAAAATGAAAGTATAATAAATTGTATTTGTACAGTGGGAAGCGAAGGTAGAACGCGGGCAACAAGAGTTCGACACGATCTCCCGTGTGATAAAGAAGGAACTGGAGCGATGGGAGGAGACGAGACTGACAGAACTACGCGCCACGATGCTGCGGTACTTGGAGGAGCACATGAAGCATCAGGCACAGGTATGTATCCACCACGTTTTATAGAAGCACTGACGACACCATCTCCCGTGTGATCAATAATGTGGAGCGACACTAGCCGCGAGGGTAACTAGATCCTACCAATTCCCATCCATATTATTGAACGTGTAAACTATCCTGTAACTAGCGGGCCCCGGTATAATGCGTTTACTAAAAGATTAGACCTCGCTAGAATGTGACGGCTTCCCGCTCACCTCCCCGCGCTCGTCCTGTCGCCACAGTACGTTTGCACACGGTACCCATGCGTCACAGTGACGTCATCGATTGGTACTCACGTGTACAAAAATATGGACCCATTTTTGCACCATATCACAAAATCTATATTGTACTACGAGTACGTACAGAAGGGACATTCACTGCCTCCTACCGATCCGCGATACCTTACCTCTCCCCAAAGTAACCCGCACAAGGATCGGTAATATAGCGCGCGCGAATTCACACACACGCGTGCACGTTTATAGAAGTTCATCCGTTCAATTTATGGGAATATGAACCGATATATATGAACCATATTTTGTACACGCTTTCCTAGAAGTTGCCTATTAACTCTGCCATTACAGAGAATAGTCTAACTAGAATCATTTGTATTGCAGGCTATCCGCTACTGGGACGCGTTCCTGCCGGAGGCGCGCGCCATCAAATGAGTGGGACGCGGCCGGCGGGCCCGCCACGCCCCGCGACCCACGCACCAGTAACCTTAGACCTACGCTCCTATATAACGTTGTATCCGGTGCGCTATATACCGGGGGTCACTGCCGATGGTCAATAATATGTACTGAACCGAAGACGAAAGAAATCAGGTATTGTTTTGATTCCCAAACACTGTGACGTCACTATTACGATCTACCTAAAATCAAAAATGTGTGTGGAGAGCGCTTTAGTAATTCCGATGTGTAAGAAAACTCATTCAAATACTTTACAAACAACGCATGTACGCTTTAAACCATACGTAATCGGCCGGGACACGTCCACTTCTGAACATAGGCCTCCCCATGGTACGAAATATCCAAACTATATTCCTCATTAAAGGCTAATTCAAATTTTATTGGTGATTCTATTTATTATTAGGGAGCCAAAAAAGGAACTGAGGCAGGAAATAACCAATGTACATAAATAACATTTATTTCCGACAATCTTGCGTATTTGGTTCAGGACTTACATTAAGGCGGTGGCTGTTTTTAAATAAATAAAAATTAGAAATCAATTTAATTTTATCAAAAATCCCTTATAAAAAATTGTGCCAAATTATTTTGCGTCGTACTAGAAATGGGATTGACTGTCAAATTTTTGAACTTGTACTTTTGTTATTGCATAGTCAAATCCGTAGTCGCGACTTTAGTTTTTGCGCTTGTCCCTGATTCATGTTTTGATAGTATTTTTGTTATAATATAAGAATACGACTGATTTCCCGAAAATAGTGCTCACTATAAACTTCTAACGAACAATCTTAGTACACTTTGTAGAATAACTTTTAAAGGTGCTTTTGTCGAATGCATCAAATTATAATTTGTTAATCGAGTTATTATAAGCACAACCATTTAACCACAAACATTAAAAGCAAATCGGTAAATAATTCCTACCCTATTATAAATGTCTATAGAAATTGAGTTGGTTCAGAAACTACGACAATATAGCGCATCGGTATAGTGTAAAAGCCCTTAAAATTGTGTAGGTAGACAATATAAAGCACATCCATCCCATAAAAGCATTTATTATTCTGTAAATTAAAAAAATATTCACCATTTCATTAAATAAAATATCGACATATTTAAGTGTAAAATGGAATATAGTGTCAAAACTTGTACCTACATCGTTATATGTAGTAAAATATATAAAACAACATGGAAATATAGTCTATACGGTTTTTCATTCGCCAGTCAAATGGATAAGCTTGATTTAAATTGGTTTAATTAAGATTCTATCAATAATATGTAAAATGCTTTGTTACTTTAGCACAGTCACAATATTTAAAACAAAACCCAATTGGTAGCCATAGTGCAGATTCTACGGCCGGGACCATGCATTTCTGAGGGTTCTGTTTCACACTGCCAGTCTGAAATCAACACTTAAGCACATCATTATTAAAATTTATTTAAAAACATTTTCTCAAAACATAATGTAACGTCATTGCACCACAGAAATCTAAATAACTGTGCACTAGAAGCTGCATACCGCGATGATAGGGATGCCGCACATGTGATGCATACGCCACAAGCTTTGCCCAAGATCTCGTAAATGAACTAGTGTCTTAAATTGTGTTTTCAATTTGTAACTAATAAAGGCGTTACATATCGCTGGTATGTTTTTCAAAGCTAAAATGCTGGTACTCGTGGAAGCACGGAAAGGCGACAGATGGCTTTCGCTTTAATTTTTATTCAAAAAAGTATTGATATCCCTTATATTGCATATTTGTTGAGATTTCTGTGGTCATTAACGAAATTACAAATCAATCGTTTTAACCATTTTAAATCTAGAAACTAAATTCTACAGATTTAAAACAATCATTCATCATCATCAGCCGGGAAACGTCCACTGCTGGACATAGGCCTCCCTCATGGTACGCCACATCGACCGGTCCCGAGCCACCTGCATCCAGCGACTCCCCGCGACTCTAACCAGGTCGTCGGTCCATCTAGTAGGGGGACGGCCTGGTAGACGTTTCCCGGTACGTGGTCGCCACTCGAGAACCTTTACTCCCCACCGGTTATCGGTTCTTCGAGCGATGTGGCCTGCCCATTGCCACTTCAGCTCACTGACTCGTCGAGCTATGTCGGTGACCTTCGTTCGTCTACGGATTTCCTCATTCCGGACCTTATCACGTAGAGAAATTCCGAGCATAGCTCGTTCCATTGCTCGCTGAGTGACTTTGAGCTTGTTTATTCGGCCCACAGTAAAAGACCACGTTTCGGTTCCGTATGTCATCACTGGCAACACGCACTGATCAAAGACTTTTGTCTTTAGACGCTAAACAATCATTACTTTGTTAAAATTTATAAATGTAATCAAGCTTTTCTTGCTGACTCTACATTAATTTTTACTACTTAATTCTCCAATTTACTTCTGATTTTCACTTTAAAAATGTTCACTTTGTTATCACGATGTATATTTTTATAGTCATTCGTTTTTATAGTAAATGTAAGGTTATTAGGTATCGCATATGAATAAATAGATAAATGTATTCTAAAAATGATTATATATGTGTAATGTTTGGTCGACTTAATATTTAAATACAAAAATATCAATATTGCGTACTGCGCGGTTTATAAAAATCCTACGAGTGTATCTGTTTATTCTTAGTTCGACTTTTAAATTCAACACGAACAATTTTGCATTTTGATATTAAGCCGGCACCTGATTGTGTGAGAAAAACCTCGAGTCTAATGTATTCCTTATTTTTTTATATCGACAAAATATACTTAGAAGATACGGGTGATATTTATGTATATAAAATTAAAGAAGTACATTGCATCCGTTGATTTTAAGAGTTAGGCTGATTACGAAGAGATTTGATTAATTTTGAAAACAAGATTGTCAATTGTCGAACTGTGTAAGTTGAAAAACAGGTTTAATCGATATATGCTACTCGTATACTAATAAAACTTGTACGGAACGCCCATACAATTCGAGGACAGCTAGAGTCTGGAAATGTATCGCTTGATATGTAGCTGTTTGTACATAGCTTCTTATTCGAATGTAAGGTATTGCCCGACTATTTTTAACGTAATCTTAAACACTCACGATTTGTAGTACAAAGAACATGTCTGAATGTTGCGACCCTTCCGTTAAATTTTGGACATAAGAACAAAGAAATTAAATGTGTTAAAAATTGCGTAAATATAGACTTACATGTATTAGGAGCGAATGTAAATAACCATGTTCCGCCATTTTTTAAAAAATATTGTCTACACCAAGGACCCTAAATTCTGTCCTGTCTAAATTATGTGTCTTTAGGGTTCCAAGAATCAGTTACATTCAAATAATATTAGCAATGAGACGACATTATGTGAGTTCTTTAAAGTAATAATAAATTTGTTATTCAGGGTTCCGTGGCATTTAAAGTTTGGGAATCGGTGGTCTGCACAATATACTGCACAGTGAATACACCAAATATTACCGTTTGTTGACTGTATATCACTCGCCAAAATAATCGAATCTCTTTGTATATACGAGCGATGGGCTATCGGAAAATTAGTTTTATTTAGGTTTTCCAGTCCAGTAAGTAATGAATTTTCTAAATTTTTTGGCTGACCTGAGCAGTGGTCGAAATTTATAGAATATAAGATGTCTAAATTCAATATTGCAATTTGGTTTCCTCACAGATTTCGATGATTTTGTTTTAAAAGTAAAATACTTTAATTGTTGTTTTGCCTTATGTTTATGAATGAGCAAATGAGAGTATGAAAATGTAATTTTGTACTGTATACTTTCGGGAACTGTTAAGTCGTTACAAAGGTATGTTGAAAATTTTATAATAATTATTATTGTGTCTAAACTTGTGGTTACACCAATTGTATTCCATTTAGTTATTGTTTAAATGAAAATAATATAATTCTTTTAATTAATACGTTGTTTTTCTTCGTAGCTTATCTTTTAATCGCGTAAACTCGAGACTTTCGGAAAGGATTAAATATTTTTTCGATATGGAGCAGTGATTAAACCTTCTTGTGTTACAAGTATGTACTTTACTTATTAAATTATAAATTTTAGCTTAGATGCATACATTGCGCTAAAAACGATGCTGATGATATTAAATCAATAGATACAAAATGTTATAAATGATAATACACATATATAGGAGACCATCAAGGTTATGGTTTAAAATTGGTTATATATACAAGGAAACATTATGGTGCTACTTCGTGCGTCTGTCGCAGCTGCTTATTTCAGCAACTACTAATGTTATCGAATTGAAATTTGGAATAGTTTCGCAAATAAATATTTTAATATTATCAAAGTCTGCCTTCAAACATCAGCGTTAATAGCACTGTTGTGCTCCGGTATGAAAGAAAACAGAGACATCGTCTCTTCAGTTCGAGGTTTGTGGGTAAGCACGCGTTACATCCAACGACCTTCTCGTCATCATCAGGTCATATGAAAGCCAAGTGTAAAAACGTAACAATAAAAATAGACCAAGTGCGAGTTTCTATAATTTTTATTTGTTATAGCGACCTTAATAATATACTTTGTGAAAAATTTAATTAATTCAAAAGATACAGACTTGTGACACATGGACGGAGAGCGGGGGATTAGTATCAGGGTCCCGTTGGACACTCTTTAGGTATGGAACCCTAAAAACGAAAAACGACTAAAGAAATTTTTTATTTATTATAGGAAAACCCAGATTAAAATCAATCTATAGATATAATAATTTAGTCTTTTTGAAGCGATGAGTAACTAATCAATTTTTTCAGATTACATGGAAATCCCTACCAATCAGAGATAATACTCTTACAGTCTATAAGATCCGTATTAAAAAACTTACTAAACCATAAACAACAGCTTTGATTTTAGCTAGCTTTGATTTTTACGCATACTTTAAACCCAAATACTTTCCCGGCTTCTAATACATTACATGAGCGTCGTTCTTATCGCCACGCTCTACTTTCTAATACGGGTCTTGCTCTTAGCAACTATTACCGCGCTTGGCACAGGCGGATTGGTGATCGCAGTAATATGTTGATACATAGACGCTGATTCCGAATTGATCAGTCAGATCAGGCAGTCTTTTCCGGATTATTTAGTAGTTTAAAGACGCAGAAAAAGGTCGATCATACATGTTATTTAAACTAATCAATCAAAATGTGCGAGATTTGTGTCTAGAGGGTCCTCAATATGAAACACAAGTTTATGGCTGAATCACCACTGGATAAACATACCTATTTCGGTTGTAAATATTAATGCGGTGCCAGTATTGCCGATACCATACCTGACCTATTTAAAAGGTACAAAATAACTAAATTAAAAGTATTTACAGGTCTAACGCATAACTTAATCTGTTCCTTAGATATAGGAGCGGGTACGGGAGGGTATTTTTACGGAACGTCAAACGACGTCCGACTGAAGTTATGCGTCGTTAAACACACCCTCCGTGCCGCCCCCATACCTCAGGAACAGACTCTGTATGCGTTACACCTGTAGTGTAGATGTTATGTTCCCAATCTAATGCCGAGTCTACAAAACTGTTTTGACTCATGATGACTAATACCAGCTGTCCATACTTCGAAATAGACTAATCTGCATTTAACACATATGCAATAATATGAATTATTGTACAAACGTTTAATACTAAATCAGTATACGTGGCCAAATCAAGTCCAACATTGATAAGCTATGATAAAACAAATCTTTTTAGCTGATAACACGTTCCAATCGCTCCTATATAAAGACTTTACATTTTATCTGATGTTTGTTGTTGTGTTCGTCAATAAAGCGTGCAGGTATGTTTATGTTTTATTATATTTTGTTGAGTGGAAATAGGACGTAATATTAATATTTACTTTCAATGAACCTTATTTAATATAACTCGTCATGTGAGAAAATGAAGTGAACAACGGGTGTCTTGAACAAAAGATTTAGCGAAAGTTTAGAGTGATAATACTAAATGTGTCATGAATATTTTTATGTGATTGTTTGGATTGAGTCAACGTTTCGCATGACTAATGTTCTAAAAACCTTAAACAGAATGTTCTAGAAACAATTATTTTGTCCAAAAGACATCAAGTGCATTCTAACGGCTTAAAATTAAGCCACTTCAGATAAGTGTGATTGATTAACGAAGTCGGTCATGTCTGTTCATTTATTAAATAGATTCAATTGCACGGTCAAATTTAAATCCTAACTGATAAGTACAGATGGCAGCATATCAAGTTACTACAATTTATCAAATTACACTGATGCAATATGAACTTAAATCCCAAGTACATAAAATTATAGATCAATTGGAGAAAATTGACAGATTGTACTAGATTTTTGTGCTGTATTCCGCGCGCTAAAGTTTATATTCGATACTTTCGAAATAAAACCTTAGTTTTTCGAGACACCAGTCTGTCTTGCTGTCACAGCTGATTATTTATCTCAGGATCTACTCGAACTATCGACTTGAAATTTTGTTTGGTATAGTTAAGGCACAGGTGTTGCAACTGAAATAATTGATAAAATATATTTATTTAAAAAGGAGGGTCAATCGTTCCACCTCGCTCCTGGGCGGTTTTTTAAAATTACTTTCAAAACCGGCTGAAACTGGTTTCTAAAAAGTTCTGGATAAAAATAGCCTAAGAATAATGATACGATATTTTTTTCAGGCAACATGAAAGTAATTCTCGCTCTTGCATTCTTGGCGGTCGCCACCGCCGATCTGCAGCCCATCCAGCTGCCCGAACCAGTGGTGCCCTTCGTTGAGCAGTACGAGGATATCCCGGCCGAGCCTGTCAAACTAGTCGAATCCTCCGACGCGTCCGATTTCGAGCCCATCCAATTAGTTGACGCTCCGAACCCAGAGTTCATGCAAATGATCGACATTAGCCCCGCCATCGTCCCCGAAGAAGTCATGAGGCAGGTCGCGGCCATGAACTCTCGCGCTGATATGGCTGAAGATGTCCAAGCTCCTGAACCTATCGTTCTGGATTCTGAATACTTCATGTACCTCCAAGCTCCTGAAAACGAAGACCCTACGCGTGTGATGGTCGTGGAGTCAGCTGATGAGGCCTTCCCAGCCTTCCAGAACATTGCTCCCTCTGAGCTGGAGTCCATCAGGGTTGTGGACGCTCCAGTTTTCGATGATGACTCTGTACGTGTAGCTGACGCCCCTGGACCGGAATTCCAGCCTGGCTACCCACCCAAATGGGCGGACCCCACATGGCGTTAAGGTCTTAATCTGACTGCGGTGAGAATCAATCATATTGAAGTATCTTTACCGCCTGTACTTAATTTATGTTTAACTGAACTGTATGTATATTACAAATAAAATGGTTTGAAACCTAAGTACTTTGAATTTATTTTCAACTAGTGATTAATCCTACGGCCAGCTGAAAAGCAATTGAAATCAAAGCAGTTTTCAAAAGAGGCATAACAAAAGTAAGTAGTCTACTTAAAATTTTGTATACATTCAGGTATTTGTTTAAGTTTTTAAATCAGGATATTTTAAAAAGAATCTTTTCTGACCTGTCGACTATTTCTATACAAATCAAGCCATTCTGACTATTTAATACAATGTGAAGGATAACAAAAAAACAACAAATAATCACTGTTTCGGCTGGTTTTGCATTCCACTGCTAAACGGCGCTTGCGGTGACATGTATGTGACATATGCCGCTCGGTGTCTGAAACTCCATCGCAAAATGTCTCAGCGGAGGCGGTTACATTATAAAACGTTTAAAAACGTATAAAAGTTTTTGTGAGCTAACATCGGTGAAATATTTGGAGCTATAGCTATATCGATTTCTGGAGCAGAGCCGGCGCTGCGGAGCATCGGTCAAGGTAGGTGTCGTTTGGTATGTGTGTGTGCGTATCAGCTGAAAACTCTAGACCAGCCTCTAAAACACTGACTGTCGACGTTCTCCACAACACTGACTTTCACATTTATAATATTGAATTAGATGGAAATAAAACAAAACTCATTTCCTACTATTTATTCATTTAACAAACTAATTACAACAAATTCTTACTTTCATGATTTATTTCAGCACATACTCATCTGGATATTCCATAACCTTGGGGAAGCTCTTGACTTCATCCTCTGGGATCCGATCCAGCCTGGTGGGCACTATTCTAATCTGTCTGATCTGACTGGTCACATTGTGTTGGACATCTTCTGGTACATTTTCACCTGGATAGATCAGTAATCTTTGCATGGTGTGACGCCTCTGAAGATTACCTTGTAGTGCTCTATATACAGCTTTCTTTATTATCTGAAAGTTAGAATTTTAATAATGCCTATTTATTGATATACTGAATATTTGTGGTGATCTATGAGGAAAGATTCATTTACACTGACTTACACTTACTTTGGTTTCCCTTTGAGTATGGAACACTTTAAAGTGCAGTATAGATGTATATTGGTCAAGTTAGTAAATCCTAATATGAAATGAATTTGTCATGGGGAATCTGTAAGGGAGGTTCATGTTCTACAGTTGATCATGAAATCAGTTTTATATTACATTTTTACTTAGTCATCCACCTTGTTTCATCCAATGAATGTCATAAAAGTGATTACAGTCGTTTTCATATAGCATGAGTCCTGTGACATTTCTCAAATCCAGTAGTATTTCATGGAAAACAATATTAATCAAATTAACACAAAGTAAATGTTATCATTATTTGCATTTTTAATTATACACTTCTAATTCTAACATCCCTAATATCTTCAAATGTTGCACTACCCATGCTATGTGAAAATAACTTTAAGGAAAGTAGCATCTACCTATGCAAAAAACATCTTACTGTGATCACAACAAAGTGAGAAAGTCGAACTTGGTTACCAGTGAGCAGGCTGTGTCCAACAGTGGACTTACATAGCTGATAATTATGTTTGATTAGGGTGTACAAAACAAAACGATAACACGCAGATTTTTGTGTACTAACCATTGTAGGATCTTTATTATGAACTTCCCAAGCTAAGGTCCAAGATGCACCCCCTGGGTAACCTGTGTGATGGAAATAAGCTCTTTGCCTCCAGTCGTCGCCCCGAAGTGCTATCTGCTTGCTGTTAATGCAGACTACAACATCCCCGCAATCGTTCATTGGATGATAAATAGGCTTATGAAGTCCCAAAAGATATTTTTTAATAATGGGCGCTGACTGGTAAGGATCCTGCCATTTGCAGTCAAATATGTGCCAAGTGCGAGCGAAAGTAGCCCATTGCTAAAAGTAAATAGATATTATTATTAACATGTAAAATAAAGTTAAAAGTTGAATGTAAATAGATAAGGTTATTATTAAAAATTCAATTCGATATTATTAAACAAATTACCTGTACTCTCTTAGCTGCTGACATTATGCAGAATTATAACCGTATCCAAACTCTGTTTTATTTATTAACATGAAAACTATAATAACAAAATTACAATTTCATTTTACCAGGTTTAGGTTATATATTTATGTACTATGTATGTTAGAAATAACACAAATGTCAAGTCGGTGCGGTGACATTTACAGTATCGTTTAGAAAAACGAAAAACCTTGATGTGGAAGGAAACCTTGACGGTGGATGTATATCCTAAAGTAAAATGATCTCCTTTGAACATAATATAATATCGACGAGTATAACTATATGTAGAAAACTTCAGCGTCAATTTATACTCCATCTAGTGATCACATTTCTTTAGTTAAGACGAGTCTTTTCTTTCTTTATTATGTATGATGGGTTTGTCATCATCATCAGCCGGGAAACGTCCACTGCTGGACATAGGCCTCCCTCATGGTACGCCACATCGACCGGTCCCGAGCCACCTGCATCCAGCGACTCCCCGCGACTCTAACCAGGTCGTCGGTCCATCTAGTAAGGGGACGGCCTGGTAGACGTTTCCCGGTACGTGGTCGCCACTCGAGAACCTTTACTCCCCACCGGTTATTGGATGGGTTTGTACTTGACCTTAATCTCACCTGATGGTAAGTGCCGATAAGGTTGTTGGATGGTAAGTATGCGCACCCAGAAGCCTCAATCTAATGAGGCACGTTCTATCCTACCTTTTATACCGGAACACAAGAGTGCTATTAGCACAGCCGTTTGGAGGCAGACTTAGGTAACATGATGGTAACTAACCAGAAAATTCCCTACCGACAACCAAACCGAGTACCGATGAATGGTACCTCCACTGAATCTCCTCCACAATGAGAACTCAGGCCCTCCGGATTGAGAATCCAACATTTACCCCTATTTACCCATTAGTCAGTAGAATCAAAAATAGAGCTCCATGTCAAAGTGTCAAAGAAAAAAATACGACTACTAGAATACTAAATGTTTGATTAGGTAAAAATGTTTTCACATCGACGTATCGTTGTTGCAATGAAAACTATAAAATATGTTTTAACTCCGAACTGCACTTATTTTTTTACTATTTAAAAATGTTATACATACATTTTGAAATTAGAAGTGTACAAGTCCATACATTCGCGAAACGTGCCTTCAATAACTTAGCTACTTTGACTGCCTATATAATTCAAGTTTGAGACCTCTAACACCGCAACAGTAGCATGGGTACCGGTCCAATATATTTAATGGTACCTTGGATTGGAAAAATGAATTCATAAAATAGAAAGATATTTTGGTAATTTTTTTCCCTACTAGGAAAAATACAAAAAATATATTAGATGAATGACACGAGGGCCTTAAACCTCCCTTAAACCAATCAGACATTACCAAAGAGTAGAGGGTAGTATATCAAAAGGACATTACGTAGTATATTATATACTCTTTGAAACAGACAGATTTTTTTTGAACGAAATCCAATACGTCAATTTTTTCAAAGTGGTTGGTTTTGTATTTTTTATTTCATTTAATTTATTCGCAATTACGCTAAATTTATTATATTATCGGTTTAAAATGGCTCGCAATAGTAACGAGAATGATAATGACAATATCGATCCCGCATCGGTTGCATCTAATGTCAAAAATTCATTCAAACAGGTACATAAGTGTTAATAAATATTATTTTTACTGTTAGATGTGCCTTTATCTTGTATCTTCGCTCATTCTTCGGTTAGAGTGTACAAAAGGGGGCGCTGAGGAAAAAACCTTAGTCCTTTGTGTACTCAGTTTGGTTGGTGATAGGACTTTTTCTGCCTGGCTGGCTACCACCATGTTACCCAAGTCTACCGCCAAACAGCAGTGTTAATTGCACTTGTGTTCCGGTATAAAAGGTACCGGAGCCAGCGCCACATTATACGGTGGCCTCTGGGTGCGCTAGGCGCTTGCCATTCAACGGCCTTATATTCTCTTACCGTCAGGTGAGATGAAGGCCAAGTGGAAACCCATCACACAATATTTTTTATTCTTAAAGTTTACTTGATTTGATGTGTAATAAATACCACAGATTAATAGTACTACCAGTAATACCTACCTTCTTACAGACTACTGCTATACTGTATTCTTTACTCCAACTAGTATAAGATATGGGAAGGCCTTTGCCCAGCAGTGGGACAGTCAGTACAGGCTGATAATAATAAATTGTAATTTTCAGGAAGTTATAAAAGAGCTGCTGCATGGTTCTTTTCAAGACAATAAAACTAAACTAGGTAATGATGCATTGTCACTTGTCGTGGAGGTGGCTAAATGCCTTGTCACAGAGACCTGCCTGAGAGCTTCCAGCCAAGCGCTGAGAGAGAGCTGTGACAGAGTTGATATTGAACACATAGAAAAGTGCTTGCCTCAGCTGGTAATTATTTCACATTTATTTTACATACACACTAAGTGTTTTGGCATGTGAAATTGTGAAGCCTACAAACTGGATTTATAATATTTTTACAAAACTTGTAATGTCTTGTTTTTACCTACCATATATCATCATTATAGTATAGTTTTGTAATTTGAAATATATTTCTTTACAGATGTTGGACTTCCCATAAACATTTAGTAACTAGCAACTTGGCCACAAATTCTTTGGACTTCTTAGTGAAAATGAAGTCCATAATATTGGATTTTTCCTTAGCACCGCTCTTTGTCTAATTTTATTAAGAGGGAACAGCAGATAAAAAATTTCATATGAAATTAAGGGTTTGGGATATAGCTGTTTTCTCAACGAAACGTTAGCCAAATTCAATCATTTTGATCTTATTCTCTTTATCAAAGAATAATCTAGGCCCGTTGGTTTTGTTTTTTTCAATATTTTGTCTACAATTAGAATTATGGGCATCTCAAAACTCAAAATTTCAGAAAAAATTTCTTTCAACTTATGGTACTCATTATTTAGAGTAAACGTAACATTTTCAGAAAAAGCAAAACCAACGGGCCTAGATTATTCTTTGATAAAGAGAATAAGATCAAAATGATTGAATTTGGCTAACGTTTCGTTGAGAAAACAGCTATATCCCAAACCCTTAATTTCACGGCAAAACTAGGCAAATACCAAAAAAAGCTTCAACTGTCCTTCTCGCACAGTTCGGTTCGGGAGGCAGGGTACACTATATCACAACTATATACTGTGTATTATATGTATAAAAATAAAGTAAGCATGCATTAGTGATGTCAATAAGCTTTATCGATTTTTTCGACTAATAGTGGTGGGAAAAATATATCGATAGATACCCTTTCTCGAGCTATAATGGTTTTACCTGTTAGTTTTAATGTTTAGATTGATCTAAATAAACAAATATAAAGACAAATAATTCTAAGGAAATTTATTTTATCTCTAGAACAGAACATTTTCCCTGAAATTCTTAGTTGTTGTTACGTTTTGTTACGTGTAAATAATTAAATATGATTTATGAATAAGTGACTTATGTTTCAAATATTTTTTTAATGTTAAAGTTCGAGTCGGACTCGCATACAAAGGGTTCCGTACCACTGTAAAATATCTAAACAGAAAAAAAACACAGAAAAAACATAACATTTATTGCATGGACATCCGTTTATTTATAACTTTTTTAAAAGCTTTTTTATATTATTTTTTGTTATTTATTATTATTGAAAGTCTTGAGAGAGAACGAGAAGTTATATGGACATCGCATGTACAAATCGCTACGGAGACTATATGACCCGACACAGATATCCCGGAGATCAGCCAGCAAGAGCTTGAAATGGCTCTCCAACAACTCAAAAACCGGTCAAGAGCAAGTCGGACTCGTGCACCGAGGATTCCGTACAGAATATGAATTAATGACATACTGAAAATCATAAATAATAGGTATGGTAATATGCACCCAACAATGCTCTACCGAAAATGAAATTCTAAGCTAAATTACATATTACGAAGTTAAGTTTGTAAACATTAAAAAATCAATTTTACTGTGTTACAATTAAAAAATTCAGATTTATTCCTATGGTTGTGCTGTAAAACCTTTCTTCTTGCCAAATTTCAAGACATTAGGTCAACGGGAAATACCGTATAGATTTTGGGTTCATTGCATTTTGTACGGAAATGGTCTAAAATACAGCTATATCTTTTTATTGCGTTGACCTATAAGTTTCATTATTTGACAGATCTAAGGGACAGCAGACTGGAGTATTCGATATCACAGTGATCCTATAAGGATTCCTTTTTTCCTTTTGAGGTACTTAAAATATAATAGTATAATATGAAGTATGACAGTAGGAAATACGATAGATTTCGACGATATTATTATTCATGTCGACAAATAAAAACTTGAAATATTTTTTCCCAGTTATACATCTCATACACTTAAGACGGGATTTTTAACTCGTCTATTCTATTGTGTGAGGTGTCGTGAAATTACAGTTTTTTAACCGACTTCAAAAAAAGAGGTTATCAATGCGACCTGTATGTATGTAATATTTCCAGAACTGCCCAGTTTTCATATATGTTAGTCTATACCAGCTTCTAAAGAAGTGTGCCAAATTTCTAAAGTGTATGTTTGTTTGTCCTCGCATATATCCGGAACACACACACAAAAGAAAAACACACATAGGGTTCGTGGATTTCAACAAAGCATTCGACACACTCGAACATAGATTTATCTGGGACGCACTGGAAAAACAAGGCGTACATGCAAAATACATAAGAATACTGAAAAACATATACACAAAAAGCACCGCACAAGTGAAGCTAGAATCTACAGGCGAAGAATTTTCGATTGAGAGAGGGGTACGCCAGGGAGACCCAATTTTACCAAAAATATTTTCAGCTATCCTGGAAATGATATTCACAAATCTGGATTGGACGAATAAAGGACTAAATATAAATGGCAAAAGCTGAGTCACCTACGCTTTGCAGACAACCTGATCTTACTTTCGGAAAACCCGAAAACCCTACAGACAATGTTCCAACAGTTAGCGGAAGAGAGCGAGAAAGCAGGCCTGTCAACGAACTTAACGAAAACAAAAGTAATGTCAAATTCCTCACAAACAGAGCCCATAACAGTAAATAATGGAGAAATAGAGTATGTAGAAATGGACAAGACTAATAACTGAATGGCAACCACGAGATAGCAAAAGAAAAAGAGGCAGACAGACTAGAAGATGGGAGGACGACATCAGACAAGTGGCGGGTCCAACATGGACCCGCATAGCGAAAGATAGAATAGAGTGGAAATCCTTAGAGGAGGCCTATGTCGAAAGACAAGCTGAAATGTAGGAACGACCGGTTACTGATACTTAATATAAAAAGATAAGTAACGTATAAAGTAAGCATATTTTTAAGAAAATTAAAACAAAAAATTATTTCAGCAATAAAGGCTATTTTATTTAATTTATTTTTTATATATCCGGAACTACAAGTTCGATTTAAATAATCCCTTTTTTGTTTACCTAGGTATTGTAAAACTTAGGGAAGACTGCAAGTTTCATCAAAATCGGTTCCGTAGTTTTTGAGACTGGGAATGTTAAGTGTGTATTTCGGCGTTGCAGTGCAGCAGAGCAAATTTAAAATTAATGTTTTAACTGCACTGTAATCTGTATGCCGAATAAATTATTTCTATTCTATTCTATTAGTTAAATGTTTGTTACCTCAGAGCTTTTCACTGGGTGAACCGATTTGTATGATTCTTTATTATTTGAAAGCTGATGCTTTCCATGTGGTCCCATTTCAATTTGGTCCGGTTCTTAGAATGGAATCCATGAGAAAACAATATACATCTTAAATTTTCCTTAATAAAAGTAGACTTTTAGGGCAGTTGAAGTCGGTTTCTAGTTCTTTTTGAACGCTTTAACTTGTTAGTCCTTAGACTCTAGCACTCTAGGTACTAAAACACCTCTAGGTCACCTAAAGTATCGTTGGAAGACGAACGTTCGGATATGGTGAAACTAAAAGGTTTCTTTGTTGACCGTAGAACCCTAAAATAGCAACGCCATAATTTATATTGTATTTATATGTGATAGGTACTTACTAGTCAATTATATCAAATACAACCACAGTATGTCGAGACTAAACCAATATGCGAACAATAATTTCTCAAAACGTAAAACAAGGGTTGACGCACGCTCACGTCAAGTTTATTATAATTTTGAAAAATACACTCTAGCCCAGGCGGAGGGGTAGCGACTATGCGCGGCTCGCAGGGGCCTCTTTGGGATGTTATGCAGCGTTATTTGTGTGAGTGAAAGCATGTGAAAGGCTGTATGTGTGCGTACCGAATCGCGACAGCAATAACATATTCAAATACCTACTATTCTACGGAGACTTTGCTTCATTGGCGTCTTAAGAGTATTTAATCTTAACAATGCTTAGAGCTTGAAAATAGATAATTGTAAATTGTAAGTACAATTTGCCTGCTGTGAAGAAATGAAAAGCAATAAAGTTATCAATCTCCTTTTTTAAATTTTGGATTTATTTTCTAATGTCCTTCCTACTCAAAATATTGTTTTTATCAGTGGCACGTTCTATCATTAACTAATTTTTTTGACATAATATGTTAGTACAGCTGAACAGGGTTGGGAGATATATCTATTGATCTATCCTCAGGGATTTAAATCAAAATTAATATTGATATATTATCATTATAATATTATATGTCACAGTTGGATAGCCTTGCCTAGCTGTTTCACTAAACAGCACCATTTTGTAAACCAGCTCAACCATGTTAAGCAATTTTTTATAATAGCTGAACTTTGACATGTGTAATTGAATAAACATTTTGAATTCATTAATGCAATGGGACGATGAATAGCGGTTTTGAATAACAGATAACAGTGTGAAATGAAACGTTGCATTGAAAAATTTTTGTTCTACATTTTGTCATTCGTGGTGCTGTACGGCATAAAAATAATAATGTCGTCCTAAGCGTTAGTCATATTAATGAATAAGACCAATAATATGAGTTAAAAATAACCCCACTGTAGGTGAAAACAGTGATTTGAGGGATTAATGTACTTTTATTTAATCATGGTTATCTAAAATCAAACACGATAGTTGATACTGCAGATAATCCATTCTGCAGAACATCTTTACATGGGTAGCAGATTTTTTAAATGCAATGCAATGACCATCCAGCTGGATATTGTACAACTGTTTTACATTTACATAACAGAGTTGTTTAGTAAAACAGACAGAGATTATACAAAACTGCTCTCTAAACAATTCAACTGTGACATACACATATCTAATAAATATACTAAGGAATGTTGTATTTAAAAAACTAAGCAAATAACAAAATTTGCAGAAGAAAAAGACTATGGTATCGGTATTTCATACAAAAGATTTATTAGATTTACATAGGTATAAACTTTTTGTATCATCTAAAAATCAAGTATTACAAATTTAAATTTTGGTGAGTGGTGACACATTTACATAGACTTGGTAAGTTAAAATTTACTCTCACGGGTAGAGCATTTCTGGACATTTTAATTGAGAAATTAACACAAAAAATGAATATTTTTGCTAACATATTTTTATTAAATACAGCTAGAAGAAAAAAGGTACATAAAATCTTGCTGTAAAAACATAGGACATGAAAAAGGACAACTGGCAGACTTTTTGTACATGCTGAGTCTATGACAGTCAACAAACAGCATCATGGGCAAAATGCCAGCAGAAAATGTCTGCCCCAGACTCAAAAGCACAATAAGTTTGTCACTTTTGATTGGACATACACAACACATTATATGTCTAAACATTGGTACCTTTTAACGAATGTCACATAGCAGAAAAACATTTTGACTCTTTACTCGAAAACAGATACATTTAGTTTGGAATTAAATTAATATGAAGAATTTGGCAGAATCTGTAGTGTGTAGTGTAGTCAGTAATAATTTTCTTATAGATAAGAGACATTTCTTCAAAAATATAGTATAAACAACAAAGGTTGTATTGCTTTCGCTAATTTAGTGACATAATCGCCTATATTTGTTAAGTTTTGTGTTCTACTATATATGTAAATCAGAATTTTTATACGAGTTAAGGGGCTAAACAACCGTTTATCGTTATTATAAAAATAATTTTATAGGCGGATGACAACACCCTTTCCGATCAAGTGATCTACAAAGCAAAATGACCGTGTAAGTGACCATTCTGAAAATCATTAGCAAAACCTTGAAAGTAATCTGACGAAATACAGTGTCCATTTCATTAGGTTATTTTGCCTTGTAGACCACTTGATCTGATGGGGATAACACCAATATCCGGTTTATATGACTTTTACCTATTTATAATTTTGTAACTGTTTCTTCCTTTATCGACAACATGGAATACTTTTACAGAATATACATAATAAATAGTCTTATATAAAAAACTCGAAAATGGCTCGACCAATTTTGCTTTATTTAGGGTTCCATACCTCATAAGAAACCTTTATGGGACCACTTTGTTGTCTGTCTGTCGAGACCTTTTCTCAGGAACGTGTGAAGGAATTACCTTGAAATTAATATCAAACACTCAAGTCTGCAATACATTGAAGTTGTAAAAATATCTAACTTCTAATTCAATACGATAAAAAGATACGACCTTTTTCTCCTATATTTTCATGATTTCCTTAGAGAATTCAAGGAATGAAAATGTAAAGGGTTCTTCCCAGTAACCTAGAATTCTGAAATTTGGCAAGACACATTTTTTAAATCAATTATTTAATGAGTGACATTTTAATACACAATATTAATCAATTATTTTCGACCCTTGGTGGTGAAATATTTTAATTTAAATGGGAATACCTTTACGCCACCTGCAGAGGTGCCATCTCAGTTTTACAGACAGTCAAAAACCAACAAAAAAGATATATCCATTTTCAAAAACATATCCATATCCTCTGTGCAGAGGAGTAAAATCAGACAATTTATGAGTTCAAAATGAACTGAAAACCGACTTCAATCACTTCTAATTTTTGATGATTAGACTATTTAGAAGTTTTAAAATCAATCAATCAAAATGTTAAATTGAGGAAGATATTGGATTTTACATATTTTATTTAAAAAAATGTCACATGTGTACAAACCAAATTTCATTGAATATGTATCCCTATATTGTTATCTTTAGGACAAGAAATTCCTTCACAATTAAATATTAATGGTTAACATTTTGACAATAATTAAACCCTTATTCTATGCATAATGCTTTATAAATATTTATTAAATAGTCTGACCAGAGCAACTCTTAACCAACTGAAGGATGTCTTATAGGTCAGTTACAAGCAAGAAAGTTCTTGGAAGAGCTTCGTCTATTCATGACATGCCTTTTTTAAAAGAAAATAATAGATTATTTTATGAATGATTAAAGGTAAATAACTTTGTCAATGCTACTGCACTCTATTTCACACACTCAACTGCTCAGCCTCAAATATTGCATAAATGCCACGGTTTTCAGCTACTATTTAGATATTTAACTGTTCTTATCATCCAACTATGAAAAAGCCAAAACGAGGATGACCTTGAGCAATGCGGCTTCCGAGATCTGTTCCGTGACCTGTGAGGAATTATGGATAGCAGTTGAGTTTTCTTTTTTTCATTAATATGTATCTTGTTTTTTAAACCAGTTAATAGATAATTATAAGTCATGTCTAGGATGAATGTTCTACATTCTTGCCTATATAATACTCAGACACAAAATAATTTAAACCTAAATAGAAAAGCTGTCGTTTAACAGGGTAATTCTAAAGCTATTGGGGCCATGCTATGAAGAAACAAGTGGTTAAACAGAATTTCATAAAAAGCTTTTCTTCTACATGAAATTGAATAAACGTCAAACGACTGTTTATTCAGTGTTTTTAAGCCTGAACACATGGACAGTTTCTTACCTGATATATCTATATTATTGTAACAACTTACGCTATGTTTTGACCGCTTTGAGACAAGTCATTAAAATAAAAGGGGTCCATAAAAGCTATTTTATACCACCAGCGCCAAAACTTTAGTTTGTATTTCAGTCGTTTTCAAATTACAGAAGTAACACTCCTCTAACTATTAACGACTGGTTTGCCCGCATAAAAATATCAAATGTACAAAGCGTAAGATAATAACAATTTAAATACCAATGGTGTTGCTTTTAGGACATCTGTGAATCAGAAGGTTTGGACAGTTTCGAATAATTTGAACATCATGTTCATGATGATGACATATCTTTCAGACTAGTCAAATTACCAATAACTATTGCAGTACAACTTAATCTAATTATCTGGAAGGAAGAAAAAAAGGATCCTAAAAGTCTGATTGCTACACTTTCATAAAAATTGACAGTTCAATGTTGCTAGGTTTCTGACAAAACTTGCTAGCACCACTAAGCTCTGAATGGAAAAAATTCCCAATGTTGAATTGGACTCACCATACAAATGATCTCCACACGATGGGCACATTTATGTGACAGTTGTCACTATTTCAATCAGTCACACACATACACAACTGAGCACCAGGCTGGTTCGATCACAGTTCAGAAGAGATCCATGTCCTCATTACACATCACTTCGAGGAAGTCATCCTCATCGTAGTCCTGTAGGGGTCGCGGGTCTGTCCGGTCCGGGAGAGGTGAGGCGGGGCGCGCGGGGGATGGCGCGTGCGCGTCTGTGTCGCTGGAGCACTCACGCGCATCCGTAGCCGGCGACGGAGGCGGGTTAGATCCATGCTCCGATTGTACTGTAGCCTCGCCTCGTGACAACAGCGATGGCAGTTCTGAATCTGAAATTGACAAATCATTCATTAATTTTTCCATCAATTTAACTGGTATATTTTACACTGATCTAAGTTACATGTTTTACACTTACCTGATGGTAATGATAACCGTGCTCATCCACAAGCCTCAAGCAAGTTAACCAATATTTCTCACCTGTTAAGCTCTGTTTCAGTTGCTCCATGACCTTCTGTCGACTCTTGGTGCGCGAGCGCTTAATCTTGCGCGCCGTTTCCCGCCTGTCCTCCGTGAAGATCTGGTTGATGTCCGCCTGTGACACGTCGTTGTCGCGCTTCAGGAGGAAGAAGTAGATGCCGCCCGGGGTCCGGCGACGAGTGCCGTTCTAAACAAAGCAGGTGCAACTTGTAATTTTGTCTACATTTCTCAGACAATGGCCGTGTCAACACACTGTCATTTCGCATATCGGTTACTGTCAGAGAGAGTTACTTTAGAATTTATAATATTAGGGTGATATGCTATACAGTTGTTATTCAGTAGTAAGCCTTAAAAAGTTATAATTTTTGCAAATTTGGACTCAGTGGAATGTGTCTCAAAGATGCTCATTGGTAATGGTTCGTTTATATAGACCAAGCTGCTGCAAATGTGTTGACCTAGTAGCTTAGTAGTAGTAGCCTAGTAGTAGTAGATTTTTCACAGCTCCAAGGGACTGCAGCCTTGCAAACAGACGTACAAAAAAACCTATAAATAAGACTTCATTTTTCCATGGCAAAAATGTGTTAAAAACATTTATTTCTAATTAAAAAAAATTCCTTCACTTCTTTTAATTTATGCTTTCAATTCCTAGTAAGCGTAATAAGCAGCGTTATTCTACTTACCATAACCATCATGCCACCATCAGCTTCTACCCTTTGGGTCTCCTTGTATATTTCTATGGCCTTATTAACACCAACAACTTGGACAATCCTTCCTGAAAAAATAAATAATAATAATTGTGGAACGTCACACAAAGAGGCTCATAGAAAAGACTTGCTCATGAAGAGGCTTCAAAATCTTTGGACTCAGGCAAAAACCGAAACCGTGTCTTTTTGTATGATATATTTGTGTGGAGCAGAGCCAGCTGATCTCCTGCCAGAAGTGTGCAAAGGCGTTTGATATCCCTGCATGCTTCCACAAGTGATTACATATTGTCAAGAATCCTTGTCCCTTGTCACACATCGGACACTTCGAACAAATGTCGTGATATCAGCACACATCGAACGGATGACGTTGGTATACACGCGCATGTTTGAGTAGTCCGCGCACGATATAAGTAATGGTCATTTTCAACCGACTTCTAAAAAGAAGGTTCTCAATTCGACTGTATGTTTCTTTTTTTGTATGCATGTTACAGGACCGCCAATTATGAATTTATTTTGATGATTCTTTTTTTTTTGGTGGAGTGTACTTCAGAGGTGGTCTCATAGAAATTTTATCGAAATTGAATCGGTGCTTTTTGAGAAAATCGACAAACACCAAATATGTACCCAGATAATTCTACCTGTAAGGAGGAAGATTTTAGGAGATGAATGCTGTACTTTTAGGGCAGTTGAAGTCGGTTTCTAATTCTTGAACGCGTTAATTATCTCAGCCAGTTTCTCGTGGAGGAAGACAGGTATCACAGTAGATGGTGAACATGCATTCTGTATGTCTGGACTATATTAATTCTGTGCCCTTAGAATGAAATGGAGTGATCTCATTCACATAAATTTTCATTGCACTTTACTAACAATTATGGATGTGAAATCTCATTTAAATAAATAATAATAAAGCCAGGACATGGACATTTTAGGAAGCAAATTGAAATAAGAAACATACCCACTAACTCCTTTTTCTCTTCTAAAAGTTTCTCTGCTATATCATTGGCAATAGCATCAACATCTGAAGTCACAATCAAATCTGGCAAAAACCTGGGGTCTTGCTTTTCTTTTGGCTCCATATGACTGTTGACCCTTTTCCCAAGTCTCAATTTAACATTAGATCGGTCAGTAAACCTTCTCTTGTTTGATGAACGCTCTTCATTGTCAGTGTTATTAGTAAACACATTGTTGGACACGTAATTATCATCTAAACGGTACTTAATAGTGTAGTCATAAGATTCAACGCCATATCTGCTTTTCTTTGATACATCACAGCTTATCATATCTTCAGTTAAAAGTTCCTCCTGAAATAGTGAAGAAAAAAAAGCATAAATGTCTCAATATCCAAAACAATACTTCAATGTCAACTAAGACAACTTATCTATGGATCAGTAGTTCTTTCAAAAGTGGTCTTACAATATGTTTAAAAATAGAAAATTCCATATTGTATACCACATAGCTGTGTGGTCACAAGCTGTACACTTCTAACAAATCTTATATTAGCAGACATCAAACGGATGACATATGTATAGTCACACATGTTTCAGTAACATGCGCCATATGTAATGGTCATTTTCTTCGCCAGTCTGTTGCGGAGGAATCAGGTATCGCGAATCAACAGGAAAGTCTCTTCTGTACATAGTACTATATTAGTTATATTGTGTTGTCTTGGCTCCCATTTTATCCCGCGAGTGTGGTAAAAGTGACTAAGACAAAATATAATCAGACTCTATCTTCTGTTGCAACTTTGGACATCGTAAAACTTTTTATGGTGGCACAGGTGTAGTCATATGCACATGTTGAAAAAAAGTTCCTAAAATATCTCCACCTAACAAAGAACTGCCTCTACAGTGTAAAACTACTTGCATTTTAAAGAGATTTTAGTGATGAAAATGAGCAAACATCTAGGGTGCCCAAACACCATTCTAATTTGATGATTATAAAAGTTAGCAACCACATACCTCCACAGGAGATTAAAAAAGAAAACAATGATGTCACTCATCTATGTTGAATGATATCAAAGGTCTTCAAATTTCAAATTTTGGTTTAGGCAGTATTACCTCACTGATAATTAGTTAAAAATCAAACTAGACTTAGAAAGAAATACTATGGACTTATTGTTTCAATTACCTGCAATGCTTTACACCAGACATTATACTTTTCCTTCTTGTCTGTGCGTGCTGGCGGGGGTCTACGGGGCCGCAGCTTGGTCCTCTTTGCCCGTCGCCGCGGCTCTTCGTCAGATTCGCTTCCTGACGACTCTTGTGGCGATCCCTCATCGGTCTGGTCATCTTGTATCTGCATGTGCACCAGTGATGGGGGGTTGAAGGCCTCCGGCCGTTCAAGAGGGATGTAAGTACCCTCCTCAACGTCAGAATCCTCTAACTGAAACAACCGAAGATAATTTAAGGCGCGATTCTAATAGCAACGCCCAAATGGCTTTTTGTGTCAATAATTATACAACTGAACAGTAGGATTATAGTTAGGGATACGTCACTATAATTTTTTGTTATGTTTTGGGATCCAAAAAACAGTCAGTAAAGGAAAAAGGCAATTTGTCAAGAAAATTTTAAGAACGTTTATAACCTCCCCCTCCTCCCGTTCATGGGACACCTCGACATCCAGCTCTGCTTCTGTTGTAGACATCATGGTTGGTGGTGATATACAACGATAAATAACGCAAGCTCATGAAAGTAATTTCACGAAAAGCACGACTAATTCCGCCTATTATCACTTTTTTTACCTGTCAAGGCGTCAACTTTACTTGATGTCAATGTCAAGTATTGTCAAGCAACAACAGACTTCTTTTTTTAAAAGATTTTTTCTACCATGAAAAGGCAAAGGCAAAACACCATACAGCCATGTCTTTGATAATGATATTCTCTCTTAGCATTTTAAGGTTATAAACAAGGCCGAAGCCATTTCTTCAGTTTTTTCAATAAAATGTAAAATGTGTACATTTTATTACTTGTTTTGACGATTCTTGACGAGAATTTCAAAGATCAGCCTTGGTTTCAACATAATTCAAAAGAATCCATATGCCGAATATACTCGACATGGTAAACCTTTACGATCGCGTCGAAACCCTCACAATTTCGCGTAATTGATACTATAACACCGTTCGTGACACTTTTTGCACTATATGACACTATTATAACACAAAAAAGACACATAACAGTATTATTAACGAATTACTATAATTGCAATCAACCACCATGCTTAAAGTTCGCGCCAAGAATCCGCAACCACAGACTTTTTTGTACGATTTTTTCCTACCCGGAAAAGGGAACGGCAAAACACCATACAGCCATGTCTTTTAGGGTTATAAACAAGGCCTAAGCCATTTCTTCAGTTTTCTCAATAAAATGTATAATGTGTACATTTTATTGCTGTTTCAACAAAAAAGAATTATTTAAATCGAACTTGTAGTTCCGGAGATATGCGAGGACAAACATACATAAATACACTTTTGGACACACTTGTTTAGAAGCTGATATATACTAACATATACGAAAACTGGGCACTTCATAGACACAAGCAAGAATGAATGTGACAAGGTTCAAATGTGGGTACATATTTTTATACTTGACTGTACATATCATTAGTCTGTGGTAGCAGTATAAAAACGAAGTGATTACTTGCTCAGTTGCACTATGTCTATATTTAATTATTTATATGTCATCACTCATCACAAATTAATTATATTATCGTAACTTACTTAACAAAACTTACGTACAAACGGAATCCATCCTCAAACGTAGTGTATGACATATATGTATCATGAGTAGAACTATCCTAAAAGTGTACACTTTCGCAACCTATTTACATAAGAATTTAGCTCACGACATACATACCGTCACCCACACCTTTACACTCCCTTACACCCACTCGCGTGCACACACACACACAGACACACGCACGCACGCACACACGCACACACGCACGCACGCACGCACGCACGCACGCACGCACGCACGCACGCACGCACGCACGCACGCACGCACGCACGCACGCACGCACGCACGCACGCACGCACGCACGCACGCACGCACGCACGCACGCACGCACGCACGCACGCACGCACGCACGCACGCACGCACGCACGCACGCACGCACGCACGCACGCACGCACGCACGCACGCACGCACGCACGCACGCACGCACGCACGCACGCACGCACGCACGCACGCACGCACGCACGCACGCACGCACGCACGCACGCACGCACGCACGCACGCACGCACGCACGCACGCACGCACGCACGCACGCACGCACGCACGCACGCACGCACGCACGCACGCACGCACGCACGCACGCACGCACGCACGCACGCACGCACGCACGCACGCACGCACGCACGCACGCACGCACGCACGCACGCACGCACGCACGCACGCACGCACGCACGCACGCACGCACGCACGCACGCACGCACGCACACACACACACACACACACACACACACACACACACACACACACACACACACACACACACACACACACACACACACACACACACACACACACACACACACACACACACACACACACACACACACACACACACACACACACACACACACACACACACACACACACACACACACACACACACACACACACACACACACACACACACACACACACACACACACACACACACACACACACACACACACACACACACACACACACACACACACACACACACACACACACACACACACACACACACACACACACACACACACACACACACACACACACACACACACACACACACACACACACACACACACACACACACACACACACACACACACACACACACACACACACACACACACACACACACACACACACACACACACACACACACACACACACACACACACACACACACACACACACACACACACACACAAACATTCTCACCACACAAAAACTTTATTGTTTCTGTCCTGTTTCCTTCTTCTATTAAATTAGTAATATACGCATCTATGTAGATGAAACAGTAAAAAAATATTATTAATTTTAATTTATTAATATTATCTAGTTATAATAATTGCATGAAAATGTATTAATATAAGGTCATGATTATGTATATAAAGTAATATTAGGAAGAGCAGGGCCTCCTAACCAACTCCTAACACAAATCATCAGTACTTAAGAGGAGGTCCTGAAAGTATTGAATAAATTCTTGCCCTTTTATGAAGAAAAACAAACTATTTTATTATTTATTATATGTCATCAAAAATTAATCATATTATAGTAGTAGTAAATCCTTTTTGATATTATCTTTTGATTCAGTCTTTTGATGTGTGAGTATTATATTCTTTGGTTTTGATTATCTTTCACAAATAAGAACAACTTTGTGAATTATAAAACATTTTCGGAACTGTTTCGATCATTCTTCCACATTTCCCACGGAAGCTCCCGTACTCATGTTAATCCAACAAACACCGACAAAGTATTATAAAATGACATTACAATTCGAAAAATATGTTGTAGTGCTTCTGTTGCTTCTATTGCAAACATTGGAATCTCTTTCAGATACGACTGAATCGTTAGTACTTTCAGTTAAATCCTTCTTCCACATTGGATTGACTACTATTGCTCTGCTGAGTCGTTGGCGACCTGGGGCGATCAAATTGTCTTCAAAGATATTTAAATAAATATAATAATAGTTATGGTGATGATGATGATTCTCTCGTGGAAAGTCTGAGACGTGGCGAGCTATGAAGGATGTTCATGTCCAACTCTGGACCTGAAAAGTGCAGCCGATTGCGATTGTTACAAGTCTGTCTGTACTTAACATTATGCCTGTCATGTTGAAATTCATGACACCGTATACTCATTATGTCAAGTTTTTCGTCGTTTAGGCAACCCTTAGACGTTGCTCAGTTACAGGATTTGCCACACTGGATGTATTCTGCGGTCAGGTCAAATTGAACGCAGACCGAATCATTCATTAATAACACTGTCGATCTCTATATATTTTGTATAGATATGCGATCTGACCTTGCGAGCACGCGGAATGAACGGAAGAACGCATACGGGAAGGTAGGCAGGCGGGCAGCGGGCAGCAGGCGGCGGACAATGGGCGCTGGCGGCATGCGGGCGGCGGGCAGGTCTACGATCACGTCACAGACAGTTTCACGCTCGTAACCCAAATGAGTGCACACAAATAAGAAAAGAAATCTAACGGAAAAAGTCTAACGATCGAATAAAGGAGTTTATAGATGCAGTACAGCGGTATCCAATGCCGCTGTTTGCCCTGCCCGCATCACTGACCTGTTTCCCTGCCCGGACCGCTCGCCGATTGCCTTGCGTCTACCGCTGACCGATTGCCCTAACCGACAATATTGTTCATACATAATGCCAGCTGCGTTCAATTTGACCTGACCGCAGACCGCATCCAGTGTGGCAAATCCTTACTAGTGTGAAATGACAAAAAGTTAACAACGTTTACCTACGTCTCACCACACAAAAACTTTATTGTTTCTGTCCTGTTTCCTTCTTCTATTAAATTAGTAATATACGCATCTATGTAGATGAAACAGTAAAAAAATATTATTAATTTTAATTTATTAATATTATCTAGTTATAATAATTGCATGAAAATGTATTAATATAAGGTCATGATTATGTATATAAAGTAATATTAGGAAGAGCAGGGCCTCCTAACCAACTCCTAACACAAATCATCAGTACTTAAGAGGAGGTCCTGAAAGTATTGAATAAATTCTTGCCCTTTTATGAAGAAAAACAAACTATTTTATTATTTATTATATGTCATCAAAAATTAATCATATTATAGTAGTAGTAAATCCTTTTTGATATTATCTTTTGATTCAGTCTTTTGATGTGTGAGTATTATATTCTTTGGTTTTGATTATCTTTCACAAATAAGAACAACTTTGTGAATTATAAAACATTTTCGGAACTGTTTCGATCATTCTTCCACATTTCCCACGGAAGCTCCCGTACTCATGTTAATCCAACAAACACCGACAAAGTATTATAAAATGACATTACAATTCGAAAAATATGTTGTAGTGCTTCTGTTGCTTCTATTGCAAACATTGGAATCTCTTTCAGATACGACTGAATCGTTAGTACTTTCAGTTAAATCCTTCTTCCACATTGGATTGACTACTATTGCTCTGCTGAGTCGTTGGCGACCTGGGGCGATCAAATTGTCTTCAAAGATATTTAAATAAATATAATAATAGTTATGGTGATGATGATGATTCTCTCGTGGAAAGTCTGAGACGTGGCGAGCTATGAAGGATGTTCATGTCCAACTCTGGACCTGAAAAGTGCAGCCGATTGCGATTGTTACAAGTCTGTCTGTACTTAACATTATGCCTGTCATGTTGAAATTCATGACACCGTATACTCATTATGTCAAGTTTTTCGTCGTTTAGGCAACCCTTAGACGTTGCTCAGTTACAGGATTTGCCACACTGGATGTATTCTGCGGTCAGGTCAAATTGAACGCAGACCGAATCATTCATTAATAACACTGTCGATCTCTATATATTTTGTATAGATATGCGATCTGACCTTGCGAGCACGCGGAATGAACGGAAGAACGCATACGGGAAGGTAGGCAGGCGGGCAGCGGGCAGCAGGCGGCGGACAATGGGCGCTGGCGGCATGCGGGCGGCGGGCAGGTCTACGATCACGTCACAGACAGTTTCACGCTCGTAACCCAAATGAGTGCACACAAATAAGAAAAGAAATCTAACGGAAAAAGTCTAACGATCGAATAAAGGAGTTTATAGATGCAGTACAGCGGTATCCAATGCCGCTGTTTGCCCTGCCCGCATCACTGACCTGTTTCCCTGCCCGGACCGCTCGCCGATTGCCTTGCGTCTACCGCTGACCGATTGCCCTAACCGACAATATTGTTCATACATAATGCCAGCTGCGTTCAATTTGACCTGACCGCAGACCGCATCCAGTGTGGCAAATCCTTACTAGTGTGAAATGACAAAAAGTTAACAACGTTTACCTACGTCTCAGGAGTTGGTCGTCCTAGAGCTATATTTCATCTATGATTTAGTTTATCAAGCTCGGGACTCTGCTAGATAATTATGTATAATACTAACCTCGATTTTTCATCTTTATCTACTCTTCCCCAAGGTATCTAGTAGGTCATAATAATATAATCTTTTAATTCATTAAAATAAACAATGAAATTATGTATTATTATACAGAAACAAACATCTATGGACATGGAACTGCGTAAGCGGCAAGTGTGTACCTACAAAGGCTACTCAGCAAGATAATTTACAATGTTTGAACACATGCATTATATTATGCGGATCAATAACAATTTGGCCATACCCTACAGGCTCTGTAAGTCTATCGAATTCGTTTATACCCGTTAGAGCAGAGTCGTTCTCGCTACAGAAAGTGAAAGCTCCAGCAGAAGTAACTGAAAACCTAAGAAGAGCATTCTATATTTTTCTTGGCAATGTGCGCAGTATGGAACGTTCTGCAAATGGTTCAGCTGATTGGCGTAACATCGCTGTAGCAATAACTGTTAACGGTTCTAGCGATTCACGAATGCGTGTGGATACCGACGAGAGCTACATCTTAAAGCTATGGCCCGATCCTAACACGTTAGAAATAACTGCACAATCTTTCTGCGGTGCAAGACATGCATTGGAGACAATGCTACAGATGATATGGCTCGATACAATATCTGAAACTTTGCTAGCGATAGAAAAAGCAACTATAGAAGATGCTCCACGTTTCAAATACCGTGGGCTCATGCTGGACACTTCTCGCACCTACTTCCCTGTTAAAGATTTGTTGCGAACTATAGATACAATGGCTACATTTAAGCTAAATACTTTTCATTGGCACATAAGCGATTCTCAATCGTTTCCTTTGACCCTAAAAAAAGTGCCCATACTAGCGAAAAGAGATGCTTACGGATCTAGTGCAGTATATACCCCTGCCGATGTGCGCAAAGTAGTGCGTCATGCCAAATTAAGAGGTATAAGAATTCTATTGGAAGTAGATACACCGGCTCATGTGGGCGAAGCTTGGAATTTCGGCACCACTAAAGGCTTAGGCAATCTAGTTCACTGTCTCAACGCCTCTTCATCTCACCATTGTCAAACCCCGCCTTGCGGACAACTTAACCCCCGAAATCACCATATCTCCGACTTTATCGAAGGTATATATTCCGAAATTTTAGAATTAACAGATGTTGACGATATTTTTCACCTTGGCGGGGATGACATTTCTCCTACATGCTGGCAAGAACATTTTGAGAAAAGTGAACTTTTAAACCTTTGGTTTGATTTTACGCAATCAGCGTTGCAATCTCTGGAAAGAGCCGTCAAAAGTGTACCGAAACTGATAATCTTATGGTTTTCGCAGTTCAACCAGCGTATTATTGAATATTTTCCAGAATATGGTTTTAACTTATGTCTTCAAGTGAGAAAAAGTGCTTCGAAAGACTTTCAGAGCATACGCACACTGATATCAAATGACGATGCGTGGGATTTGAATACGGGCATGACAGAATGGTATGAAGACAGTAGTGGCTCGCCCTACAATTCATGGCAGCGTGTCTACGAGCACCGACCGTGGGTTCGCGACAATTTACGCTGGATAGAAGGGGGTGAAGTGACAGTGTGGTCGACTACTTTGATGCCTGAGGGCCTCGATGCAAGAGTCTGGCCACGGGCTGTCGCACTCTCAGAACGTTTATGGTCTGATCCCCTTGAAGGTGCTACGAGAACAGTGCACGTACGACTCGATATTCACAGGTCGCGGCTTATTGCTCGTGGAATAGGAGCTTCTCCTATCTGGTCTATGTGGTGTACTCATAACTCCTTCACATGTGTTTAAGCTTTTGATATGCTTATCTGTAAATTATTTATAGTTAAAATAAAAGCTTTACTTTTTTTTAAATTTAGTTCCAAGTTGTATTATAGACGGTATCTCACTCACATCCAAAGCTCACTATAAGCTCACATTTAAACTAAGTAGTGATTATATGCCCTAGGTCTGAACTCACATTGCGACACTCAATTTTTCATAGATTACTCCAAAGACAAAGTAATCACGTACGGATCGTGTTTGTATATATTTTAAAACTACAATTTGTAGGCAGATCAGAAAAAGAGCTCTGCCATGTAAAATGAGTTTGTTATCTGTCGTTATCACAGATTATAAAATTTAAACAAACTAGGCGATATCAGTTATGTTACTCGTTTATACAACAGTAGAAACTAGGAAACATTCCAACATTAGAAATTAGGAAAAGGAAGTGCTGTGTGCTGAAGAATCTTTGTGAAGAACAGCACGTTAAATTAGGAAACGGAAGTGTGTTTTGTCTATAGACAAATTTTCCATGTATGTCTGCTTTGTTACATTAACTTTTAATAAAGTTAATTAGTAACAGCTTAAAGGAACAAATCTAGCTGGAAGCATGTTTTTCATGATATTGAATCAAAGCATTAAATTATAATAAATAAATGTAGATGCAGTTCAAAGTAAACACTAACACCGCAGTGAAGTAAATAAAGTGAAACAGTAGAACATAGCTCCAAAAACTATGTTCATTGGCTATGCTGTCGTCTAAGTACAATGAATGTAGTCTGTGATGCTAATCCAATATGGCGCCCGACAAACAGCGAGCGTCAAGTTATGGCGTTTTGTGAGGGATATTCGTAAATAATTTGAAATAAATAATAAATGTCAGTGACGTTTTTGTAACATAAAACTAACATGAGTAGATATTACGATTACGGTAATTCGATATCATGGTGAGTACAATTTATTTTAAATACTTGACAACCATATTGGCACATATTTTTTTGAATACGTTTTCTCAATAAACATATATTTTTTAAAGTTATTTTCTGTATTTTATCGTACGAAAATAAACGAAAATCATGTATACATAGCCCCGTAACTATAAATTGTATTTGTTTGTTTTGACCGGTGTTTTTAGTCACTTGTTATTTACCACACAGGCGATCAAACGTGGTCTCTCCTTCGGTTTAATTACAGCGACAGAATGAATTTTTTTAAACTTTGGCTCTATTTCATCTTTCTATGTACGCTAAAATATAAGAGAAATACCTAGTGATAAAATAATTGTAGTTTTATGATTTTCTTTCGACTCTTTTCTAGCTCTCTGTCCTTTAATGGACGACAAGGCCAAAAATCGATACTTTTCCTTGGACATTCAAAACCACAGGGCTGTGGACAACATTAAACCACTTTTTATTTTGAAAAAAAAAAATCGATACATATTAAAATTATAACAAGTTTGTATTTTAACTTTTCTTTGTATAACAATGATAAAAACATTGTCATCTAATTACATTCTTAAAATTGAATGCTCATCAAAAAAATTGTATCTAAATAAAGCATTTTTCCTTTGTATTTAAACTTCATAAAATATTCTACCAAAGTTTGTACCACACCACAGGATTGTACATTGTTTCCTTCATGTTATATGTATTGAATTTTAATTATGATAGTTGATTGCATCAGAAAGAAACTACTTGAAAAATGAATTATTGAAAAATACAACATTCAAACTGAAATAAAAACGGTATGATCTATAATCAAAAAAATTTTTGTGTCTACTTTTAGTCTTAAGTCAAACACAATGTATATTGTTCATGACTAAATAAACTGAACTGAAGATTTTTTATAGAAATAACTTTATATATTTAATAGAAAATTTAAGTGTTTTATAGCATTGGCCCAAAAAAGCTTATGTAGTAAGCAATAGTAAAATGGTTTGATACATACTTATCTTTTACTTCTACAAATACTAAAAATGACAGAAGGTGATTACATCAGCAATGACTGAATCGAATCCTATAGAGAAATTATGATAAACCAGACTAAAATTCTATAACTGCTCTTATCCTTTGTAAAATAATAAAAAAGACAATAATACGTCTCCATGACTAAAATTGTACTAAACACACCAGAAGACTGCAAGGTAGTCAAATTTTATATAACATCATTCTGGCTATAATAATATGCTGGTTAATTACAAGTTACATGTCCAATAATTACAAATTTATTAAAAACAATCAAGTCTTTCCTCTTTATAATATTAGTGTAGATAGCTGATACCTGTGATTTCATAGTGGTACAGAAACCCTTACTCTATGAGTCTTTCTCACTTCACTGGTTTTATTTTTAAACATAAGATTTGACTGATGAAAGAAAAATAATACCTGTCTTATGTGATAATAATTTTAAACAGGCAAATGTACACAATTTACCCATTGATTGTTCAAATAGTAAGTGAAATTGATTTTTGAATTAAAAAATGTATAGGTTGTTGCTTGCAATGGGCAAAAAACACAATGAACTTGTGTTCCCTACCTTAATAAAATATGCATTTATATGTATA
This sequence comes from Carcina quercana, assembly GCA_910589575.2. Lineage (NCBI taxonomy): Eukaryota > Metazoa > Arthropoda > Insecta > Lepidoptera > Depressariidae > Carcina > Carcina quercana. The sequence goes on along the minus strand of OU342440.2, from coordinate 5,146,495 downwards.
AAAATGCACTCAAATTATCTTCCTTTTTAGCTGATGCAAATAATTTTATCTGTGTAGAAACTGAAAATGTATATTGTAGCCTATGTCCATTCATTCTATATTGTATTTTAGTATTAGATATTACATTTTTATTATTCAAATTTACAAACTTTGCCGTTTGCCATAGTAATTAAAGTAATTAAATAAGTTATTATTATCCAGATTGATCTTATTTCCTTTTTATGTTCTGTTCACATTGGAAATCATTCATTTAAATATTTTGTTTCGTTCTTTTTCTGGAAAATTTCATTGACAGGATAGTGTTCTTATTTCTCTTACGGATCAACTCCTGTCTTTTACATTTCTGATTTTGTCAGTTATTGAAATCTGTTAATGTATTTTCTTCCTTAGCAATGCTCTTTCACAGCTGCAGTGGAATAATTTGTCAAATTGTACCAAAAGGGCCTGCCAACAATATGTATTAAAAAAGATATTATACGTTTTATGAAATCATGTGGTTTGTTTATTTATTAGAGCTGTAAGACATGTTTTAACCATTGACGACTCAAATTGATCAATTATTCAATTGCAGATGTTTTAGTTTTCTAGTAACTCCCCACTTTTCCCTATCGTTTGATTCCAGTCTGCGTAAGAGAAATAGGAGACACGGTGAGCTGCTTCATTAGCAGTCGAAGAAATTTTCCAGAAATCCTCTGATTGTAACACCTTAATGCCTTTTATGATAGCTATTTCTGTCCGTTTTCGGACTGGTGAATTTCAGTTGACATGAGATGGTCGCTCGTCAACAATGGTTAAAACACGATCTTCAGCGAGGGTAGGATCCGGGGCCCAGAATCTACCTGCCGAAAATGGGACCTCTTCCGAACTCAGGGCCCGGCTTAAAAACCCTGAGAATGACCGCTCGCAAAAAAACTACAGGCCGACAGCTAGGCAAGTGTCTCGCAAACCACTGAGCAAGTCTATGAGTATGTCTGACGTCGAGAGACAGCGCTAATGGTTGCTATATCGAGTGGAAGATGATGCATGACTTGAGTTTTATTGGGCTTCTGGTGTCGGGTTTTAGTCAAGGACTGGACATTCTCTACATCTAATCTGCCTGAAGATGCTATATTGTTTTAAAATGTTTCACGATGTGATAGGTGCCACGTCACGCCTATATTAGGGGATCATTTCAAGAGAGAGTCATTTGATTTACGAAGACGATTTCGGGGCGTCGTGGCATTCAGTGGCGTTCCCATTGATGGGAGCCTTGTCTCCCAGATGTCACAGCAATGCCATAGCGCCTTTGGTAACAACATAATGTATACGTAATAAAGCTACCTTTTGCTCAATCTCAAATTAAGCGTGACGTGACGTGAACTACGTTTCTACCGAAAGTCAGATGCATTTTAGATGCATGATTTTATAATTATGGAATAATTCGAAATTTTTTGTGATTTTATCAAGATCGTGTGTGTGTCTCTGCCGACTAGATGCTAAAACGTATTTGATTAAATTTTCAGCAACTAGAGATGACAAGCCTATCCGAATTTCCTGCTTGGCATTTCCAGCTGCTGTAAATAGGCTATGGCCGCCGCCGTCGATCATAATGTTGCTGTACACACGAGATGACTAATTAATGTTTGAAGATTGGCATTCCATATTCATGGAATTCGCTCATAGACGGGTATCGCGACGGGTCATTTCAATATAATCTATTTGTAACGAGTATTCACCTCATGTTAACAGCTCTTAGGACGATATAAAACATCAGGTTCCTGATATTGAATTAACGATGAACAATTCTGGAATCAATGATAATGTTTCCTGCAGTTTCTCCTTCCTTGCTCCCTCCTCTATCCTTATACAAAAGAGCTGTGCAGGATGGACATTGACCAATTCAAGTCTTGATCAGAATTTCAGTATCAGGTACCTTATGCCTGCTATCGCCACAGTCGAGGGAATAGATAACGCCAGTTTGACAGAGGCTCATGTCCCACAGTGTACAAAGCTAAGAAGACTGCTATATTTTAATAAAACACCACTAGAATAATAAATTCACGCCTGCGCGCTTTTATACGGAAACAGTCTAGGACATTCTAGAATTGGATAACTAGCTCCAGGTTTAGGACACTCATCTGTCAACTGGCATTATCCTTCTTTTGTATGTCTTATCAATTGCTTGCTGTGTTGCCATTGTCAACAATACTTGAATTTACGCATGTCGACGATTTAGAAGATATAAGTTTGATATGTTGGATGTCCCGTCAGGAACAACCCGCCGCTTCAGTCGAGCGGCGTGCCGGGAAGCGGGCAGCAGGGCAAGGATCCCCTGGCGCCCGCAATGTCTGGCTCACGGAACCTGTACCAGCACCCCGGGGTCAGCGGGTACAGCACCCAGGACTCGCGAGGGCAGAACATGCCTGTCACGGTACGGTGTCCTTGTTGACCGGTAATGTGCTTTCAGTTATTATAGTTGTTGTATTCGGCGAGGCATGGATGAATATGCTTTATCATTAATGTAAGTGTCCCCGGCAGAAAGTGTTACTGGCACGAAAACGATCGAAATGATTTGTATTTCCTAAAATCAGAGTAACAAAAAATGCCCCCTAAATTATTTTGGTCATTTCCCGTATTGACAACGCGCGAATAATCCGTCGTAAGATGTACGTCAGAAAATAAGTTTTTTCGTCGTGACTTTGCCTTAGCTATGGCTAGAGGAAGAAGAAGTCACGACAATGTATTCCCTATGTACATGGACGATTGTTCCATAGCCAAAAAGTGGTCAAAAAGCTGCGAGTTTTGTGCCTTGTATGGAACACTCACCGCTTTTTCAACAAGAACTTATCTACTTGGTTGAACTATTGTTCCTATAGCCACGACCTTAGAACGCAGTCGTGTTATCTTCAGCTAAGATATAAGGCTACGGGTAATTTTGTCTTGCGTGTTTTGTATCATTATTATTATTTTGATATTCAATTTTTTTAAATAAGTCTTATAAATATGAGTAGATTCCTGCGGTAGTATACTCAGTTATGCGCTTTGGCTATAATGTCATTATACCCAAAGCCATATGCACAATTTTTGACAATGGTTCATTAATATTTTACAATAATTTCATGTCTTACTTTTTTTCTAAATTTAATGCATTGGTCCCCTCCCCCTATGAGCATGACACAATACATAGGTGACCTCTTTTTGTTGCTTGTACGGTATTTAGTTTGCGTATGACAAGAGGCAGTCTTATGTTTAGTTTATGTGTGTGTATCTAACACAGGAAACTGTTGAGTTATTAATAGAACAATACAAACACCACCTGAAGAAATAACTACTATCGTTTGATGGATTTCTTTTCTACACTGCTCAGCATGGTAGAAATTGGCCTTTATCTTACCTTTTTCTAAACAATGGGCGTCCACACGGCCTTCTCCTCTGACGTTTTTAAAAGCACAATGGGCTAGCATTCGTTTTTAATCTCTCCCTATAAAAAGTAAAAAGTGTCAAATAAAGAAATACAACAAAAATCATTCACAGTTAAACAGTAGATATGTTATATTTAATTATAGAAACAAGTATGTAATGGTAATAGCTAGTCAGACTAGCACTGAAAAGTAAAAGAGAAAAAACAAACATTAAAATAAGTGCAGCAGCACGTTTACTAGAAGATTGGACCTCGCTGGAATGTGACGGTTGTCCAGCTTACCTCCCTGCGTTTGTCCTGTCGCGTCAGTGAAGCTCGCACACCGTACCCATGCGTCTCGGTGGCGTCATCAACGCCAGGTCCAAACTTATAGTAAACGGGTAGTACACACATGAGCTCAAAAATCTGCTGATGTATCAAGCAAGTAATAATGAAGTCCGTAACGTCACAGTCCCGATATGTACATTGCTGGTGATCGAACCCGCGACCTCCTGTCACTTCTACAACAACAACCAGGCTATGGAGTAGGTAAAAAGCGTTAAGTCGACAATGTTCTGTGTAGAGTTGACAGCTTAGACTGAGTACGAGAATGTCTTTAAAGTGTGGATGTGAAAATGGATTTACTTTTGATGGTTTATTGGAAACTTGTTTAGGCTGCATGTGGGCTGCATAAACGACCTCAATTGCTTTTTTTAAAAACTTGAAAAGTATGCAAGATTTCCTATCACCAAGACAAAAAGTGGTTGGGTTTTCAATATATTGATAGATTTTGGATTCAAATTTCGATTCTATGTCATCGATATTCGATATCATTCTTGATAATTGGGTTACGGTCGGATATATTGTTTACATTATTCATAGTTATATTCTGAAAAGTTATTAAACGTATGTAGTAGTTAGCAGTAGCTAGTGCCTTTTTAGTTGAAGTAGAACAGACTTGGTAACGCTCGCAGGCTCGACAGAATCCCATGTACGGGTCGGGCATGTACCACGGCTACGGCGCGGGCGCGGGCGGTGCAACGCTGGCGCCCATGCCGTCGCCCTCCCCCACCGCACCGCTGCCCCCCTTCCCCGTGCACCCTGACGTCAAGTTTAAAAAGTGAGTACCATTTATACCTGTGTCTTTGTGTGTATTTAAATGTCACTTTAATAGATCATTCTTGCAATAGAGACTAGTGATCGTTTTTCAGTCCATTGTAAAAGCGAAAGTGAGTTTGTTTGTCCTTTCTTTACATCACTTTGATTTTTTATAGGGATACATACATAGGCAACTTTTCTCTTGACCGAGCAAGTATTTCCTGTGGGATAATTTCTAATGTTTACACGAACGAAGTCGCGTGTAACACGTTAGTTATCTTTTTAAATGACTTTGTCATTTCCTACTCAACCACAGCCACGAAGCGCGAAAAATTTAGTGGCTTTGTATGATTATTTAATACTAAATTGTATCTTCGTTTGTCCTTACGAGTGTGATCAAAACGTAAGAGATTATTGGTTACCACAATAAAGGATTATTGTTTACTAAAAGGGGATGGCGGAAGTAGGTCGTGTTTTGAGTTCGTATGCTCACCTAAATGAAGCCTGTGGAAGACCGAAAGGCTGGCCATGTTACGCTGGTGTCCCGGGCTTTGTAGCCTACCGAATCTGTCACCAATGAGTATTGAGGCGCGACGTTCTATAAAGTCGCAAGGCAGCTTATTGATAGTAGGCCGATCCGATCTCCCATATGTGGCAACAGTACTCCACACCGGACTGGACTTGAGTTTGATGGCACTAAATGGCGTTTTTATCAACAAACAGAAATGTTCCATGTTGCAAAGTTTGAATGTCGTCTTGTTGTATCCAGACTGCCGTTCTACGACGTGCTAGCGGAACTGATGAAGCCGTCGACGATGATGCCGATGCAAGCTGGTCGCATGCAGGAGGGCACCTATATATTCCACCTGACGCCGCAGCAGGCCACGGAGATCGCATCAGGGAAGGACATCGTCGGGACCAGCAACAAGCTCGATTATGTTATTCAAGTAAATACACTTCTCATATATTAATTAGAAGCAGTTAAGTATATAAGGTTCAATCATAAGAATAACTCATAATGCTCGTATAGAATGGTATCTCTTCAGAACGGTATCTTTTTTGAAATGTATGATGGGATTTTCATCCACCCACCACTTCACCCAGAATCCTCAATTTAATGAGTGACTGCTGTTTGGCGTCAGACTTAGGTAACACAGTTGTAGCTAGAAAGTACCGATAGATACATCTACTTCATTTCTCACGCAGTAATGTTACTCCAGTCCCACTAGGGCTGATACAATACGTTGTCAGAATCGAACGGACGAATCGAGTACAAGCCCACGTTCATTAAGAAAAAAATCGAACGGTAGGCTAGTATAGTGATCTTGAACGCGTCCGGTGCGAGAGTTTCATAGGCTCCTTGAGCCGTGGATGCATGGTCACCGATTAAACTTATTCCCACAACTCATTCGACCTGAGTTTCTTTTTTCCGTTTGACTACCAGTATATTATTGTTCCATTGTAACGATCGAGGTAAACTTTTACGAACTAGTAAAAAAGTTGTCTGTTTTTTTTTCTTCATTTGGTGGATAACGTGTGCGAAAGCAGGATAGATTTATAGACGCAGATCTACGCAAAATTTGAGTTTATCGTGTAATGGGGCGTTGTTATTTTCACTAATTCCTTAAGGCTTTTTCGTCAACATGAAGTGAGGTGAAAGCCAAGTGTAAACCAATTGTGGGTTTAAAAGGTAATGTAAAAAGCACCGTTGTTTGTCCACAGGCTCAACTGAGATTCTGTCTACTGGAGACGTCGTGTGAACAGGAAGATTATTTTCCGCCTAGTGTTAATGTCAAAGTTAATAACAAGATGTGTCCACTGCCGGTGAGTTTATAATCGTTTATAACTCTGAATTCCAAGTGAATATTCGTTTGATAACAGGCATTTGGGACAGTAGTAGCAGCCTTTCTACATATAGTCTACCAGAAATATATTTTACGAAATACATTTTGGCATGTGTGCGCAAAAGCTATTTATATCAATTCCGCTATTGCCATTTTAATACCGGTCTAATAGTACAACGGCAGACCTCTCCATAAACAGAAGTAATTCCCACAGCTCCAACAAAACGGCTCTCTTCCACTATTATGCGTACAGCTATAGTGTGGAATGTTCTATCAGTTTCCATGTTCCCTGAAGAAAATTTAAAAAATTCATTGTCGACCTCATCGTCACTTAACGTCAGGTCATGGGGTCAAGCGTTATCTATCTTTTATATAAAAAAAAGAGCGATAGGTACCTTATTTAGTTGATAATTCTACTTTTCTCTTCATTTGCGCATTGCTTAGGAGTGCGATTCCACAACCGCCTCTGTGTTTCACGAACGCTAAAATCTCGATGTCTTCAAGGCCGGAGTGAGGCTATTCAATCCTTGTAATGCGAGTACCACTCTTGACCACATTGTCAATGACCTCCATGGGAGTTTGTGGTCAAATGCAAGCCTAGTTTGTTTAAAAAAAGTAGGGATTCAGGTAGGTAACGATTCAGGAGGTATTAAATATCAGTGTATATTAAAATGAAAATCGTGGTGGTCATTTCAAAAGGACCTACAAAGCTCTCTTTACCTAAGTTTTTATAGGGTGTTTATAAGAAGTAAATTTTTATATATATTTTAATATTTATATAGGTATATCAAATCAGGATCCATATTTTGTTACCATAAAAGTAATAGCTCATTATAATAAGTTTTAGTAATAGCTCATTATAACCTGTAAAGTTTGCAATATAGTGGCTATATACAGGTCCAGTGTTGGGTTCCCAGTGATTACCTATCGGTACTCATTTGTTTGGTGTGACCATCTAAGTCTATGTTATCTAGGGATATGGGACTTTTGTTCAACAGCTGAACAGAAAAAGCTAGGAAATAATAATAATGTTATCCTAAGGTACAGTTAATTAAGACAACTCTCACGCACAGAATCCAATACCAACAAATAAGCCCACGCCTGAACCGAAGCGACCGCCGCGCCCCGTCAACATATCCTCGCTGGTGAAGCTGTCGCCGACGGTGGCTAACACGATACACGTGACGTGGGCAGCGGACTTCACCCGTGCATATGTCGTCAGCGTGTTTATGGTGCGGAAACTTACCTCAGCTGAGCTCCTGCAACGATTGAAGAATAAAGGAACCAAGAATCCGGATTATACGCGGTCGTTAAGTGAGTTATATACATCTATCTCGTTCTACACTATCATTTTCTTGCAACTGGGCTTCAGAAATTATCTCCCCCAAAATACTTGTTCGGATTTAAGTAGCCTATAGGAATGGTGAAATCCCGCCGATGTATAAAGATAACCGACATAGCTACTCGAATCAGCTCGCTGAAGTGGCAATGAGCAGGCCACATCTGTCGACGAACAGACTGCCGCTGGAGACGTTCTTGAGTGGAGACCTCGAACCGGGAGACGCGGGGTGGGGCGGCCTCAGACCCGCTGGTCTGACGAACTGAAGAAGATAGTTGGAAGCGAGTGGGTGGGAGGACTGAGGACCGGAAGGAGTAGTGCACGTTGGGAGAGGCCTATCTTCAACAGTGGAGTGACACGGGCTGATAAATCATATCCTTTTCCGTTTCATATATATATAAAAACAACTCATCCTGACTTACCATCACGACGTAAAGGAAGGAGTAACTAACTTTCGCGTTTATGATATTAATATGGATATTGTGGTTGGTGGTAGTGGTAAGGCATTTTCTATGGCCTTATCGTCACTTACCAGCAGTTGTGGCAAGGGGTTTTAGAAGGTTTCTGAAGTCCACACATACGAAGAAGCGGACAAAATCCTGTAAAATGATAAGCAGGAGACTGCATCCAAAATTGAACTTTATTCGTAACTTTAATTTAAACATTGCCATGCCCTGTCAACGGTGCGTGCCGCCACTGACCCGTATTTTGGAACGAGATATTTTTTAAAACAAAACCAAATGGTTCTTCATTAATGGATAGAGGCAACGTCTTAGCAAAATTTAAATTTCAAATGTTCATTTTTTTCGCCTGAATTCAAAGCAAGGAGTTTATATACTAAATTCCTTGATGCAAAGCCACTAAAGCCTACTGGCAAGATTCTTTATGACAGATTATCTCCCTCTTCCACGCCGTCACTGAAAGACTTCTCTAACAACGCCACATTGTAGCTGTGGTTTGCGGACCACCGGTTGGGTGCAACATCTCATCTATGTTATATATCCAGTTAAGGAGAAGCTCTCCGAAGACTACGACAGCGAGATAGCGACGACGTCCCTGCGCGTGTCTCTGATGTGTCCGCTGGGGAAGATGCGCATGTCGTGCCCGTGCCGGCCCGCCAACTGCCCCCACCTGCAGTGCTTCGACGCGTCCCTCTTCCTGCAGATGAACGAGCGCAAGCCAACCTGGCTGTGTCCAGTGTGCGACCGACCCGCACCGTACGACTCGCTCGTCGTAGATGGGTGGGTACACTACATTATTAATTACCTGTTACAAACATTACACATTGCAGATAATTGTAGAAGTTGGTCCTTATTACATTTTTCTATTTATTCACTTGCTCGGCAATGCCCTCGTATTCTATACTACTCGTAGTATACTAGATAAACGTCTACACTCGCACCTGGCTCTCGACATTTCAATTTACACTTCGAGACCGACGTTTATCAAAGCAACACAGTGAGACAGTATGTGCATGCTATAACGAATGCACTAGAGAAGGATCCAGAATCGTTTCACAAAATTCTGAATAAATAGCAGCTCTTGCCTTGTCATAATAAGGAGCAATTCATCCTGAACAGTGTTACGAGTGATGACATACGGAATTGAAACGTGATCCTTCGCTGTGGTCCGAATAAACAAGCTCAAAATCACTCAATCACTCTAGAGAGCTATGGAACGAACTACGCTCGGAATTCCTCTACGTGATAAAATCTGGGACTAGGAAATTCGTAGACAAACTAGAATCACCAAAATTTAGTGAGCTGAAGTGGCAATGGGCAGGCCACATCGCTCGAAGAACGGAGAACCAATGGGGAGTAAAAGTTCTCGAGTGGCGACCACGTACCGGGAAATGTGTACCGGGTCGTCCCCCTTCTATACTGACCGACGACCTAGTTAAGGTAGCGGGGAGTCGCTGGATGCAAGAGCTCGGGCCCGGTCAATGTGGCGTCCAATGGTCGCCAGCTGTGGACGTTTCCGGCTCATAATGATGAAACTAAATCGTGTGTTTCTTTCTGTATGTTAAATGTATACCAGGTACTTCCAAGAGGTTTTGACATCGGCTCGCCTGGCCACCGACTGCAACGAGATCCAGCTGCATGCGGACGGCAACTGGTCTGCGCACGCCCCGCCCCCGCGCACCCCCGCCGTGCAACCCACCGCCGATCCCGTCACGCTAATCTCTGATGATCTGGGTCAGTATCTTCACTACTGGCAGCTGGAGCACGAAATGCTGGAGTGACCTATGGGTTGTTAGTCCAAGCCAGTAGTCATAAGGCCACGGAGGATTTTTTTTTCTTGCTAATGTCTAACAGTGTTCTTATAAGGTCAGAGACTAGTTAACACCCCAGACTTTGAATAATTTAAAGTTGTACGATGCCATCTATAGGACAAAAAGAGAAACCTTTACATGGCCAGTCACGCGAAATTATCTACAATAAGTAATAATCACTGACTATAAACTATAAACAGTCTAAAAGGGTTTAAACAACAACAATAAATACAAGTTAATTAAGAAAATAGTTTAACAGCTCTATATAGCTCACGCAGGAATTAAACAAAACAACAATAAAGTACTTCTGAATTCAAATTGTGATAAACAATAAATCTAATAATACATGGGCATAGTAATTAGTATTCCCTTGTAGTCGGAAATGCGATGATTGTCCATGTGCAATATTTACGGCCTCGTACTGTACAATGAATTGTATTAACAAAATTGTTAAACGTACGTTTACTCAAAACAGAGGTGATTCCCGTGGATGGCAGCAACGGCAGCGGGAAGCGCGCGGCCGTCGGCGAGAACCGCACCCCCAAGCCCGCCGAAGTGATGGTAGATTTAACGTCAGACTCCGAGGACGAGCTGCCCCTCAAGAGGAAGGTCCCACAGCCCAAGGCGACACCTCCAGCCGCCGAGTCGACGGTGAAAAGCGATGACAACTACTCTTCCAATGGTACGAGGTCTTTACACTAGCAATGCGATTTAATGGACCGCGATAAAATGTAGCCTATGCCCTTATCCATGCCGTAGGATACTTGCATGGCGTTGTTCATCACGATTGGTTGTGGAGGAGCTATGTGCTAACAAACAAACTAACATTCGTATTTATTATATTTTATAATCATAATCACCATTAATTGGTCCTGATGGTATCTTAAACTTAAATAATAATAAGTTAATTCAAATAGATATTTTGTAGAAATACTGCCTCGATAAGCCATTTTTTTAAAAAGAGTTCTCTCTTATTTGTTATTGCAGACTCTTATACACTCAAGGGTCCATAACACTAATGTCCCTCAACATCTGTCCTTCTCTACTCTCCCTGTCTCTTTCTACTTAATGTCACTGACTGCAGCATGTCTGGGTCGCAGACATTGTATGTGTGACCCTCCTTCCCTCTGGTGTAGTTGATGTGGGTTCATACATGACAGCTACTTGCATGACCGTAGACAAGGTAGTCTTTGAATGTAGACAGAGTAGGAGTCTCCACAGAAAACCTGCTGATGTTTAATTTAAAAAGAAGAAAAGTTTCGTAACCGATCGTGGAATTCTGTGATGTATTGTTTGTGGCTGTATTTTACGATAGTACTTCGCCTCTAATAAATGAATATTAATATTTTTTGGTATGCATTGGTGCTCATCTCACCTGATGATAAGTGAGGATAAGGCCATTTGATAGTTCGTGCTCGCCCATAATTAATTAATTAATACCGAAACACAAGATTGCTATTAACGCGCCTGTTTGGTGACAGAATTGAGTGTGATATGGCCAGGCGGACATGAAAATGTCTTGCCACCAATCACATTGAATACATCAGATTACGCTAGTTAAAACTCGACACTCAGAAAAAAATTTGTGCGATAACTAATTGTATGTATGTTTTGGCTGTGTACTGCAGAAGCAGTATCGTCTAGCGGGTACCGATCGCCGCACGGTGCTTCCGGCAGCGGGGCTGTCATCTCCCTGGACAGTCCCTCCCCGCCCGCACCGTCGCCCCCGCCACCAGCAGACCCTCTGCCAGATCGTCCGCACCTCTCCATAACGCCCGTAGAACGATGTGAGACAATGTCATATATTATTTTAAATATGCACATATTGACGATATATTCTTGTGCACCTATTACGTATTGACAAAAAAAATCCATTGCCGTTATGATTATAAAGCACCGTATTCCACGCGTTATGATTACAGCAAGTTCGCTCACGGAAAACTTGTTGGTCGAGGATATTTCTGAAGGAGGTTCGTGTTCAGACGTGTATGGATACCCCGTTGAAGTTGTCCTGTTACGTTTCAATGGGTCGAGGTGCAGTTCTACGAGTAACGAGACTATTGGGTGAAAAATTCCCAAAAAATCCGTAACGGTACAACTCGAATGGGGTATTTGGGAATACACGTGTTCACCAATATAGTATTTAGTTGACAGTCTCGGAACACATGCATGGATACCGTGATGATAATTATATAAATGGTTGATCACTATAGGTACAAGCAACAACTCTGAACGTGAGGAAAGCGAGTCCACAACAACACATTGGGCCCCCTACGCCGACACAGAGCGGGATAATCACGACAACTATAGAAGGTGGGTTTTATATATCTATTCATTACATGTGGCGTTGGGACATGCACAAATATTGACATACTGCAACTATCTAAAGAATCCCAGTGAATTTTTTTACTCGTTTCTTTATTTTTATTTGCTATGTGAATTGTTCCTAATTTAGACAGCACCTGAGGGTTAATTGTCGATTGTTTATAGATACTGACTGCGGGAGAAGAGTGGCCGCCCCTCGTACGCCAGCGGCCATTCTTCTGAAGAAGAGCAAGAGCCCTCGTACCCCGAGGTGCCGCTGCTGCCGCAGTGAGGCGTACCCAGCTCTCATGCAGACTGGACTAGTTGTGTGTTGATAAGCGTTTCAATACAGTGTCAACTAAAACGTACTCAAACTTTAAGACTGGCAAGCGAACGAACGCTACGCAAATCCAAGTATGAGAAAAGTGTTTCGTTCCCTAAAAGACATTTGAGTATTCAGAGTGGTTCCAGAATGTCATTGACTGGCAGATATTATGAAATTAGAAGAGTTTGCAAGTATGCCACGGTAATGCCATTCATTATGCTGAAAAATTTGGTGATGAAGGTATGATGTAAAATAAAAGAATATAAAGAATTATGTGCTTTGTGAACCTACTGACAATGGTGAATCTTTCTCAGCTGACTTAAATCACACGCACAGACTTTTTAGTGAAATGAGAAATTGAGATTGACGCAAATGTTCTAAAAGTACTCAAGATCTGTATTCATGTATGATCCAGTTCACCATCAGCCAGCAGTTCTGACACAAGAACTCTAAGGGTCTATCCAGCGTAGGCGAGCGTTAGAATTGCTATTATTGACAGTTAAAAAAAACCTAATCTATAATCTATTTAATTGTGAACATAAAAATGTAAGGCATTACGTTTGCTTCAACAGGCCCGGGCCACTTATAGCTAGGCGATGGAATATTATAGGGTGTTAAGATCCCACCCTGGCCGTATTACATGTTTTTTTCTGACTTTTTCTGCGAGTATCCGGCGTAGCTCCAGCTTCCATTCCGATTGAGGAAATAGCAGGAGTTATATCTGATTCGCATATTGGCACCGTTAAATCAGCACGATGAAGATACTTTGTGTGTATAGTAATAAACCCTGCACAAGCGTACATAAAGTCCTGTTTATGTCGTGTGGACAGAGTAGCAATAGCAACACAAAGCGTGGAGACACCTGTCTTTACTGTTAGAAATGTAACCGGGAGGCTAGAATGCAATATACCGATCGAGAGACACCTGCATACCCGTCAGGCACGCCCGGTCAACAAGCAGCCGGCCAGCATCCCCGGAGAACGTGCTGGCCGGTCAGAAAGAGGAGCGAATTATATACATATTCTAAATATCTGAGATAGAGATTTTGCCTCAGTACGCCTGCAGTTGTGCACTAATAACACATTAACAAATAACAGGTAAACTAGTATGTCTCTCGGCACGCGCTAGATTACGACTGAGCGCAAATCAAGAAAGCCCGGCAACCAGTAAGTGTGGCGCGATCACCCGGATTCTTCTCTGATCTAGGTGATTCTCGGTAGATCAACACAGAATCGGTAGGTGTGTCGGGTCCTTACTTAGTCTCTCATCAGCCCGCTATTACTGTGTCTGATTCAGCAAACATAATACCTAATCGCAAATACATAATTACTGTGCTATAGCAATTCGGACAGGACCTCGATTGCAAAAACTTTACAGTAGAGTAGAATACGTCCCATGGTTTTTTAATCACCCCAGCCCTTACGGATACTGGATGGACGCCTCTTTGACTCCTTGTTACAGAACTGATGGCTGGTGCATGTAATCGGATCTTAATAATTTTTCGCAGCCAGGGCACATGTAACTATTAAAGTATTTCGTAATTTAGTTCTTGTTTAATTGTATCTATTGTATCATCACTTAAGCTTCGTGATGAAATACATAAGTTATATGTATTTACCTGTAAAATCCTGGAAGCACTTTAATTGAAATGTTAAGTACAGTAGTTGAAATCGTTTTCCTGGAAATAATCGTGACCAGCTATATGTACTACGTACTCGATGGAAAGTTGAATTTATGGACTTACACTGTCAGGAGTAACATCAAGGTCCACCTGACACAATACGAATATGTTTATGAAGATCTGTGCCTGTCTTGGCATTAGAGCGCAAAAGAAATATTTTGCTAAACAATAAATCGACTTTTAAAAATCTAAAATCAACATAATATATTTGGATACAATATAAAATCAAACATGTACAAAGTCAAATTCTTACCTTAGAATGCAACAAGTCTTACCTGATACTTTAATTGAACTTATCAATAATAGTATCAATTTTTAGCAATAACTCATATAAGTATCGTATGTTTTTCACAACATTAAATAATGTCTTCATCATTGTCAGCTGCATGTCCACTGCTGGACACAAGGCTACCGCCGTCATCAATCGCAACGACGAACCAGTGAAAATTCATGAGGGAAGCCATACTCATCATGCTTGGCGGGTCGATTGGTAGTCGCAGTGAGATGTTATCGATTCCTTATACTTTGCAACACTTGCGCGATTTTTCCCTAAAGGCACGAACTCTTAAAGACGGGCTCACACAGCTGTAGCTGTGAAATCGGATGCAATATACTCCTGAATTAATGTCACCAAAGGCTTTTTAGTAATGATTCTGCTAGAATTTACTTATGGATTAAATGCTCTAACTTATTTTTAGTTTAGAAGTAAACTTTTTAGAGTTTAAACTGTCGCGGTTAAATTACATTTTGACGGAAGAAGTAACGTCAGATAATGAAAAAATTAGTAAGAGAATAATTATTTACAATGGAAGACCTTTTATATTTATAGTGGTAAGTGAAAAACGCCGTGCAAAATGAAATGTGAATTTATCAAATTAGTTATTTTTGATTAATAGAACACTAGCAGTAAACAATGTCACGAGCTTTGGGGCTAGTAAGTTTTTAAATTATAGTATTACGGCAAAGATTGAGTTAGAATATTATTTTATTAGGTTTAAATGGGTTTACTATGTATATATATTTCATTTACACAAATCAATTTTACTCCTGAATTGCACTATACTGATATGTGTATATTTTATTTAGCACTTGGCCTTCATATTACTTGACTATAAGCCTCTGGGATCGAAGTGCTCTCGCCCAGAAACCCTTGCGATTTTAACTTACATCACTGGAACACAACCGTGCTAATTTAATACTACTGTTTGGCGGCTGATTATAATACATGCTGGTAGAGTACCACCCACCAAACCGAGTTATTAGAGATACACAACAGAGAATTGAACCCGGTACTTCCGGATTGTAAGTCCAACTATGTAGTCATAAGGCCACGTAGGATGATTTTAATTCTAATTATTCAAATGAAAAAGTTGACCATTAGATATTATTGGCGCCATTTAGCGCATAAACCAAATATTTTCAAAAATAACCTCTCATTGTAGATTTAAATACTTTTATACAATAAATAGAAAATTCAATGTAAAAAATGCGACGATTTTGTTGATTTAAATTGATAAGTAGGTAATAAATATAAGCCTGTCATGTCATGAGGAGTTACTGATTACATTTTAATTTATTTATTGTTAAGACTAAGGTAAACCTAATGTGGAATGAAATTGATGTAATTTTAGGATGCTTTTTTCAAAACGCTGTAACTTCCATGGAAATTAGTACCTACGTCGATGTCATAAAAGATACCTAGTAGGTGATATGATTATTGATAAGACTTGTAGATTAATAAATTGTAAATATTGAGGATTGTGTTTCACTGTGCTGTCTATATTGATGTCCCTATCATTGCCAAAGCGCGAGTACCAGCTCGAAGAAGAGCTCTGAATGTAAAATAAGAATACACTGCAATATACAACTGCCCGCTAGTCGCAAGCCAATGACCTCGCCATGTTTTAATTGCGGAATAATTATTTTAATGAATGGGCCGCGCCAAGTCGCTGTTACAACAATCATTATCCATCCACTGAGCGGATCAATCCGCGCGGCAAGAGTAGTGTAGCTAGAGACAAACGAACCCGGAGATTCGCCGGTTGTATGTACTACTACGCGCCCTCGCTTTGTACCACCCGCCTAGTAAATCTCTGGTCTCGCTCGCACCCGCTTACGCCGAGGATGCTCCATCTCTGTCCCACTAGCACACCGGGGGACACGTAGCGTGCCTGCTCGTTCATCGGTCGTCCGCCGACTCAATGCGGCGCTGACGTGCGTTACGCTAAACTCGTGTTTCTATAAAAATCCAGTGTTATTTGTTTATAGGTACCTACTTTCCTAAGGATCACTTCTATCACAAGGATTGGCCGCCTGTTTACTGTTTGTGCTAGTGTAACTGGGTATAGTGAAACGCTAAGCGTGTCCGTTTTGTTCTGAATGGTGATTAAAAGTAATTTACTTTGGTTTTACGGTGTGGACGGTCGGTGCGTATCGATCGTGTATTGAAAGACAAAGTGGATTGTTATGGTTGTGCTGAGGAAGCCGGTGAACTGAGAGGTGAGTGAGCGTTATGTTGTGGTGTGGTCAGCGTCCGTCGGTTGATGCGGTGAGAACGGCTGTGGCGCGCGGGGGGGCCGCCCAGCCAGCTAGCCAGCCAGTAGTACGTGCTTGTGGCCAGCCAGTGCGATACAAACATCAGTAATAGCCTCGCATTCTATAATGAATGCCCTTCCCTAATGGGATAATGGCACGCTGCTGCCCGCACGAAATATAAAGCGGCCGAATCGCGCCGTGTCAACAAGCGGCTGTTTGCTTTCCCATTTAGAAGTCGAGGGAGCCGATAAGGTAAACTCGAGAGCCGCAAGCCGACTGGAATTCAACTGGGTTCCGGCACTACATTATATCAACGTTATATACCTGCCGTTATTGCTTTAAAAAATCTAATAACAAAATTGTACACCAAAGACACCAAAATGACCCCTATGGTCCAGACTTCGAAGATGGGGTTAGACTAGTTATACTATTAGTTTTACTAAATCCATTTAAAAAAATCCAAACAGTCATCAATATCATTCACACTACACAACCCTTGAAAATAATAATCCTAATCGCTACACGTTACTGAATTATAAACAATAAAAAACGAACCAAAACACATAACTAAAAAGGTAAACATCTAAAACACAATTTCTAGAAGAAACGAACGTAATTTTAAAATTGTTCTATTTTCAGAATGTATTCAGTAAGACCTTTTATTTCATACCAAACATGATATTGTAATGTTGAATTTTGGGGAGCACGACCAGACCATTTCAATGTTACTTCATATGCCTAAAACGACGAGTGGTCTAACTGATATGAGGGTGCAGACAGAGGAAAACCTACCTACAACGTTATTTATTGATATTGGCACCTACTACAAGAAAGCCGTTGGATAGTAAGCGTGCGCACCCAGAAGCCTCGAGCTAATGATGGGCTGGATGTACCTTTTATACCGGAAAACAACAGTGCTAATTAACACTGCTGTATGAACATGGTGGTAGCTAGCCAGGCGGACATAGCAATGCACGCACTGGGAATCTAATCCGTATTCTTAATCCAACATTTAGCCATCAGGCCACGGAGGCAGTTAACTCCGAATTTCGGATACATACAATTTGCACCAAATCCGAAAGAAATCCATACGAATCTTTTAGTAGGTGCTAGTTCAGTTGTTTCGGATATTACAAGCTTATATCTACATGGCCTGTTATATTCATTCTTAAAGTACAAGTCAAATCATAATCCTTACTTTTTTGCTTCGCCGTAGTCGAGTAAAAAACAAACCCTTGGTAATTTGAGGGTGTGGTCATCTTCGCTACAACTCGTCCCTACCTAGTAATTGACGATCTTGAAATTAATTCAGCTGTTGAAGACATTGTAACGAATCCAACAATTTTTATTCATGCTGCATCTTCTACTAAACCCAAAATAGGCTTTTTAATAGCTATAAAATCATAATGATAAACATTAAAGCATCGACATAAAGCATTTTATTGAAGAGCTTCAAGGACCCTAAACTACATCTTCAACTCGGACTTAATGGTACTTGAAGAGATAAGTGTGAAATGAACAACTGGACATATCTACCTTTGCGTACCGACGTACGTCGGCGTGAAAGATTTAAAAAGTGATAACAAATGCGGATGATTCTGAAAAGAGACGCGTAATTTCCTGGAATTTACACCAAAAATTAAAAACAATATGAACCAATTGCTGTTATCAACAAAACATTAATTGAAATATTTATTAAAAGTGCCAGATAATAGCAATTAAGAATCGGAGGTGTGTGATGCAAAATATAAATCAAAGAGCTCGTGTGTCTAATGGAAGTAGTCATTGAGGATTTAAGGCATGCTTGTTTGATGTGCTTTCACATTTTATGATATATTTATAATCGGTACAGATATAACATCATTAAAATAACTGAGAAACTTTGTGCATCGATGGACGAATTTGGAGCATGAGCAAAATGTTTGAAAATTGAGACTCGTTAGTGGAGTGGTGCGTGGCGACTAGCGCGTTGGTCGACCCGCGTCCGCTCACTGTGAGCAATTTGTTAGTTTTTTCGGGGCTCGCTACATCGCATCGCTGCGGGAGCCGCGGCGGGCGGTCCGCGAAACACTCGCTTTGTGCACGAAACACAGCTATTCCCTTTCATGGAATCGGTTATTGTACACCACCGTCGCGTCGTACTTATTTGTTCCGCTCTTTATAGCTCCGTCCAGGCCTTGAATAGAAGTGCCGCGAGGTTGTGGAGCTTTCAATCATAGACCTTTCTACCCATAGCGAGGCATTTGATAAGCTTTAACGACTTGTTTGTAAAGTGCTCTTCTCGGAACACAATGCCGATTCTTGTTTCGCTTCTGTAGACTATTCATCGATAGTGATCTGAAACGGGATTTGATGAGATTCGATCGCGATATTGACAAAGGATTCATTAATCTAATAAATTGTAACAGACGTTCACTGATCTTGTCGGGGACCGCGTTGTCCGATCAGCAGCACTCTATTAAAATCACACTCGATTACATCTCAGCGCGGTTTAATTGAACAACCTCCGTTCGCGGTATGCGAGCCTGGTACTCGACTCGCACACAGGCGAGACACGCCACCCGACCGAGGAGAGCAAGAGCGCTCGCTCACAACTCACAAACGTTTTCTTTTTGCTCTCGTCTCCGATTCCTATTCGAATATTTCCTTTGTCCCTTTTGTTCAAGTTTTCATATTCCTCTGTTTTCCGGGTGAATTAATTTTAATTTGGATCCAAATACTTTCAATTCTCGATTGTTTTTATTTTCCTTTGGAACTCTTTTGTTATCAAGCATTTCGACATCAAAATGTTTTTGTTGTCAAAGGCGCAATACACGATAGATGGATATTTATCAGAGGGGTCGCCGGGATCACGCCGCACCGCCCACTGGCAATTTGCCGTGAGCCCGCGGCGCACCAAGAGTGCTCGCCTCCAAGACGCGCTCTCAAACTAAACACTATGCTAATGTAATGGGGCTCCATTTGATCGCAGCCCACGGCTAATTTCAAATATTCAATGAGACGTTTGTGTCAGAGCGGCTTTATTCGTTGATTTATCGATTAATAAACGCGGAAAATCTACTGCGTCGTAATCATGTGTAAAATTTAGACCTGAATTCTAGATAGTGTAAGTAGCGAGTATATTTGGAGTTTAATTGGTTATTTTGTGGGATTCTTTATTGTCATCACCTTCGGATAATTCGCAGTATATTCGTGAGATCATGAGTCAGACAACTCGTTTCGTTGTTTTTTTGCGTCCATCTGTCGAAACTACCTGCCCGCCCGCCACAATGGATGTTCCCAGAACGAGCGTTCGTCGACGGTAATAGTGGTACTATTTACGACGTAATTGAAGGTTTACACTTTAATCAACCCCGCTGTGATACCGCCGTGTTACTTAGAGCTGAACCGTTGACAACCAAAACGGGTTCGTTCATTGTCAATATTTATTCACGCTTAAATTGTTCTGTAAGCATTGAAATGTTTTGTCCGTAGCGATTTGGCTTTTAAGAACAATCGTGTTGGATGGCCGTTTTGTTCAGTGTGTGTCGATTCGCGTGACAGCCATCAGTCGGCGAACCGTGTTTGTGTTGAGCCGTTTGTGCAACGTCTCAGCTGGCTAGCATGTTTAACACTCAATTCACGTCTGTTTCTCAACCGCGCCGCGCCGCGCTGCCTTTAGCTTGGTTGATGGAACCGGTACGAGTCGCATGTGTGCCACTGAGTAGATGATCGTGAAGGTAGCTGGATCATAAATCACTTTACGCGGCGCGCCGGCGGTAATGCGCGGATAAGAACTCTCTCATTTGTTTTCCTATTTCCCAGGAGAAATGTCTAGTAGCGACACAGTATACATACAAAGGTTGTAAACGAAATAAACATTTTTGATTTTTGATTACAAGTCTGGGTGACGTAACGAGCAACAATTTCATAAAGCTCGACAGTGACGACGAACATTCTCTCCTTTAGACTAAGGGTTATTAAATCATCAACTCTGACGTTATCGAGGCATCTTCTGTTTATGCTATATTTAACAAAACAAGCGCTTTTGCTTTGATCGTGAAATGGGATTACTCGCAAGAATGTTTATTGGCAAAAAAGCAAACTTAAGCGGAGTGTGACTGATTGACGAGATACGACTGGCTGTAGCGATTTATATGAACAATTAAATAAATCCACGCAATTACAAATGCAATCGAGTGAACAGAACCGACGTAGCCGGAGCTGCACGCCATCTCGCTTTGATTGTAGCCAATTATAGTGTTCACGCGATTATACTGTCGCGATTCTCGGATAACCCCACCATTTAGAGAGAGACGCCTATTTCATTACCATACCATGAATTGCTGTGCCATTTCCATGTTCGAAAGGCTAATGGCCACGGGCGTGGATGAATTTAATCACCGACCCGTACGATGATTCCAACAATTCCAAAGGGTATAGGCAGCAAATTACGATTGTCAACGGGACGGGTACAGGAAGAAAATTGGACTCATTTATGTAAAGATCGTGTATTATGGACAAAATACTAAACCTCTGGTTCTAATCAAATCTAATGAGCGAAGCTAATGTACCAATTATTGTTATAACTTGACGTAATGAAATTTAAAATATAGAAACGCGTAAAAATATCCCATGTTTATTATGAATAGTAAATACTCGTTATTGTATAACTGACTACATTTGACAAAGTAGAGAGGGAAATGAGTCATGCATAATATACAACTTGAGTTGAGCTCAGAAAGTCGAAATGTCCAAGGGCTCGGCCTCTTGATCTGTGATACGAGTAAGACGCTATCGCGGATTACAAATTGTCTGTCAGTCGAGTTTTTTGTTGGTCACACGGCAATATCTCAAGTTAATCGCCGATATTGTGATTATGGTAACTGTAAACGCTTTTGTTTAAACGAGATACTCAACCATACCGCTTCAAACGTGTAAGGTATCCGAATGGTAATACAAAATCGACAAAAATGGCGTTCGCTTCGCCCGCCAGGGAAACGATATAAAATGTTATCTTGTTTGCAGATTCTTTTGTGTATGTTCTTTATATTTCATACCTATGTGCTCTTCGGAATATATTTCCAACATATTTGTGAGTTCTACGTGCTTGAATACGAATAGATTTTTCCTGCTTATGTTTGTTTTCAAATCGACGGCAAGTCGGTTGTGTAGCTAGATGTCAGTTTAGGTCAGAGTAGACTTTCTAATTAGTGATTTCCGATCGGAATGATCGGAACCGATCGAGCATGCCGATCGACGGTACCAGGGCAACATGAGGCCACGGAGCGCGACGCTCGAAGGTCGAAGAACCAGTTTGCCGGGACGCGAGGCAAGGTGCCGCCGGCTAGGTTAAGTGCACTGTATTAGCATCATCGCCCGCCCTTTCATGTCTGCCTCGTCTGCTTATCTCGTACTCTGGCCAATTTAAATGAGCCTATTCAATTGTACCGTGGAAACCCTCCAGCGCGCGCAGCAGCCGCCGACCAAACGTTATTAAAATTTGCTGAAGCGTGACATTCATTAGCTGTGCCTTCGAGTCTATTTAACGGCATGTTTAGGTTCGAAGTTTTGCTATTGCAATCGTTTTTTAAACCCTATTCTTTGATGATTACGGTTTTATATTTTAGATTATATATAACGTTTCTAATTTTAATTAACGAAGTAGAAATACGTTTAAGACAACTTCCTACATAATTATTTGTTTCAGTAGAATATTAATGGTAAATTACGTCGGTATATATTTTTAAGATTTCATTATATCGCATATTTGCAGTTGCTTTTTCTCGATTACCAGGTATAGAAACTAGAACTATGCTTTCTGAATGCTGAATTTCGCCTTCTACATTTCTAGAACACTAAATTCATTTCACTTAACACGTGTAAAAATGTCGAGATCGTGAGTTTTTTGAACTAACCACTTATGTGTTAATCTTACAAAACAACAAACACCTACATAAGCATTATAACAACTACGTCAATGTGTATTGTACATACTTCTGCTATGTTCATTTATTTTAGTACTTCTCTCGTGTAGGAGCTTCGTGTAACAACGTAATAACAGAGTATGTATGGCACTAGTGACGCTCGTTGCAGAGAGAGTAGTTCAAAAATATTGATAGAAAAGGACGCCATGTTTGTATTGCTTACGTGTATGCAATTTTTAAATGAAATACTCTATTATTACTAAGGGTTTTTAAAACAGCTGTTGATGCTGTTTTTTATAAATCGAGACATTAAAAATTCGAAATGGGTAAGTACTTTTGAAAATTGCTATTAGATATCCTAAAAATAACGATTGTCTGAATCTTTATTAAAAAAAACTGACTCTTAATAGATTGCTAAGTCCAAAATGAAAGAACTCTTGTCTCCCGAATTGAGAAAAGAAATCATGCTAATTTGGCGACAGCATTGTAAATGCTACAAACAACCATATATTGTTCATCAAAAGCATTGCCAATTCAATCCCATGTTTATATGTACGGACAAGAGGAACCTCCGGCTCCAAATCGACGATGTTATCACCATTAAGTTTAATAACCATTTTACTTTTATACGACGCCGTAAAAGGTTCACAAACCATTACTCCTCTCTACACTCCAGAGGCTTAAGTTTAACAGTTGCATAAAAGATTGATAAAGCGAATATCGTCTTAATTACGAAAGCGTCTGAAATTCTAAATGTTTCAACGAAAATATCCCCCTAAACACCTGAAAGTAATATCGGTGATCCTCTTTGTTTAATTTAGTGGGACAACCGACAAAATCTGGAGGCGCGAGGGCTCGGTTTCCATGACAACACGCGGCTCGGCTGGTGGCTCCCCTCCCCCCGCGCGCCCCGGTGCTTCCCTCCCCGCGCGGTATCGATCCTTTCCCTCCCCGCCCCTCCAGGCCTCACCCCTGCCCCGCCACTCCAAATCAAATTACAGGAGCACAGGCGAGGTTCGTTTCGTTCGTTCCATGCTCATGTTCGCGCGGTCGTAGTATACTACTCCGGTCCAACTCGATCAACTTTGTAAAGGCGTAATAGTATTTTAATTCTATTGGCGCGCTTTTGAATACGACCCTCCATATAATCTTGTAATAGCTTGTTTTCAAATTATTCTTCACGTAACTATATTGGCAGCTGATCGTATTTAGGAACTTGTTCGCTAAAGCTTGCGTCCGGATCTGATTAAATGCTGCATCATTTTGTCAATAAATGAAGAAACCACCTATTGAGTGAATTTGACTATCTGCGGTATAAATACTACACACAATACTTCCTTTGTTTCAAAGCCTTTAGAATTGAGGCAAATGGCAACGTTACAAGTAACTGTTTTCACAATGAGTTCTCATAATGACTTTAGCTTTGACTTTCAATGACTTCACGCGTCTAAAAACCGTTGGAAATGTCCTCTGTGAGAAATCTCAGCAGTTTATTTTAACGCGACCATTTGTAGCGTAAAAATAATTCAAGAAAAAAGATCAACAACCTTTTGAACATAAAAAATTCTATTTCAAACGCATGCAGTAAGAATACACCGGACTGTTGGATTGGTTCCGCTTAGCCAACAATCGCTCGGTACGCGTCATCCGTATCGCCTACAAATTAAAGTTGTTATTCGA
Organism: Carcina quercana; assembly: GCA_910589575.2. Taxonomy (NCBI): domain Eukaryota; kingdom Metazoa; phylum Arthropoda; class Insecta; order Lepidoptera; family Depressariidae; genus Carcina; species Carcina quercana. The sequence continues at coordinate 5,122,132 of OU342440.2, read as the reverse complement.
GCCATACGTAAGTACAAGAACAGAACAACCCACCGGTTGTTGTAATAATACGGTGATTGATTCGCGACGTGGAATGTGACAGAACTAAAACAAACACTGGCTCGCCCGCTTATCGCTCGATTTTATAGCGATCGGCAATAAAATCGATTATCGAATCGTTGCGGCGGCAGCGAGGGGACGACAGCCGCTCGGGGACATTTTAATGAGGGAATGCCGTGAGTAGAACCGAGCCGGGACATTTGTCTCTCCCGGAATAATGGAAAAGCGCCGAAGGGATATTTATAAAAACGGACGGGCCCAGCTTATTTTATTTGCTATATTTCATCAATCGTTAAACGAGCGACAATAAAACCCGCGAACCGCGAAACTCAGCACATCCTCATGTTGCGAGAATAGGAGCGGAACGTTTCACAACTTTATTGTAATATACGATGTCTCATATTGCCTCCATTCAAATAGTAAATTGCTCTCGGGCTACGTATCTGTAGGTATTTTTCGGTACACGGTAAATTTGTCGTTAAATGATGTCCGCATATTGCGTGATTGTGATGAGCGTGTTTTGGACGTCCGCCAAACATGTTTCCGAGCTGAGACGCTCGCTTCCACAGTTTCGAGGCGGGTTTGTATTTCGGCCCCGCGTTGATTCACTTCTGTTTCGTTTATTACATTAGCATTTGTCAAACAGGACACTACAGATTACAGTGTAGTGTTAATAAAATAGGTATCTGTAACCGCGAGTAAGTTTTAAATTGGTCTTGCAGTGCACTAAATTAGAATTGTAAATGAGTTTGGAGTCTCGCCAATGCTACTTTGTTCCCAGCTATTCGAGCATTCATAACTGCCTAATCGGAAATATACGGTTCGTATCGAGGTTCGGGAATGTAGAGCTTTTATTTAACGTTTATGTTATGTTATGACTAATTAACTAGGTCGTAGGTGAGTGTGCGGACGTGAGAACACGTGTAGACACAGACTAAGATTGTACCAGACGTTACAGAATCCTCGTCGCATACAATATACAACTGGATAAGATGAATGTCTGGGCTCAAAATTTATTTTTGGGCTATGTACCCAAAGGATGCTCTCGGGACCCTATTACTATGGCTTCGCTCCATCACAGGGCTGTATCTTTTGTAGCGTAATAGCAGGTAATAGGTTGTCATGACACTTGAAGTTTTTACAGAGTGTGTATTATAATAACGAATTTTATAAAAGCTTTAAGGGGGTCCCCATACAAAAAACTTGTTTTTGCGATGTTTTTGCTCGATCTTTATTTTAATTACTGTTATCAAGAACCTCTTATATGTTTACAAACGAGGTCGCGGACTTGTATTACTTTTTTGATCTCATTTGGACAATCGATCGTAATAGATAGTATTGTATACTCATACTACGAATATGATTTTTGTACTCTACATGATGTATGTTGGCTGGGTGGGTACATTCTTAAATTGGGGATGACTAGAAGGCAAAATCAGGTTACCAACAAGGTCAATCCCGGATAAAATTCAATTAGGCTTACATTCTGCTTCTTGGGTGTTAACACAATACTTCTAATTTGCCTGAAACCGCTATGTAAGCTTGATTTCTAGTTTAGGTATATAGCTTCTAGATACAATGAAAGTAGATTGCGCAAGGATATCGTCCTTATGCGTTGAAATTTGGAATTTCATTTTAGAAAGATTAGAAAAACTGCTAAAATGAACCATTAGGGTGTGGCTCCGCCCGTCCGTCTGTATGAAATAATTTCTATTGTTATATAAATTGGGGTCGGGATTGGAATAGAGGAGGGGGTGCTAATCGAAATAGTAAAGTATGGTTACTGGGCCAAGTGGACTATCATAAGAAAGGGCTTCAATTTTTACGTTCCTTTTTAATATTTTTCACGTCGCACAGTTGTCGACATAGTTTGAAATGTCTAAAAGAATACCGTTCGGAAATATAGTTGAAAGATGTTTATGGAGGAACAAAACAATGTTTAAAACTTGTACCTACACTTTTAGGTGTAGCAGTTGAGGCTGGGCGTCGTCTATATTTTTGCCACTTTCCCTGTTCTATTGTACTCTTCCCAATGACACGTTACTATTGCTAGCGTTTACTTGCGACGTACTCTGCGTTGACTTCAAAAATTATTACAGGGGAACACTTTATATAGGATATAAAGGTAGCCTACGTCACTCTCCGTTCATATGTACATACGTACTCTCTCTACAATGACGCTTTTCCTTACTTGAGGAAGGAAGCTAGTTTCGAAAGCTTTAATTTTCAGAGTTAGAAACGATCCTTTTTCGACTATCTGAAAGTCCGATACTGTATTAAAAAAAATACGCAATAAGTATATCCGTGCGTCTAGTCCGTTCTATCATTGGGCGTTAGTAATTGGCCTGTATCAATCATTCTGCCAACTACGGAGACTCGAAATAATTTCGAGTGTCTGGACAAACGTACAAAGAACCCAACCGAGTACGAAATGAATTTTCAACCAATATTTCGTACATATCTGATAGTCATTTCGCACCGGGGTCAAGACAGTTCGATTTTCGAAATCAATTTCAAGTATGTAATAGAATTTTTTGCTTAAAGTAGTAGAAAATGTATCTCACGTACGGAGTTCATAATGGCTTTTCTTTCCCTCTGAAGCTTCCTTCCTCGGCTAAGAAAAAACATCATTTTGTACTTGTACGCAATATACTATAGTACCTGTATGGACTGAGAATCTATAGAATTATCATATTACTCTGTTATACTACATACACCTCGCTAATGTACGTACATAGGGAACACATTTTACTTATATATATTATATGTTAGTCGGTTGTTACGGAGCGATATTGGTCGACCTCGCAGGGTCGCGGTCGTGCGCCAGTTCGATTACACAAAGCCGACAGGTCGTTAGCTGACATACGAATAGGTACTAGCTAAACACAGCCAATCGACGATAAAGCTCATTCAAGGTTTCAGCAGATGGCCATTGTTGAGAACACAATGTGTGTGAAAACAGCTTTAATGTATTACTTTTAAAGCGTTTCGGCGTCGCTTATGAAAAGCTTTATCGGAATATTAAATTAGAATGGTCTAGAACATGCTGACCTTAGGGACGACTTCACTAAAACATGGTCTAACAAATTAGCTTAGATTTTACTGAATAAGTTTAGTACACTATTTTTCTCGTATTACTTTTTCTGGTTTAACAGCGCTTAAAGTTCAGCGCTTGTAGGTTGTTGGTCGAAACTTGTAGGTAACATTTTCCTTGTTTCATGATTTACCAATAAATAATTACCTATTGTTTAATTTGAAGGGAAAAAAATGTTTCATCGCGGTAACGTCAAATATATTCAATAGTGTTCAGATTCTCTAAAAGATTGTAATCTATTTTATCCAAAAAATTAAAAATCGTCATAATCGACATAGACATAACTTTATTCAAAAACACACAAAAAAATCTATGACACCAATATTATACAAAACTAATACTAAGAAACACACACAAAATATTATTTACAACTTAAAAACAAAATATTAAAGCTATATACAAATAAATTTGGTTGTGTTGTAGTGTGTTGTTAAAATGGACTCGTCTCAGCGTGTGCTGCAGCGAGGCCACAGCGTTGCAAAATTAAATAAATGTTGTCTTGTTCGTAGATTTAATAAGTTATATGGTCATGTTAGGTGTTATAAAATTGTTCCGATCGCAGTCGTACAAAGAAACAGAACACTTCAACAACGCACGAACAAAGTCATTGCGTGAAGACACAGATTGCTTTTGTTCATATTGAACGTGTTGCGATACTCGTCATGTCACACTTCGGGAGCATTGAAGTAAACAGCCATCAATATTTTTATTCTAGATTTGTATGATAGCAAATGATCATTTCCCGATCGTGAAATTGTGACGTCTATGTACCGTACTGCTTCGAACATGACTTCAAGTTACATGCCGGTATTTGTATGTAACAAATAGTCGTGTAGCTCAGTTGGGTAGAGCGCCAGTCTTTGAACAATCGAGGTCTGGGTTCGATCCTGGCTCGCACCAATTAGTTCCAATGTGATATATGGAATGTGTGTACGAATGACAAAAATAATTATCATTGGCTTTTCGGTGAAGGAAAACATCGTGAGAAAACTTGCACACTCCTAAGAAGAAATTCAAATGTGTGTGTGAAGTCTACCAATCCGCACTGGGCCCGGCACTATGGCCCATACAATACACTCTCTGTAGGAGAGTAGGACTGAGCCACTGCAGTGGAGAAATACGAGTATATAGGCTGTTGATGATGATGATTTGTATGTAACTGACAAACTATGTATGTAAACAAATCTGGCAAGTCAATTTTAACCGACTTCTAACTGTAGTATCGATTTTCAACTTTGGAAATGTATGTAGTTAATCTTTCATGACAGTTCAATATTTTGGTACGTACGAGCTGACCTGACCCTGTAGCCAGGCCAGGAGGTGGATAGAGAAACTCCTCAACGGGTACTAGACAACCCGTTGAGTTGCGGCTCATTTTTGTTTTGACATTACACTTTGTGACGAGTTTCTGGTGATGGAGTCAGGTGGTAGAAAGCGGAACTATTCTAGTGCTTATAGTAAACCCTCGAGTTTGGGCTCATTGTGTTAGATTTGTACTTTTCATTGCACTGACAAAAGCGTGTGTAGTTTTTGGGAAATATAATTTATTATAGGATGTATTTTGGAGAGTGTGTGCAAGAGCAAGTTATTGATTTTTCAATTATTAAAATGGCGGACAAACAAAAGAACGACGGACCTACTACGTACACAGTAGATATTCCGATATAGTTTCCTGCAGCTCGTACCAATAGTTTCGCTTCCACTTACATAATTCGTGCTGGATCGTAAAGCTAACATATTGTATGAAATACGGCATCGGTTGTCGTTATCCCTAAGCATCACAATTTAAGTCTTCAACTTCTAATGAAGTTACAATAAATGCACCACATGTTAAAGAGATTGTGCTCAAGCCTTGACCCTAAAAAATATGCCGATTTGTAGCTATCGTATTAATATTGTTTTGGAACTATTCCAGAGATTACAAAACAATTCAGAACTTCTTAATTGAACAATAAAAGATTATGATAACGATAATTTATTATCATGTTTCGATTTACATTTTTAGCTTCGCCAAACTCGAATGGTTTAGAGATACGAGTATGCATGCATGTCTGATAATATCATTGAATATTGCTTCAATGAAAATTAAATGTGCTGAAATTCTCAAACGACAATCTGTTCAACCAACCTTCCTTCAAACATTCGGATGATTTATGAATGCCGAAAACCGAATGCTATAGCTAAACTATTTTTATTACATAAAAATATGTGTTAATTTGATTTATTGTACCTACTGCGAGGTAGTGCTGATTTTTGTACTCGTATGTTATAAAATATACTAAAACTATTTTTTCATTTCACAGTTATCTGCATTTTTTAATAATAGGATGACTTGTGAATTATTCAAAGTTAAATGTGAGGTTCGAACTGTTTCGTATTTTTGGTTCATCAGTCAGACGTCAGCCTTGTCTATAATAGTCAGTCACGGACAAGATATATTTTCTTGTTTCTTCTCAATTCAGAGTGTTTTATTATTATGTAAAATACATATAACTTCATTCGATACTTTTAACCCTTTTTTACTATAAAACTCCACTATAGTAGAATTATTTTTACTGAAGTCGTGATTTCTGGTTTATTTTTCATTCAAAGTTACTCAACTTTACAGTGAACAGCAGTCTTTACCGCAACCCGACCATATCGTCCATTAGATGCCTACTAAGATGGGAAGCAATGTTTAATTTGCTATAATATAATAATATCTCGCGTTAAATGCATTTCTTGACATTGTCCCTTTGCAGTTATTTTTTATTTGATCGGTGGAACTTAAGTTTATAACTTAAAGTTAATGGAATTCGAACACTGCACTTTGTATATAATGCAAAAAGAAGACATGTATATTTAGATAGATAGTTTTTTGAGCGTTGTGTTCCCATCCCATGGCAAAATATCTAAAATCCACACAAACGAACTCGCGAGATTAAGCTGGTTAAAAATAAACATAAAATGAGAGGTAACATTGTATGAAGAGCTGTCTGGCATATATTTACTATGATGCAACCTCGCCTCACCTCACGACGTGTGATGGACTTACAATGGGCCTCTTCTCTCGGATAATTACCTGTGCTTTTACCTTTTCTAATGCCACGGAGTTGTGCAAACTTGTCGCTCGTTCTCGATGGCTGCGGTTATCCAGTGGTACGGTACCGTTACAAAACTCGTTGTAGGTAAACAAATATCCATTGTCAGGCAGGATTGACAGCCAATGAGTTGCATATGGTACGGTCGTATGGTTCCAGCGCACAGAGGAAGCTATTTAGTTAGGAACATTTCAACACATGCGCAGGCGCATCCGTCATCGTCTTATTGCGACCAATTGCCTGAAAAGAGCAATAATTATAGCAAATCACTTTAATGAAACGCATTCATTGTGACATAACTTTTTGTTTGCAAGTGAGGATGGATTGTATGTTTCCACAGAAAGTAAAAGGCACTAGAAAGGAAATAATTTGATCTCCACCCGAGATCTCACCACTTGTACTCGTACTCTGTCACAACACTGATGTGTTTTAGTTTTTTAAACTACTACTATTACTGTATATAATTAGTGTAATTAAAAGCAGTGGATGTAATCGATATTATGCTGCAGAACATAATTTTAGACTCCACACATTTTCTCTATGCAATGTGGCGTATGACGTTAGACTTCTAGTGCCTATTTGTTTTATTTCTGTGTTCGTTTCTGCTATCATCCCATAAGACTCCATTTGCATCCTTCTATCAATATGAACAAAGTTTTTCATTCATCGTCTTGTATTACTACTACTTTTTGGCATGCCGTGGTGGCTAATGTTCAGCAGTGTACGTTTTCAGTCTGATGATGACATACAGGCTGCGGCGTTTCTGATTCTTAGGGTAGCATTGTTCACATGTTGTTGTGTATAAGGCACGTATAATGAACGCAATTTTATTGTGGTTTTGAAGCAGTGCAAAGCTCTCTCCAGATTCTAAAATGTAGTTTGGAACGCTTTGATTTTATGCATTTTTTTGGGTCTAATAAACAGTGCCTTGTTCTTGTATTTCAGATTAATAGAGCAATAATTCAAAGATAAACACAAATAATCCCGATATCTTTTACAAGCTGCCGTAAAACTAAATCTGTGATAAAAATGTAGTAGAAATGCTGAACAGATATATATATTTAATCTCATTGAAAAAGCGTCAAGGTTGCCCGTCCATATATATCGAGGATTCCTCTTATTTCATTTTATCTCCTGAGATAAACATATTTTATGTGTGTTATCTGGATGCCGCCATCGCATCCATTGAGCCGGGTACGAGGCGAGCATAAAACTAAAGAGAACGATTTGGCTTAATAATGTCGTTTGTTGTGGAGTTGAAGTGCGTGGGTGCAGCCATTACCTTCCTACATACTCGTACATCTTCCCCTAGTACACTTAATATCTTGAAGCGAAACTATTTTTGTGTTGTTTGGAATTGATCTAATCAACCGAGTCGAATTGTGTATAATGAATGACGTTAACCAATAACCATGTATGTTTGAATGTATTTAGAATTAATTTATAAAATTAAATATAATTTGCAATGAGAGAAGGTTTACTTTGATATGTTTATCATTATTTTATTTAGGTAACCGTAACTATTTGTTTTTAATTTAGGAATTTAATGTTAAAGCCTATGTAGGTAAACAAAGCATTCAAAAATGGAAAATCATACACTCGTTTCGTTCGGCCCTTCAAAGCGATCACCAATTTTCTAGGACATCAAAATGATTGGCGGTTTTTGTAATGCTCGTACTCGTACATTCAAATCATATTGGATGGAATCAAATCGATTCATCTTTTTATTCAAATTAAACTAATATGAATCATGTTTAAAATCAGAATCAATAATATGTATCTTATACATATGTATAATGAAATTATTGTGTGATGCATGAACATGTCAAAAAGGTTTTTAGGATTCCGTACCCGAAGGGTAACCAACGGACCTATTACTAAAGCTCCGCTGTCTGTCTGTCACCAGGATGTATCTCAGGAACCGTGACAGTTATACAGTTGAAATTTTCACAGATGGTGTATATCTGTTGCCGCTATAACAACAAATACTAAAAAACAGAATCAAATAAATATTTAAGGGGGCTCCCATAAAACAAACGTGATTTTTTAAATCATTTTGGCTCTATATTGATACCGGCAACAGGTAGACGCTTGAAATATTTACAGAATATTTAGTTATATATTATGTACCTTAAAAATGAATAGTTAAAGTGTAGCCCTTAAAGGGGAGCCCTTAAATATTTAACCATACAACAGACATGATTTTTTGCCGTTTTTGTATATAATGGTACGGAACCCTTCGTGCGCGACTCTGACTCGCACTTGGCCGGGGTTTTAAAATTATCGACTAATGTGACGAAATTGTTTAGGGTGTTACACGCTTGGATAGAAATAGCTTATACACATATATACCATGCCTTAATGAGATATGTTGCTTAGGTAGCATTAACTGGGCAGGGTCTGAACATAGGGCTCAAACATTGTAGCTTAGGTCGTAAAAACTGATCCTTTCACATATTTATGTGAAAGATATACTCAAAGCAAAATATGTTAGGCTCGGTAGGCATCTGAGCAATCGTTTACGTGAGAGAGATTTGATCGGAAGGTTTCTTGTAGTTAATTAAAACTAATTTCTTGTTTGAACTACTGTATAATTTCGATGTAAAGACAACACTTTTCTGTCAAGTCCGTCCGCTTGGAAGGTAGCTAGTCGATCCAATGTGTAGCGGGGAGCGCCCCACCGCTCGTACGTTGTTCAGACGTTGCGTTCTTGACATGTCCCCCGGCGTTGGAAGACATGATCTTACAACTCTGGAACTTCAACTGGCAATGGGCATATCCTATTGAAGGCGCGTCGAATGGTTCCCTTAGCTGTCTGGAGATCGACGACTCTGTTAATTCCATCAGTGCCAGGGTAGGCCTTTAGTACTCGCCCCATTATCCACTTCATTGGGGGAACAGAATCTTCCTTCACTAATACGAGTGCTCCTTCTTGTAACTTGCCGTCAGACGCACGCCATTTGCTTCTCTGCTGGAGTTCGGATATATATTCTTTGTGCCATCTGATCCAGAACTGTTGTCGTATCTGTTCTAGTCGTTCGTAGCGTGTGAGTCGATTCTGGTTCACATCGACGAGTGTTGGTGCAGGCAAAGCAGTTAGAGGTCGCCCTACCAAAAAGTGACCTGGTGTGAGAGGAGTCAGGTCATGTGGGTCAGTCGATAAAGCTGTCAGGGGCCTAGAGTTTAGGATCGCTTCGATTTGCACGAGTACTGTATACAAATCCTCGAATACTAGATGAGCATCACCTAAAACGCGGCGCAAATGTGCCTTAACTGATTTGACGCCTGCCTCTGCTAATCCTGCCATATGCGGAGTGTATGCCGGTATAAATTTGAAACGAATGCCTTCGTTAGACATAGCTTTGCTAATGGAATGCGAGTTTTCTTGTAAAAATTTATATAGCTCGTTTTTAGCACCTACAAATTGTGTTCCGTTGTCGGATACTAAACATTGAGGTTTGGATCTCCTGGCAATAAATCTACGCAAAGCCGAAAGAAAGGCGTCTTTGGTCAAGTCACTCACAAGCTCAAGATGCATGGATTTTGTGGTGAAGCAAACGAATATAGCAATATACACCTTTTCTGTCTTGCTTCCACGACCCCTTTTGTTCAGAGCAGTTATAGGACCTGCGTAATCCATTCCGACTGTTTGGAAAGGATAACCTGGTTGTAGACGCTGCTCGGGCAGATTTCCCATAATAGGAGTTACCGTACGTGCATTAAAACGAAAACATCGCAAACATTTGTGTACTATTTGTTTAGCTAAATTACGACCTCCTAAAGGCCATATTTCTTCTCGTATTGAGCATAGAAGTAGCTGCGGTCCAGCATGCATCAAACGCAAATGTTCGTGTTCAAAAATAAGTTTAGTCAATGGATGTTTAGCTGAAATTAATATCGGATGCTTTTTAGAGAAATCAAAATTACCATTTTTTATGCGACCGCCCACTCTTATTATGCCGTTGTCAATGAATGGACTTAAACTTAAAAGTTTATTCTTAGATGATAAGCTCTTTCCATTCGACAGAGTTTCATACTCTTCGGTGAACGATTCTGTTTGTGCTAGTTGCAACAATTTATGGTACGCGATTTGTCTTTGGTCGTGTTCAATAGGCCCTGTCCTTCGATCGCCTCGATTTTTGCAATTATAGATAAAACGAAGAACATACGCCGCTACATTATTTAACTTCTGGAGTTTAGAAAATCGTGTAAAGGGAAACCGTTCATGATTGTAATTTGCTGACGCTACATTACTCACAACCTCTGGCAAATCAGAATCTACGTAATCGAACCTTCTGTCTGGCCAAGAATCTTCTAAATTTGCTAAAAACTGTGGCCCATTCCACCACAATTTCAATTTATCACTGTCTGTTGCCATGACACCTCTACTTAACAAATCTGCTGGATTACATGCAGTAGGCACGTGACGCCACGTGTGATGTTGTGTCATTTCTTGTACAGCAGACACTCTGTTTTTAACGAATTGCTTTAACTTGTTTGGTGGTGTCTTTAGCCAACCAAGCACAACAGACGAATCCGTCCACATGACACACTTGCTGATAACCAACCGTGTAGTGACCAACACCTTTTGTATCAATTTTGCAGCAGTGACAGCACCACATAGCTCAAGGCGTGGTATTGTATTCGCTTTGAGAGGTGCTACTCGATTTTTTGCGCATAAAAGATGTACCTCGACATTTCCGTCATCATCCTCAGACCTGACATAAACACATGCACCGAATGCGTCCATTGATGCGTCGCAAAATGTGTGAAGTTGTACATTTCTTGGAGTGACGCATAAAACGTGCCTTGGTATGCGCAGCTTGTTCAAGTGTGATAAATTAGTCACTAGTTTGGACCACAGTTGCAATACTTCTCGTGGCAAAGGGTCATCCCATTGTAGCTTGTGCATCCATAGCCGTTGTAGTAAGATTTTGCCAGTAATAATGAAGATACTCAATAGACCCAAAGGATCAAACACTTGTGAGATCGTTGACAATATAACTCGCTTGGTAACTTTATATTGTTGACTAGCATTGATTTCAAAATGAAGTTGATCTTTGGACGGTGACCACTTCAACCCCAGCGCACTCGACTGATTGTGCTCACTCAAGTCTACAAGAGCAGCACCACTGGAGGAAGGCACTTCGTCGCAAGCAGGTAAGTTGGATCTGAACTTTCGCAAATTGAAACAGCCAGCTTTTAGTGCGTCAGTCACAAGTTCCTTTATTTTGACAAGTCCTTCAGCTGTAGCATCGCCCGTAAGCAAATCGTCCACATAGAAGTCATCATTGATGATTGTACGAATTTGCTCATTCTTGCACTCGTCAGCTAGTTGTTTTAAACAACGAACTGCGAGAAACGGCGCTGATGCTGTGCCGTATGTGACAGTGTTCAAGGTGTAGCATTCCAACTGTTTTGACGAGTCATCACGCCAAATTATTTGTTGCAGGTGGCGTTGATCCTCGTTTATTAGAACTTGCCGATACATCTTCTCGACGTCTCCTGCTAACACATAACGGTGCTGTCGAAACCGTAGAAGTATTGAGAGCAAATCACTTTGTATCGTCGGCCCTACCAACTGAATGTCATTCAGTGATAGTCCGGAAGTAGTAGAAGCGCTAGCATTAAAAACAGCTCGCAATTTCGTGGTTGTACTCTTTTCTCGTAGCACGCCGTGATGTGGTAGGAAATATGAACCTTTTCTCGGATTGTTGATGTCGCTTTTAGTCATGTGACCTAGGTCAGCGTATTCGTTCATAAAATCAATGTACATAGCCTTTAACATTGTCTGTTTCTGCAATCGTCTTTCTAGTGACAGAAAACAGTATTTCGCCTTTTCAAATGAGTCTCCTAGCGCAGTTTCTTGCATGTTCAGAGGTATCGCAACCGAGAATCGGCCGTCCTCTTTGCGCGACATATTTTTAAGAAAATGATCTTCACATTGTTTTTCTTCGACTGTATAGAACGGTTTACTTGATTCTTGTATTTCTTCCGTTTTCCAAAACCTTTCTAGTGTTTCTTGTATTTTATCAAATTGAGTTATGTTGCATGATACTTGATAGCTACGAGGATTTCCAGTCTGACCCGAGACTATGTACCCGAGTTTCGTTTCTTGCAGCACTGGATAGTTCTTGTTCACTCGTATTTGGTTCGCTTCGAGCAAATCCCAGAATATGTCGGCGCCAAGGAGCAAGTCTAGACTTGACGGATTATAGAAGCTGGGATCAGCAAGCTGAATGTTTGTTGGTATCTCTAGTGCACTTAAATGCGCCATATTGTTCGACGGTGATGTGATGCTTGGAATTACGAGAAATTCCATTCTTGTTTGAAATGCATTGAGCCTGGACTGTATAAAAGTATTGCATTTTTTGTGTACAGATGAAACTGAGTTATTAATACCTGCAACGGTGAACTTTACTTCTTGTGAGTTCAATGACAATCTATTCAATAGGGACTCTGTCATGAAGGAGGCTTGACTTCCTGAGTCTAGAACAGCTCTCACTTCATGCCAGTTATTCTTGCTATCCCTAATCTTCACAATCGCCGTCGCAAGTAAAACTTGACCACCGAGATTATTGACAGACAGAGCGGTTTTAGTTTCTGGAATAGATTCTGATTCATCTTTACGGACCTAGTCGACACACGCGTTTATTGTGACCGGACCTGAAACAGTTCACGCATAATCGATTTTTATAAACAAATTGTTCGCGATCATTTGTGGACATCTGTGTGAATTCATCACATTGATATAATGCGTGCTCTCCGTTACAGAGCGGACACTGAAATGCTCTACTCGGTCCAGGTTGTGAAGTGGCAACTAGGGCTTTAACACTTTTGTTAGGTCTATTCCACGGTACTGTCGCTTGTGGTTTATTTGTACTTAACTCGATGGTTTCTAATAAATCTGCTCTGTTTTTTATAAATTTAAAAAATACGTCTAGTGTTAATTTTTTGTGTGTCACTTTGTATTCTTCCCATTCCCGTAGCGTACGTGCGTCTAATTTAGATGAGATAATATAAATTATTAATGTGTCCCAGGAATCAGTGGGCTCGCCTAGTATTTCTAGAGAACGCATATTTTTGGTGTACACATCTAGAATCCTACGTAATGATTCTGCAGACTCCCGTTTGATTGGTTCCTCGTTGAAAATTGCTTTGACGTGATTTTGTATCAAAAGTCGCGTATTGTCAAACCTCTCACATATCAAACTCCAGGCAACAGTATAATTTGACGCAGAAAATTCCATAGAACGTATAATCTGAGCAGCGCCCCCCTCCAGCGACGCCCGCAAGTAATGAAATTTCTGAATACTGCTGATAGATGTGTTGCTATGTATCAATGAAATAAAGGTATCGCGGAACTCAAGCCAATTGTTATATTCTCCCGAGAATTTAGGTATGTGTATGGTAGGCAACTTGACACCCTTTAGTGCATTCGATCCCTTCACCGTCTCATCATCACCACTGGAACTCGAAGAGGAATGTGACGACTTTTTCTTTTCAGACTTAGATTTTTTCTTGTATGAATAATATAACGCTTGTGCTCTAGCCATAGACTTGTAAAACAACGACTCAAAATCAGACCTTTGAATGGTTTGTTCCTCAAATTCCTCATCGTTTTCCGTTATTTCCTCTATTGCTGATTGAAACCCATTAAATTCTTGAAATACCTCATCCATTTTGCTCATGCGCAATTTAATTTCGTGCGCTTGAATTTCAGTACATTTAGCTACGTCAGAAAAACCATTAAGAAATTTCTCGAAATTTGTGAGTCGACCCTTGCAAGTACCTCGCTTTCTTGTTAAATCAGTTAAATCAGCCATTTTTAAATAAGATATTAAGTTTAACAAATATTCACAAACTCAATTTCAATAACAACAAAATTCGGTTCACTGATGAAATTTTAACTAATTTTAAATAAAACAATTCTATTTCTACTATTTTGTAATACAAAACAGTGAAATCAAATGAAAATAAATATTATCTATAACCCTTTGTACTAAGACACAAAATAACTAACAATAAACTGTAACTAATTCGCTCCAGTCGAATTGAACAATCCGTATCAAATATTTGTAAATATCTTACTTTTTTAGTATAAAATGGTGTAAAATCAATAAACAGTAATGAATTAATACAATAATTATCACATGAACACTAATATTTGTAACGAATGATTTGACCTACTTACGATTCTAAAAATAGATTTTCGCATTCCATCAACTCAGCTGATGTTAACCGGCTAATTTAACTAGACCTCAGTTTACTTACTGACAGTACGTGACTCACGTTCAACTTAATTTTTTGTATAACTTGGTTTTATGGTTTAACTATTTACGTTTGTGAAACACACAAGGAAACACTTTTATGGAAAGGACTAACTCGGACCACTTGCTTGCAATAATAGATGAACACTCTATACGTATCTTGAACTATATGGTTCTTCTTGAACTTAGTCTGAAGCTCTTGTACTTGCACTTGTTGTCGGTTGATGACGACGTGTCGGCTCTCGTTAACTATTCTATTAATGGTGTCTGTAGATCCATTTGGCAACTGCTATCCGCTTTGAAGGACCACTATGATCGGAAGGTTTCTTGTAGTTAATTAAAACTAATTTCTTGTTTGAACTACTGTATAATTTCGATGTAAAGACAACACTTTTCTGTCAAGTCCGTCCGCTTGGAAGGTAGCTAGTCGATCCAATGTGTAGCGGGGAGCGCCCCACCGCTCGTACGTTGTTCAGACGTTGTGTTCTTGACAAGATTCCTTCTGAATTTAAATAATATTATTCTGTAGTATTCGTCTTGTAGGTAAGCGTGCGTCGTTCAGAAACAGAAAAGGGAAGGACGAAATGTCTTGTTATCGTGTCCACAGGGCGGAATAATGGGGACCGTATAGGACTTGTTACATCCCTCTAGTACTGTCTACTAAACCATGAGATGAATACTTATGTTAACATTATGATAGACTAGCTTTTGCGCTGATGTATCTTGTAACCAACCCCTTTCATTCCATTCTAAGCGAGCACGCTTCCAACCCTGATCTTATCGTCACATCGTGAAATGTAGGCCAAGCAAGTGCACAAAAAAACTCCAATGGTCCAACAAACATATGATATCTTTGATTACATATTCTACAACCATTCGACATCGATCAATACAGAGTGAAACTAGCAACATATACCTTTAATTCAATAACAGGTTATTATGCCGTGATCGTAAAAGATATATTACCGTAGTAGGACCCCACTCGTAACTTTCTCACGATTCGCATCACCGGCTATAAAATTATTAGACGATAGCGCACGCAATACGGGCTCACATAAAAACTAAGAAGGATAGCCACGAGCACTCACTCTCACGTAAATAAAGTGAGATCA
Organism: Carcina quercana; assembly: GCA_910589575.2. NCBI lineage: Eukaryota > Metazoa > Arthropoda > Insecta > Lepidoptera > Depressariidae > Carcina > Carcina quercana. The sequence continues at coordinate 5,106,537 of OU342440.2, read as the reverse complement.
ACGAGGGGCTGCGTTAATCTGTGATTACAATAAACATGACATTAGCCTTGTGGTTTCGGCATTAGAATATGATTACACACACGTCGTCCCGTTAATGTGGAAAAAGCTACTAAGGGAAATTCCAGGAGACTGCCCGAGTGTCCATATGTGCTCGTAATAATATGTTATATCGATTATCGAGAATTCGCTTTGTGATTGTGCAAAATACTCTCACGGAAAGTTCGTTCATTGTGGCCACTTATATTTTAGCTGTGAAATTAAATTATATAAAAAATCTGATATTAAACAAAAACACAACTAATTTTATTGGTGTGGTTTTGAAAAAAGATTTAGCATATTTTTGGTATAATTTTATTCATAAAAATATATATTGATTGACTCACAGGAGGACACAGATAAACACCGAGGTTTCAGTGTAATACTAAAGAATCGTCGGTGGCGCAGTGGATAAGGCGCGGACTCTCAATCTGAGGGTACCGGGTTCGAATCCAGCCGTGTACCTATGAGTTGTTTTTCAATTCAAGTACATTATCCGATTGCTTAACGGTGAAGGAAAACATCGTGAGGAAACCTGCATGTCTTGAACAGGCATGTGAAGTCCGCCGATCCGCACTGGGCCCGCGTGGTGGACTATGGCCCATACACTCTCTGTAGGAGAGTAGGCCTGAGCCCCTCCAGTGGGGACATATATAGGCTGTTGATGATGACTATATCACATTAGCTTTTACAAAAATGAGATATAAGCTAGGCAATGCTATTTAAAATCGCTACCTATAACATACAGCACAAAAGGGATCCCATTTTGCACTACCCCGTGCATAGAGCGGGTAGCACTTGTTTGTCTTTTCTGAAAGCATATCCTATTTCTGTACAAATATTTTGTTTATTTCGCAAAGTAAACGATCCATATACATTTAATATCCATAACATATTTAGTAATCAGTCTGTAAGCAAACCACCGTGCTCGTTAACCGTAGGCACGCCGCTATATTAAACTTAATAAATATGCTTCCTGTATTTCTCCTCCGAGGTGATTATTCAAAAGGGCCCCCTCAGAGGGGTTAGTAAAGGGAGTCCGACGCGTTCCTATTTCATTCCACGCAAAATGGATTCCGCTCCAGCAAAAAATATTTATGTAATGTCAAAAGAAAAGATCAAAAGTGTTCGTGTGCCGCGCGAGATCAATGATTCCAGAAACATTTTCGAGTGAGCTGGAAATAGGGGTCGCACATATAACATTGTATTATCATTTTGCAAAGTTATATTTGCATCTTTATGAAGTTGTTTTGGTTGGAATTCTGATCAGATTGGATGTTTTTCGGTGGTAAAGTTATTTATGTGTTTTTAAGCCGGATCCAAGCGCAGGAAACGTGCTTGTTGGGTGAGTGGTGAATTCATTACACGTAATAATCGATGTCGTGATCGTGACCACACTAGTGATAGGGATAGACCACGTCTATCGATTTTGACTTAATAAACGGAGTACTTGGTAACCTACTCCTCAGTGTATGTATAGTAAATACAAGCTATTTTAGGTTAAAGGTCGACTCCATTTAATGATACGAGGGGCATACCGAAATGATCGGGAATATAAAACAATACATACAGGAAATAACTAAATTTATTTTTATTGCTTTTCGAAGTATTCTCCGTTGCAGTTAATGCACTTTTGCATTCGTTCGAACCAATTATTATAGCAGCAATTCCAGTCCGAAGTTGACATGGTCAAAATCGTCGATTTGTATGCTTCCACTGCTTCTTCTGGACCTTGAAACCGCTGACCACGCAATAAATCTTTGATTCTAGGGAATGTAAAGTAATCATTGGGACTCAGATCAGGGCTGTATGGAGGATGATCCATTAATTCAACGTTTTCCTGCTTCAAAAACTCGCTTGTTTTCTGAGCGGTGTGAGAGCTCGCATTATCGTGATGGAGGATTATGCGTCGTTTCGGGTTACCTCTACGGAGTTCGGATATCATCTGTGGCAAACAAACCGTTGTATACCAATCAGCGGTAACCGTTCTCCGTTCCTCTAAGGGAACTGTGACTACATGTCCTGTTTTCGCGACAAACGAAGCGACCATTTTCTTCGATACGCTGCGAGAGCGGACAACTTTTGTTGGCTTGATCTCACCTGCGAAGACCCAGACAGCCGACTGATGCTTTCTTTCTGGCTCATATGAATAGATCCATGATTCATCACCAGAGACAATGTTATAAACTGCTTTTGACTTTCCTCCGTTGAAGCGTTGCAGAGTAGACCGGCACCAATTGACACGAGCCGCCTTTTGCTCTTCGGACAAATTATGGGGCACCCAGCGGGAAACTAGCTTTCTCACTCCCAGTTCACCATGTAAAACAGTTTGTATCGCAGTCATACCTATCCCTAAAGTAGCCCGAATCTGCTCATATGTAATATGTCGGTCATCCTGTATCATTCGGCGCACAACAGCGACATTTTCTGGTGTAACCGCTGTTTTTGGCCGGCCTGTGGAAGGTACGGTGCCAAGAGAAGCACGTCCACGCCGTAATTCAGAATACCAGCGATATATTGTCGTCTGGCTAGGCGCTTCACTCTTGTATATAGATATAAGCTCAGCGAGACATTGTCCCTGAGATAATCCTCGTCGAAAGTTGTAAAAAATTATGGCACGGAAACTTTCTCTTGTAAGCTCCATTTTTTTATCGACCTATCAATTTCAAACTGATATTGTTCTTTAAAAAAAAATTTTTTTTTAATTCTGTCAATTGTATTCGATTTTCAACTAACCAGTGTTTATTCATCAAAAAGAGTTTTTAATCTAATTAAATCGAAAGTACTCGATTACCGATCTTTTCGGTATGCCCCTCGTAATTTACGATCAAAACCTAGTGATATGTCACTGTCGTCAAGGCAATGTCGTGACGTAATCTTCATGCAAAGATAGGGAGATTTACCGGTCTTCGTTAGTCGAACAACTGAATAAAATATTTCGTTACTAATATAATACGGTGGTTTGGTGCTGTTTTAATGATTCTGGGCAATAAGAGAAAACAAACATGTATATGGATTGTTTCATAATATAAATAGTAAATTATATGTGTGACATCATCGTGTTCATCTGTGTAAACTACCAGGGCGACATCAATTTGTAGCAGATAACCACAAGTGCATATAATACGACTCGGAGCGCACTCCATCGCCCACTCGGAGCTCGATCTGTTACGTGATTGATTGCTTTGTGTCAGCTCCGCGTTATCGCTGACATCCTATTAAATAGTATATGCCCTTGGTACTATGTTTGGTAATTTTTCTATCTTGACTCTGGTATGCGTCGTCAATGATCCTGAGATGCTTGTCGCCATCGCTGTCGCCTCCATTTAAGAACTCTCGTCCTGCGCATTGCCATTTCAGCTTGGTGACTCGTTTCGTTGAATTATGTTGCTGACTTTAATTCGTCTATCTACGGATTTCCTCATTCTGGATTTTATCACGGAGAGAAATTCTTAGCACAGTCCCCTCCATGGCTCGCTGAGAGACTTTGAGCTTGATTATTCAGCCAAAATAAAAAAGAACACGATCTTATCTTTTAGAAACGCTGCCCTGCCGTAAAAAATAAGCACTGAATATTGAATTAATATATCCATTTAAAAGTTGCAAGTTGCGTTTCGTATTCAATAAGAAAGAACCGCCAAAGAACACAATCAAATGACAATTCAGTAAACTCAAAAATACACAGCCCACTGTGAATAAACCGTTTCAAATTATTATTTTCCATGCTATCATACGCCCGTTACAGTGTAGCTCCTCAATTCTTTTGTTCTCCAAACGAAGAAACTTTGACTTTAATGTCTTTGTTTCTATATTTACGACGACCATTTTAGCTTGCCTTAACTTTTAATGACTTCTCTCTAGTTATAACTCAGTTTGTATTGTCGAGATAATGCACACCTCTCTTGGTTATGAATCGAGATTCCACAATCGATAAGATGAAATCGATTGCGAGAAACAATCGGAACGCGTGGGTTAATCGATCGATTCAATACAAAGCTACGTGTTCGATTTGTATCGTATTTATAAGTTTATAACGTAGTACACGTTTTGCCTTTTGCAGTCTCAATAAACTAATCAATACCTTTTATGTTTTGTATGGTTGTGGTCGGAATGCTCATGATTGCACTTACTTGCTATTGTTACTGTTTTCAAAATTAATGCTAAAGTAGAATTAGATTTATGTATTATGACACGACACACGGTACATAATAAAATAGTAACGAAACAATGAAAATGATCAAAAGTCAGAAAGGTCTGCACAAACACCTCAATATGGGAACTCTATTAATCTTATCTTCGTCTCTTCATTTATAATTAGAAACTATAAATCAACCAATTTGTTATTAGCTGACACAAGCCTATTAGCTGTTTCGTTTTCAAATGTATATAAATTCAATACTTTTTAAATAGGTTTTACTTGTTTAAAATTGTTTCACAGAAGTTACATTTGTTTTTAAAACACGACTACGTATTGCATATACCTAAATTGAATAGAACACAAACGCAGACAAAGCTTTCGAGGATTTAAATCAAATTTAAATCATAAAGTTAACCCAAGGCGATTATGGTATCTGATATCTAGAAGCGCCATTGTATGCATTGTGCGAAGCCTCAACCAGCTTCAACACGAACTGTTTTCTCGGAAAGCCAGCTGGCCGCTTTTGCTTTTTGCTGCCCTGGTATCGATACTGAGATAACATTGTCAATAGTGAGGCGAATTATGTGGCATTTCCAACAAACATTTTTCAAATATCGATGACACAGAGTTAGTGATTCATTATCAATCTTTTTGATTTGGGTCTTTTTACAGACAAAAAGAAACAGATGCTATAATTGCTATAAAAGGTCAAACTTGTAAAAATATTTGTTAAATAAAGGGTAATATGTAGGTAAATAATGTTGCAATGAATACGAATATTGATGGATACATATTGGTGATTAACATTAATTTACAAAATTTAATATCAAATTAACCAATTGGAAATATCAAGTTATTGTTAATAATATTGTTTTGTGGTTAACTAAGCACAGAAAACCACAGTCCACAATCAAACCCGACCAAAGCACAAGGAGTAAAGATATTCGAAAGCACTTTTAATATAGAAATCCTTTGAATAATATTTTACATTTTCTTATTCGGTTGTCATATCGAGTAAACGACAAAGCCGTCCGCAGAAATCTCTCAACAAAAGAAATATGAGAATATCGCTCCCCAACAATACGTATCGCTTCGCTTCACCCGATATATTGGAATACAAATCGTATTACATAATCACAAGTTGAAGTGTTTTGAGCAAGTTTTGAGTGAGTTTGCATTGATGCTAAAGATAAGATACAGTTTTGAAGACATTTTGAAATGAGATTGTTTGATTACTGACAAATTGAACACATTTGTCATTTACTGTTTTTGCTCTACTGCACACGATTTTCCTAATACTTTGATTTGATACATAAATATATCAAACCTAATCCTAATATCCTATATCTATAAACCTAATATACAGTCACAAAGAGCATCAAGCAAATGTCTTCTTCTATATTAGCGAAACAAATCGATGATAGATAAAGCTAGTTATGTCACAATTAAACGTCGAACTTCTAAGCGATTTGTCGTTTATTGTGCGACTTATTTCGCTCTGACATGCCTCATGCTACGCCCGTAGACATAGACATAGACATAGACAGATATTTATTCGACATTTTCACAACACGACACACACAACAACAAACACACAGAAAAATATTATATAGGAAAAATAAACTAATTAAAACGATAATAACAGAACAAGTAATTTAGATAAACAAAAATATACAAACAAAATACATTAATATACAACAACAATAAACAAAAACAAAATACACAAAAATTCAATAAATAAATAGTAAAAATGTGTCGAGTTTGCCGCTGCCCGTGTCGCGCAGTGAGCGCCGAAAAGGACTTCACTCAGCATAAGCTGCACTTCAACCGGGGGTGGATGAAGCGCAGCACTGATTTTCAGTGAAGCCCTGATTCCCGCCGGACACGAATACATATTACTATATATAATATCATATATCGTGGGAAAATATATAAAAAGAATGAGTAAGTATACATACATAGTAGTAGCTGTATTGAAAAGTTTATAAATGTTATTTTATTATTATTATTATATAAATTACAAGAATCAGTGAATAAAAATAATTAAGAATACATAAGTAGAATATATAATACGTTGTACCACAAACGGAGAAGAGAACAGTATTAAATATATATATATAAAGAATATAGGTTGAAGGTTCGGACATTTAGACGTCACTAGTGAGGTGTATATATAGTTCCGCCTTGCTTTTGTATGTTCAAAAGTATACTTTTTAATTTGGTTTTAAAAGAAGCGACCGACGTTAGCGATCGTAGTGGCGGCGGTATATTGTTCCAACACTTCGTAGCATTGTAACGGAAACTACCTCGAAACGCAACTGTCTTATATTTTGGATAATTCAGAATATTTTTGGATGCTCTTGAAGAGTACATATTAAAATTCCGAGACCACTTAAGTTTTTGAAATAAATATGGTGGCTCTTTGTATTTAACAAGGTCGAACAGTAGTGATGCTAGGTGAAGCTCCCTGCGGGCAGACATCTTCAGTAAGCTTCCCTCATTTAAAAACGGAGTAACATGGGATCTAAATGGTATGTCATAAATGAATCTAGAACACGCATTCTGTACTCGTTGTACTAGCTTTTCTGTTCGCGCAAGGAGCCGTGGCCCGTATACTACATCCGCGTAATTTAATTTCGAAAGGACTAATGCTTCACAGAGGTTAATACGAACTTCAGTGCACAAATATGAGCGCACCTTGTACAATACTCTTAACCTATAAAAACAACTTCGCACAGTTTCCGTTATATGGCTTTCAAATCGAAGTTCGCCGTCCATTTGCAATCCCAGGTTACGGGCTATTAGCACACGATCTACAGGTTGGTCTTTTATTTGTACGACTGGACACTGATGCAAAATTTTTAAGATTTGACGCCTAGAACCCATCACCATATATTTAGACTTCGTGGGGTTTAACACAAGTGAGTTTCTGTTGGACCATTTGTCAATTTGGTTCAGATCTTCATTCAGTTTGTTTATGGCGCTTTCTGTGTCATTGGGATGAAACGATGTGTAAATTTGAATATCATCGGCATAAATATGATATTTGCAGGTTTTTATGGCTGTAACTATGTCGGCACTGTAGAGTATAAAAAGAACAGGCCCAAGGATTGAACCCTGAGGGACACCTCTGGTTACTAAGCGGGGACTCGACTTCACAGGTGTACCCCGTGCGTCACGTAGCTCCACCACTTGTGATCTGTTCGTTAAATAACTTGCAAACCATCGGACAGTGTTAGCCTCAAAGCCGTAGTACGACAGCTTTGACAATAACAACGACGTATTGATAGTGTCAAAAGCACGCGAGAAGTCTAGTAGTGTCAGTACGGTACCCATTCCTTGATCCTGTGCGGCAAGTATGTTATCTACTACATCCAGTAGTGCTGTCGAGGTACCACGTCGCTTTCTGAAACCGGATTGTGTGGCAGGTAGTATGTTTGCTACTTCCAGATATTCATACAGCTGAGCACACACCACTTTCTCAAGGATCTTAGATATACATGGGAGAATATTGATTGGTCGAAGATCTTTTAATTCCGATGGATTGCTGACCTTTGGAATTGGCCTGATTATGGCAGTTTTCCATAATTCTGGAAAAGTACCTGATATAATGGATGTGTTAATCAAACGTGTAATGACACTTAAGGTGCATGGAATGATTAAAGTAAGCATATCTAATGATATCAAATCGTTTCCTAAAGCGTTAGACCGAAGAGAGTGAAACATTTTTGAAACAGTAGATTCTGTTACCGGCTTTAATTGAAAAGAGTAGGACCCAAAACGTTGAAATTCATAAAATGTTAATGTCGATATAGATAATTTATTATTACTTGGTAGATTCAAAAAATGGTCATTTATTTTATCTGGGTCATCAAATATTGAGGGTAACTCATGCTCCGTACACGGATTATTTAAAATAGTTTTTTTAAGATTTTTCCACAACGTTTTAGGGTTCTTAATTTGATTATTTATCTTCTGATTAAAATAAGCACGTTTTTCATTGTGTAATGCTGTGGTAACCAATGACTTGAAATCCTTGTAGTATGTTTTATGTGCCTCGAGTTCTGTGCTTTGATATTTAGAATGTGCAGAGTTTCTAAGTTGCATCATTTTTTTAATGGTATCAGTAATCCAAGGATGCCCCTGATCCTTTAAATACACGTGTTTGTAAGGTGCGTACTCGTCATATAGAGCTGTGATAAATGAGTTCAGTTTCTCAGCCAGACCATTAACATTTGATAATGAATATATATAATCTAAGTCAACGGAAGCTATCCGCGCGTTGAAACTATTTATATCAATTTTATTTAATGATCGGTAAATAATATGTTTCGGTGGTGGTTTATCTTTTTTTATATTTAACGTACAACTAATAAAACTATGACGGTTTAAATCAGGTATATGATCAACATTCACACTGACAACTGGTGCGTCCGTGCATATAAGGTCTATCAATGTCTGACTGTATTCGGTAAAATGCGTGGGTGTATTCACTACTTGTGACAAATTAGTACAGCGCAGAAATATTTCGAACTTTTTTTTATTGGAGCATGAAATGTCATGTAAATTAATATTAAAGTCACCCAACAGTACTATGTGGTCATGAAACGAAAGAGTACTAATACTGTCTGTTAAAGCATCGAGAAAACGGTTGACATCCATCCATGGCGGGCGATACGCAGTTCCAACGGCTAGTTTGACGCCACCCACTGTAGTACTGAGCCACATCTGTTCCACCGGTGGACAAGCCGGGTACGCACAAGTCCTCACGCTTACTCCGCGCTTTATATAAAATCCGACCCCGCCACCACGAGCGCGTGCGCCGCTGACGCTGGCCGCGCGCGGGACGTGCCGCAGCCGGTAGCCGGGCACGGCGGGCGCGCGGCCGGCTCCCTGCTCGCCACGCTCCAACCACGTCTCATTGATCGCCATTATGTCCACGGCATGATGCTGCATTGCCGCAACAAACTCGTCATGCTTTGTTCCTAAAGATCCAGCGTTTAATAAACCAATTAACAATTTGAGTTTTTTATTTTTTACAGCGATATTTTAAATGACATATATAGATATAAAATAAATAATGGTACACGTTAGTAAATATATCAGCAGCTTGGTTTATATGACGTGGTACAAATAAATATAAGTGTGAAAATACATAGATGAATGAATATATAAATAGACGGTATATGACAGTGTTACTTCGGTCAGGATAAATTATAATAGTCACTATGCAGCACGGACAACGGCAATACTCACACTCAACGTAATTTATATTAGCCACAACTGGCGCGCAGACAGCCTCACTATAGATATACAGGACACAAAACAACTCATAATCTAAACTTAGCACGCTCAAACAAACAAGCAGCCAAAAACCTTCTTAAAATCTAACTCAGAGCGTATCCTGTGGGCTGCTAGGCCCGGCTCCTGCCTAACAAAAATACGCCCCTCCTTCGTCCAGGAGTACTTCCATTGTAGACGGCGACACTCTTCTCGTGCCTTCCAGAAGAGCTGTCGGTCTGTTTTAGTAAGACGCTCATTGACAAAGAAGCGCCGCGGCGCGCCCGGCAGACCCAGGCCGGCGGTGTCGGCGGTGCGGCGCGCACGTGCCCCGCGCAATAGCTGGTCCCTCGTGTCGCGGCGCGCTAATCGCACGACGAGCGCGCGGCCCCGCGTGACGTCACCCCCACCGTCCGCTCCTCCGGCGTCGGCCTCCGGCATCCGGCGGCCGACGCGTTCGGCGCTCACAACGTCGCGCTCCTCTATTTTAACACCGAGTTTGCTCGCGACGGTCATCACGACGTGTACAGGGTTCTCGCCGCTACACTCCGGTAGACACGTGATCTCCACGTCGTTCAGTAGCAGTTCCCGGTCGCGGTCGTTAAGCTCAGCTTTGAGTGCAGCTATAGCGTCGTCCTGGTCACGGCTATTTTCATGCGTCTTGCTGTTCACTCTATCCTCGAGAGACGCTACCCTCTCTTCAATCCGTTCGATCCTCCCAGACATCTCCAAGATCGTGGTGTTGAATTTAACCACTTCTACCTTGACACTGGCTAACTCTTCACGCATCCCAACGAATTCAGTACGCAGCAGTCTAAGCTCTTCAATTAATATCTCTTCTTTGCCTCTCGTCTGTTCCTCCAACGTCTTCACTGGCGTGTCAGTGTTATTATTTTTAGGCAGCTTCGCCTTGCACTCTGGACACATCCAGCTGGAGCTAATTTGAACATGAGATGGGATTTTTACGCACCCCCTATGGTATAAGTGGCTGCAGCGGTGACATTTAGCGCCATCTCCCGCTGGAGGCGGCGACAAGAACTTTCCGCAGGCTGCGCAATGGTGAGGCATGTTTACATGTACGTTCCAAGTACGTTCAATCGATCGAGCGGTAGATAGTACAACGAACGCGCTAGATGTCGCTGTATCACAGCGGTTTGTTATGTTTCAGATGCACTAATATATTTTCAACTTTTAGTACACTAAGCCACGATACAGATCTCTCACACCACAGTTGATTACGAGTAGTACCGTATAGAAAGACTACGCACCTATGACACGGCGCGATTCCACCATCACATACACACAATCCAAGGAGCGGGTAGAGCACCAACAAACGAAGTCCAAGTTTATAGTTTATTCGCTTAATTAACTATTTTTGCACTAGATAACGATATACTGGAGTTCTTTTACTGTTATGAAACTTCTTACACTAGCTATACGCTAAACAAAGTTGTAATACTATTTTTAAAAACCAATTCTTGTAATACCACTATCGTACGCTGTGACGGACAGTACAGGACGTAGCGCAGTTGATGTTAGTTGCCCTCACAGTTTACGACTGAAATAAATAATTTATTTCGCTGAATATAAAATACATCTTTTAAAACTTCTAAATCTAAACGTTTGCAAATCCTTTAGCCTTCATTAGTCTACCTTTTCGGCATACGAGTATATCAATCATGTTGTGTTCAGCTGATTATTACCCGACTGCGCCAGAAGGTTATGTTTTTCGAGAGTATGTATAATTGTTTGGCACGCTCTGCGGTCTGAACGGCTCGATGGATTTTAGCTTGAGAGTTGTTGTTAGATTCGTATTTACTGTGAGAGTGACACTGGGTATATCAAAATCATAAAAAGTAAAAAAAATTACGCAGACATTTTTTAAAAATTTACTTTTCATTTACTTGTTCTTTATTTAGAAGTCAAATTGTTAGAACGAGTCCAATCCAAAGTATTTGTGACAGACATTGCCAAATTATTTGTGGGCACAGAAAAAATCGTCTGTCACAAGTTGAAGAGTGAGAGCGTGTAATCGTAGAACACAATAGTCAGTTCCCGTAGAGTGATTTCTACAAATCCTGAATGCTGCCCTACACCAACAAACTCATTTGTAATTTGCATGTACCACGGCACGGCGCTGATTAAATTTCTCGGAGGTCCTTTGTCGCCGTAACTTCCATCGCTCTCAAAGACCGGATATTTATTTTGAGCACGCCTACAGAGGCATTTTTCTTTGCTCGGCCTTTTAAAGAGAGAAATTCGCTTTTAAAATACTCGTCTCGGTGGGAAATTACTCGTTAATTAAATACGGGCCTCTGGTGGTACATTAACGTGGCTTTTGATTAAGAGGGAACAGCAGATAAAAAATTTCATATGAAATTAAGGGTTTGGGATATAGCTGTTTTCTCAACGAAACGTTAGCCAAATTCAATCATTTTGATCTTATTCTCTTTATCAAAGAATAATCTAGGCCCGTTGGTTTTGCTTTTTTCAATATTTTGTCTACAATTAGAATTATGGGCATCTCAAAACTCAAAATTTCAGAAAAAATTTCTTTCAACTTATGGTACTCATTATTTAGAGTAAACGTAACATTTTCAGAAAAAGCAAAACCAACGGGCCTAGATTATTCTTTGATAAAGAGAATAAGATCAAAATGATTGAATTTGGCTAACGTTTCGTTGAGAAAACAGCTATATCCCAAACCCTTAATTTCACGGCAAAACTAGGCAAATACCAAAAAAAGCTTCAACTGTCCTTCTCGCACAGTTCGGTTCGGGAGGCAGGGTACACTATATCACAACTATATACTGTGTATTATATGTATAAAAATAAAGTAAGCATGCATTAGTGATGTCAATAAGCTTTATCGATTTTTTCGACTAATAGTGGTGGGAAAAATATATCGATAGATACCCTTTCTCGAGCTATAATGGTTTTACCTGTTAGTTTTAATGTTTAGATTGATCTAAATAAACAAATATAAAGACAAATAATTCTAAGGAAATTTATTTTATCTCTAGAACAGAACATTTTCCCTGAAATTCTTAGTTGTTGTTACGTTTTGTTACGTGTAAATAATTAAATATGATTTATGAATAAGTGACTTATGTTTCAAATATTTTTTTAATGTTAAAGTTCGAGTCGGACTCGCATACAAAGGGTTCCGTACCACTGTAAAATATCTAAACAGAAAAAAAAACACAGAAAAAACATAACATTTATTGCATGGACATCCGTTTATTTATAACTTTTTTAAAAGCTTTTTTATATTATTTTTTGTTAATTATTATTATTGAAAGTCTTGAGAGAGAACGAGAAGTTATATGGACATCGCATGTACAAATTGCTACGGAGACTATATGACCCGACACTTTACTGAAGATATCCCGGAGATCAGCCAGCAAGAGCTTGAAATGGCTCTCCAACAACTCAAAAACCGGTCAAGTGCAAGTCGGACTCGTGCACCGAGGATTCCGTACAGAATATGAATTAATGACATACTGAAAATCATAAATAATAGGTACGGTAATATGCACCCAACAATGCTCTACCGAAAATGAAATTCTAAGCTAAATTACATATTACGAAGTTAAGTTTGTAAACATTAAAAAATCAATTTTACTGTGTTACAATTAAAAAATTCAGATTTATTCCTATGGTTGTGCTGTAAAACCTTTCTTCTTGCCAAATTTCAAGACATTAGGTCAACGGGAAATACCGTATAGATTTTGGGTTCATTGCATTTTGTACGGAAATGGTCTAAAATACAGCTATATCTTTTTATTGCGTTGACCTATAAGTTTCATTATTTGACAGATCTAAGGGACAGCAGACTGGAGTATTCGATATCACAGTGATCCTATAAGGATTCCTTTTTTCCTTTTGAGGTACTTAAAATATAATAGTATAATATGAAGTATGACAGTAGGAAATACGATAGATTTCGACGATATTATTATTCATGTCGACAAATAAAAACTTGAAATATTTTTTCCCAGTTATACATCTCATACACTTAAGACGGGATTTTTAACTCGTCTATTCTATTGTGTGAGGTGTCGTGAAATTACAGTTTTTTAACCGACTTCAAAAAAAGAGGTTATCAATGCGACCTGTATGTATGTAATATTTCCAGAACTGCCCAGTTTTCATATATGTTAGTCTATACCAGCTTCTAAAGAAGTGTGCCAAATTTCTAAAGTGTATGTTTATTTGTCCTCGCATATATCCGGAACACACACACAAAAGAAAAACACACATAGGGTTCGTGGATTTCAACAAAGCATTCGACACACTCGAACATAGATTTATCTGGGACGCACTGGAAAAACAAGGCGTACATGCAAAATACATAAGAATACTGAAAAACATATACACAAAAAGCACCGCACAAGTGAAGCTAGAATCTACAGGCGAAGAATTTTCGATTGAGAGAGGGGTACGCCAGGGAGACCCAATTTTACCAAAAATATTTTCAGCTATCCTGGAAATGATATTCACAAATCTGGATAGGACGAATAAAGGACTAAATATAAATGGCAAAAAGCTGAGTCACCTACGCTTTGCAGACAACCTGATCTTACTTTCGGAAAACCCGAAAACCCTACAGACAATGTTCCAACAGTTAGCGGAAGAGAGCGAGAAAGCAGGCCTGTCAACGAACTTAACGAAAACAAAAGTAATGTCAAATTCCTCACAAACAGAGCCCATAACAGTAAATAATGGAGAAATAGAGTATGTAGAAATGGACAAGACTAATAACTGAATGGCAACCACGAGATAGCAAAAGAAAAAGAGGCAGACAGACTAGAAGATGGGAGGACGACATCAGACAAGTGGCGGGTCCAACATGGACCCGCATAGCGAAAGATAGAATAGAGTGGAAATCCTTAGAGGAGGCCTATGTCGAAAGACAAGCTGAAATGTAGGAACGACCGGTTACTGATACTTAATATTAAAAGATAAGTAACGTATAAAGTAAGCATATTTTAAAGAAAATTGTAACAAAAAATTAGTTCAGCAATAAAGGCTATTTTATTTAATTTATTTTTTATATATCCGGAACTACAAGTTCGATTTAAATAATCCCTTTTTTGTTTACCTAGGTATTGTAAAACTTAGGGAAGACTGCAAGTTTCATCAAAATCGGTTCAGTAGTTTTTGAGACTGGGAATGTTAAGTGTGTATTTCGGCGTTGCAGTGCAGCAGAGCAAATTTAAAATTAATGTTTTAACTGTACTGTAATCTGTATGCCGAATAAATTATTTCTATTCTATTCTATTAGTTAAATGTTTGTTACCTCAGAGCTTTTCACTGGATGAACCGATTTGGATGATTCTTTATTATTTGAAAGCTGATGCTTTCCATGTGGTCCCATTTCAATTTGGTCCGGTTCTTAGAATGGAATCCATGAGAAAACAATATACATCTTAAATTTTCCTTAATAAAAGTAGACTTTTAGGGCAGTTGAAGTCGGTTTCTAGTTCTTTTTGAACGCTTTAACTTGTTAGTCCTTAGACTATAGCACTCTAGGTACTAAAACACCTCTAGGTCACCTAAAGTATCGTTGGAAGACGAACGTTCGGATATGGTGAAACTAAAAGGTTTCTTTGTTGACCGTAGAACCCTAAAATAGCAACGCCATAATTTATATTGTATTTATATGTGATAGGTACTTACTAGTCAATTATATCAAATACAACCACAGTATGTCGAGACTAAACCAATATGCGAACAATAATTTCTCAAAACGTAAAACAAGGGTTGACGCACGCTCACGTCAAGTTTATTATAATTTTGAAAAATACACTCTAGCCCAGGCGGAGGGGTAGCGTCTATGCGCGTCGCGGCAGGGGCCTCTTTGGGATGTTATGCAGCGTTATTTGTGTGAGTGAAAGCATGTGAAAGGCTGTATGTGTGCGTACCGAATCGCGACAGCAATAACATATTCAAATACCTACTATTCTACGGAGACTTTGCTTCATATCCCTCTTAACTTCTTAGATGTGAAGTCGAGTTTTAGTGGGAAACGAGTGGCTTCACTTCAATTACATTTGAATGAAGTTACAATTGCTAACTGTACCTGCCTACTTCTGGTGCGTGAAATTTTGCTAAAAAATATTGAAAGAGCTCGGTTTGAAAACCTATCTGGTATCTGGTTGGTCGTTTGTGTATTAGGCAATTTTTACATGGATTCAGAACGCATACTCTAATTTGAAAATGATACGAGAATAAGAAAAAAATCTCAAAAAAAAACAAGGCATGGCGATGTTTTTATAGCCTGTAATAAAAAAAAGGATTTTGATTTAAGTTATTTAAATCAGTATAGAGTTGGTGGTAATCATAATTGTATTCGTATCATATGTGGCCCGGCTGGTAGCATCAATTTTAACCTACACCTATTCAAGGGTCTTACTCGTATCGTCACCTGTCAGCTGAGATGAACGCAAGCGTGCTAACTTATCGCCAGTAATAAAACGTGAATGTATTTTATATACAATTCCAAAATATGAAGAAAACAAAGTCGCTCGACGTTTTCGCAATTACCTACCAGAATTATTAATAGTTATTAAAATTACTGCTGCCTTATTACGAACAAACACTACAATAGGTCGCACAATGCTACCGACCGCAAATGCCGCAAGGGACTATTCATTTTCGAAAGCAATTTGCGTTTGCGCCACCAGGCCTCCAGCCGTCATTATGTCGCCTATTATTTGTGTATTACCAAATGCCTGTGAAGATGTAAACGCATTTTTCAGTGTATCATTTTATCCCACGATCTATCTGTTGGTTTGGAACGGATCCAAGGTTTCTACCATCATAGGCGACGTAGGCAATAAACCAAATACATACCCGTACCTACCAACTTATCAGAGGCGTATTTACATAGGGGCTATTGGTGCTATAGCCCAGGGCCGCAGAATTTCAGGGGCGGTGAAAAAACACTTGAGGAAAACATAAAAATATTATGTAAAAACTAAAATAGTTTCTTTAGGAGATCTTTTATTACATCAATTATTTTTTATTTTAACAAAATATCACAATAAAAACCTTACTCAATTATATATATATATATATTTAGATTTTCGTTGCATAGATTTCAGGATGAGTTAAGAAAAAGCTTATTTATATAATTTAGTTATTTCATTATTTAAGTTCAGTTTGTATTTTAAAATGGCAACTCTCAGTTTCTAATAGTTTTCGTTTAATGATTGATAATGATATTGAAACTCGAGGGATTTTTAATAAACATATTTGATTTGATTTTAAATAAGAAGATGACTTTATGTTTCATTAAATAAATAAAATGCGCACGTGCTCTAAGGATTGCAAATCATCGGAAAATACTGCGGCGCCACATCATATACCTACATGTAAAATACCGAAATTATCGCAAATGAGAAAATCGAGCACGTTTTATGTAATCATTCTCACCAACAATGGTAGATGGACAGACAGACAGAACGTAAGATTCCTTGTGGCAGAGAGAACGTCGTACTTTATAGATTGGGTTGCATTAGATCCATCATATTTTTCGTCGGATGCACGGTGTGGCGGTAAATTAGGATTTTGGGGCGGCAAACAACCTAAATACGTCTCTGCATCCCATCAACTTTCCACGAATGTTGACAACAGCGCCTACATCTTAAATTTTCATTATTTAGAGGCAATCCGCTGTAAATAATTTATATGTTCCCGGCAAGCTGTAACCAGTAACTGACCGTAACCGCCCATAAAACGGTTTGTAATTAACAGTTTGTTTAAAGAATGCATTACACAAATAAACTTTACTGGTCGAACGTTTAAACATTACCTTTTTTATTAGCTCACATGTTTCGTTAAATGCTATGCTGGGTGGGGCACACTGAATATTTCATAGTTACGGAGTAAGAGAGTATATAATTTATGTATTTTTAAATGAATATTTTCACCGTACATTTTAACAACGCCTAAAGTATAGATAAGACAAAATCTTGAAAAGTTGACAGAGTTGTCCTGATCCCAGATATTATACACTGCGCTTTCAGGTAAAGATTTGTCTTATTACGTCATAAAACCATCTTATTCATATTGGCATAGTAATATGGTAACACAATGCCAATATCAATGATATGGAAATGGCGTCACATCACAACTGAATACCATTCGTCTTCCGTTGCTTCCAAGATATGAAAAGACAAATGCGTTCAAAAAGGACTGGAAACCGACTTCAATTACCCTAGAAGTCTATTTTTATTAAGGTAAATTTAAGATTTATATCTTTTTCTCATGGATGCCATTGTCAGAAATGTCTACATTGTTGGTTTAATAGGAGTATTTGTCATGATACATACAGTACAAGTAATCTGTTGGATATAAGTACATAGATATGTATATACATAGAAGTTGGATTATCTATGACTCTGTTGCCCGTCCTCCCGTAGCGAAATAAAAAAAAGCAAACACAATATAATTTGTGACACTAAATCTACTGTGAGCGTACTCGTTGTTGGACACATTTTCAAACGACTTATAAAAGGAGGAGATTCTTTTTGAATGTATGGTACGCGATAACTCCGCCAATTGTGAACCGATTTTAATGATTCTTTTGTTTGGTAGTCCCGTATAAATTTTATCGAAATTGATTGAGTGCTTTTTGAGAAAATCAACAAAACCAAATACATATATACCCAGATCATTCTCCCTCTAAGGGTGAATATTTTTAAGGCAATTGTAAGATACTCGTATTATCGTAAGAAAAACAAGGAATGTTTAAAATTATAAAATTAACCCTATAATGACTGAAACAACATTTTAGCCCGACACTTCACACAGTTGCTCTGGGTCAATTGGTCATTTGATGACTCAGACGAATGATGCTCTATTTGTTCCATGTTGGAGGGAACATCACACATTTTCCAGTTGATTACACTTCACATCAGCCCCTGAACGAAATAAATGGCAAATGTAATTTGCAGAAGCGACCACAATCAATCTAAATTCAATAAATGTTCCAATTAATCAATACAGCGGATGATCCATCACAATATAACACGGCTAAATCTTCAATCAGGCCGGTTTATGAACGATATCATTTTGTTATCCCTCCATGCATAAATGTTTGTGTAATATTTTGGAAGCCATGTTCCCGCCGGTTTGCTATTGCTGCACTACTCTATTGCATTGAATTTGATGTTACGTTATCCCTTTCTGGCTTGAGCGATGGGGGTCAGGATTAAATATGCCTCTTTCTTTCTGTGCCAGGAAATGTAGTGTCATGTTTGGGATTGCATTGCAATTTCAACGAAGCAGAAGAATCTTTTATCTGTCGTTATTTTTTTCTTTTCTGGAGTTTGGGGTAGCTTTGTGAGGCAAAGGCAATGCATATATAAATTAACAATACTTTTTCATTCGGTATGATCAATAAATTCCAAAAAATCCGTCGTAATACACCGAGTTTCCATTTATTGATTCAATTACGACGCCTAACGGACGTGTTAAAAACTAAACAGACTTTCATTTTAATTGTGCATCTGTGGCATAACATAACGTCATGATGTCGAACTTTGATATCGAAATTAAATAAATATTTTCTTTTGTAAGTTTTCACACAGTTGACTAAAGAACGCAATCGCATTCGAAAATAAACCATTGTAATCCAATAGTAATTCAAAGTTGTAATTTGTTGTTCAGAATTAATAAGTACACAGAGAGGAGAAGGAATTTCTAAATAAAATAATTAATTTGTTTAAAAGAACAACTGAAGAACCGATGGACTGCTTACAAGTTTTATCGCCTAATGGGCAGTGGGTGAAATTAAAAAAAAAACATTAATGCCCTTGATACATTTCGAAGTTGTTTATTTTGTTTAAATATAATAGTCGTAATGGTTTTGAGACGTAGTCTACTAATAATAACAAATAATAATTAAATCGGTTCACAATTGTCTATGATATTGAGTACGTATAAAAAAACGCAATCGAATAGAGAACCTCCTGTTGTTCTATCTGATTTGCTAAGAAAATTAACGTAGTAATGTTAAATTGGTAACCAGTTTTATGGCATAAAATCGAAACACTTTTTGTTCAGGAAAACCATCCAGGGGACATTTTCCAGCTATCATTTGAAATGTCCCTGTTAGATGTACATATTTTTCATTGCCTTAGACTTGAGGCGACGTATTTCGTAATACATACATTGCAAACATCTTTCTACTAGTCATCAAGATATAATACATACTACAACCACAAATTAATAAACAACATAATACGAAAAAATCCATCGCTGTCAATGCAAATAAGAATGTTTGCGTCTGATTTTACACTTTACCCATCCATTTAGAGTTCCGTGAAACTCGCATCTCGCATCGCAATGTGGCGTTTTGAATTCCACTCGAGTCCACGCCATCGGCAGCGCGACCGGCCGCACTGTGTGTGCCTGGTGCCTGCCTTGTGTATCGCGCGACCGGCGAACTGTCAGTTGCCTTCAAGCGTGCACTTACGTCGCGCGTTTTGTTGTACGCTCCGGTTTATCAAAACTTTAGTGTTTTTAACATAAACTGAATGTTCACTGTGTTTTAAAAAGCAATTTCTCTCTTTATAGGTGTGAATGCCACCGGAATGCGAGTGAAGTGAGTGCGTACGGTGTTTAGTGTTCAACCGCAGTGCTTACAAAGTGCTTGGATTGTGTTTTGGATTGCCAGCGAGTCATCGAAAGATCAACTTGGATACGGTGAGGTCTTATGTCTGTTATAGAGATAATGTTGATTGATTACTTTGTAAATATGTAGTTGTTTGCTAGATTTATAATCTTATTTACCACGTAGAGTACCTACGTGCTTATCTTGGTAGGTATTAGTGCGGTGTAGGCATATAAAGTCATTATTAAATTAATTACTGACGTGATATTGCTTTACTTCATCACATCACACTTTTGGCACGCTCTCGGGAGACTCCGGAATAAAAAGTACGGAAAAATCAGGCTTTTTAATCCAATGATAGCATCGGCCTTTGTACAAACAGTTGCTTTACAGACCCAGTATTTGTGGTATTTATGGAGATTCACATTTTGTATTGAGGTGTAGTTGTACAAAAGAAAAAGGGTCGCTAAGGCGAGTAAAATTTTTACCTTTTGGACTATAAGATATCTTTGATATTCGATTTTGTAGGTAGACATGATTTTGTCTGTTTGTCTGTCGGACAACGTTGTTAATAGCACTATTGTGTTCTCTGTGTTGCTCATCAAATATTCTATAGCTATTCCATCATGAAGATGAGACTTCTGAGCGAACACGCTTCCATCCACTTCCATTCATCCAAGTTTAAAAAAATACTATTTGACGACGCAAAATAACTTAACGTAACTACGTACCTGTATGATTTCAACCGACTTCAAAAAAGGAGAAGGTTCTCAATTCGACGCGTATGTTTTTGTTGTTATGTGTGTTACGCAATAACTCCGTCAATAGAGAGCCGATTTTTATTATTCTTTTTTAGAGCATACTTCAAAGGTAGTCCCATATAAATTTTATCGAATTTGATTGATCGCTGAAGTCGGTTTTTAGTTCTTTTTACCCGACTTCAAAAAGGAGGAGGGTATCAATTCGACAGGTATGTTTTTTAAATGTTTGTTACCTCAGACTGGGTGAACCAATTTGGATGATTCTTTTTTTAATTGAAAGGTGGTGCTTCCGGTGTGGTCCCATTTCAATTTGGTCCAATTCTGACAACGGCGTCCATGAGAAAACGATATAAATCTTAAATTTGCCTTAGTAAAAGTAGACTTTTAGGGCATTTGAATTCGGTTTCCAGTTCTTTTTGAACGCGTTTACTTGTTGAAAGCGTTAATTTTTACGTGGTACACTCGAGTACAAAAAGTTGTACCCACTTTTGTATGTACCATGTTATATTCACCCTTCTTGTTCCTTTGCAGTGTTTTGAGGGAAATGTCAATTAAATATGAATATGACATGGTACACATTTGCACACAATACGCCCCCCACCTTTTTGCCCCTTTTTCAATAAAAAATGTTTACTCAATTATAATTTAAGCTGCGTCACCTGTGGGTCACTGTTTACCACTACTATTCCAAATTTCCAGTCGATAGCATTAGTAGCTTCTGAAATAATCAGCTGTGTAAGCGGACGGACTGACAGAGTGAGCTTGTAAGGACACAAAACAATATTTATTTCTTACTTCCTAAAACTTAAATTCTCCTAAAGGAAGTACATATATACATAAATAAAACAACTGCATAGTGTAGATGGTGCCGAATTTTATAATGGCGTTATCCGTTCATATGATTGCACATGGGAATAATAAATGAGTTGTCGAAGGAATAAGTTTTTTGTTCGTTTTGTCGCTCTGTCAGGCGGTTTTGTTTATTTTTGTGATGGGACATAACGAGGGTCGGTCGGCGTCATAGGGAGGTTTATTGAAATATAAAATTGTATGTGTTACGTTAGGTCGACATCCTTGCGACATCCGACAGGAAACACAAAATTTGAAATCGTTTTGTGATTGCTTGACGACGTTTTGTGATTTTTCTATTGGATGTCATGTATACAAAAAAATCACGTTTGTTGTATGGTAGCCCCCTTAAATATTTGTTTTATTTGGTTTTTTAGTATTTGTTGTTATAGCGGCAACAGAAATACATCATCTGTGAAAATTTCAACTGTATAACTATAACGGTTCATGAGATACAGTCTGGTGACAGACGGGCAGCGGAGTCTTAGTAATAGGGTCCCATTGGTTACCCTTTGGGTACGGAACCCTGATACAAAGTGTCCTTTTCTGGCCCTTCAACTGTCCCCATACAAAAAATGAAGTCGTTCAGTCCGACCCTTCGTATCTACGGGAAGAAAGGATAAACAAACCACTCTCGCATTTATAATATTAGTACGGATTTGAGATCTTATTTCGATACACACGTATTTTTGGGCGTTTACGCATACCTACATAACAACGATAGTTTTTTATACTTCGTTTCGATTAAAGTTTGAATAAAGTATTATTAAAGGGTTATTAATCATAACTTTTAAAAACAAATATACGTAAGCTGTTTTGTTTTATAACGTTATAAACCTCTGCCCACAACTATCTGTACAATACATCTAATAGACAATAAATCTAAATCAAATATTATTGCCTCAGCGCCGGCTGCTCCCACATACTCGTACACCAACCGCTCATAATGATGCGCCTCGACAAAATGTCCCATTGTGCGCGTCAGATATCTCAAACGCGGATATAATCAACATACATTTTCATTGTTTGCTTGTACATATTTTATTTGTATCCTACAGTTTTAAATAAAGCAGACAAAACTATTTGTATAAATATTTTGACTACTGTCAGAGTTGAGCCGCCATAGGCCTCTAGCTTGGCTCTTGTTGCTACTACCTGTTGCAGATGCTTTCCGAAGCACGGAATCATCTTACTTTTTAGACAATCACGTGATTATATGCATTATATGCAAATAAACTGATTTGATTTGATTATTCAGCCGGCGTAACCTAATCGATCTGGGGAAAGTGTCACAAAGTGATTTTGACAATGTTCCCACCGATAATGGAACCCGGTATCTTCCGCGTGTGCTGCGCCACGGAGGCTATTAAAAACAGATGTCTAGAGGCTTATTTAATGTTACGTAATAACGTAGTCAATGATGATGGGTTCTGGTCTAAAGAAGGCACCTGTATATGCCTCCTGTTCACACTCGTTTAAATGACACGCTCCGCGAATGTATGAAGCCAAGGCCTGGACGTGTACACTTCTAATTTTGAAACATCATTATGAAATAAAAGTTATTTAACTACCATTTTTGTATATTCTGTTATTTATAACCAGTTATTTAAACAAAAACATTAAAAACGCACCTAATAAGCAAGACTTTCCTTGTAGAACAAAGATGGCGCCAGTAAAATGACATTTGACGTTGTCATTGCAAAGAGTATGATTTTGTACAATTACAATAAAAACACAAATGGAATTCTAGTATTTTTCTGATATATCTTAGATTATTCTTAAATTTTTTTAATAGTGTACAAATGCACGCCATATTTGAAACATCTCTTTTCCCAATGAACATAATATGTTGTATTCAATCAACTCACATATTACAGCTTTGGTCCAGTCCAGTAATTACTGTTCGGGTTATCGGAGTAATCGTTAACGACGGGATATTATGCTGATGATAACGCATGTGTAATGCTAACTCAGTTAAATATACGCAAACAATTTAGGACACTGCGCAACTATGCTGTATCCGTGATTTATCTACCTACATATTACCACTGAATTGATGTCTACAAAGACGTAGGGAAGTGTAACAACTTTATAGAAAAAACAAAGAACGTCGAATGCCACCAGAGCATTAACAACATTTAGGTACTTTAGATGTACATGTTTTAATATTTCTGTTGTACATTAAACATAAAATTTTTGTTGTAAGAATAAAAAAAATATAAAAAATCATAATTTAGGTACTTTTAAGGTTCCGTACCTAAAAAGAAACCCTTATGGGATCACTTTGTTGTCTGTTTGTCAAGAACCTTTTCCTCAGGTAGCGTGGAGGTATCAAGTTGAAATTAATAGAGAATACGCACGTCTGCAATCCCTTGGATCTGTGAAAAAATCAAACTTCTAGGTCAATTCGGTAAAAAGATATGGCTGTTTTTAGGCAGCATTTTTAGACAGTTTCAAGGGAATCAAAACCATAGGAAACTTCCCGTTGACCTAGACTCCTGAAATTTCGTTTGAAAGCATAAATATAGGAATACATATGAATTCATCGATCGTGTAGTATGTATAATTTTTGGAGGCATGAACATTGATTACATTTTTCTTTAAAGGTGCTTCTTCCTTCAATCGAACTTATATTTGCGGTAGAGAATTGTAGGGTGCATATTTATTACCATACCAATTATTTATATTACCAGTTTGTTGATTACTTATATTCTGTACGGAACCCTCGGAGCGCGAGTACGACTCGCATTTGGTCGGTTTTTTTAAAGATCAATGTTTAACCACCTATTGTTAAGTGATGATGTGGTCGAAAAATTGATGATGTTACGTTTACATCTAGAAGGTACCTATTTATTTGTTAGTAGTTAAAAATATCTTTAAAATTCGAGCTGAAAATTCTCTGCTCGATCCTTGAGTAATCCCTAAGTTATTGCCCGCTCACATTTTTACGCTCAACCGGTTATAAATGGCTCTAGAGACCGGGAACTATTCTAATCAATTCACCTCTACATTATTCACAAACGATGCATTTCTTTTCAGTTTTATATTGCTGTTTTTCTTCGACTTTATCTGTATTCTGTTCCTTCTCTTCCAGTGTGGATGTGAGACAAACAAAGATAAAATTAACTCTATGACGCTATTAAATCATTATTACAAAAGAAAGTTTCATTAAGTGCTATTTCATTTTTGGGTATTGTACATCAAAAGGAAAATATGAATCATTACTGGAGCACGAAACAGAAACAGAAAGTCTGTTTCAAGAACTTTTTTTCTCAGTAACACTTGGAGGTATACAAGGGATAACGAACCTGAGTTGAAGTTGAAATCAGTATCAAATACTCAGGTCTACAATCGCTTGGTGCTGTGATATTTGACTAATACTGATGCAATGCTATTGGATAATATTAATTGGATGTATTGAATTATCTCCATAGTTGAAAGTGCTTCGAAAGGTCGATTGTTTGTTTGGTTCGACATTTGAAATATGTATCACTGTTACATCCATGTCTTTCTTAGAAATGACTAAAATATTCTTTGAGTGTCAGAATAAAAGATGAATGTTCCTTTGTTTGTCTCATAAATGCGTTCTTTTACCATTCTTCCGATTGCGATGAACTTAGCGTGAAACGAAAAACAAACTAAGGATTTCAGTTTTTATTTGAATATGGAACACCTTGCAGTGGCCTTTGCCCAGCAGTAGGACAGAGAAAACTGATAATAATAATAGAACACTCTACTTTTTCGTGTTTATTAAAGCACTACTTAGAAGTATACAAACGAAAAGTAAATCGTCACTTAACATTAGGTACGTCGTCGAACGTTCATTTATCTTGAAAAAGTCCTGTGAGCTTTGTTAACGAATACCTTGAACCATTAAATAACTGCTCGCTCACTGAACATCCCTACTCTTTTCGGATCTCTGATTACTCGTTCTTTTCACGGCTTTGTACGTACAAAAACCGTGGTTCGTCTAATACGTACTTATGTGTAGATTATGTCCCTCATCACTCATCCTGTAATCTGAGTGTCGTTTTTATACTGATATTTACAATTTGGATACGATGTGAAGGCATTAAGATAAAGTTGTTTTATGGCATCAGTTGGTTTCGTATTGATAATTTGGAATGTTTGAAAAATTTCATGCTCGCTTGTTTATTAGTGTGATAATGTTCAATCTTGATTATTATTTTGCATGTCATAGTGCTGTACTATTGTTGAAGTACCTAATCACTTATAAATAGTAGTCATTTAGTGGTTCGAAATACTGTAAATAAATAAACTATAAAAAAATCACTAAAATTATAAGCAACTTGACCAACTTTTAATTTTATTTTTTAAAACTTATCGATTGGTACTTAAAATTGAAAAGATTTGACTTTTGTGTTAATTTTTTGTCTTCAAAATTTAATGTTATGAGAAAAGAATAAAATGTGTTGTGGTTGTGCTAAAATAGCATACAAAATCTAGAAAAGCACCATGTTTTTATTTTTTAATACTGAGGCAAAATCTCCGGCTCCGGGTTCCAACCGAATAGTGTGTCACGATGTATAGAATTTGTATGTAATCCGCGCCTCTTTCTGACCGGCCAGCACGTTCTTGCCAGAGATGCTGTCCGGTTGCTTGCTGACCGGGCGTGCTTGTCGGTTCGGGTTGACAGGTTTGTCACGATCGGTACATTTTGTATGGCATTCTAATCTTCAATTTCAATTCTGGACAGGTGTGTCCCCACGCTTAACGTCTTATCGACTCGAACCACAGATAACAGAAACTAAAGGATCTCTACGACTCGAACATATGATAATGCAATAATAATCAAATGGTATTTACTTTAAAGTCTGCTTCTGGTTGCGGAAATTTATTAAGACATTCCGCTATGGAATTATATTGAGAGACGCCGGGATGAGTTCATCTCGTGGCAGACACACATATCACGGGATAAGAAAATTATCTCACGTACAATGTTATGGTGTATAACTACGACGATAGAACTAAATTGTTGTTCTGCGGGCAAATTGCGCCACTTTATACGCGCCAATAATGACCTACGGTAACGCTAACAACACACTCTCATTACCGTGTTAAAACGTTGCCACCGTAATTATATTGTTATCTTGTTGTGGCCGTTTCGATTTCAATGTAACAGCTTCTTGTGGATTTGCAAAACGTTGAGAATGTGTACGATAAAAAATAATCATATGAATTGTAATGTTATCAGATAGCTGTGATTAACTGCTTGTTTGTTTGATTTGTTTGTAGTAAAAATCTGACATAATATGCAGTCAGTGTATACATATGTGTATGTCACCGTAACATTGTAAACACTGTTAGATTATAATCTCTCTCGCGAGATTGTGAACTGTCGAAAGGTTGTGAACCGTAAAATACTGTTTACGATTTGACGCATCATTTTTCTGTAGAAAAAATAATAATAATAATAAGATAATCTGTGTGTATGTAAGGGCAGGGACATATTCAAACAAATAAACCACTATTCCTTCTTGGTTGGAAAATGGATCGCCTTACGAGTTACGAGATAGAGTGTAATATTACCTACATCTTAATTATGTAAACTTTGGGTGCGATGATAATGTATGTAATAAAATTACAAAAAAGACAGTCGTTGACAGCCTAAATTTTATAACTGATTTTTATAGAATAGAAAACATCAGAGTCCCGAATCAGAGAATAAGGATTCTCGGGTCTCTGATGTTTCTAGGTAATTTCTGAAAAAAGAATGGTTCTTGCATAGGTATATTCTACAGATAGTAATAAACTATTTGACCTTTATTGGAACATTTAATAAATCGGCCCTGAAATAAAACTTAGTATTCAGCGCAACTTAAATGCGTCTATATAAATTAAAAGAAAAAAGCCGTAAGAGTAATTGCCAAAGTGGAACGAAATTGCTCTGCGGGCAAATTGCGGCATTTTATCCGAAGCGATAATGAGTTACGGTAATGAGCAACAATGGGGCTTGGTAATGACGCAGCCGGTTATTGTATTAGACAAAGTCTTAAACGAAATTGTCTTTTGGGGTAATTTGCTGTATTCAAGTTTTAAGTTGAGCTTTGGAAATTATGCCTTTGTACTACCGACCTTTATTCTTCCCTTGATGGTTTTTAATGAGAAAACAAAACGTTTACTTTATTTAGTTAGAAACTATTCAAAGTTTTTCATGGTGACGGCACAGGTCGGATTCGGTTTTGATCGATCAAGCAACATTCATGACGTCATGAAATTTTGATTTGTATACTGGTCAAAATAACAGTCATTAAAATGAAACATGTCCTATGCCTAAGCTCCAGCTTCAGTTTCAGCTACAGCTCCGTTATCTATGTCCGTTAGCTATGTTTGTTCGGATCGGTAAGTGTGTGATGATCGGTACATTCTAACCTTCCGGGTACAATTTTACATAGATCAGAACAGAATCGGTAGGTGTGAGACGAGTCTTAGTTTGTTAATTAAGGGATGGCTTTTACTTTCGCTAAGATTTTCTAAATAAGTATTCCTGAAGAAGACAATCTCTAAACGTAAGTCTATTGTCAATATTTGTTGTAGAAACTGACTTTCTTCAAATTATCTCGTAATAAACTCCCTTTTGACACTTGTGTGCTGTCTAATAAAGGACTGGAATCTAGTTTAATACGTATACTTATCTATCTTGCTTAAGCCTAGATAGGGGTAGTAAAACTCACCAGAATATTTGTATTATAATAAGCAATATAATAAGATCTAGTCTCAGTGCTTCGGTAGTTTTGTTATATTTACTGATAGATTTAATCAAACGATATATTTCATTTCATTCTCAAAATCTTTCATTAATCTTATCTAATGCTATAATATTTATCTTTCTAATCGTCATAGTCATCATGAACAAGATTCGTTTTATTCTTGCAATTTTCCACTTTTCTCGTGGCAGTGCACTTCTCTCCTCAGCTTCGATGCTCTGGCAGGTTGCCAAGTGGCTGACTACTAAATCATAGCTGGGTACAGTCACCACAGATTATACCATGTGTCAATGTTTTATCGCCAGCATTTATTAGACTTTTAGAATTGGTTCTCTATTCGGGTAAATATCTTTTTTGTGTTGAGAAATTAATTCGATGAGTTAAATATCGCTAATGGGTTTAGGTTGACAGATCGTAATATATGTATAATTAATATGGACTAATTAGTAAACAATCGGTAATATTTCTTAGTAAATATCAACTTATTCCTGATAAACATCAGGTCCAATACTGTATTATCTTACAAACCGAAGTGTTTCAGTATGCGAGTATTATAATATGGCAAAAGTATCAGTTTTCCTTTTGATTAAAATTATCAACTACGATAGATTATGAAGATCATAAATAAGTTTTATCATAAGTTGCGATCCTAACTCTCAAACTGAATTATGACGTGATTGAATATAATTTTAGAGACACCAGAGTAAAAGCAGCGAGAATCTTTATTTGCTCTATATATTTAAAGATAGAATTTAGAGCCCAAAAATCTATGTTAGACATTTTCTAAATCAACTAAATGGAAAATTGTTGGATTTACTCTCGGATCATGGAAGCATTTTTCTGAGCTGTAAAAGGCCTTGCTTTCAAGATAGTAAATTGTATGTGATTGTACCAGGGCCTTAGAGCTTGAAGAAGCACCAATCAGACCGGCTATTGACAAACATACGGCTCTAGCATAATGGATTCCAGCGATTTATCGCTTAGCTGTCTCTCTCGTTTGGATTTCGTGCGTCCAATCGTCCATAAAGTGGGTTTGCCTGACGAATATGCGGGTTTATAAAGACGGCAGCATAAGGTTAATGTATGATTTCGAGAAGATAAACTGTTTTGCCATTTGGTTCAGATTTATTGAACTAAAATGTACAAAGTACATTATATTTCTATGGTTATGACGTTAGGTTAGGAGGTGAGGTAGGTTAATTCATGTTTTGGTCAGTGTATTAATATAAATAATAATACTGGATTTCAATTAAACGTGGTTCTATTATATCCATTCAATATTACAACAATGCAGATTCACCTGGCTCGGACGCCATCTTGATAGCCCGGCTGCTTATCGGCTAGTGATGTGACATACTCCTAACAACGTTATCGTACATTAATTTTTAAAACCAGTAATTATGCATTGTTTAATGAGCTCCGAGAATAGCGACCAAAAGTTGCATGTGGTGGTTGTTCTTTGCGCATCCAAGTTTTCTTGTAACCCAAATCAAAATTTCTTATTAACGCGTTCCTTTCTACACTTTAATTTTTATGGTATACTTCTTCAAATATAATACTCACGTTTCGTTAGAGAAGGCGACGACGCCCGCGACGTCAAAATGTCTGCGTGGTGCGGCCATCATGGGCATGGTAAAGTACGGAGGGCGTGGCGCACTAATAAATTCAATAAAATACACTAATTTTTATATGAATTTAGTATTGAATTTATTGTGTTTTTTTCCCAATGTTGAACCAGGAAACGATTATGATTTTTGGGGCTAAATCGATGTTCTTTCTATCCTACAGCCTTGTTATGGCTCTATTGTGAATGTAAGAAGTATGATTCTAATAGAATCAGCTGTTGTGAGTCGTAAACATTCTATACGTTTGAAAATCGCTTAAAAGTAACCAGTGATAATATCCAGATCCAGCACAAACATATTTGCAACATGAAAGGAAACAAATGATGAATACTACTTTATGAGCAATTGTTTCTTCTGACATGAACGTTTTACTCGTAAAATAAACGTCATGAAAGGTGTATAATGTAACAAACAACAGAACAGAAGTGAGTTGGAGTCGTCAAAACAATGTGCAACTTGGCAACGCGCCGCGCCGCGCCTTGTTTTATTTATCATTGTTTTACAGCGTTGAATAATCATGCGTTTCATGTTTTCAAAATGTTTGAAATAATGTATTTCATATGAAGGGCATTAAAATGTATGAATATTTAAACTGGCAGTTACATTAACATGCATTTAGAATAGGGTTGCCAACCGTCTAGAACAAATCGTGTAACTGTTGTTAGAATGTTGTATATGATTATGAGGAGTAGTTTCCATGTAGTTCATAGTATCTGGAACTTTAAACTACGAATACTATGTATGTACTTCCTACATGTAGTAGAAGGTGTGAATGTTTGCATGCTTGTTGTCAGTCACTCTTATTCGGGTGGACGGATTTGAATGTAATTTGGAAATATTATTCATATAGAATAGTTTTACCGCGGTAGTATCTTTCCCAAGAAAGAGAAAAGAAGGTGGTAAGACAACATTAGACAAGTCGCGAGAAATAACATGGGGTAGAGTGGCCATAGAAAGGCCAGAATGGAGAAGATTGGAGGAGCCCTTTACCACCATTCAAAAGAATACTCTATGAATAACAAGGAAATATAGTCGTGTCCGAATAAAGGCAATAATAATACTATAATATATCTGTCCAGGGATGCTCACGATCCCTCACAGGCGTTACTGAACTTCAGCCTCTCGTACTCTCAACTCAAACCGCGTCGAACTCGAACCAAGTCTGAAAGAGTGAGTCGCGTCCCCGCTGCATCACAACACCATAGTTGAACACATACCATAAATTACCTTGAAACCCTAGCACAACTCACTGTTGATAAGTATTTTAATGTTTAGCACTGTTTCTTAACATGTTTTTTTTAGTCTTACTTTTAGTGTTAAGACGTGTTTTCCGAATAAAATAAACAAACTGCCGTCAGCAGGCGACGAATGCAGCACCAATTGTCGTACAACTAAATAAATCGTAGTTCCTACTGGCCTTCATAATTAAGTTTAGTTTTCATTCGGGACATACTTGTTCTGTACCTGCGTAGTTGCAGCACTCTTCATTACACTAAGAGCGTAACTTATTGAACAACTTTATCAAAGAAGCCCCTGTTTGCCGATCAAAGGGAGAGGTTCTTTGTAAAATCTTGTTAAACGCTACTGGAAGTCTGAAATCCTATTAAGTTACGCGTCTAAGTAAAAAGCTTTCTCTTAAATGAAACTTTGAAAAAAATAAACCTAAACGATGTAAGTAATGCGGTGAAACCGTCCTCGATTACGATAATGTTTTTATGACAAAATTAAATATTTGCATAAATATAGTTAACCTAAACCTGTTACTAGGTCTCGGTAGATGTTGCTGCTTGTTTTGGGTATGTTTTTTCACTTAGTCGCCTTTTACTGTTAGTAGAAGGTTCTGTTGTTAGGAGTTTAGTTAGTTTACAACGTATTCTGGACTTAAATTTCAGTGTATTTTAGAACATATTTTACTATGCGATGATTGATCTAAAGTAAAAAAATCATACATTACCACCACGGTGGTTAAGAAAGATAAACAAAACAGATATTCAAGCATTAACTGTTTGTCTGTGACTGTAAAGTCAAATGTATGTCATGTCAGAGAGCCGGTCCGTGCCATATCTCACCCACCGGCCAATCTCATTTGAAGACACATTGACTTATAATCTCCTAACTTGTGTGTTATTACTTAAGAAATTGAAGTTTACGTCACTTTATGTACGTTTAACTAAAGATTGTTAATTGTTATTTGCTTACTATTTTTATTGTAATGTATCTTCAAAGCTACGATGAATTTCGCCAGAAAAAGAAAAAAACCAGCCTCCAACCAAAGTAACAACGTCAAAAGACCGTGCGCTGGTACCAGGCTGCCATAAGCACGCGCGTCATAAAAAAGTTACGAGGAGTTATCAAAAGGGCAGGCGTAGTAAACCTGGCGTCGCGTCGTCGTCTGAGCAATAAAACTGGCCATCGTTGTACTCAAGTAATCTCCTTGTTACACTGAGTTCCTGGTTCCTAGTGGCCAGGTTTTTCCTAGCTGAACAATGACTATTTTATTTAAAAATAGTATCTACGTACTTACTAATGAAATGCATTCGATTGACTATTTCACGTTTAACTAAATTCGAGGGATAGCATTAGAAGAAGAAAAAGCCTTTTAATAATTATTATTAAGAGGCCAATGAAGCAAAGTCTCCGTAGAATAGTAGGTATTTGAATATGTTATTGCTGTCGCGATTCGGTACGCACACATACAGCCTTTCACATGCTTTCACTCACACAAATAACGCTGCATAACATCCCAAAGAGGCCCCTGCGCGCCGCGCATAGTCGCTACCCCTCCGCCTGGGCTAGAGTGTATTTTTCAAAATTATAATAAACTTGACGTGAGCGTGCGTCAACCCTTGTTTTACGTTTTGAGAAATTATTGTTCGCATATTGGTTTAGTCTCGACATACTGTGGTTGTATTTGATATAATTGACTAGTAAGTACCTATCACATATAAATACAATATAAATTATGGCGTTGCTATTTTAGGGTTCTACGGTCAACAAAGAAACCTTTTAGTTTCACCATATCCGAACGTTCGTCTTCCAACGATACTTTAGGTGACCTAGAGGTGTTTTAGTACCTAGAGTGCTAGAGTCTAAGGACTAACAAGTTAAAGCGTTCAAAAAAAACTAGAAACCGACTTCAACTGCCCTAAAAGTCTACTTTTGTTAAGGAAAATTTAAGATGTATATTGTTTTCTCATGGATTCCATTCTAAGAACCGGACCAAATTGAAATGGGACCACATGGAAAGCATCAGCTTTCAAATAATAAAGAATCATCCAAATCGGTTCACCCAGTGAAAAGCTCTGAGGTAACAAACATTTAACTAATAGAATAGAAATAATTTATTCGGCATACAGATTACAGTACAGTTAAAACATTAATTTTAAATTTGCTCTGCTGCACTGCAACGCCGAAATACACACTTAACATTCCCAGTCTCAAAAACTACTGAACCGATTTTGATGAAACTTGCAGTCTTCCCTAAGTTTTACAATACCTAGGTAAACAAAAAAGGGATTATTTAAATCGAACTTGTAGTTCCGGATATATAAAAAATAAATTAAATAAAATAGCCTTTATTGCTGAACTAATTTTTTGTTACAATTTTCTTAAAAATATGCTTACTTTATACGTTACTTATCTTTTTATATTAAGTATCAGTAACCGGTCGTTCCTACATTTCAGCTTGTCTTTCGACATAGGCCTCCTCTAAGGATTTCCACTCTATTCTATCTTTCGCTATGCGGGTCCATGTTGGACCCGCCACTTGTCTGATGTCGTCCTCCCATCTTCTAGTCTGTCTGCCTCTTTTTCTTTTGCTATCTCGTGGTTGCCATTCAGTTATTAGTCTTGTCCATTTCTACATACTCTATTTCTCCATTATTTACTGTTATGGGCTCTGTTTGTGAGGAATTTGACATTACTTTTGTTTTCGTTAAGTTCGTTGACAGGCCTGCTTTCTCGCTCTCTTCCGCTAACTGTTGGAACATTGTCTGTAGGGTTTTCGGGTTTTCTGAAAGTAAGATCAGGTTGTCTGCAAAGCGTAGGTGACTCAGCTTTTTGCCATTTATATTTAGTCCTTTATTCGTCCAATCCAGATTTGTGAATATCATTTCCAGGATAGCTGAAAATATTTTTGGTAAAATTGGGTCTCCCTGGCGTACCCCTCTCTCAATCGAAAATTCTTCGCCTGTAGATTCTAGCTTCACTTGTGCGGTGCTTTTTGTGTATATGTTTTTCAGTATTCTTATGTATTTTGCATGTACGCCTTGTTTTTCCAGTGCGTCCCAGATAAATCTATGTTCGAGTGTGTCGAATGCTTTGTTGAAATCCACGAACCCTATGTGTGTTTTTCTTTTGTGTGTGTGTTCCGGATATATGCGAGGACAAACAAACATACACTTTAGAAATTTGGCACACTTCTTTAGAAGCTGGTATAGACTAACATATATGAAAACTGGGCAGTTCTGGAAATATTACATACATACAGGTCGCATTGATAACCTCTTTTTTTGAAGTCGGTTAAAAAAACTGTAATTTCACGACACCTCACACAATAGAATAGACGAGTTAAAAATCCCGTCTTAAGTGTATGAGATGTATAACTGGGAAAAAATATTTCAAGTTTTTATTTGTCGACATGAATAATAATATCGTCGAAATCTATCGTATTTCCTACTGTCATACTTCATATTATACTATTATATTTTAAGTACCTCAAAAGGAAAAAAGGAATCCTTATAGGATCACTGTGATATCGAATACTCCAGTCTGCTGTCCCTTAGATCTGTCAAATAATGAAACTTATAGGTCAACGCAATAAAAAGATATAGCTGTATTTTAGACCATTTCCGTACAAAATGCAATGAACCCAAAATCTATACGGTATTTCCCGTTGACCTAATGTCTTGAAATTTGGCAAGAAGAAAGGTTTTACAGCACAACCATAGGAATAAATCTGAATTTTTTAATTGTAACACAGTAAAATTGATTTTTTAATGTTTACAAACTTAACTTCGTAATATGTAATTTAGCTTAGAATTTCATTTTCGGTAGAGCATTGTTGGGTGCATATTACCGTACCTATTATTTATGATTTTCAGTATGTCATTAATTCATATTCTGTACGGAATCCTCGGTGCACGAGTCCGACTTGCTCTTGACCGGTTTTTGAGTTGTTGGAGAGCCATTTCAAGCTCTTGCTGGCTGATCTCCGGGATATCTGTGTCGGGTCATATAGTCTCCGTAGCGATTTGTACATGCGATGTCCATATAACTTCTCGTTCTCTCTCAAGACTTTCAATAATAATAAATAACAAAAAATAATATAAAAAAGCTTTTAAAAAAGTTATAAATAAACGGATGTCCATGCAATAAATGTGATGTTTTTTCTGTGTTTTTTTTCTGTTTAGATATTTTACAGTGGTACGGAACCCTTTGTATGCGAGTCCGACTCGAACTTTAACATTAAAAAAATATTTGAAACATAAGTCACTTATTCATAAATCATATTTAATTATTTACACGTAACAAAACGTAACAACAACTAAGAATTTCAGGGAAAATGTTCTGTTCTAGAGATAAAATAAATTTCCTTAGAATTATTTGTCTTTATATTTGTTTATTTAGATCAATCTAAACATTAAAACTAACAGGTAAAACCATTATAGCTCGAGAAAGGGTATCTATCGATATATTTTTCCCACCACTATTAGTCGAAAAAATCGATAAAGCTTATTGACATCACTAATGCATGCTTACTTTATTTTTATACATATAATACACAGTATATAGTTGTGATATAGTGTACCCTGCCTCCCGAACCGAACTGTGCGAGAAGGACAGTTGAAGCTTTTTTTGGTATTTGCCTAGTTTTGCCGTGAAATTAAGGGTTTGGGATATAGCTGTTTTCTCAACGAAACGTTAGCCAAATTCAATCATTTTGATCTTATTCTCTTTATCAAAGAATAATCTAGGCCCGTTGGTTTTGCTTTTTCTGAAAATGTTACGTTTACTCTAAATAATGAGTACCATAAGTTGAAAGAAATTTTTTCTGAAATTTTGAGTTTTGAGATGCCCATAATTCTAATTGTAGACAAAATATTGAAAAAAGCAAAACCAACGGGCCTAGATTATTCTTTGATAAAGAGAATAAGATCAAAATGATTGAATTTGGCTAACGTTTGGTTGAGAAAACAGCTATATCCCAAACCCTTAATTTCATATGAAATTTTTTATCTGCTGTTCCCTCTTAAGAGAAGGATAAAACTGCCGACATGGCGCACAAATCTCCTACTTTTTTACCAAATTTTTTAATGATAAATGCGAGAGCAACATCATTCCGTCAATTATTACCTTAATGTTTACATATTGCTATTATGTCATTGTTATCATAAAACAGCTTAGTCCATACATGGTCTATACATAATTATACATTGATTAATTTTAAAAGTTGTAATGACTACTATTTAAAAGTTCAACTTGTGATGGCAGTCACATATAAAATGAATATGTTAAATGTTTTTGAAAAACGCAGATACTTTCGCTATAGCATAACATTACCATGATTTAAAAGATGAGATAAAAAATCTTAAAGATCCTAAGAAGAAAACTCGTACCTGGTCAATTTAATTAAGTTGAAAAATGAAGTTTGGAAATTCAATTGGACAGTAAACTCGGCTTCTCTGTTAAAAAAATAAGTGATCGTTTTAAACTATATTATTAATACGGCATCTCTTATTATTAATTATCCTAAGACCGAGGTAAGTAATGAATATTCATAAAGTTGAACATAAAGCATAGCAGGCAGGCAGGCTGGATGGTCTCTGTGAGTAGAGTGGTCTAGCTTATCTACACCGCTTTACGACTATTTTACGATTATTGCCTCTTTGAATTGCTTATAACTTCGTGCGATATGAAATTTCTATAATAGGAATAATTTAAAATGTAAGTGTTCACTTAATGCGCGTTTATTGTGGCGGTGTATTAATTTTTATAGCCCTCGTGTGACCTCGAAATGCATTTATTGAATTGTTATCCATTGTATTTAAAACCGGAACGAAACAAATCTTTTAGTAGGTGCCACGTTTCATTTCCTCTCAGTTTATTCTAATTTTCGTGTCAAAATCCATACACAAATTGACTTGTTTCTCCGTGGCAGTACCTATTGACAGAAAAACTACCCAACTTGTAAATTTATTATAATTATTTTATACATTCAACGATGATTTGTTGCATTTATTCATAACATATTTTCGATGCAAATATGTGACTTGAATTAATATTTTATTTAGAAGATTCACAGACTAATAAATACTAGATTTAAAATACTATTTAGTACTGTGATAGTTAAAGTAATTGTTGTTAACCTTCACATTCGAGGACGCTTCATTAGTTTTATAATCACTTTCACACAGAATATATTCCCCTGAAATTACTGTACCCTACTCTTACGTCTAAGAAATAATTTATCTGACGTATTACAAGTTTAGTACTAGCTGAGCTAAGCTGGGGTCGATACCTCTACAACGAGTTTTCATAGTCGATAGCCGCTATACCAAATGGGAAAAAACTTCCGATCCAACTTGGGCGTGATTGCTAAGTCCCTAGTACGAACATTTTTATTGGTCACTGGTCAGTGAGCTAGTATGTCAGTGCGCACAAAGCTCTAACAGGCGCAGTGCTGTGTCACCTTTTATCCATACTATGCGTTTAGTTTTTAACCGACAGCTAAACAATTCTGTAGAGAAATTTCAATATTTCGCTTTCGTAGTTTTAGTTTGTATTTTTTACGCTGACGCTAGAATTTCGCGGCGTGTTATAAAATGCAATCATCAAAATTTAGGACTTCGCGTGCTACTAAATAGTGTTTGTGACATTGTATTTTCAAACGATTTCAAAAATGGATGAGGTTTTAAATTCGACTAGCATTTTTTAAATGTTCGGTAGTTTCGACTGGGTGAACCGATTTTGATGATTTTGAATTTGAATTGAAGTGGTGAATGATGGTCCAGTTCTGACAATGGCATCCATGAGAATACCATATAAGTCGTAAATTTGCTGCAGACTTTTAGGGCAATTGAAGTCGGTTTCTAGTTCTTTTTGAACGCGTAACGTGTAATAGGTGAAAAGTGGCACGCTTGGTTTTCATTTTGTTGTTATTATGAGTCAGACAGAGAATAAGACTTGTTACATAGTTATAGGGTTTTTAAAGAAGAGAAAAGATTTCAATGTTTGAAAAATATATGCCTACTATCGACACCGTGAACTAACTCATGGTAGCGGCTACTGTACGTGTACAACCATTCCTGTCCGCAATATCGCAGGAGTCTGTTTGACCTGATTCCGAGCGACACGCCTCCGACGGAGGGCTTTGTTCCCAATGTCTGGGCCGGGGTCTTAAGAGCGTATGCTGTTGTCAAAGCACCCATACAAACGTAGTCCAGTCATATTTTGAGTATTAAGCTATGAAAATCTATGAAATTTTCAAGACACAATCTAGAAACAAATATCTGTGTCGGTGGTGAGTCAGATTTTCGTTTAAATATATACTTCCAGAGTTACAGGGCGTCAAAGTATTGTATTTTTCGGTAATAAAAAGCCCCAACTTTGAACCTGATTTACAAGAGTATGAATCAATTTAGAACAATTTGGAAAAACCACCGACATCTGAAATTTCATTAGTATACTGTATTAAAAAAATGGTTACATAATATACTGTATCCTTCAAATGATCCCTGGACTACGAAACATCCAAATAACGGGTGGATAACATCGCGTAATGTATGCTGTCTCACCGTACGCGCTCGGGTAGGATAGGGCTCGGAGAGGGACAGCTACAAAACAATGCAACCTTGAAACCGACCACGTGGTCTTACCAACATAGCCTCTTAAGATCCAGACTCCTGTTATGAAAAATATATGTACAAGTATTAGGGTCCCAAATATAAAAAAGGGAATTTTTTGGTGTAATGTCTTTATTTTTATGTAGAGCTTTAGCACTACATTTCAACGAATAATTCCTATATATACTCCTACTTATGAATATATATTTGCCACGAGCGATCTTCAATCACAGATTAGGGAATTTCAATATAACAAAATAATGTATGGTGGGATTGTTTACTTTATTTAAGTCTACACAAAAGTAAGCGATGGCATGTCTATCTTTTTCAATTCAATAAATCTGTCATTTTTTAATTTCTATAATTCGCGCGATTTATTCAATCTGAGAGATATACGAGAGTGTCAGTTGCTTAGGATACATTGAAATGAGTCCAGCCCTCTGGCAGCCTCGGGCCTATATATTATATCACTTGTTTTTTATCGGGAAGGTAGATGCGAGGTGCGAGGCAGGGGAAGGCTGGGGTGGAGTGTTGGAGGTCAGCCTACATGATAAACACATTTGCTCCATTTTAGCTGTTCTTTAGAAAATTATTCAATGTTTAGAAAACATGATGCAACAAAAAGCTTTCGGTTCAAACAAAACCATAAATGTGTCATCGACTGTTTTTGATCACGCAAAATATTGCGATCAGAATTAAATTTGTGTATTCATTCATACCATGGATTTATAGTCTCTGTTAAATACTAGATACAGATACCAATATTGGCTTTTCTTTTAGTAGGCACCCTGTTAATGTTTCCTCAGCATTTACTATGATGTACTATGTGTTGATGTGTGGTTTTGTTGCAGGGCTACAATGGTGTGTGTCAGTGGTTGTCGACGGGCGGGCTATGCGGCTGAGCGGCGCGCATGGCGGCGCCAATGAGGGAGGGCGCGCCCCCTGGCGGAGCTCGCCCCGCGGCGCCCACGCACCCGGCAAACTTCGAGTACGATGACAATGAGTGGGATATCGGCATCGGTGACCTCATCATAGACCTCGATGCCGACATAGAGAAGACGGACGAGGCGGGCGGCATGGCGGCGCGCGCCGAACCTGACGCGCAGCGCACCGCGCTCAAGATGAAGATCAAGCGCACCAAGCCTGGCACCAAGAGCTCAGAGGCAAAACACGAGATCGTAAAGTCCAACGAGATGAACGGCGAGCCCAAAGCGCCGCCGCCCGCGCCGTTGGCGCCCGCGCAACCCGCCAAGCGCGGCTCCGGCTCGCACCGCCGCGATAAGGCGCGCGACAAGCACCACCATCCGCACGCGCCTCATCCCGCGCATCCCCCGCACCCCCCGCACGACCACAACGGGGTGGCACGTGTACCGCCGCCCCCGAACGCGCCCGGCCCCCCTGCGCCCGCGCCCGCGCCCTCGCCCGCGGCGCCCGGCCCCGGGAACGTACTCCCCGCGCCCGGCCCGGTGCCTCCGCCCCCGACCGTAGTACCCGCGCCGCAGCCCCCGCCCGCGCCCGCGACCCTACAACCGACTGCACCCACCAAACCTGAGCCCGACGACTCGCGGCAAGACACGACGCAGCACACCGCCCCACCTCCAGCCAAGAAACTCAAAACTGATCATAAGGTAAGAAAACAAGTTATTACCCGCACACTCCTATTACAATTCTTGCGTACACAGGAACAAAAACAAACCTAATGAAGACAGGAAATGCTATCACTGTACCGGCGATCTTGCGTCCCATGGCAAGTGAATGTCACTGTTTACATCTAACACACATCATAAGTTGTCATCATGCCTACTTACATCATCGATCTGTGTCAGTGAGTGATGTGCATGGCTTGCGTGTGTGCCTCACCGCTTGACGCTCAACAAGCGGTAAAGAGATAAAAACGTGTTGGTTGATATACACACACGGAATGTGACAACAATGAAGACACTTTGTTGATAACTCTTTCACACTTATGAACGTATCTGTATTATAGGGCTATTTGAAATAATTAAGTTGAGACTTTATCGCTTATCTCTCTTTTATCCAATATAGAACCAACCAGAATGTAACAGCTCAATCGATATAAAATCCAACATTTCCAAATTTAACACTTTGAACATTGCGTGATCGACAAACTTTGTTTGCACTAAACTTATCAATTATCGTCCTTACATTCTGTTGAACACTCTCAGTATACGAATATAAATATTACTAAATACACCTTATAATAACCAAAGATTGCGACCCGGTAAACAAATCACGTCCTACACGCATCGTTCTCTTATGAACTGAGAGTATGGCGTCGCGGGGCAATCTAATCTTGATACAGTTTGAATACTCGTACTCGTATGTACACCACATATATCAAAATTGCATCAAAGATTGACGTAATGTGTCAAACAACATTGAACCTAGCAGACGTGAATTACTATACAGCAAACAATAAATTTCTTCAACAATAAACTATACTAGCATTCGTACTATAAAATTAATAAATCAATGGGGAAATTTTTGGTTTATTTTAGTTTATGTGCCTCTTGCAGCCCCCCTAAAATGCGGACAGTTTCTATACAAAGGAATCAAAATGGCGCCTCTATTCAAATTCAAACGGAACTATTTTTTTCCTCGATGAAGATAAGTTTATTTGCATCAAATGATGACAGTCAGAAAATTTTAGTTTCTTACATTAGAGGCAAGCAAATATTTTAAATATTTAAACATTTTATCATCATGGTTTGAATTAATTTATTTTTTAAAACAGTTTATTGTACACGGAAAATATTTACATAACACAAAAACAGAAAAAAATTATACAAAAGGAACAGCTTAATGTTATTATTTACAGAATTATGCATATAATTTTAGCACTACCAATACTTTCTACTGAATTAAATTATTTGTATATGCTATAAAGAAGCTACAAATATTCTCAACTGCTTTCCAAGCTATTCTTTCACTGAATATAAACTTTTTTCTAATCACGCAATTTAAGCTCGAGAAAGAAAAAAAAACGAACAAAGAGCATCAATTTCTTTGGGACTTCGTTTGATTTAAGATGATGCTTTTATATTAACATGATATTACAAGTGTGATATCAAACTAGCGCGTGCAGTTTGGAATGTTGAAAACAATAGACATGAAACTACGAGTAAATGTTTGTAACACTCGTAGGAATGAACAAATCACCGCATGGATCATCGCATGATAATAGTTTGATTGCACTTATCGACAATTGTTTCGGAGCGTATTTAATTGTCGGGGCTTAGCGCTGTTAGTGGTGTTTGCGAGGCTGATTGAGTGCAAACGTCTGTGGGGTGTAACCCGCCCGTCGGCAGCGCTCATTCATTAAACCACCCCTCACATGGGCTGAGGGATGCCGGCTGTGCAAACTTTACACCAAAACCAGCTAGAAAACTTTTCGTTTTGGAGCTTGAAAGCAAGTTAGAGATTAGAAGAGGATTAATATATTCCTATAGAAACGTTATTTGTTTCTTATAGAATCAAGAGACAGAATTATGTGTTCGTATGGCGAGGCATTTTTTAGAGATATTGATCTGCCTACGGATAGTTTTTTTTTGTTTGCTTATGAAATAAAATAAGAAAATGGATTTTTGAAACAATTGAGCAACAATTGAGAAACGGGATAGGGCTAGAAGAATAGTTTCCTTTATATTACCGGGCATCCCTCCGAACTGGGACAATTCCGTCACTGGCCGGCAGGGATGGCAGCCCTCACAACTCGCCTCCATCCCTGCGTTCTCCCGAACTACCGAACACAATGGCTGCACTCCGCAAATTAATGCCATTGCGGTCGATGTGGAACTGCCAATTGCTTGTATTGAACCAATCTTACTCGGTGCGCCGCACATGCTGCCGGAATACTAATATTGTTCGATATTTTATTTCTATGTATACTGGAAAAATGTATGGCTGAACAAAGGATTTCCACCCTTATAAATATTTACGACGAAAATGGTCTTTGCTTTAGGAGATTTACCAAATTCCATAAAAAGCTCGGCAGGCAATAGCTGATCAGGCTTAGTGGGGTTTGTTTTCACATACAATGGTTTGCGCCTGAACCTTCACCAGCCGATGTGAAGATGAAGCCGTAGGATGAAACCGTGTTTACCCAGAAGCCTCAATTTCATGGGACCAAGTCTAACACAGCGATCAATAGAAACTGCTCACAAAGCCTCTTCTTCTTCTCTTCTTCCTAGCCATTCTCTACCAGTTTGGTGTAGGCCTCCTTCAGATTGCGCCATCTATCCCGGTCCCGCGCTACTTCCATCCAGTTGTTCCCCGCACCACAAAGCCTATGGAAGCTATATCGATGGCACCCAAGGTAAATGTATTCCTATTTTAAAACCGGAACCTCATGGTAAACGTAGGCAAATGAAAGCTATAAATCACCATAGATGCAGCGTCGCGCACCTGCAAGGTCTTGCACAATCCTCACGACACAAACATCCTCAGTCCTCAAGCATCAATCACGTCGCGGCACTGTACTATTGCCAAACGTTTATGCAAACCATGCGAGACTCGTCAACTCATCACGTACTTACAAAACTATCTAAACACTATAGTTATACTACGACTAGTTTCCTTGAGATGCTTACAGTAGGTGATTTTCACCTATCCGTGTATGCGAGATCTCTCGGTGCCATTTATATACTGATCGTCGTTTTCGCTGTGGATATTGCTTTCGAGTCGCCGTCAGCATACATTGCAAATATCTTATCTTGTTTGTTGCTACATAACTTAATATTTACTTTACTGTCTAAATATACAAAGAAAGCCACGTGGGTAGACACAAACCCTTTTTGTATAATATATTTTAGAAAGCCTATGGATGATAGACATTTATGTAAACAATACTTAGTTTCATGAAGGAAACATTGTCGTAGACATAAAATTAACATGAACTTGTCGCATACATAAATTCTGTTTTCTTTGTCATAATTACTGCACAATGTCTCCCATAAAAATCTAAGTATTTACATAAAGTTTAAAACCTACATTCAAGTTTGAGGGTTATGAGTACAGTGCCACATCCATAGTTATTTTGAAGTCAAACCAAGCAGTCATACGGAATTATGTTGGCTTAATAAAACGCTCGACATTTCAACAAATGGAACAGCTGCTTTAGCGATATGAGATATTGTAACCGCAGCGTTCTATGACAGTGACTTACTACTGCGCTGCCACAGACTGTAGCACTGACGGTACGAGTATGTGATAGGTACGTACTACACATGTTAGTTTAAATGATGTTAATCTTAGAAAAGGTAATGTGAAAACAGAAACAACTTATTTCATACCCATCTCAAACGTTTCATTATGCTAGGAAACAAGAAATATCATTACTTTAACAGTAACTAAATATGACAGTACCAAATTATTGCTTATTGCTGTCCGTATAACATTTCAAATTGCATCCGAACTATAAAAAGATATGGTAGCATTGTTACGTAGGTACAAGATATATATTTCATTGTAACGATTTCCCCTTGAAAAATAGCTATGATAATAAAAGTTTCAAAACACCAGTCTCTATAGATAACAAAAGCTAAGATACTGTGAACTTGAGTACCTTCTACCAGAGCGAATTTACGTTCAAATGCTGTTTTTACAAAAATTTCTGTTTCTGGGGAGGTAGTGCCCACGAACTGTGTTAAGTCGATACCACTTCATG
This sequence comes from Carcina quercana, assembly GCA_910589575.2. Taxonomy (NCBI): domain Eukaryota; kingdom Metazoa; phylum Arthropoda; class Insecta; order Lepidoptera; family Depressariidae; genus Carcina; species Carcina quercana. The sequence goes on along the minus strand of OU342440.2, from coordinate 5,061,967 downwards.
ATGATCAAAGTGGCGACACACGGAATAGTGCCCCGTTAAATATCTCGCCAGAGGACTGGGTTAACTTAGCGAGTTAACCTACAGTAGCAATCTGGCAACAAACCATTGATTCAATATTGTTTAGTGCAGGATATCGACAGTACGATAGCAAAATAATAATATTGTGTTTATCTTGATAAAATTGTATCTATTCACCACTGTTTCTTCAGAAGCTTTCCTAGAAGCATAATTGTTGCAGCTTACGCCCCACGTTTAGATTTGAAATACCTGCCGCTAAATTTCTATTGGGCATATATTGTCTCTTTTTAGTGACAATTTTTCTTCTAGTTATCATTTCTGAAACTTTTGAAACTGAAATTTTAGTGCTAGTATCGTGATGTGTACTTCATTGTATTTATAAGTCGCCTTGACAGGGTTTACTAAGATGTGGTTATTGCCGTTACTTATTGACACTTTGTGCATGAGCGATGTATTAACTGCAGATGTATTTACTTGGCCTATTAATGACCATCTTTAATTTGGTAATTTAAGTATTAAATCTGTCAAAATCACTGGACTTAACACTCTAAACTTATCGACATTTTGTACTGTAAATGCGAAGCTATTAGGTTTATTTTTCTTAAAAAATATCCGCAATAATCTTTGAGATTCTGATAAATATCTCATTATTTCATAAAATATCCTGTACTTTCCTAATTGCGTCTTTTTTATTTTAATAACTCGGCATTCATCTGCACCTTATATGAGCTATCCAGAATCCGATTTAGGCACCCGCTATCTTTGCTTGCTGGAACACAGACTTTTGCCAGACGAACAGAAATGCCACCACCAACTAAAATGCATATTGTCTGTGCTTACAGAGAGGGTGGCCCGCCCTTTGCTTTCTTTGGAATTATTCGCGAAGTATAGCTACCAGGGGAGTGGGAACGCGAGGCAGTCTCCCGAATTCCTTTCATTAATCACTGTCAAGGGCTCTAAAAATTTCTAAAGCGCTTGCGGAATCAATTCAACACCGTCTCCCGTCGGAAACTTCTTCCCGTTCCTTGATAATTAAAGACGATCGATTTGAAGTCTCTTTAACTTTTGCTATGACTTTGTATTTTTAACGAGAACCACCTTTTGGGATGAAAAAGGGAGGGGTCAAGAAAGAGAGGAACTTGGGTATGTTTGAAAGTCCGATTTGAACGTTCGGAAATATCATCTCTAAATCAAGCACCGATATATATGTCAACGAACTCAAGTACAGTTTTTGTATCGTTCTCAAAGTTTGACGATCGTTTGTGTCATTTAGAATTCATCCACATCACATACAAAGAAGGAACAGTAGCGGAGAAAATGAGTAAATATTAATTTCTTGTTTATATAATTTACAAAATATAATTATCAAATTTAATCTATATCTATTATCGAAGAAATGCTTGTACATTGTTCCATTATCAGTTTCAAGGATCTGCAGTTTGGCTACACCCTAACAATACACCATTATTATCAGCACAGATGGATTCAAATAAGGGGATCTCCCCTACTCAATAAAGTGCTTTTCAAGACTGTCTATGGCGCTGTCATCATTTTTTAAATGTCCAATAAAATACATGAGTTGTGTATTTGTGTTTCGAATCGACATCGTAGGTTGCAGTTTATTTGCATTTTAAAGTGCATCTCTGACACGTTTAGATATGGGGTAATTAATTTGATTTGTTGACTTTAATGCCTCTGTGTCTTCATAAGTTGTTTCTCGGGTGTTGATTTGATTTCGTTTGGTGCAGTCTATGGAGCTCAATAGTGACATAATAGCTTTCATTTATAGAGCTTGTAATATGCTGCCAACAATGAGAAAAGTCTAAAGTCATGTTATTTTCGAATTATGATGATATAATTATAAAGAAATATCAACAACAAACAAATATATTTTACATCAAAGATGTTTACTCCTGCAACAGTCGAGACAAAAATAGAACTACAATTTTTTGTGACATTTTTCGATGTTCCTGGTGCCCTTTGATGTGTCCCTAACTTTACTGTTACTTTTGCAAAAGCATTATGCAGTGGAGAAAGGGAGAAAGATAAATTAACTGTTTCTTTTGTAGATCCTTTGTTGTAAAGCCTTAGTTTAGTAAGTATACATAGCGATTTATAGCTGCTATTTTCTGAAGCCATAAATCGCCGCTACCGTGTGACCATCTACGCCTACTGTTTTGGTAGCTAAAAAGCTCATGCGATTGGCTCCGTGTAGTCGCAATGTCGTTTTCTGTCGTACGTCGTCGCTCGTTAGAATATTGACTTGTTGAAGAAATGTCTGCTAGCGCTATTTTAGCTACTGTCATGTCACACGTAGCTATTTATCGCTAACGAATTTTTTTGCGCTTGTGCACGGTAACACGAACCTGATTTATGCAGCTATATGTATCTAGATAGCTATGTTTGACCGCCATTTATTAATGACTATATTTACGATGATGATGAGGTTACGCAGAGTAATGAGCTTTTTTAACGCTTTAGCTAAGTCTAATGGTAAAAGAACAGTTTTTAAATTATCACTTTTTTACACTGCAATATCTGCAGTTCGACATGACCTTTCTCGATATTATACCCAATTTTTCATTCATTTGTCGCGGACTCAACTGACACACAGTAAACAGTATTATTATTCCCCAAAAGCTACTTCTTCTCACCTGCCATTTAACTTCAACGGCTAATTAAATTCGCCGGCGTAATTACAATTAGCCGATTGGCTATCAAATGACTAGCATGTTAAATTAACAAGATAGATATCAATGTTACCAGGGAAGCATGGCATTTAACATGTCTCCTCGCGAATGAGGTTAATAGCACCGAGCCTCGATTATACTGATCGCTCTGAATAAATTTACATGCTTGATCGCTGATCGGTGTTCTCACTAAACTACCTGCTAACTGAGAGTCATGCTCTCCTGGTACAAACGATATAAATTACTGATTAATCTGTTCTTGAGATTAATTGTTTGTCTACTTTCTACTAGATTCTATTTGGTTATAAGTTGATAATTATGATTGTCGTTTGCCATAGATTTTTGTTTCTATTGTTTGTTGTTACATTTTGATTTGTTTCTAACGAAAGTATAGATTGCATCCTACCCGCTATGATTTGAGATAGAAAAGATAATACTGGACATGGGTTAGATTTTTGTGGAAAAACTCTGTATTTCGTTGAAGAGCCTTCATTCAATAACATCAGTTTGGGATTTAATCCGTTCGATCACGAATCGATCGATTAAACGTCATGACTTTAGTTGATTCTAGGTTACTTTCTAGTTGGCCTGATTAACTAAAATAATGTTGTATTTCAGTATGACATAGCTAGCTCAAGCTTCAGCTTTGTCTGTTTGATGCCGTTTCACAGCTAAACCGATCTTGATGAAAAATGTGCACGTGTTCACATTCATCAAATTGTTTTCAGCCGACTTCTAAAACGGAGGAGGTGCTCAATTTAACTGTACTTTTTATGTTTGTTACCTCAGACTTTTCGACTGGGTGAACCGATTTTGATGATTCTTTTTTTATTTTAAAGCTGGGTCTCATTTCAATTTGGTCCAGTTCTGACAATGGCATCCATGAGAAAACCATATAAGTCTTAAATTTGCATTAAGTATTAATTTATTGTAGGGGATGGATGCTTTAGACTTTTAGGGTAGTTGAAGTCGGTTTATAGATATTTTTCAACGCGTTAATTCATCAAGCTAACGTCCAACAAGCTCCGATAGCTTTTTAAAGTAACACAGTTGCACTGCATTGCGATAATCACTGGTATATTGTAGTTTAAAATAAACACAGCCGGAATGCCAATAATACGCAATTGAAATGTTAATGTTGCAAATCGTCTGTAAAAGAGTTAATTAGAGCAGACACATCGCCAATTTGTCTCGAATAATGTTCTGTTGTTCGAAAGCAATGTGGCATTGTTGTTTTAACAGCCGCAACAATGTCCTGTGTTTTGAAATCGGACAATAGAATAGCGCAGCGGCTGAAACATTCCCATTTTGACAAAATGGGTTTGCCTATTAAATACATAATGAGAATTACACAAACGCAATAATACTTGTTGTTTGCTGAGTTTTGCTTTGTTAGATAGTCATATAGGTTACTTACGTTAGATAGGTTTAAGTTCGACCACAATTTCAATTGATGTTTAGTGAGAATGTGGTCGAGGTGGTTCTAGTCTCAGTAGTTCGGTTTTGTTTGGGACCAGACTAAGATTAATTTTCGTTCTTTTAACTTTTCTTTTAAAATAAATATAAATTATAAAAAGGTTTTGTAGTATTATAGCAAGCATGTTTTATTAAGATTTTTTTAATGAATATGTTTATGAATGAAGTTTTTGCGTTTCTCGGCAAAATGTTACCAAGCCTCATTTAAAGGGTCAATGAAAATATTACGTGAACTTATTAATTCAGAATAAATGCGGTACATAGAAGACATCCGTATAGGACATTTTCTACGTTCGCCGTAGCTACCACCATTTTATCTAAGTCTGCCGCCAAACAGCAGTGTAAATAACACTGTTGTGTTCCGGTATGAAAGATAGCAGAGCCAGCGCCTCATTAAATTGGGACTTATCGGACATCGAACAGACTTATGGATATATAGAAACTTATTATACATTTAAAAAAACTTGGTAGAAATAAACAGTTGTTATTTCGAATGCGAGAATACGCATCGGTTTGAGCAAAAAATACATGCATGTTATCCTGAGAAATAATGAATTTTTCTCATCACCGACTGTTTCATATGGGCAGACGGAAGATATCGCGTTGCCTGCCGATAGCCGCGGGGCGCGGGCGGCGTAACATCATTCATTTCGGAAAACGTTGTGTCCGCTCCGGACAAACAATCACCTTCCCGTCACGCAGCAAATTGAAATAAAAACTGCGGTCAATCGTGTGTCTGAGCACGCTGTAAGAAATTCCGTAGCCAGTCATTACTCCAAACAAAACCTGCGAAAGGTTAGAATCGAACGTAAACTTTACTAATCACTAATCACCAATGTATTGTTATTAGGTATATTTTAAAACTTGAAAAATGACTATATATCAAGGTATAATAGATGTTTCAAATCGGCCACTGCGGTAAACTGTTTAAAAATCAAGGAATGATCTTAAACATTTTTAGAAAAATGCAGAATTTTGTTTTTGCTTTTATTGTACTTGTACAAAATCATTCTTTTTGTACTGAGTTACAACGTCAAATGTCATTTTATTGACGCCATCTTTGTTTTCCAAGCAAAGTGTTGCCTGTTTCGTTCGTTTTTAATGTTTTTATATAAATAAGACCAGAATAATAATAAAAATTGTATATTCTAAAATGTCCTTTTCAAATTACAAGTGTACAAGCAGGTCCAGGCTCGTTCCATGCATTCGCGGAACGTGTCATTTCAATATATCATATACTTAAATTATTAAAGTCGGGAATATATTTTTTAAAAGTGCACCTCTAGACACTATTTTTAAAACCTTTACAAAAATTCAAGAGATTATGTAGTGATAATTTCAAGGCTAGGACTGTAGAAATTGAAGATAGGAACTGTGCTGCTCTGAAAAATACATTACAATTTGTTTGGTTTGGTCGGTTTGGCTCCAATTTGACTACAGAACCCCAGAAATGTAACGCCGAAATTGATTGATACGATAAAATATATCGCACTTCGACTCAAGCGAAGCGGATAAATAACTCCCCTCGAATTGCGAAACGAAACACAATAATTTTAATGAGCTCATTGTAAATTATTACAAGCTCGTTCAACCGTCTCGACGGCGTATTTATGAACTGTGATTGCTCTCTAGGGCCCTTTGGTACAGTTACTAATGAATTAGTATTTAAGACGCTTAGCGCTCGGTACATTATTCAACGTACCTAATATTTGTTGTTAGGTTTTTGTTTTAGCCAGTTTTATTAACTGACTTCAAAAAAGGAGGAGGTTCTTAATTCGACGGGTATGTTTTTATTTATTTTATGTTTGTTACCTCAGAACTTTTGACTGGTTAAACCGATTTGGATGATTTATTTATCTATTTGAAAGGTGGTCCCATTTCAAATTGGTCCAGTTCTGACAACGGCATCCATGAGAAAACGATATAAATCATAAATATGCATTAGTAAAAGTAGACTTTTAGGGCAATTTAAGTCGGTTTCCAGTTCTTTTTGAACGCATTTACTTGTTTTCCCTTATGTTGTTAGTTATCGATAGGACCTACAAACTTACATTCGCATTTATAATATTATTAGGGATATAGCTAGATTCGTGTAGAAGTGTAGATGGCGCTACCCTAAACGAATGCTAATTCAATTCTATAGAAATGCGAGTCTTTACCAGTGTCGCATATAATTCTTAAAATAACCACTGACGGACTTTGCGTCGTCTTTGCTTCTAGAAATTGGCCCGCACTCCCTACCTTATCTCAAGTCAACATCACTCGACACATCTCTAGTATCATTACGCTTGTAAAGTAACCTGACTGTCTCTAGTCGGTGTTTTGTAAAGTGTCTGAGATTAGAATCGGACTTGTCAATCTTGTTTTGATAGCATCGTGCAAGTCGAGGGTTTCACATGCAAAAGAGCATTCGTAGTACTTGAGACGTGGCTCTTATCTAGCTAATGTCCTGGTAACAAGATTTACACATACTCGTATCTCCAAAGATGGCATAACTAGTCACAACAAGCGGCTTCAAAGAGGCTGTTTGACAATGTCTCTGATAATAATGGCAATATGTATAATTACGATTTCTGTTAGTTCAAACATAATCGGAATTTTTAGCGTCAATTTCAGCGGAACATCTGGCTCATTTCTGTATGTACGAAGCTGTTAAATGCTCTCTGCCCGAATACGATTTCGGTGAGATCGGATGACGGCCATGCCTAGTACTATTGATTTTCTGCAGTCAGAAGTGTCTTGTCTCTCTAAGCAATTTACTTCTGTTCATCTAAAATTGACTTTTGTTTAGATAATGTTTCCAAAATTCAACATCATCAACTTCGTCACTCAAGAATATAGAAGATACGGTCGGGGATCACGTTTGCCTATAAATGTTGCACACTGAGTAATTTGCTCAGAGAACACACCAGAAGGGAATTATACTCCTTATCTGTGCGCATAATGAATAATAAAGTGATACGTATCATTTTAGTGGTGGTATGTATTATTGACTCGATTATCTAAGAATAAAAACAAAACTTGGTAATTGGTTTGATATACTCGTAGTCATGGTCGTCGCTTTTGATGAGTAAATATTGAAGTATATCATCAAAACAAAACAAACTCTTGCTGTAAGCAAGGTGTTAGACTTTGAATGTTATTTCCCTGTTTAAAAGTATTCTCTGAGGCCTTTATCTCATCTAATGGTAAGATACGGCTCAATTTTAAATTACTGGGTTGTGGGAATGTCGCATCAAATACATTTTCCACTTGTAGCTTACAATAATTTGAATTACATTAATAATTTATCATCACGTAAGAGATAATTAATTTTACAGCTATCACCATGTTCCTTGTCGTTTTATCAAGTAATCTATCATACAAGCGAACCATAAGTTAGACACTTTGACAAAATGATTAGTCAATTTACTTTTTGGCTTTAATTTAGCTTTATGCTTTTCTACTCCTGCTAGTTTACTTGAGTTAAGCAAAATTGGTTTCGTAGCTATCTATTTCTTTGCAATATAATATGTTGTTATCTTCCCTAGATTTGCCACCACCAGCCCACCTTAATTATTACCTCGTGGCATATCCGTATACTGAACCATGATGGCACTATTTGTTCCTTAGCTTTATTCCTGTACAAGCCACGGGCTTTGTCTACAACTTGCCCATTATTAGGGTGTAATTTCGCTTTATGCCTTTTCCTTTATCATGCCAAGAACGCAGTTCATGTAAAACTAGAACAGCTGTCTACTTCTTCGTTATTGCCGTAAATAACTTTCTTTGCGTCTTTGGGGTGTTACTGCTTTTGTCAAACACATGTACCTATTACCCGTAGTTTAAGACAAAGCCTTCTTAAAACGTCACCATTCGTCGGAAAGCGTCGTTTGCCGACCCGACCGACCCTAGTCCTCCAGAATGGACCGTATGGTACACCAAAACGACTGGTATCAAACCGCTTGCTTCCAGCGTATCTTCGCGATCTTTACCAAGTTTTATCTAGTGCAGGGCAGGGCTTCTACACTTTCCCGTCCCGTCGTCGCTCGGTCCTTTGTCCCTTGTTTCAGCTTTCGACAAGGTTTCATAGTTGCCTTGTGTCACACTTATCTATCTATCTCCACAAGTCAATTTGAAGCAAGAAGGCAGCTCATGTAATGCGAGGCGGGCAGCTGTCGACTTCTGTGTAATTATGATTGTCGTAATTAGGATGTGAGGCGTCTGGCCGCGGGCGCCGCGCCGCGCTCAAACAAATGCCTTTATTATTTCCGCTTCGCATTAAACGCGCAGCGGTTGTTGCGCTCTCCTTTATTATATCACCAGCTATCGTTGATATAATTAATATGGCAGTGTAATTGGTAATTCGTCCGGTGTTCCATTTAGTTGTTGACTATTAATTTTGTATCTTGTCCATTAATATTTTACCGACAGTAGACTAAATCAACGTCGGCAAACGAATGTTATTATTGTTTCCGATTCCAATTATCTCAACGGCTATTTGCTATACTGTATTTTATGTGTCACTGTCTATCGTTGTTGTAATTGATATATCGGTGTAACGGGTTCAGTGTTTAATTCCGAGTATTTGTGTATTTGATTTGAATGAATGAAATTATTAATAAAACTAAATTGACGAACACGACATACCATATCTATTAGCATTTCCGACTCGCATTGTTTGTACTCGGTTTTGCTTTGTTATGTCACTATCTGTAGTTGATATAACATTCTTAAAATGCTTCGATTAGATTATGTCTTCAAATTTTGTCAAATTACCTTTTATTGAATCCCTTATACATTTTTACTTTTGTCCGAATGTTACAAATTTTAGTTAACGCGGAACAGACACTTTGAGATGAAATCGAAAACTGACGACGAGATCAGTAATTTACTATAGAAATACTGCAGAAATTTCGAGTCGAAATAATAATTAAAATTAGCTTGATCAGTAGGTCAATAATTCCCAGTTCTAATTATAAATACATATGTGAAACGTTTCGTAAGGAATAAGTTAATCTAATCTAAAAGTATCATATACGAGTATGTAGCATTATTCTCATAAAGAAGTTTTAGATAGGCAAATTAATCATATACTTTTTTTTAAATTTCTAGATATCGTTTCTTGATTCTAAAATGCTCGTTCCGTTATTCATAGAGTACCCTCAAGTTAACCCTGTATCCTGACAACTCTGTCGACTGATCCGCCAACAAATCGCTTGTTGCGTCGTCAGTAGACAATAATCTGCAGCTGCCGCGTACCTGAGTCCTTTGTTCGGGTGGAAAGTTTCGCTGCGGAACTGATTTGTCGCTTCAAACGCTTCTGTCGAAACGAGACGCGGGGCTGCCCTGCGCCATACCCACTAGAGCGTCCTAAAGTAACGATTGCGTGTTTGATTTCCTTGCTACCGGGCTTTTGTCAATACCTATGCTATTTGTTTATTCAATATGCATTATTATTTAAATTTTACACGTTCGCTGGGCATTTGTTGATTGATAAAATCAATCAATCAAAATCAATTTGAATAAATTGATTATATTACTGAAAGTCATTTATTTTAATTGCATGTCGAGAAGATACTTCCCACTTTTTTGTTAATATGTATATGTTCCTCATTTTATTATACTTTATAAAACAAAATAATGAATACTTATCCTAAAGACCCCGTGTTAATCTCTAAAAGGAAACGTACACGGTTAAATTAATTGTTACTAAAATATTTAGCATTTTAATGTCCTCTTTAGCAAATATTTTAAACGTGCTTGGCTTTAGTACCTAAAAGGACAAAGATAAATATCCACCTGGTATCTGCCTCTGCGGCTTATTAGCACTTAATAAGTTTTGGGACGAGCGAATAAAGTCGCACCAATAAAAGAGCACATAAAATCGTCGAGGCGTTCTCGGATCGGATCCGACGACCGGTTCGAAAATTTTAACTGAAAATCCTATAGATATGGCATATGACGGGCTGTCTTTATTGTTAAAAATTGTGTTCTGAAGAAAAAGACCTTATTTTTAGTAGCGTTAATATTTACGTTAGCTGAGTGCGAGGATCGCCTAAAATCAATAACCGTAGACAAAACGATGACGAACAATGACATTCTCATGAAGCTATAGAGTATTTGTAATACATTGTCAACATACACTTTGTTTAACGTTTTTTTACTTTTCCTACCTCAGTTTTTAATTGTGATTGTTTTAGACATAGTCATGATCGATAGAAATGCCAAATTGTTATCACATGGGTTGACAAAAGTAAGATATAGGTTTTATCTTTTAAAAAATTGGCTTGAATCCAATTTCTTGACCAAATGTGCAAATATGTATAACCTAGTTTGCTGCATTGCTACATGACGCGTATAGCAGTACAAGATAGGTACTACATATATTCTGGACTAGAATTGTTTGCCGTAGCCTGTCCGTCCGTAGCTCACAACTCGAAGGTTCGGAGTCTAATAAAACCTCGCCAACAGCGCAGGGGAGCGAGGATCAAAAGCTGATTTTTTGTTACATTTTTTTACACATAAGCTGGTATTTTGCCCTCTTTGTGCCCGTGTTGTTTACTAATGGGTTCTGTTGGGTTCGGTGCGAGTTGAGATAATAACTCGGGTTTTTTCTCGCCCATGTCTCGCCGTTGCCGCCGGAAACGACTGTTGGGGCGGATTAAAATATTTGTTGATCTTTAGACTTTACCAACTTTACGTACACACATGGCGGAGATAATTTGAGCTGTGTTTTGTTTTTTTACGGAGTTTAGTTTTAAATTTTGTGTTTGTTTTATTTTATGTTTAAAAATTTATGAGTTTTTATTATTTACGTGGCGGTTTTTTTCTTTAATGGTGACGTGCGAGTACTCAATGAATTATTTTTCCATAGACTCCTAAAAGTATAGGTGAAAAACTTAAGGAAATGACCTGCTGTATATGTGAATAATGTGTGCGAATAGATATTCCATTTTTTAAATTTATCTTTTCCCATACTGTTCACAAACACAAAGGACGACGAACGAAACTGTTATCTGAAAATTGTATTTTGTATAAAACTGGAACAAAAAAGAACACCAGTAAATGCTTTTACCGGTCCGATCACAAACATGTTCAATTCAATCCTCCATTGAAAAACGTCACACATTTCGCCAACAATAACACGCTACATTCCACTTTATTTTCCAAATTGATTTCCCAAATTACGGTCCCGATCCTTCGTCTCTCTCCCTCAATTTTTCATCTCCCTCGTAATCGTTATCGGGTATTAATCAATCACTTCGGTTTAATACCCCAGCAGTCCGTTGGAACTGGTTGGAACTAACAATTACATGTGGGCCCCCGTATCATCGGTCGCCAGCTCTCTGCCAATAACATAAATTGTCGCGGTCGGAAGCGCTCGCTATAGACTAGGGGATGGTGTGAAATTATTTGGTAGTTAGAGTAATAGATTGTTTGAAGGTCGAAATTGAAAATATTTGAAATAGCTTTTCCAGTGTCGTTTTTACTTTTTTTAAATATGTTTTGATCATTCTGAATGTGTCATCGTGAATCGTGACGTCAATCTTAAATCAGTAACCATAGATTAAAGCAAGCGTAGTTTCGCGTGCAATCTAGCAATGCTCTTGCTTTGTCCTTGACTTAGACTTTGGTTTCAATGCAGCTTGTATTTTGAAACTATTTCGTTGTAATAAAACTTTCTCTAATTTTAACGTACACATAATCATAACTGAAGCATTAAACATTTGTAATTTGAATACTGTACTATACTGTGCGATCTATATGTTTTGTTTTATTAGCCTTAAGCACGTCGATACAATCAAGAACAAATATTTCTAAGTATCGTAATTTCCTACCTCCTGGGGTATAATCTCCCCGACCCTAAGCTACTCCCCACCCCTCGCCCCACCCCGCGTCGCCCCCAGATTGCCGTCGACTCCGCAATCGATATTCAATCTCTTTGACGTTACCCTCCACTTTCTTTTAACTCCCTGTCGCCGTTTAGAAGGTGACTTCGCATCCGAGTAATCTTCAACTGATTGATGTTTTCATAACCTTTGTGATGTTATTTTGTGATCTTTTTGCGGATTTATTTTTAAACGAAATGCGTAAAAAGGAGCTGTATTATAAGAATGTCTTGTCGACACTAATATCGAGTAGGGATAAACAATTTTTAGTATATTACGTGTACTTATGTCTTCGCGCAAACATGTGTTCACACAATTATTTTCCAATGACGAAAACTAAATGACAATCGCTTAGTCTTGTCTATATATCTCAGATTTTTTTCGTTCGGTTATTAGTCAATTTTTGACAGACTGTAACGAGATAGAAATCGACGTACTGATAAAATGTTGCAGTCTTTTTTTTCGTGTGGCGGATTACGAGTGCTAAAGCAGAATAGATTTACAGACGTAGGTTAATGCTTAATTAGATTTTATCTATAGCGAAGTGGAGCCTAATTCTTCAATCTATCTTTAGACAATTCAGGGTACTCGTTATAACGTGGCCGTCGTTCTTTATATACTACTCATCAGAAAAATCGAAACACCTTGCAAGTTTATTTTTCGTAAGGATTATCAGAGAAATGTGTATATTTAGGAATATATGTCAAATGTCGTTTAATAGTGAATGAGGTTTTCAAATCCTAATGATAATGTTCTAAATTCAAATTAAATTTTCATAGATTCTTCTGATAATCTATATAAAACATAAACTTGCAAGGTGTTTCGATTTTTCTGATGAGAAGTATATTATAGCGAAAAACTTCATACAAATTAGTTCAATTTGGATGGTTCACATAAAGCCCCTATATTAATGCACTTATTGTAACGCAATAGCCATTGTCTATTACGAATAAGTATGCTTATATCGTTATCATCAGCTTACAAAAGAATCCGACAAAATCTTTAAGGTGGCGAAATTTCTAGGAAATTAGAAGAAGGTCGTAAACAGCCAAATTGTTATAGCCTCGAACACGTGTGCATTACTCTTGTATTACATTGTCTCTAGTTACTAAACACTCTAGGTCCCAGTCGTAAACCAACTTTAAAACTGGCAAGACCAGTAAAAGAAAAGAATTATGTGTTGACGAAAAACTTTGTTTGATGCGTGCTCTAGAAAAAAAGAAACCAATAGTGGTGTTTAAAGACGCTGAGGGCGTCCATAAAAACAAAGAAGCAGTTCTACAAGGTGGAACGTCAGGGGGTGTCCACAAAAAAGCAAGCCAAAATTGTAAAGATTTAGATCAAGCAATGTCTAAATAATGTACCCAACTCGGTTCCTATTGTTAAATAATAATAATAATAAATTTATTAAAAAGGCATAAAAAACCCAAAAAATATAAAGCGATACAAATACAAATAATAATAATAAAATAAAAGTTAAAGCCAAGTTAAAGCCAATGCTGAGACGCTCGCCGAACAACGAGGCATTACTGACTTTAAAGCATGTTAACTTGGAAAAGTTAAGCACGTCATAACATTACGTACGGACACAGTAAGTAGAAATTATTGTAATTTGTGAAAATTGGTTAGTATGACCTAGTTATTATGTTGTCTGCAATTGAAGTTATAACTTATAAGAAGCGGTCTTTTTATTTGAAAGTCAAAACAGGAGGTTTTTTTTTTCATGTGAATGCCTGCCTGTGTTTTGGTCCCCGCCTTGAAATGAAATCTGCGAAGTCTTATGCATGTGGAATAGTTTCTATTATATGTAAAAAAAATAGGATCATAATAACCACATCATAAAAAGTCCGCCCGCTTGTCAGAATACAATTATTGAAATTCGAGAATTAGCATGACAAAGCCGCTTTGAATAATTTATAGCGGGCCACGAGGGAAGTTTTAAGTTATAAGCTTAATTAACAATATTTATAAGCTGAACGGATCTGTTTGCGGTTTTCCTTGGACACTCGGCAAACAGGATATTTGCTCTGAAAACGACCGATTTTAGTCTAATAAGGAATGACAAACTTTTTCATATCTGAATTTATAAACGTGCGCCCGCGTTGCCTTTAAGAAACAAGATTGATAACATAGTAATAAAACAAGTACAAAAACCGTATGTAAATCGGTCAAACCGTTCTGGAGATAAGTGGCAACATTGGTTTGTATGTACACACAAACAAACAAACACACAAACAAATATCCTCTCACCCGAAACGCATACACTGTCTCCGTTCCGTAGTGGGTAAAAAGTATGTGGTCCGTGGCGAGTTAAATCCTTTTTGCCCGACTACGGAGAAGCCAAAGAAGGGTCATAATGTTAGCAGCCTTTGTATTTATGTATGTCTTCATCTTTTCCCTCATGTTTATCTAATAAGCGCGTTTTTAAGTAGTCGAGTTATAGTTTTTTAACATTATTCTTATTGAATTTCTGTAGGTCACTGCACACTGCACTTGGGTCAATACTAATTAAGAAACTATACGAACCAAAAAGGTTATTGAATTATTTTTTCGTTCAAAAAATATTTCTGTCCAAATTAATAAGGCCAAATAAGCCAAATCTCATAAAAATAGCGCATAAAAAATGTAATGGCTTATTTTTGTTATTATGAAGCAAGGGCAAAGCAAAGGAAAAAATACAAATTGAAATTGGAATCGCCTGTTTTGCACTTTATTCTGAATGCCTTGTTGATTATCTGTCCTGTCTGCCTGACGACATGCGGCCCCGGTTTATTTGGTACAAGTTTGTCATAATGGAAGATCATGCTTTTAATGCTGTAAATGCTCCTAATAGAACGAGCTAAAGATGTTTTACAAGTACACACATGCAAATACATGGTGCTTACAATTGCAATTTTGATCTAGCCATACATTGTGTTGTTACGGAGAAAATAAGATCAAATGTATTATAACAAATCAAATTAGAATCTGACATATGGAACGCTATTAAATACCGGTCTTGAAGTAAATGATGTGTTCAATATTTAATTGAAACCATTTGTAGGTTAGCTGATAGATAATAATTATCTTAATTACTGTTGTGAATAAGGTACCATTTACTGTTCTCTAATGATGTTGATGATGTTAATGGGCTGAGCTATAGTCATATAGTACGACTATATTATATTTAAAAAATTAACAGACCTACTTAAAAACATATTCCGTAGTGAAATTGCTAGTTAAGTTAATTTAGTGTAGTTAAGTTATTGTTAGTAACTAAGACTAATAAATTGGAGAGACTAATGGGGAAAATTAAACATCTATGTTGTACAACTTTACCAAAATCCCAGAGTTAAATACCAAGAGAGTAGAATGTAGCTGTAAGTGGCACTGAACCGTACGAGAGAGACTGTACAGACTGATAGGAATCGATACGGTACCGTGGACCACCCTCGACTCGACCCATCGAGGGGATGAATTTAAATTATTCACAGCGGGTATAACTGCGTGCCGTCTTTAACAAACAAATTACGTATGCGCTCCTAATAACGCGATACACGGGCTTCTGGGCGAGCTTTCAATTATAAGTTGGTTGGTAGCGGATAAGAGACGTGGGTAAGATTGGTAATTACCTTCCAGCGCTGCCTAGCCGGAACTCGCTAATTACTTTCCACTGTTGGCGATTTATGAGCTCCTAGTAAACACTTGCGTTTTATAACGATTATTTTTTACAAAAAATTAAAATGCCATGATGGGACAAAGGTTCACACCTGAAAGTAATTTCAATTTCTATTCAAGTGCTTTCACATTTTTTCTTCTAAAAAATACGCTTGATTTTTATTATTATTTATACTTACTGTAACCAAATATCGAACAGTGAGTTATCTGGAGCCACGAAGGAGACCTGAAGTTAAAATACCATTTTTAAGAGGTATTTTACGTGCTTTTACCAGATAAACCTTACAATAAATTACGTTTTCCCGTATAAAGTAATAGATGGTGAATTAAAATAGTATTTATTAGTAAATATATTAAAGTGTCATAGTTTATGTAGTCGCAATGAACTTTGTTTGAAATTCTTATGAGACATTACAAATAGAGTTACTGGTTACCAGAGACAAATTCATCTACACAACTGTATAATAAATAGCACATCTCAAACAGGAGGTGCCCAGAGTCCCGATTTGAAAAGAGATGATTCTATACTTTTCTACTCTACGGAGAATTATTCCCAATACATCCTTTCTGAATAACAACTAACTTTATGGACCTGTAATACAGTCTTCAGTTGGAATACATGTCAGTAAGGCATATGATAGATAGTTATTTTATCAGGACACGCTACAATGATTTGGTATGCATTACGTTGGTGTTGCTACATGTAACCATTTACAAGCCAAGCGTACATGTATTGTCGGTCGAGGTAGGTTACTATGAGGTGTGTAGTTTTGGCTGCATGGACCACGGCTTGCCGGACAGACTACTTGTGGCGGGTTTTATCCAAACTTCATAAAACTTGTTTTACAGTAACTAGAGGTCTACAAAATACGCAGGCCCAGCTTGTAATGCACTTACACAAGGCTCTTTTGAACTGAACTGCTCCAAATGACCTGCCATCAATGATTCAATAGATTCAATATTCATAACATGGTAGGGGTGCTGACTGGCCACTGTCCAGTTAACAAACACATGTTCAATATGAATATCACA
Organism: Carcina quercana; assembly: GCA_910589575.2. Lineage (NCBI taxonomy): Eukaryota > Metazoa > Arthropoda > Insecta > Lepidoptera > Depressariidae > Carcina > Carcina quercana. The sequence continues at coordinate 5,045,223 of OU342440.2, read as the reverse complement.
GTTAGCCCCCTGTGTCGTGGGCGCATTGCCGCCGAGGAAACTCTCGCCCATGTGCTGACGACTTGCAGCAGCGTGGGCACACGACGGGCAACGATTCTAGACAATCCAGGATCACGGTGCGGGGATATCAAGCGCCGTGCTCACTTCTGGAAGGAGATGGGTTGGCTAGACTAGCTGGCTGCACTTCTCACGCACAATCACCAAAATATGGCTAAGTGCGGAAACCGCCCAGGCAACAATCCACACAAAATCCTCGTTTGCCACTAAAATGCAAATCAATGAGATGCTTATTTTCTCTGAATCAATGCGACGGCCACGCCACACCACATCAAAGCGTTGTATTTACTAGTCTATTTTAAACGGGAGTCCAACACAATCTGCGCCGCTAATACCGAATGTTTACCTCCATAATATTTTGATGCTCCGACGCCCACTCAACCGACGGATTCTATTCCTGGGAGTGTATGGCAGCTGGCGTGCAGGGACGGACGGACGGCTTGTTTTATCTTTATATTTTTCATTTTACGTGACTTTCATCTCACCTGATTGTGGCGATAAGGCCGTGGGATGGAAGCGTGGCCAACTCAGAAGGCTATACGCAAAAGAAAACGGGTTTTCAAGCTTTGGGACATAATATGATATTTGTCCGGCATAATTAAGTAGTTCGATCGTATTTTTTATATTAACCAACAAAACGATGTCATATGTTCTCGAGAAAGTGCAATATGAGCCCTTATATCATGTCCAGACCAGATAGTGAGTTTTTTTCCGTGAGACGGTATAAATCCCTCATCTTTTTGATAAATGTACTCGTAGGTATATTTTTTTATTATGTTTTCGCCTTTCGCTTAAGCGATTTTTTATTATCATGAGAAATAAATTTTGTAAATGGTAAACTCAAGTTTATTGCTTTCAATACTTGATTTATTATTAGTTCGTCTCTGCTAATAAGCCGCACTGATACTCGTAGTTTCACATTTACAGCAACGTTTGAGGCTCAGCCAAGAAACGATTATAACAGAAATGTTGACAAGAAAACACAGGGCCAATACAAAAATACCAGCTCACCGTTTCAACAACTGCCGACTGTCAGAACATTGTACTGCCGTTTGTAGCAAGCCAGACTTCTTTTTGTGGATACCTAAAGCCTCATTCATTTCTGTTGGAGCTCTATCTCTAACAAGCTATTTTATGTTTAATTAATTCCGCTAAAAGTGTTTCTTTGTGCTCTTTAATTTGGTTCTTTTACTTTGTTCATTTCTTTCTTTGTTCAGATTTATCCCTCATGCAAAACTTTATATTCGCGTCACTGCACAGACATTTCAATAAGAGTAGAATTGAAGTACATATTATTATCTATTCTATGATCTCTTCGTAAGTCGAAATAACCGTTTAATTTGTTCCCACCTCGCGCTGTAAAACTTTACCAGTTATCAGATAAATGTCAGAAATATCTACTCCTGCGCACGTCGACGTAAATTGTCTTAATTGCTTATGTACACATCTGTCCAGTTTTATTGGCCAAGAATATAATTATCCATTTAAATATGTGAAGGGAAGAAACGACGCGATGGTCTCGTTGAGGTGCAATGTAAATATAAATAACGGGCGTCTTGTACTTAATTAGTGAGAAAGTAGTTTTTAATTTTACTTACTTTGCATTGAATATTCTAATGAATATTTTATTCAAATTTATTATCATGTCTTAAGTTTGATTATTTTACTCGTAATGTACTTGGTGATACAATGCTGTATTATTTAAAAAACTGTACGAAGCAGAATAGTAAGTGCGTATATATAGTCTTATTGTCAGTTTATTTAACTTAAACTTTAAAATTAATTCTTATCAATATAATAAATTAAAAAGTATGTTTGTTGGTTTGTCCTTCGTTTACACCTTAACGAAAATTCGGAATGAATTGACATGGGATAATTGATACGCCGGTAAAGTGTAGGCAACTTTTTATTCAGATGGATAAAATCATGTTACCATAGGATAATTTCTTAAGTCCACGCAGACGAAAGTCGCGGGCAAACGTTAGCTTCCTATATAAGAACATAAATTAATGATTCGAATTTTTTTAAAAAAAATCGACACTTCATTTCCCAGGCTGCTACAGTACTCGCACAATAAGTTTGCCCCTCTGAAGTTAGCTCTCCGCAATTTCAAACATGTACAGACGGAATGTGTGCGTATTATTTTCGATAATAGGTATCCCTAGATAACATAAAACACTAGGACATTACTTTCCACCCGCCAACTTGCCTTGCCTCCCATTTATACGTTAATGTATACTTCGCGGTCTTTTGTGGCTAACTTCAGAGGGGCAAACTTAGTTTGCGAGTACTATAGTCGATAGATCGCTAATCTAATAGCTCGCTAAGTATTAGTTTGCTCTAGTTTAAAGTATGTGCTACGCGTTTTACAGTATTACGTGCTGTTTTTAAGTTGAATATGTTTTCAAGTCTGAAATGTTTTTCCGTTTTGAATTCTGGGCATTTTGTGCTGGGAATAAGTAAGCTTAATAGCACTTCACAAAAATTAGATGAATATGTTATTGAGTGAAATCAATATATTTTAACAATTGATTACGAGGTTATTCAAATTCCGTTTCATATAAACATTTTTGAGTCTCTGGTTTGTATGTCATAATATGAATATTATCATTAGCTAGGATTATTAGGAGAAATAAATATTTTTTATTTTTTGTCTGTAATATTATTGAATGATTATTTTTAAAACTTCTAACAAACAGTGTTAGCAACGTATACTTTTTTTAAAGTCCGTCATGAAGTTTAACCACCATATTTAAAACTAATAAATAATTAGTTAATATTTGATAAGAATTCTTCTACAGTTCAGTAAACAATTTTAAGTGAGTTACATCAAAACTCAAATGGCGTAAAATGACCCTCTTATTTTCAATGAGCAATTTAGTTAAACATAAGTATATCTAGATAGAAATAAACGGCGTTGAATGAGTGTTGCGTATTGTATTATGATGTTTGGACATACGCTTACGACTCGTACTGCTATTCGTATGCCTATTGTTCTGGTCCTGTTTAGTTTCATATTATTACGACGACTATTATTAGACTATAAACATAAACCTTTATCGCGGCCGCTATAAAACAAAACGTGCCTACGTACATACATATATAGATGCATACATAAAGAAACGCAATGGAAAATTTTATGTTGCGCTGTTTAATAAAATAATTGTACGAGCCGTGTGCACAGCTTGAGTTGCGTGGATTCAGCTTGAGTTTCTTTTTAAAACTCACTTGCTTTATATACTTTAAATACTTTTTTAAACAAAACACTTCGACGTCGCGAAGTATGTTCTTATCGGTATTCGTTTTGTTAAACATTTTTAAAATTTTATTTCCCTTTATGATAATAATTTTTATTTGTTATTTTTTTTTAGGTGCAGCTAATTCCTATATACCAAATTTCGTTTCACGGTGTTTACTGACCATTCTGTTTATCAGAAAGTGTTTGCTAAGGGCTGTTTTTTGAGAATCAGCTTCACAGTTTGAGTGAGTCTTACCTGGTCTTACTTAATTTGTCATTGGTACCTCATTCTCCTTAATCCTAATAAATCTTGACTACAGGTCTAGCTCTCTGCCGACTCAGTTAAGCGTTAGACATGTAATATTCAATTAACATAGGATAAATAATTTCAGCAATACATTGGGTGTAATAATTATAACATTAAAAATAATTAACGCGTTCAAAAAGAACAAAAAACCGACTTCAATTGCCTTGAAAATTTATTTTTTTGTTGATTTTCTCAAAGAGCGATCAATCAATTTCGATCAAACTTATATGGGAGCACCTCTGAAGTATGTTCTACTAAACAAAAAAGAATTATCAAAATCCGTTCACTATCCGCCAGGAGTTATCGCGTAACACACATACAAAAAAATACATAAGTGTCGAATTGAGAACCACCTCCTTTTTTGAAGTCGGTTGATAAATGCTTGAATTAAATGCCCCAAATAAACTTATTTATGTGTATTCGTTACGTGTAGAAAGGAAAGCTGACGATACACAAATATAAATCTAAAGTTACTTCACATTTCATACAACTAAAATATGCACTTGATTCCCACCTCGGAATAAGGTTGAAAACAGCAAGCCTGCTATTTAACTTTGCTCTTTATAAGTTTGTAGTTCGCTAGCTTTTCATTTGTACGATTCGCGTCGCAACACCGCACCGCGTTTATAATTCAGCGAGGCTTGACTCTGCAATTTCTTTGTGTGTTCTGCATCTTTTGAACGAGATATGACATCGTTGTCGTGAATTATGTCGTTTCTATGCAATTTACTTTGGATTGCAAGGATCTATTTGTGCTTTTGCAACAGTACTTTCTATTTACGGATTGCTTATTGCATTTCTCAGAGTAGTGAAATGTATTCTCTAACCACATTGTTTTTTGCCCCGAGACCGCGTGGTTTTGGGTTATGGTTTCGTCTAATGGCGTCTTATAAAATAAAACACCAAATGGAAAATATGAAATTAATATGTAAGTATTTTATTCACCCCTGCACTTTCTGTACCATTTTAAATGTATTTTGTTATTATTAATTACAAATTTCATTAATACCCACCCTTCATTATAAAATCATTACCGGTAAACAGTTGGTGACAAAGTACCAGGCTCCCAGTAACTACGAGTAGTTGTAATTGCGTGTTGCTTTCATCGTAAATGAAGCGGAAAACCGTGGGAATAATTTCCGTTGGAGTAAATCGTGCTTGGTCGAGCATGCGACTCAATGGATGGAATACTTATGTTTGAAATCGGATATTTTGAGGTTGACGACAAGTTCGAAATTACGTACATCGTCAATTAATTATTTGATATCTAACTTTGAATTGGGTTGTATTGCAGAAATGCTTTTGCTAACCCAAAACTAAATCTAACATTTGGCCTCAACTCCGCTCCTGCTCCTACCCTGGGCAACAGAGATTCACTCTCGATGTAAGTACTAAGACTGCAGGATACATGAAGAGCGAATGGTGCGGAAGAAACTGGCGAAGTAATTTTCTGTCTGTGGCTCAGCGCGACGACGAGTTGAATAAGTTCTGCGCTAATTGGCACCAGGGGCACAGAACGGAGGCTGAGCACGTCTTTAATGAGACGGCTTCTTTAATGAAAATACCGGCTGCATATTGAACTGTTCTCATGAAACGAACAGGGTTTATTTATGCCATTAAAATATTCGTGTCATACATTTCTAGTATTTAAAAGGTTTTTAATTTAAAAGGATTTTACTACGTCTACATATCAATCATGTACCCATCACGTTTCACTACTAATAAAAATTAAAATATGCACGATCCTTTTTATCTCAAGAAAATGAATATAAAGAAATTACATAATGTTGGATATCAGAGTCTTCTTTTTAGGAAACAATTCATGCGTGTTGGTTTTAGAGAGAGAGAGAGACATTAAATCCAAACGGGTTGGTGCCGGTTATTACGACGTACTATGTTCAAAATTGAGAAATATTGATTTATTCAAGTATTTCATAATTATTTCTCACTATTTTTGTTACACCTCCATCTCCATATTATTGTTTATTTCCTCTACCCAGAGGTCTCGTAGGGATCGCTTTTGGCGATATGACCGCCTGTTGTTCATTTATTTTAAGTTGAATGTTCCATTTATTATGTTTTTGGTGTATTATAAAGCTATAATGAGTTGATTTAGTTGCATGAAATAATATAGAAAGTTTCCATAACATAGTTGCTGTGGAATGAATCAGTATTTTTTATTTGCGAAGTAGCTGGTATGTTCCCAAACCTTCATTTATTACGTGGTTTTACTCGTAATGACGATATTGTACTATCACGGCATAACCGTTAAGAGGTGTCCTCAGCTCACTCGTCCTCGATGTAATTACACAGATGGGCACAGATAGATAATTGAAATCGCGTGCATAATCTACAGCGGCGCAGCAAATGCTCTCCAGCACGTCACATCGCGTGTCATGTCAAAAATTCAACGGAAAAAGATTAAAAATAAAATACAGATATGTAAAGGTAACCGAACCTTTCCAAGAAGGTCGGTGCAGTTCTGACGGTCAAGTTTACAATCGCGAATTTGTTTATTGAAGCAACAGAACACTAAATCGAGTGGTTCGCAAACGAGTTTTGACGCCCACGGGCTGTATATTAACCAAATGATACGTAAACAAATTTACATATCGATGTCGTTCCATCAAATGCTAGGTCAAAACTTTAAATTATTATCTTTTGGGTGGTTCTGGCATCTACATTAAAATGACTGTTGTCTTGTAGCAGATTAAAGGTCCTATAATAATAGTATAATTTCGAAACCGACTGTTTACGCGATATATTTGTAATTAAATTCTTGTAGGTCCCAAGCCTCCTTTTCGTTGGCTTTCCCTGTTCCAGAAATACCAGGAGTCCAGGACCATACAACACGGTCTAATCGATACGATAAATTAAAGCGTCAGAAAGCACACTTGCATTATGTTTTGTGATGGGTCCAAATCTTGTTTGTATTCCACGAGTATTGAATGATGACTAAAAGTAATGAATATCGACACATATTCCGAAGACCATTTATGTCATCAATTCATTAATCATGATGATTGATTCTTAGAATAAACTTAATTGCTTTTTTTAAAGTCAAATGAGTTCGTGATTGGGCCTTATCTCTATATTACACTCACGCCAATACATGGCTTAAAAACGCAATTTGTCGCTTTAAAAAAATGCAGAAAGCAGAAAGCCATTAACCAACAAGCAATAAGTCATTGACAAAAACGGCATAGACATTTCAACATGTCACCTTTTACCGTATGTGGTTTTCTCGCTTTCTCCGTAAAGGTGGACAAAACAGCTTACAATTTTGTCGTTTTCAACTTTAACCCAAAAAAGGAGATGTGGAGATGCGGCGGTGTCTTATTAAACAATTTTAAGCTCAGTTTGGGCCATGTTTGGACAGCGGTGATTACGTTTACCACACAACTTATCTGTTTTATGTCTTTAATCTTGATTGTTTTTTGACGGTCGGTAGTCTGTTATGCCTCGATATACCAACTCGATTTAAATGATGAAATGTGACTGCGGCATGGGCTGTGGCTACTGGCATGCTAAGCGTGTCCAAAGTGACGTGGCATTATCAGTAACACAAATCAATTTCATAACTGTCTACAAGCTTGTGCATGCGATAGACATGCTCGTATATTGCTTTTCAGTTATACAGACATCGAACGGATAGTATTTGATACGGATATTGGAGAGCATGTTTTTTGAAACCACTTAGATATGTGCCATCATGTTTTGAAAATATGATGCCAAACAAAATTATTAATAGTGCTCTTGTATTCCGGCTACTAGAAGATAAAATAGAAAGTGCTCGAATATTCCAAAGCTTCGAGATGAGCACTGTTCTACAATCACTTACCATACTTTGATAAGTTGAAGGTCAAGTACGAACAATGCTATGCACGTATTCTGCCGTTTGTTATGTTCTGGAATGAAGTGACAGCTGCCTGACTTACATATCTTTTGCTTGCTTTGACGTGTTATTTGTTTGCTACTGTTTTTAATAATACTGTTTAGAATAGAATCCATGATACTCGTATATATATTAGTTAAGCAGAGTTTTTATTGACGTATTTAATGTATTTTCGGTGGAAACTTACGGGCTGATTTTGTTCTAGTTTTTTCATTCGATGTGTTGGTTTTTGATATAGATATACATATAAACATTTAGTTTGTATATTTTAACGTTTAACCTGATTACGACCGTGTGGAACTGGGATGGGTAAAACGATCCACTTGTTGCCCTAAATTTTGGTACTCTTTATAAGATATCAATGTAAAACGGGTCGCCATTTTGGTCCACAAAAACATGTTGGAGTTGTTAATTTATAAATTGAACACATAATTACACTGGTCTGGTCATTTACGCCCGCCGGGTATCAGATAATAGCAGGTGGTATGACGATTATTGCGCATAATTCATATTTAAATTCGTTAATAAAGTAGTCGATACTATAATGTGATTACTAAACCACCTCGCAACACTGACATGCTCCGACGGATTGTTGTTTTGAAATACTTACCTATTGAATTTAAACTGATGTTATTTATTGTAGATTTGACTTGCGTAATATGTATTATTGAAACATATAATGCTGTTAATAATAGTATTTAATTGTTAAAAAGGTTACAAAGCACTTAATAACACGTTTTTTTAAAAAAAAGAAAAGTAATAATTTTTAAATCCAATTGATCTTGTATCCACGATACAGGCTCAGCGAGTGGAGTCCGCGGTCTATCTCTATCATCATCATCAAAAGCCTATATACGTCCCCACTGCAGGGGCTCAGGCCTACTCTCCTAGAGAGACTGTATGGGACATAGTCCACCACGCGGGACCAGTGCGGATTGATCTTGGTAGACACCTTTGAATTTCTTCTCAGGAGTGTGCAGGTTTCCTCGCGATTTTTCCTTCAACGATGTTAATATTTTTTTAATTCGTCAATATTTTTATGTTGAACTTTTGGGGAACAAAAACAAAAGAAATAAAACGATATTAGAACTAAATTACGCCATAAAATTTGGATAATCAAACTTTATTGTTATTTAATTGGTTTCATCTTTATAAGGTAGACAATATAGAGGCTACATCAAGACGAGATGGTTTAAAATAACGTTTTGGTGAACGTGAAATCGACGCGCCCATTTCGAGCCAATAGCTGTCCGCCTGTCCACATGAATCAGTGCTGATTGATGTACATTGCGCATCAAATGTCATCGCTTTATAAATTGACGGACAGACAAACACCCAATGATGATTGCTATTAGTTTAGTATTTTGCCGTCATATTAAATCACACTCGCATTGTTTCAGTTTTATAATTTCGTGTACAGTTTTAACAAACAAGACAAGACAGTTATAATAATAGTACTCGCAAACTATGTTTGCTCTTCTGAAGTTAGCCGCAAAAGGCTGCGTAATATCAATTAGTAACGTATAAATTTGCAAAAGGCAAGTTGGCGGGTGGAAAGAAATGTCCTAGTGTTGTATGTCATCTAGGGATAGTTATTATAGAAAATAATACACACATAGTCCGACTGTACGTGCGCGAAATTCCGGAGAGCTAACTTCAGGGGTGCAAACATAGAGTGCGGGTACTGTACGCTTCGGAAGTTGAAATAGACAATAATGGCTAGACACTCGAGTCTGACATGTGTCATGTCAGACTCGAATGTCTTGAGTTACCAATTACTATCTTAAAAGGTTATCGCGTGGGCTTCAGAAAATATTCCACAGGAACTAAATGTTCGATCGGGATACAAATCTTTTCACCCACATGAAGTTCTAAATATTTTTTAGTAATACTTGATAATTCCACCAACCATTTGATAGAAATAGACGTTGTGTGTGTTTATCATACATCCATTAACGAATCAATATCATGAATTCGTGACCACGTCATTCTTTAGAACACGGTACCTGTTATTTCTTTGAAGTAAGTACAAAAACAGCAAAGCCTAGTACCGTTAGTCTAGAGCTAGTTTTTTTCTATCTTCATTTTCGGTCAACGCCTTTTGAAACCTGACTCTTGGTTAGATTAAATTGATTACAGCGGCGTGGCGTCATCAGTCCAAAATGATTACTACTACAAATTAGTTTTCAAATTCAATCTCGTTGAAAGAGGCTTTAAGACGGCATAGAGTGCCAGTGGCGCCCCCATCCGCTCTTTACTACATTTCTCTGCAATCATACAATAATTCCAAAATCAAGCCGGACTTTTGTGGTCATTGCTGGTTTAAGTTTTATCGATACATCCATAGATCCATATTTCGATTCTGTGCATTTACTACCAATAAAACGGTTAATAGTGACCACATTAGGCGGTTCAATAAAGAATTCAATTTTCAATACAAATAGAAACTACACATAACCTAAATATGAATTCGAAAAACCAGCAATGACTACGAAAAGTCCGGCTTGGTTTTGGAATTATTGTATGATTGCAGAGAAATGTAGTAAAGAGCGGATGGATCTAGAATTATTGTATACCTAACTGGGAACATATTTGAAAAAGAATGAGCGGAGGCGCCACTGTCGCTCTATGGAATCTGTGATGATGACGTGGTAGTATGACGATCGTTATATCTCGGATGGAAAATAGGTAATAGTATTAGGGCATTACAACTAATTAGAAGCGAAGAAAATTTTACTCAACAACGAAAGGTATTCCGCTTTGTAATATATTCATGGTCCTCTCAATCAATACATCTGGATGACGGGTGAATTTGCTCACGGCTCACTAGCTGAATCCCGCTCGTCGGCTGGCATTTAAACAATGTAGGCGTCGGGCAGCTGCCATTATATCGTAAATCATTGGTGACGCGCCACGGTAATTGGCCGGCTCGCGGCCGCCCGCCTGTCCAGCACGATTGCCTCGCGTTGATGGACCCCTGGTACCGTATGCCAGTGACAAGTATGGTGGGGTCGGATGATTTTGTCGTCAAACTGACGTGAAAGTTTGATGTCGATGTTATTATGGCATTGCTTACTTCGTGTTCTGTAGCGTTATTTCCTAGTTGCATCATAATACTTTGAATGCTGTCCTTCAATGATCGTGACAGTTTACTGGTGTAACTTACCTAAAATCACACCTCATTGTTGCATGCATGTCTCAGAAGCTGACCACCTTTTCAAATCATTGAACTACAATGATTTGATGAAAACCAGTTTGGTCTCTCACAATTTCGGGGCGTAAATACACAAAAATGCTGGGAAAAGTTAGTAACATTAAGATAAGCCCGTGTTATAGGTTTCCAAGCTAGGTAACTAATGATATTTTTTATTGAATACCTTTCGTTTTTTATCACCTAAGCAACTCGTTAGTAAATAGCTGCAGGCAAAATGTTAGTACTTTTGCTATATGTTTTTAATATTTATAAGTGCAAATAAATCTCCAATATCATTGTAAGCTAATATATCTTTTTTGTGCCTCTAACGGTATTCTTTGTCCCGCCTCGGCTGATGGATTGACTGCTTAATTCTGCTTCTAGAATGACTAGGCAACTTGATTAATTGCTTTACTAAGTTCAACTTTTCTCAGCTTGAGCCTCCAACAAAAACTATTCATCGAATAAATTGTTATTTTGCCCGAAGACGAAGATAAAGCGGCACGCGGCGGTGACAAAATGGTATCTTACCTAGCTGAAAAATCGAAAGGACAACGTTTAACAATAATTGTGCGTATAATCTCTATTATAAAATACGTCAATTAATACAATGCAATACAAGCAAGATGCTGAATGCAAGTGTCTCGGGACATTTCATTTCTATCATTTCCCGGATAATGATTATGAAATTCTGATACGGAAACAAACAGAAAATAAAACTAGAAATGCTATCTAAATAGAAAAAACGTAACAAGGAGTCAATAAACTGCCAAGTGACTCTAAAGATGGTAAACCATCACTGTTTGTCGTCGATGATGTAATATGCAACGTCGTTGAAGGTAATACGACTCTCGTAGCTACTGTAACAATAAAACACAGCCTTGCTACTGTCTAATAAATATTTCGTTGTGAAATAACAGCTACGGTACGCTTTTCAACTCCTGGGGCATGTCTGAGTGCTCTGTTGTGATTTGTTCAATTATATTTTATATCATTGAGAATAGAACTAAGTTTTCTATCTTCTAATAAGAAAGATTAAAAGTATTTTGTACAGACAAACAGGTTTATCATTTTTTCAAAGAACACTGGAAGGCTATCATTAGATCTACTACATCAATATTTCAATGTGTCATAGAGCTTGGAACAGAGTATAGTTTATTGTATCGAATCTTTTGTTTTTATCTAAAGACGATTACATTTGACACAAGTTATGCTTTACTTGCGCTATTTTATATTTGTAACAAAGATCAAGGTATAAAAATGTACATAAGTTTCATTTACCCAAGATGGCAATTTACTTCTTTATAAAATTCTCTGCACAGTTGCGCTGCACAAAGCTGTTAAGGACTTTCAAACCGCTTACATTAATCTGCTTTGCGGTTGTTTAATAGAAGTCCGACTGACGTTTCAAAGCATTGCATCATCTCCATAAAGACGCTTCTAAATTAATTTCACTATACTACTTCTGCAACGGAGTTTCAAACAGTTACATATATAAAATTGATACATTTTAAACCTTGTTTAGTAGTGTTTGTTTGTTGTCTTGTTTCATAGTCTCTGTCGAGTCCGATATTTATAGATAGTATAGAACTGTAAAAAGCAAATTATCCGTCAATAAAGTTATTCCATTCTACTTTAAAAATGGTCTGTAAAGTCGGTTTACGAAAGATAATTTTACGTGATAACGTCATAAGAAAAGATGCGTCACAAGCGCACAATCGTGCCTCTCTATTGCTTGTTCCGCGCTCTCGCTTGCACGCTCGGCTCAGGCGGAATGTGACACTTTTTCGTGAGTGCTGCCGGCGTTCACCGATTTTTAAGACGTTTTCACGTCAAAAAAATCACTTCTCAAATGTACATTGTAAATTAAAAGCCTTGGTAGATTTGACTCCAAAACTAATAACTTGCGTATTATTGATCGCAATATACATTATTTATTATGTCAGTTGTGAACTTTTGCGTATGTTGAAGTTGCTAGGTATCCACGTAGCACGTTTCGCTACCAGCATCGCTAACAACAGTTTTATCTTTTGCAGGTAAGCGGACCGCGCCCCAGCCGGCAGGTGAGGTGAGTTTTGTTCTGTTTGCGGTCGACATGTGTGAGCTTTATTACCCGCCATGTTTTATTGTAGGGCTGCCGCTATTGTTGTTTTTATTCATCATTCCTTTTGAAGATCTGAAATCGAGAGATCTACACATTCAATGTTATCGTTTAAATTTTTTATTTTATTTATTTTCTTGTTGTGTTCTTTGGTTTTGTGTCATTTGATATTTGTTTTTTTAATATTATAAACTGCTGTTAAATATGTTATGAAGTGTTTATATTTCTGTATTTATGTAATTTTTCAAATATTAATATCAATAGAATTAAAAAATATAATATAAATTATTATTAACAGTAATAATAATAACAAGAATCAGCTAAATAATTGTGGAAAAATAAACGATCATTGATCGGTCTCTTTGTGCAGTACAATTACCTATTAGCCGACTTTTTCTCTCCTTTTAATAACTTTGCTAATTAAAGAGGGTGTTCGAACGTGATCCATTGCAATTAGCTTCGAATGTCAGTGTCGATTAAGTGACGTTTATTTCCCACCTTTTAATTCAGTCAATCATTTGCTACTTGTCTCCTAGAATCAGGGTTTTCATTATTATTGATACGAGATCTGACGAGGATATCAATTTCATTATGCAACCACTTAACTTAAACCATTAATTTTCCACAAAACTTGATTAGTGTCTAATAAGCGGTGGATATCTATTATTCTTCGCCCAGCTACTATTTGTCCGTTTTATTTTGCTTCGTAACTATCAATTTTTGTTTATTTTTAAATAAATGTATTTGTTTATAAAATCTGTACTAGTGGCACCCCTATGTAAACTTTAAGACCCGGCAAATAAACTGCGCCTCTACGACCACATTTTGTCACCCCACCTCGCACCGTTTTAATGACTCCAAATTCACTAATGTTGGACGTTAGAGGGTTCTGAGCTTTTAGTGACTATGAGCGCCTGGTACTTACGCTCTCTGAAAACAACAAAACTAAGTACCATTATAATGAAAAACACAGCGAGACAAGACTATGACAGGACGGACAACCACTGGAATATGCCAGAATAGTCATTGGAAAGTGACCACAGATATCTTTACTGGAAAGTGTCTTCACTTTCCAGTGACTATTCTGGCAAATTGCCAGTGGTTGTCCGTCCTAGAGTTCTGTTCAGAATTATGAAATATTTCATAGTGATAAAGGCCTAATAGGAAACGTATCATTTGTCTTGGAGTTGCTGCTGTTAATAATTGATGAATCAGTAAAAAAAGACTATCAGAACAAGGTCTTGATAGAAGAAGATCATGACGATTGTCAACCTATTACATATTGCTAAAGTGAGGTTTTTTTGTTTGTCCTTCCTACGTCGTAACGAAGAGTTGAAATAAATTCTCGTATAGGGTTTTTTAGGGATATAGACTCCCTTTTAATATCGATCTGTCCTAATTTACTGCCCTATATAAAAGTCTCGTAGAAGAGAGAAGTAATTTCGGCGCGCAATAAAACCGAAGCCAAGCACAAAACCACCTCAAACAATGCAGTAGAATTTTAACAAGCACCGCTGAAAGTAACACCAGCCACTAAACCAGAGGATCTTGTTAAAATAATTCAGAAACGGAGCTTTTTCAAGGAAATACGGTGAAATGTGGAATATTTGTCAGTGGCGGTGGCGGTGTTCACGGAGCTAGAAACGTTTATTTACATACTCAGTTATCCTATCGCAAAACAAATTTGCAAACATAGGCTGTTCTGACGCTTTACATTTATCATAAATTATGATCTGGGAATAGCGCTACAGCGATTCCATAGATATGAAAGTTGTAAAGTGAACAGCATTTTAATTACGTTCGATAATTGTCTGATTTCCCAAATGGTATCACCGTACACAAACTAAAATAACTAGTATAAACTAAATTCTAAGCATAAAATGGAATTGTTTGATGGATATGGATGTGGTTAAGTTATTATTTATGTTAGAAGTTCATTCATTGTGTGTACTGTGTTCACATGAGTAGGTTAGTGGAAAGATCTCTGCTAAAACACTTAAAACATCGTATCATCGTACGTTATCTTTCCTTTCAAACGATTCCCGGACCATGACATGAGTATTAGCTATTAATTTGTTTGCTTCTAGTAGTGTCCTTGGCATAGGCATTATTACCGCTTGTGTTACTACCAATTTCATTATCATGAACGTTGGAAATCACAACAAATGTAACAGTGACTTACACCATCTGCTGTTGAGTTGCAAGCGCCATTAGACTGCCGGTGACATTACTGACTTAGCACATTAGCACTCAGCAGTAGCTATTGAGTTTTATTGCCTCCGTCATTGTAAAGTACATTTAATTGCTACAAGTACAGTTGGAACGAATATTTTCAATTTGTAGGCATTTGAGCTATCTAGTCCTACAAATAATATTAGCTACATACTCGTTCCTATGTTAGGGTACTATAATAATACTTTTCCATCAATGTATGACCTTGCTCAATCCTAATTCTTTTCTTTCACCGAATTTCTTTGCACCTATTGTTAATTTTTTTTGTGTCCCCTCAAAGTACTTCCTCGACTTTCTTAACTTCAGGAATGTCTTCAACTTTTTTTTGGTATGTGTCACGCCACTTAAAATGTTTTGTGTTCTTAATCATTATTTTCAAATGAGTTTCTAAATATTTCTTTAGTGAACTGTATACCAGTTTCCGTTAACGCCAGTCATTAAAGGTGTAACAGATTTGTTGGTTGACGTAGCGCTGACACCAATTATTGTTTCAAGCAATTATCGGTTAGCTTGACAGATTTGTGTAGTTTTGAAATTTTGATTATTCTAATAAGTTATATTTGCTTGCTGCAAATTGAAGTCATTGACTTTTTACATTGAATGTGACTAAAACAGTATGCTCTGACTTATGACTAATACATATATCATGAAACAAAATTGATTTTTATATTGATTCTAGATATAAATGCACTGTGAAATGTAACTAAAACTACCAGGCTGTCATAACCCGCAAGAGCTTAAATTACAACAAAAGCTTAAGTTACATATGATAAACCGAGTACATACGCGCATTGATGACTGTTTTATTTATTCATAAATTGACGTTGAAACGACAGGGTTTATTGCTTTGTTAAAGAGGATGGATCGGTGCTCTTAATAGCTGGTTATTAATAAATTAATAGCCATTTCAATGAGAGGTTTCACGAAAATTTTCTCTACCAGTTGGCGCCACTTTGGCCAAAAAAGGCAACCCAACCCAGAAAAATGTTACTTTTTGCTTTAGTTAATTATGAGCTCTTTGTCCTATCTCAAAAATGAACTAGTGATAATGGTAACTATGTTTTGGCAGCGGGTATTTTAACAAAAGGAAAGAGTACTTAATTACAACAGGAAAAAGAGACGGATTTCTGATCAATGTATTTCTGGGATGGGTCGCTTTAACAGGAACTTTAATGTCTCTGGTTACGATCGCGGCACCAAACGACAAAACAAAGACTGTTCCTCTTTGGTTCTTGGTTTTAGTGCACTTAATAATTAACTGCCGCTCAGAGTACAAAGTTACGGAGGAACTACGAAACTGTAGGTATAAAATTCAAATGAGATCCATAGAAACAATGCCGTGTTGTAAAAATTGAATTACCTTTGTGTCGAAGAAGATGACTGGAAAATTCCAAACATCAGCGTCCTTCTGTATTTAGTCAAATGCGTAAAAATGTTCTCCCTTTCGTACTAGGACCCTTGTTTTTACAATGAATATGACGTGGGTACTTGCCTATCCTATCTACTGCAATGATTAAAGTTTTAATATGATCGCCAAGTCAAGCGTGGTGATTATTCCAATTCTCTTATGTTGAGCTGGTTTGTACGAGAGTGAGATCGTCCCGACTATTACTGTCAATTACTTTGTGGTATTTCTGTTCTATTTCTTTTTGTGATATTTTATTGTAATAACAAAAAAAAGTATTTGTACTTAAATGTTTTTGTGTTGTTTTATTGAATACATTTCTTGTCAGTTCGTCGTCGTGGGTATCTTTGATAAGTTCGGTCGAGAGTCGACTATTCCCTCGTATGAGTACACACAGTATCTATCACCTTTCGTTTAATTGTGAAAATAAAATTGTGTTAATACTTTCCCACTGTCCCCGTTCTGAGTTATTTTAGTACTTAACGACTAGAGGAAGTTATTTTGAAATAAGAAGTATGCAATTAAATATAACTGGTAAGTTTCCTGGCACGTTCGCATCGCCATCCATCGCCGGGTCCAGGAAATTACTGGTGGGAGTGTAGCTATGCAGCCGGGCTGCTAAGTACTCGGATTAATTTTAAAGTGGGTACAGACGACCGGACACGACTTGAATTTAAAGTCGGGCTCTTTTTGGTGAAAGGGAATCAATGATGCGGAGATTAAACCTCAAGCCAGGTGCTGGGTTTGCCTCAATTGGTATTAGCAGAACTTGCAGCGCAGAATATTTGATTCAGTGTTCTATTATGGAAATCGTAAAGTTTATGGTATGATAGAAATGTTCTTATCTTAAACGTACCTAACAAAACAATCATCAATTTATGGTATAGCTGCATACCTATAGAGTTAATGAATTATGCTAGTAGGAGTAGATAGTTGAACTGCATTAAAACAATTTTATTTTATGGATTTAATATCGTGCCTCTAACTGATAAGTATAAAACACTAAGTAGAGATTGATATAAATTTATTTTTGCTTGCATTTGAGAACTTGTGCTGTAAGTAATTATAGTCGTTTATCATATGAGATACGGATAGCAAAGTGAATGTAAAAAGTAAATTTAAATGTCTTATTTAATTAATCACAAAATATAATTTAAGGAGCATTATGATTTAGCATAACTTCTATTATAACATTCTTAAATTGTCTGGTCTATCTGACAGTTTGGTGACATCTTACGGGGCTTATCAGACATCCATCACGTTTTATTATCACTGCATTATTCTAGTGTACATATTTTAACTAATTTACATAATTTAAATAAGTGCTTATAGAATATAATATTGTGGAATGATTTGCCGTAATTCCTTGAACAAACAGTTATATTGCTTCACTGTTATTATGAATGTTCTTGTGAGATAAGATTTAACGACAGTCGGATATAAAGTCCGGTGATATGGAGAGTGCTTAACCTGTAACTAGGTTTATCCTGTAGGAATAATTACTAATGATAACGACTAGTCGGTAATCTTATGAGAAATCGCAGATAATTTGTTAGTAATGCATGGTAATACTATAAAAATATTGTATGTACTTTGATTTGACAGTGTACGACGTAGCTATTGTACAAAAGTTACTGTACTGTACTTTTTGAGAAAGGAACGTTTTGGTGTGTTGTCTTTTAGTTTTCCGAATAACCTTCGCCAAAGTTACCTTTATTTAGAGCTACATGAAATGATGTCATCATCATCATCCGGGAAAAGTCCACTGCTGGACACTAGCCTCCTCCATGGTACGCCACATTGACCGGTCCAGAGCCAGAGCCAGAGAGCAGTTGCATCTAGCGAGTTCCCGCGACCTTAACTAGGTCGTCGGTCCATCTAGTAGTGGGACGGCCCGGTATACGCTTATCGGTACGTGGACGCCACTCGAGAACTTTTACTCCCCATCGTTTATCGGTTATTTCTCCTAATCAAGTAGGTAAGTATACATCAAGTTGAGATTGAGACGGAGTGGAAGTCCTTTACGTATCTCCCTAAGCACTTGATAGTTTTCTTTGTGTATCCTTTACAAAGTTTGACTTGGTTTATTGTGATAAGATATACAAGTCACAAGTGCTTATTATCTTAAGAAGCACTAAGATATAAATTGAGTAGATACACGTATTACTCGTAAAGTTAATGCTGTAAATATTACGTCATCCTCATGAATTCTAGAAAAGATTATCTGATACAAGATATGAGGAATGAGGATTCGTCAAATTACTCGTACTATTCGATACTTGGTTAGAATAGCTTTTGACTTTGATCTGAAATTTTATAAAAATTGCTCAGTAAAAATAAAAATCAGCCAAGTGGGTGTCGGGATACGATGAAGAGTAGGATTAATTAGTGAGTTGATTTATTATACGCTGCTTTGATAATTCTGCACGATAGAATTAAATGACCACCTTATCTCGAATTTATTAACGTACAAGCTTTTGTTCATGACTTTTCTTACTGTACTTTAGAAATTATCCCACGTCGCGATGGGAACTGTTTATCAGGATAAAAGTGATATACACACTTAAATCAGATCATATTTACTCGATTGATACACAGTTTTTAATAACAATTATAAAACTATACTATATTGTAAAGGCGTGAGCTGAAAAGCTTGACCACGGTAGAACTGAGCCCATCAGCCGTTTTGTTCCGTTAGTTTTTAATAAGATCTACCTATTGTATACCGTGAAACAAGGAGGAACAAATAAATGAATTTTTATTTATTATTTATATCCTTATTTAAGAGACGGAACTCTTTGCCATATAGACAATGCATTATGCACGCACGGATTCGTCAACATTGATTTAGCTGCTTATAGACACAGAGATATTCGTGTGCTACGAATATTTCGAAATAATTAGAACTGAATATTCGCGTTGATCTATGTATAAAAAATTCGTCAAGTGCATTTCTATCATTTTTGGGGTCTTTGTACATACGCTGTGATAATGACTTTTCTGATGCATAGATTCGAGGACTTTATAAAAAAAAGATTTGCGCAAGTTTTTGTTTTCTATTAACTACTTTCATTTTTTGAAGCCGTTTCCGCAACTTTTTTTAAATAGATAACCGGTATCATAACTAAAATTAGTTGCAATATTTGAACCTCGACTTCTAGTCTAACGTAAGTTTCTCGTTGAATACTCTATAGATATCATTATGACTTTATCTCCAAGTCTGTCCGTAACTCAATAACTGGTACTGACTTTGTTATCGATCGAATGAAAACGCAATTAGTCTTATCCATTATCCATCAGATAAATGCCAAGTTATTTAGTTATTAGTGGTTGTGATCGCTGGAGATGTTATCTTCCAGGCTAGTCACTTTGAGGTGTCTGCTTGTAATTATTTGTTCAATTTATATCCTTTTCTAGTTTGGATCGCGTCTGTTTGCGTATTTTTTATTTATGATGGGTTTGCACTTGGCCTTCATCTCACCTGATGGTGACGATAAGACCGTTGAATGATAAGCGTGCGTACCCAGAAGCCTCAAGCTAATGAGGCGCCGGCTCTACTACCTTTCATACCGGAACACAACAGTGCTATTAAGACTGCTGTTTGGCTGCAGACTTAGTTAATGTGATGGTAGCTAGTCAGGCGGACAGAGAAAAGGTCCTACCACCAACCAAACCCATTGGGAATCGAACCCGGGTCCTCCAGATTGTTATTCCAAAATTACCAAAAATATAAGTCCGATTGAAAAACCAATTTTACATTGCGATTACAATACATACCCGATGTATGGCTTTCAACTACAAAGTTAAGTTTTTTATAATTAGAAAATCCTGGTTTCAAATCTCCTTTCATCCTTCTTGCCAAATTTTAGGATTCTAGGTCAACGGGAAGTACCCTATAGGTTTTGATTCCCTTGCAAGTTGACCTATAAGTTTAGTATTTTTACAGGTCCAAGGGGTCCCTTGATTTCGCAGATTTGAGTATTCGACATTAATTTCAACTTGATACTTCCACGCGTTTCTGAAAAAAACGGTTTCGACAGACGGACGGACGGACCACATAGTGATCCTATAGCGGTTCCTTTTTTCCTTTTGAGGTACGGAACCCTAAAAATTAGCATATTGAAATGTTCAACAGTTCTGACCCCATCCAATAATCCTGTAACAACTTTGCTACAAAGGAAAATCACTTGATGTTCTACTAAAGCTTCGTGCTAATTTACGGAGATTGTTTATGATTTATTTATTATTAAACTAGTCTTTGTCCGCGAAATTATCCCACGGGAACTAGTTGTTTATTCGTGGTAAAATGTAGAATTCATTTACATGCGAAAATGAGTTTTTGTATGTTTGTTTCTCCTTCTTTTACGTCGGAATGACTGGATTTTTTCTATCGGGATTATTGAAGGTCTGGAAACTGACAGCGACTCTGTCTGATTGATTGTTGCGTTATTCTTTGAAGTCCAGGCGCACAAAGTCACGGGTAAAAACTTCTTCTAGTATAATTAAACTGATTAGCTGGGCAAAAACATTTTTAAAGTGTTACACTAGACCTTTATAATTCCTGTCAGGAAAATAAAGCTTTATTATTATTTAAAACCACGTTTTATCTGACAGCTAGACCCCGAAACAGGAATTTACTCCGGGACAAAGTTTTTACTGTCACATTTCGGGGTTCCGCGTGCCCCATAGAATATGCGGACAGTAAAATGTTTTATGGACCATCCGGCGGAGCTCTAAAACTACAATGTTCGTACGAAGGAAAAACGGTTATAATGCTGTGTGTTTAAAATTTTAACGTCGCTTTTGTGAGCCGCGAAATGTCCACGTGCTGGCTTTACTGGTGTTGCGTTTACTTTGTGAATTTCTCATTAAATATTAGGATTCTGGGTAAGCGTACGTTTTAACGCAAACTGTGAATAAAGAATATTGTTAAAGGGTTTGGTTACAGCTAACATCAATACATTCAACATTAGCTTTGTCAGTACATTTGTAACAAAGAAACTGTAATTTGTCTTGACAATATTAATGCTGACTTTGGTTTCATTTTCGAATTAGTTACACGTCAGTTTCAGGAATCATTTGAGTAAAGCTTCTAAGTATTAAACGCATCTTTGATACATTTGCCGAAGACTTGAATTTCAGTTCTCAGTTCTCTCTCTCATTTCAGGGTTCTTGATCTTGAACATCTTCATCTTTGGTAAAATGTTATACTTGTATATCGCTTACAATAATAAATTAATAACAATGACTTCTTATATCTTAACTTCTCCATCTACAATGATATTAATGTACACTGACGTAAAATTTGTTAGTTTTGGGATGTAGGAAACTACTCATTCGATTTAAATAATTATTTTACCAATGGCCCTTTAGAATGGGCATTGCTCATACGTAGTACACCCACTGTATGTACGTACAAATGTTCGGTTGATTGGCGGATGAAACCGTATGCATTCGGCTAGTCGTCAATACATTAAAACATAAAATGAAGACATGATTAGAGACAAACGATTTATATTAAACTGTTCCTAGTTTTATGAATTCAGCTATTAAGTTAAGTGCACTCCGAGCGAGATCAATACAAATAATAACTCTAGGGAGACCCTGTCTCGTCTCCATGATTGTAGATCTTGAACTAGCTAGATGCGAATCGGAGCAGTCTACTGGGAATTACATTATACTGGTACTGGCTTTGATTAATTGCCAGAAAATGTTTTAATAGATCTAATTTCGTAATTTAGCCGTATGGTTATGTTAACTGAGGTATTCTTATTTCAGAGTCAAAAAACTGATGGCATATCCGAAGTAGAACTCGTAAACCAATATTGTTAAAAATTTGACGAGTCTCTATTTTGTTAAAATCTAATGAAAACCATATTAAATACTGCAGATTCTTTAGAGATATTTAGAAGTCTCAACACTGAGAATGAAATCACTATCTATGTCAAAGAGCACCATCGGCAACCAGTGGAGATTGTGGACGAGCGTTGATTGTAAAGTAAAAAATAATTAAATAAGACTATCCTATCAAAAGCCACAGGCGAAACGAGTAATTCTTTAGGTAATAACTATCATAGACAGACAGACACATGGACTCGGTCGGACACATGGCGGCGCGGCGTGGGTACAAATGTGCCACTAATTACGTACCCACTTTTGACTAATAACCGTACGGCCGGTACAAATAGCTGCTCCAGTTTGCTTCGCCATATGTTGCACTTTAATAACGTTATAATATGTCTGACCGTTTATCGAACTGCGATATGCGTAGACCAAGTAGCACTTCTGGTAGATTAGTTATAATTTCAAATGCGCATTCAGGTTTTAGCTTTGTAGTAAAGGATTTAGAAGTAGAATAGGATCACATTTAATCCCTCGTGTATCGTAAAGGTTGAAGATCTTACTGTTATCACCGATCCGCGTCCCAGAAGCGGTGATTAAGTAAAATTCTTACATGGACATATCTTTTGTCATCGATGGCTGTCTGTCTATACACATTTCTTTTCCTTCTGTAAACTACAAAAGACGTGACTTAGAATATATTATGCACAAATACATACTAGTAAGGAAGAAGTAAATTGTAGTAAGTTTATTCTTACGTTAAAAGCTTACAATCGAAATCGCAGCTGAAATTCTGAGAGCACTCGAAGAAAATTGTTTTCATTCCGAATCAAAGCCGCCCCAAAGTTATATCTCTTAACAAAATTATATTAGTTAAATTTTGTACAGCTCCGACCCGTAACCGTTTCAACGACTCCAATGTTCCTTCTTCAATTCTTTACTAAATTAATAAAGTTTTAATTGAATTCCGCTCGAGTAATTTTAGGGGATGTCAAATTGAAGTATCTGTCTATGCTTTGATGGCTTAATGGAATCTACCTTTGTTTTGATAGATGCTGGAAAATTATCGTCTTATATTCTGACATTTGAACACGCTTTATTTCACCACAAATATGTTTGTATGCAACAAAGTGTTTGTTGTTTTATGTGTCGTGTTTTGAATGTCGAATAAATGTGTGTCTATGTCTATTATAAATATCTAATTATCTTAATCCAATTTTAATACATATTATTACTGTTTTTATTATTAAAGAACCAATTCGATTAAAATATTTCATACATATTTGCAAATTGAATGCTGCTGAAAGTTGACCTCTTCCAGAAATATTGCCTAGCTAGATCAATGACCTCAAACAGAACACTAATAGTTTTGTTTGGATTGTCGCTAACTTCGATTGAACAAATCTACACGGTGTTCGCTCGCGTAGGTTTCGGGTCACGTCCGACCCATTCCTTTGTTCGTATGACGTCTGCTCTGCGAGCTGGCGATCTTTCACGATAGCTATCTCAGACATCTCTGAGAACACTTCTCGCTAAATCTGCCGCGTTGGCGCGAGTTATATCGTTCTTATTACTTACGAGCGTGCTTCTTCTAGCTTAAAACGGAATATTTTATTTCCACCGTGCTTGGCTTGTGTACTTATTTCTTTAAACATAAAGAAAGAAAGCATAACTAATAATTATACACATTAATCTCGATGCCAGTTTGGTGGTACTGGTACCCAATTTTAATAGTTTACAACTCTTTTAAATTGAATTGAAGATAAAGTTTTAGAAATGAATAAATTGATGTAAAATTTTTATATTATGAAAGCGCTAATATACGTGTACGACAAAAAATGCTATGGGAAGAGTTTCTTTTTAACACCAGGTACATAATATGTATGATTCTGGTAACTTTATTTTAATTTTTTTGTGTTACAATGACGTCGGTTGTGATTGTTTCCAAAGCAATGAATTCTTTTGTCACTTTGCTTTCCAACCAAACAATCTACAACTGTTTCTTTTGGATTTCTCAGATACAAAGCATTGGTTGCAGTATTCGCCATTAGGGCTATTAGTTGCGGTCGGTTGATGCGAACGTCGGTAAATCAGAGTTAACGCTTTCTTTACTCCACTAGATTTATGGTTGGAGGCACGACACGTAGTGTATCTTTGGGCTTATGCTCGCCTGGTACATTACTTTCAGTTCACTGTCGAATTAATCTTTATTTGTTTGTTTCTTATCACTTGTTGGCACTGGGACCTCCTTCATGATGATCTGAGCTGAAAGTTTAGCATATAAAATTTACACTACCTATATGTCAACCCATGATGATTGCTCACTTATAGCAGAGATTAATTAGTACGAGTACTACCGTTTTATTGTATAGCCACCAGCAAAGATTTAAATCTGCTCATCACCCAGTCTAACTACAAGATTCATTAATCATTAATTCCATATATATATATATATATATGAATATATATATTTAGAATATAAATCGTAATTCCAACAATAAGAGGTTCAATTTATGTATCTTGATTCTATCATAACAACTCCATTTTACTGATTTTGACCCTTCCTATTAGGATTCAATTATCTCATCATAGGTTCCATAAATAATAGTTTCCGACAGGTGAAGTCGCGAACCAGCTTGCCGTTTTCAATACACTCACACGCAGCAGGAAACGAGTTTATCAACACCGTTCAGCGTCCATAACAAATACGTCTAGTCTACGCATTCTTTATATAAAAAACATTCGCTTATTACGAGGAGACGGTAGACGCGGCGAATACTTCACGCCGCGAGAAAGCTTTGAATATGACAGAAATAAATGAGACGTCATGTAGTTGAAATAGTGAGGCTATAGTGCTCGCAATCGATCACCCCAGTCGGAGGAATTGCAACATTTATATAGATCCCTGAGCTTACCCACTTTTATCCCGGACAAGATTTATACTCACGCGCGACACCTCGCCTCGCGGCCCTTTGAAGTTGAATGAGGGGGAATAAATTCATCCCGACGCGCCTTCCTTGTTTTTAATTAAACCAAGATAAAGTTTTAAAATGCTTATTAATGTTTCAACAGTGTTAGAGCCGAGCGGGCTCAGGGCTCAGGGCTCGGAGAACACAAAACTGATACTGTGGGGTGGTTTTCATGTTATGAAACATAACAACGTAGTAAGGTTTTAAATCTACTGTGTATTTCGAATGCTGCAATGTTAACTTTGGATTGAAAGACTGCCTAAATTCATATTAAATCCACGTTAAATCAAATCTTGATATCTGATTAAAGCTTCCGACTATTACACAATACATCTGCCTTCACTTATTGCTACAATACAAAAATAAGAAGCCGATATGGGGTTAAGCATTATAAGCCATTACAGGCAGCCATTGTGGAAGCGTCGAGGTCTAGTGATCTCCACTTAATCCTGTGGCAGCGGCTAACAATGTGATAAAGCCGCAATGGACACGTCGCACTCGCTCGCAATAACTATAAACTATCAGCCTAGCCGCGAACGTCTGCCATCTTGTACCCGGAGTCGATGAAATATCCCCCTCTCTCTCATACCAAGGCTGGAGGTATCTCCCTCTTACTCCCAGGGAAAGGGGCGAAGGGCGATGCACACGTTCGTCGAGCGGGAAATTGGTTGCACATTGCGGACATTTTGGAATTTTGATGTGCGAATATTATTGGAGGCTTGTAAAAGCTGCGGTCGTGAAATTTTGTTATTGGTTATCCTTTCATGTTGTTTGTATGTAACATATCCTAGTATTGTTATATTAAATTATAGCCATTTTTGTTAGGGTGTTGGTCGATTTAGCTCTTTTTCCCAATTACCTCGATTCATGTCTATCAAGGCTTTTAGCAAATCTTTAATAACAACGCATCCTGCTGGAATTAGAAATGAAAGTATATTGCCCCTAACACCAGCAAATTCCGTGCAAAACCGAGACGTAGTCGTTGTTTTTTTTTTTATAAAAAAACAAATCTTCAAGCAGTTCAAGCTGCTGGCAACGCACAAATAAAGTAATTCCAAGTATCCGTTACAGTAACAGCTTGTCTGCATTCCCCGTACATAAGCTGTACAGCTAAACCTCTCCGCAGCTTTATATTCTCCTGGTACTCGAAGTAATACGGGCACATTCTCCCGTGGGATGTGTTTATGGAATCCCGTGTTTTTGTGCCTCAAAGGACTAATTGCTTTTTTTCTGGGTAATCAATAATAATAAAAATGGGTTGTATTATTTATTTATTATGATAATTTTATACACTTATACACTTTCACATAAATTCAGATATAATGTTTAACGGAGACGAAACTATTTTCAAATAAAAATTGCTAATTAAATTTCTATTCCACCATTATACAATTCCTTCTGTTTTGACATTATACTATTATTATTATATTGTTATTACATAATTCGAATGACAATGTTTTTCTACTCGTATTTTGAGTAAGTAATTAACAAAATCGATTACACACACAGTACACAACCCTAAAAATTGAGCTTTTTTTTACTAAAGAAAATTGATTCAATTTATAAACTAGCACCAAATGCCTGCAACTGTGAGATTTTCATTTTACAAGAAACCTATGAAAAAATATATCTGTGACGAACACGCAAATGTAAAAGAAAGTGTAAAAGATGGGTTGGTCGGTACATTGTATTGGGCTTCAAAGAAATACTCGAGCGAGCGATTCAATGGTTGAATTAGTATTTGGATCACAGAACACTTTCTCAATGGCGCGATGCCCCATGAATTATTTATCGAGGCAGACGCCCGACGACACAGCTCGACTCACCATTTTATTGTTATAAATTATTCCATTTTATCTGTGACCAGTTTTATGTCGTCGATACCACCGTACCGGGCGCAAAAATATCATGTTGCCATAAGAGCCGAGATATTAACGATAGCTGGCCAAAAATATTAGATGAGGGTAGATGTATTAAAATAGCGTCAGTCCACCCAATCTAGTCTAGAAAAGCGCTTAGGAAACAAAGAAGCCGATAGGTGATACCATGTTGTCAGTATGCAAAATGAACGACGAAGCGATAACGCATGCAGAACGAAATCGAACAAAACATAATTCTAAAATATATCAAACAATCGATACTTTGACGCCGGACACTTCACTCCACTCGGTTTCCACATTGTGATTGTAAAAATCAATAAATTACATCAGTATGAGATACATAAAACACATCAGATAAAACTGTTTACAATCCACCTTTAAATATTTTGTAGTTCTCGTTTTATTTTACCTATTAAACTGGTATCATTTTATTAGTACCAATTACTTTTATATCGTGCGGTTGTTACTAGTTAATTGAATTCGTGCCAAGGCGAGCTATAAGAATTGCATTGCGACTTCCATAAAAATAATTTGTAGACCATTAAATATTTATAATTCTCTCAATAGATCCATATTTTAATGCACCAAATTTGTCACAATTCAGACTTTAACCTTTACGCCTTTCTTATTCTTGAATTGTTGAGTTTATTTACTTTTATTTTTTAAATTTAGATTTCAATATTCTTGTCTTAAAACATTTATTCACGTTCAAATAGCTTTTCTGCTCTTTGGGTTGCGTACCCATATTTTGTTGCACCTAAAAGTAAACATTGAATTTCTGTGTTATTTTTGTAGGAGAAAACAAAAGGTGTTGTTAGTCATATTTGCATCAGAACGTTAATTTTGTTTTTAAAGTAAAATATTTTTAAACTGCTGGAAAGCGAGTTGTATTTCAAAGAGTATGCATTTCGTTCGGTTCGTTCGTTGAGGCCAGCGTACCGTACCGGGCAACTGGGTTCTCCAACTATTTATCAATTACACACACCGTTGCATTGCTGGTAACGCGCTTTTTGCTCGCCGTAATGGATACCGCATACATTTGTGTTTGTTTGTAGAGGAGGATTCGTAGAGGTAGTTTGATATAGCACATCTTTTGTGCGTATCCTTTTGCCTTCAGCCTTTATCCGTCTTTTAAACGTCTGCCAATATCTCCACCTGTGTTCCGGGTGGAAAGGGGTTTCTTGTCGCATTCTTCCTCGCTGGTATCTCAAGGTATTTTGCTGGGTAGTGCCACTTCCCGTACTTCAGCATGATGTGAGCAGCTGTTTCCTCGGCCTCCCTGCATGCTCTGAATAAAAGACTGTCTGTGTAACTTACACTGAGCATATGTTTGTTGTATAGTGTTCAAGTCATATAATTGCTCATGCCGTTAGGCGTAGTCATAGATTAGATACGAAGTTGACATATCTAATTGTACCAATTGTTTCGTAATACGTAGTGTTGTTTCGTTTCGTCCGCCTGCAATTTTCTGGGATTCTAATGCTACGTTTTATACAATTTTATTGTAATATGGGCCATGATGACAGCATTTTCATGCACGTCATAAATAAGTCATTGAAAAATGTTTCATATTTTTCCGTCATGCATACCATTTCTTTACAGAGATTTGCAATACGAATTCATGTACATACTGTATTGTATAACTTACACAACTCGCGGCTGCTTCACGCACGAATGCCTCTTTAAGTACCTACAAGTCTCTACACGGTGCGCGGTGCTGAGGCCGAGTGCGGTTGTTTTTTACTCTTGCATGTGTGGCTGCTTTATGGACGTCGTGGAGCATGAATACCAGGGCCACAGATGACACGAGGAGTACTCCGATAAACATTTTACTGTTACAATAAATTGTTTTATAATAATTAGAAGTCTTATCATGATTGTTATAAGTTTCATCATGATTATTAGAAGCCTTATCGTGATCATTTTGAGTCTTATTTTAATTATTAAAAGGTTTGCCATTATTTATTAGAAGTATTAGTTCAAACAATATATTGTTAAAAGCGTGAGCCTCTGAACGCCATACCACAGTTACAAATTTAAAAATGGCCCGACCGTAAGAAATTCTATATAAATTAGCGTTGCTTGTATTGAAATCTCACCAATAAGGTAAAGAGCTGATTGTTTCGAAACGGTATAAACATATTTTTAAACGCATAGCTAAAACATAATCCGATGAAACAAGCGTCATTGAAATCAGATATACGACCGATTTGGAATCAATGAAGGCAAATTATAATACCTTTTACGTTATCCACGGCAAGGTAAGGGTAATCATTTTGTATGCCAGGATTGGCCAGGATTGTAAGATCGAGTGATCATTGATTTCTAAAAGTAGACCAACTGTTTTAACGTCTGCGCTGTGACTCTGCACACTGCCATATTTCGCTTGCGTGCCCGACGTCGTTTTTGCACTCCCTTTGTTTTGTTCGTGCCGCAAAACTGAGCTTTAACATAGTAGCTCAGTCTTCCCTGACGTTCTTCAAGTTAATTTCGATGTCATAATGGGCCCATTAAAGCGCGGTAACGGACCAGTTTTTTGGCCTTGTTAGTCGTTCTATTCAAGTTGTTGTTTTTTGTCCACGATCGTAAACATTGCCGGTAATTGTTAGTGTGGAACGTTGAAAGATCATTTGCTACGGATGGATGGACGCCGTTTTTCAGGGTATTGTGTTATTTATTACTCATTAGTCGTGATACCCGCGCAAAAAACAGGTGTACTTACTAGAGGAAGCAGAAATTACTTTGTAGAAACATGTATACATCGAAATGATGTATCTCTTCTACACACAAAAACTATAGATCTGGCGGCTAATCGAGTAGGTTCATGAGGTTATGGGGCGAGAGGTGCGGGAGGGGTGTATTTTCATACATCGAATGACGAGACCTCAATGAGTTGTATATATAGAGATACAGTTCTATTACGGTGCATGTCACCCCTTTTATTATCACAACTTGAACGTGTTTTAAGCTAGCTAGTAACTGGCATGATACTAACCTAACAGCGCGTAACGTCATTGGCACAGTTATTACCTCTGTGGGTCCAAATAAAAAATTATTTATTCATTTGGCAGATTATAATTTAGATCTGGTTTTAAATGCATATTAATTCCCTGTTTGATTCAAACGCTGTTGAGTAATTAATTAGATATTATGGCAAATATCAAATCTATCATCGGCGTAATAGCTACTAATATCCACTGTAGTAGGCCAAATAACGGACTGGCATTTTATTAGCGCTACTTTACATATTCGTAAATGCATCTACCAAAATAATATACAATTCATTACACCATCAATCATCATTATTTACAACCTGCGGCAGTCCACTCACCATCATTATGTAAAGCCTGCGGCAGTCCACAGCTGGACTTAGGCATCTCCCAGAGTGCGACACTTCATTCGGTCCTCTGCTCTCCGCATCATTCACGTCCTACTACGTAAGTCGTCTTTCCACCTAGCTGTTGGTTACTGTGATCTGACGGATCACTTCGTGTCGAATGCGGCCCATCAGAGAGACTCCGAGCATAGCTCTTTCCATAGCTCGCTAAGCAGTTCACTGCTGGACAGATATGCCTCTAAACATAGTGTACCATGCCAATTAACTCAGTCTTTTAATAATAAACCGCACACAGAGTCATACAAAGGCTTCAGAATAATGACACCTCCGTATTTGCGTCGGGGGCTAAAAAAGAACATGTATTTCAGCATAATATGACACAGAAAAGCCGACATCTTTGCATAGTATCAAATGATACTCAAGTAGTTGTTAAAATTTAAAAAAAAACATAGATAAAACCAAATCATGCCTTCAATTTGTGAACAATGAATAAATGAAATAACAAGTCTAAATGAAAATTGTAGATACTGCCTATTGTAGATCCTTCAGAAATGCTCAGCTCAGCGATAGGATAACTTTGAGAATTCCTGCTCTAAAACAATCAAGATTCCGTTTCCTCAATAAAGGTAAGACAGGGGACATACATTAACATATCAGGGAGCTAACGTCCGCGTCCCAAATAAAGACGGAAAGTAATTTGCATATGCAAATATCGCTTCGCTCCACCCACCAAACCTGCCAACCCACCTGCAAACACCCACTCGGCTTATTACAAACGCCTTAATGATACTTACACAGGCCTGTGAGGCCCTGGTGTGTTTGCCCAGGTATATTTCACCTGGTATGCCGTGCCATCTAGGTATCTATCTAGAGATAATATGTCACTTGGATATTTCAACTGGTCTAACAAATTGTTACGTAAAAAAGAAACTAGCTGTAGATTTCGCGTTGGAAAAAAAGCTCCATTCAATTCAAAATCGATTAACTATTATATCGTGTCGGTGTACGATTTTAACAACTCGCTCCGCCATATCCAATTTTTATTCAAACGCCAATCATTCTGTATCGAGTTTTAATCGCGAACTGATTTAACTAACTATGGATAGGGCATTGCCAGAGCCGCCTGAGACTAATAGAAACTTGCCATTTGTCTGTAGTCTTTTTTTAAACTCGATTTTTATACTGATATTGTTTGTTTGTTCTAGAACTCTTTATTTACATCTTAACATTGTTCTTAACATCTTAACACGAAGGAATAACAGGAAGGAAGGGTTCCTTACAGAATAAGGATATTTAAAATACGGATACGAAAATAAATACGAAAACCATAAATAATAATATGCACCGAACAATCCTCTAACGAATGCGCCTCGATTTTCGTTATGAATTTAGTTTTGCAGGAGCAGTTAAAAAAGCCCAATGATAACTTCGTTCATATTTTAGGTAGCTCAACATAATTGATACGTGTATGATTCTTATACGTACAATTTGCACGTACAATTATTGCAAAAAAACAAATACACCAAAGCAATCCTTTCCATTTTGCATTTTGATGGCCTCCATCCATTAAGTTATTGTTTGATACGATGATCGTTGTTACGTTTGAGTGAGTTGTTGCCTGAAGGTTAATTGACCCACCTTTGTAAATGACACCTCATTTTTGCTACTGAGCTGTAGCATATATTGTAGTACATCCATACGTTTTGCAAGTCAATGGAGTCGCTTTATGTTTTTGCTAGGTCTATTTCTTGCTATACGTCTGGACATGTCTGAACAAGGATATTATTATCACTTCGCGTGTAATATACGTCTTTATTGACATATCGTATGTTTAATTATCTTAGTTAACATAAAATGAGCGGTTAATTAATATGTATTGGCTTTTTATTCAAATTTATACGAAATCTGATACCATTGCGGTTCCGTTATTTACATTTAAAATTTATGTTTATATCTATTCATTCAAATATGAGAAGTTAAAATTTATTAATGCACGAAGTACATGGCCCCAACTTTGATCGCGTGGATAAATATATATATATGTATTATACTAGCCATCCGTCCTTGCTTCGCACGAGTAGCAAAGTATTTTACTGATCTGCTTCTGCTTCTAGGCGGCATATCAATTTAAAATATGCATCCAGTTACAACCAGTAACATTATTTTTTATTTATATATATTAAAACGGGGAGTCATTTTGAGTTAACTTTTTATTTAATTAACTACTTTATTATATTCTTGTTACAATATAATAATTACTCCAAATAATCTCTTATTCTTATTATCGTTTTAATTCGTCTCAAATCTTATAAACACGCGAGGTATATCAGTACTATCAGTCAATAATTTAGTTCTGATTTAAAAACCACCCGAATAAAATCCAAATTACTTAATTAAATTTGTTTATTAATTGGTTGTTAACAGCATAGCATAAAATGATTATGTCAAGAAAAATTATCAAGTTGAAAAACCCAATTGTTATAAAATATAGACTTGTTTATCACGTACGAGTATAATGTCTCGACGAGGCAATAAAACTATAGCGTATAAGATAAAACTGTTTACATTGT
The DNA here is from genome assembly GCA_910589575.2 of Carcina quercana. Taxonomy (NCBI): domain Eukaryota; kingdom Metazoa; phylum Arthropoda; class Insecta; order Lepidoptera; family Depressariidae; genus Carcina; species Carcina quercana. The sequence continues at coordinate 5,012,198 of OU342440.2, read as the reverse complement.
ATAAATAAATATATATAAGAAACTTGTGTAAATAATAACATTATCTACTTACTGAGTCGGAATCCCTGACCTTTATGTCGGATGTATGTTTAAAAGGAACTAAGAGTGTATTTATGTAGAGATATATATTACAGTTATTATATAACATACAAAGTTTCATTCATTCCTTACGGATTTAAAATTAAAGTATCAATAAATATACTCGATGTCTGTTTAAATTAGCATACAAGTGTGTATTCCAATCATTTTAATCAAGTTTAATATATACTCGTAATTGAAAAATATGTATTAAATCGCTATTGAAGGCTTGTTAAGAGGCTATGTTGGTAAGACCACGTGGCCACGTTCAAGGTTACATTGTTTTGTAGCTGCCCCTCTCCGAGCCCTATCCTACCCGAGGGCGTACGGTGAGACAGCATACATTACGCCAAGTTATCCACCCGTTATTTGGATGTTTCGTAGTCCAGGGATCATTTGAAGGATACAGTATATTATGTAACCATTTTTTTAATACAGTATATTTATGAAATTTCAGATGTCGGTGGTTTTTCCAAATTGTTCTAAATTGATTCATACTCTTGTAAATCAGGTTCAAAGTTGGGGCTTTTTATTACCGAAAAATACAATACTTTGACGCCCTGTAACTCTGGAAGTATATATTTAAACGAAAATCTGACTCACCACCGACACAGATATTTGTTTCTAGATTGTGTCTTGAAAATTTCATAGATTTTCATAGCTTAATACTCAAAATATGACTGGACTACGTTTGTATGGGCGCTTTGACAACAGCATACCCTCTTAACAACGAGTCACAGTGTAACCTGACACAACGTTTGTTACCCGTTGGGAAAAATTCCCAACCAGTCACACCTAGTATAACAGTGTGACTAGTTTTTTTCTAGACTTTATTACCAACCAGTAACACTAAATATTGAGTGTGAATAGTGATATATGATCAATATATGATGGTTTTGTGCGCAACTAGACAATATCGGACCTAAATAGCCGTAACAAGAATTGTCCTCCGGATAAAATTCTCAAATTAATTCTCAATTTCAATTCAGAATAATATAACGACACCTCTTACGCTAAAGCCCATCAAGCTGTTTAAGCTACAGAACGGAGTATGCCAATGAAATCCACATACATACGTATACTCGAAAAACTTAACTCTCCGTCTGTCGCAGTCTCGTAAACATTGCAATGAAACAGGAGCAGCGTGATTATCCACTAGCATATGAACTAGAAGTCCGATAACATCTTAAAATAACAATTACGCTCACCGACCAACGCGAACGCTATAAACATAAATTGAAGCATGAAACTACTGGGACCACACGGGTCGATAAAGCTAAAACTAAATAAGAAGAAAAAACACATTTTTATTCAAATGCTCGTCGGGAATTATCCGATGACGATGTAGACAATAAACAGACGGTCTCTGCCCAAGGCGATAACATCTCGCTGTACAAATAGCGCCATTAACCTTAACACCGCTAAACGTGACATGTTGAGAACCTCTGTATTCTCCTACTCTTTCCAACTTATGTTGTAGTTATACTTTTTACACTGCAATGTCAATCTTACTTTTTATTAATTCGTACATAGAACGTGTTAGACACTTCATGACAATAAACGATAAGTCAAACAACGCTTATTAATTTTCTACCTAATTTCAATACGTTATCAGCACGAAAGCTCTTAATAAGAAGTTGTAGAATATTGTTATTGTGTTTTGTGTGAAGTCAATATAAAAAATTTCACCAATCAAACGTGAAAATTTTTTTTTGCCTTTCAAAATGTCAGAAAAAGGTTCTCATTTTCAAGCCCTTGCGGGACTACACTTGAGAGGAAGGGAGGACTATCCTACGTGGAAATTTAAAATGCGGATGTACCTTATCCAAGAAGGTCTGTGGTACACTATTAGTGGAGTTGTGGCTGAACAATCAGCTGGAGACTCTGGATGTTTGATCGCTAAAAGAGAGAGAGACGACCAGATGACCCTGGCTAAGATTTACCTCACTTTACACGGACCTGCCATCACACACGTAAGGAGTAGTAAGACAGGGAAGGAAGCATGGGATGCACTAGCGGCGGCCTACGAGGATAAGTCGATGGGTCGTCGACTTGCACTAGAGCGGAGGCTGTATAGGTACACTCTGACAGATTTTGCCAGTATGGAGTTGTACATAAGTGCGGTGATGTCCACCGTACAAGATTTGGCTGACATAGGCAAAATTATAGACGATGCCTCAGTCGCAGCTATTATTTTAGGCGGTCTATCTACGCGTTATGATCCTTTGATCATGAGTTTAGAAAGCTCTAGTTTTCCCATTACAAGTGAGCTGGTAAAGACGAAGCTGTTGACAGAGTTTTCGAGAACAAGCATTGAGAATGTTAGTTCTACATCAGAAATAGCTTTGCGCGTTAAGACTAAAAAGGACAAAAAGAAACGAGGAGTACATTGTTTTAATTGTAAGAAGCCTGGACACATCAAACCGGACTGTCCACTCAACAGAAAGTCCAAAGATGAAGGCCCAAGCAAAGACAAAGACAAACTCTCGAGTTTATTTGGCGCATTAAATGCCTTTTCTGAAGATATCTCGTCTACCAAATGGTATGTAGATTCAGGAGCCAGTGCTCATATGACTGGTAGATCAGATTGGTTAGTGAATTACAAAGAATTTACTACTGCTCAAATAAAGATCGCTAATGGAGACATTTTGTCCTCTGCGGGAATAGGTAATGTGCCTATTGTAAATAACTTTAAAACGGGAACTATAGTGTCAAATATTTCAAATGTAGTATATGTCCCTAATCTAAATACTAATTTGATTTCTGTTAAGAAAGCTACTGAAAATGGATTTAGTGTTGTTTTTGATACGAAAGGTTGTACATTTTATGATTCTAAAACTTTTGCTTGTACAGGTGATGCAGTTCTACATGGGTCCTGTTATGGTGGCTTGTATTCCTTAAATTGCGCAGTTAGTCCCTCAAACACCTTATCAGCGTTAGAGGTACAAAGCGATGACGTCGCAAGTTTTCGTTTATGGCACAAACGACTTGGTCATCTATGCCGCATAGGATTAGAGAAATTAAAAGCGGATAATCTTGGCGTAGAATACTCTGTGGTTGATAAAGATCCATGCGTGGCTTGCATAGAAGGTAAGCAGGCTAAAAAACCTTTCAAATCACACAAAAGAACAACATCTAAATTGGAACTTATACATTCGGATGTCTGTGGTCCGATGTCTGAAAATTCGTTTCAGGGAAATAAATACATTTTAACTTTTATAGATGATTTTAGCCGAACGATTTTTGTATATTTTATTTCTTCGAAGAATCAGGTTTTTAGTAGGTTTTGTATATTTAAGTCTATGGTCGAGAGGAAAACAGGTTTGAAAATTAAAGCTTTGCGAACCGATTGCGGTACTGAGTATGTGAACAGTGAGTTCTCAGAATACTTAGGCAAAGAAGGTATTAAACATCAAACTACAGTTCCCTACAACCCACAACAGAACGGCGTTTCTGAAAGAACTTTCAGAACGATCGTTGAGAAAGCGCGTTGTATGCTTTCAGGCAGTTCTCTTTCAAAAGGTTACTGGCAGGATGCTGTGGAAACTGCTGTGTTTTTGAAGAACAGGTCTCCACATCGAGCTCTCGACGGGAGGACGCCATACGAATTGTGGAATAACAAGAAACCGAACCTGACTAATTTGAAAGTCTTTGGCTGTCGCGCGATGGTGAAGATTCCGGATCAGCTGAGAAGGAAATTGGATCCTAAAGCAGCGCAGTATATCTTTGTCGGATATTCAGACGACCGGCAGAACTACTTATTTCGTGAGCCAAGCTGTCCAAGAAGGTTGGTAAAAGGACGAGATGTGGTGTTTTTTGAGGATTGTTTCACTGATTTGTTGGCAAGAACTACACAATCAGATCCTTTGACGAACCACTCTGAATCAACTTTAGAATCGATTTATAGAATCGAGCAGTATTCAACGCGCCCAGTTGCTTCTACTTCGCAAGAGAGCAGTCAAACGAGCTCGGTAGAAGAAATTGCTAATTTGCAACCAGAAAGTCAAGTTCACGACACTTCAATTTTTCATAGCGCTGATGATCAGTCTAATGAAGAAGTTGTTCCTGGACAGGCCGTGATAGAAACGCCTGAGGAACGATACCCTCTTCGTAATAGACTTGCTCAGAAAAATCAAAACAAGTTTGATTGCAATGCTGCTGTGATAGGTGAACCTGACGAGCCACAAAGTTTTGCTGAAGCTATCAACTCAGAAGATAGCGCAAGCTGGCAGTCTGCTATGCAAGATGAGTTCAATTCATTAGTAAAAAAGGGAACATGGACGTTAGTGGATAAACCTAATAAAAAGGTCATACCTTGTAAATGGGTGTATAAAATCAAGAAGGATGCCCAGGGTAGAGTGGTGAAGTACAAAGCAAGACTTGTTGCAAAGGGTTTCACTCAAGTATGTGGTGTTGACTACTATGAAACTTTTTCACCGGTAGTGCGAAATTCGTCCCTGCGTACACTGATCGCTTTAGCGGCAGAGATGGGTCTGAAAATGCAGCACTTGGATGTCGATACCGCGTTCTTGAATGGTGACTTAGAGGAAGAAGTCTACATGCATCAACCTCAAGGTTTTGCAAAACAAGGAGAAGAAGGAAAAGTTTGCCTATTGAAAAAATCCCTCTACGGTTTAAAGCAAGCGGCTAGAGCTTGGAACATTAAATTAAACCAATCTTTATCCTCTATAGGTTTTATACGAACCCCTTCGGAGCCATGCGTCTATTTAAAAAGATTCGGCGACGAAACCGTCATTCTCGCTGTCTATGTCGATGACATCTGTATATTTTTTAAAAATGAAACGTCTCTTGAAACTGTCAAAACAGATTTACAGAATTTTTTTAAAACGTAGTGATTAAATGCTCCTAGAATTTTTTCTCAATAAAAGATTTGGGAAAATTGGATTATTTTCTAGGTTTAAATATAACGTATAAAAAGGATGAAATCTGCATTAATCAGAAGACGTATATACAGAAAGTGCTTAAAAGTTTTAATATGCAGGACTGTAAGCACATGTCAACTCCTCTGGAAAACAATAAACTGGAAAAAGGTAAAGAGTGTGATACGTCTTATCCTTACCAAAGTTTAATTGGATGCCTTATGTTCCTGGCGGTAAATACTAGACCAGATATAGCTTACGCTACAAGCTATCTAAGCCAATTTAACAATTGTTACGAGAAGAAACATTGGCTGGCTGCTAAAAGAGTTTTACAGTATCTAAATGGTACTATTGATTACTGTATTTCCTACAGGAAAACGGGTGCCTATTTGTGTGGGTATACAGATGCAGATTGGGCGAACTGTACGTTCGACAGAAGGTCGTATACTGGCTACTACTTCACGCTCGCAAGCGGTGTCATCAGCTGGGAGTGTAAGAAGCAACCTACGGTAGCGTTATCTTCTACTGAGGCCGAGTACATGGCATTAGCTAGCGCTGCTAAAGAAGCTACGTTTCTTAGGAGGTTAGTGCTTGATGTTACTGGTAACGCTGATAAGGTGATTCTTTTTAACGATAGCCAGAGTGCACAGAAAATTGCACTCAATCCGATCCACCATAATAGGACTAAACATATAGATACCAAATTTCATTTCATTAGGGAGAAAATAAGTGATGGTGTCATAGAAGTTAAATATCAACAGACTAGTCAAATGGCTGCTGATGTTTTGACTAAGCCTCTTAGGCGCACAGCGCATCTAAGATGTACTTTAGGTATAGGCTTAACCAACACTTAGTTTTTCTATGCCCTTTTATGTTGTTTTTGTAGTTCTATGTATGTTTACTGTTTAGATTATTTCCATTGAGGGAGGGTGTTGTAGTTATACTTTTTACACTGCAATGTCAATCTTACTTTTTATTAATTCGTACATAGAACGTGTTAGACACTTCATGACAATAAACGATAAGTCAAACAACGCTTATTAATTTTCTACCTAATTTCAATAACTTATATCTACGTCTCATTTTTACTTGCATAATGGGCGAGCTTCTCGCTCATGATCGGCATACATTGATTGCGGTCGTTGAAGGTGCCTGGAATGCTCTCCTCTCCACTAAGCAATGTCTCTCGAAGTTGGGTTTCCAATTTAATCTCATGTGGCAATTAAGTCGCGTTCATGGCATGTTACAGACGAAGTCGTTGTACGAAGAGTGCGTTCAGTTAAAAACTCATGTTCATTTGCATTTTACGATGTCCCATTGTGTGGTGATTTTGCGTGAATAGGGAACACTACGGTGGCATTCGATAAACATTCTTTCGGATGCAAATTTTAGTCTCGACGTATCTGATACTCGATTTGGCTCTCGAATAAAAAATCAATACTTATGAACTTCAAATGTATGATAATCGGGCGGCAGAGGCTTATTTACAAAACTGAAGCCCACATGATCTAATGCAATAGCTATGTCATTTTACCAACAGTAATTTTATTTCAAAATTAAGCAAGCTTTAGGCATATAATTGGTGTTATGTTGAAATATTATAATTAACTATTCCACATTAGTTTTATCAATCAAAAGTCAATGACCCTTTTCACAAAACTCACTTCTTCGGAACCGCTGCTCTCCTAGTACATTCATGTAACATCGATGCAAATCCACCATTTCCCTCTAACGCGGCTGCTATCCTAGTAACTTCGTGTAAGCTGGCACAGTATGTATTGGAGCATGGTAATGTTTTCGGTTTACCTGACATCACCCCGACATTAATGATTACAAAATTAAATATATATGAATTGCAAATATTGGAAAATAAATGCAAATTGCATTGAATGATGCTAAGGTTCCGATTTTACATTGTACTCGTACTTACTCGTCTGTCAAGGTGTGAAAGACAGATCCTAAATAGCGGCTAACGTTGAAACGTTTATTTTTAAATCATTTTGCGTAACTGTACCGATCATTTGAGCCTAATAAATTCCTATGGATCTGTCCAATGCACCAGTGTGTCTGTCTGCGATAAATATTTATTATGAACGAACCCAAGCGAGCGTTCTCAACTTGTTTGAAACAAGCGTTCACCTCGCTCGCTAGAGATGAATTAAATAGATAGCGACCGGGCGCAGGCGTCGTGACATAATATGTGGTAATTGATAAATAAACATTAGTTACCGCGACACCAGCGAAGGGTAAGAGTATTCTAGTTCAGTAAATGATAAAATCAGTGGTTTGCTGTGTAATCTTAATTTGTTGGCACTGGCTGTGGCACCATGGAAATGGGCAGACTGTTTAAAAGCTTTGTGCAATTCGTTTGTGGGTTTGTCTGCTATTTGAATACTGTTCAGAGCAATCCCATGCTAGGATCCAATGTCGATTTCCATTACCGTGTCCGTGTCTGCGTGATTTTCATGGCGATTGATTTTGAATACGGTTCCACTAGAGCGGTAGCACACTTGAATGAAATGAGTGTTATTGGCATGTTTTAAGTACCACTATAATATTCATAGATACCTTTGTATGTATTGATGAAAGGTGTGTTTTCTCTCTTTTGTTGATTCTTTAACAGATCGAGTCAAATTTCATACTGTACAAATCGATTGATATAAAACGGTAAACGTAAGTGAAATGTTAGTACAAAACTTCCTACTGAATTATGAAACTCTAAAGACTGACCCTTTTAAATTACCAGTAAAAGTAATAAAAAAAAACAGTAAAATTTTCACCAATTGGCTCCCTTTAAAATTGAATTGAAATAATATAGACTAGATATGTACGTAATTTAGCCAAGTACCAGGAGCTCAAAGAACTAGCGGTAGCGAACAGAGACACGCCTACACGTCTAGCGATCGAGTCGACAACGCTATGCGGATATTATCGATATCTCTGCTGCGATTCGCGATTGCGTCTTACAAAATATACATACAGGCAGACACACAGTTAAGCATCTGGGATTATGCAGAAGATCGTAAATATCAGGACCACGCGGAATAAAAAAATGATCGATCTGCAAATTTCGAGATTACACAAAACCTGACGGATTTGATGCGCAGTTTCGATCTAGCCGGTATTAAAATTGACGTAAAGTAATCGTTATGAAGCGATAAGCTTCATTGTTTGTAGTTTTAGTAAAGCATTCATTCATTGTTAGTAATATTTTCAGAATAAATCTCAATTAATTACCAATAAAAGAGATGTTAAATATCGACAGAATCTGCATAAAACCCTAAAGCAGTAATACACGACTCAGTTATGCGTTAATCGTTTCCAATTACCGGCAATTGATGGCTTTATTTTGTAAACGGCCCCTGGCTTATGATAATAGCTTGCCTGCAATCTGGTATTGCACAGACTGACAGATTTATCGTGTCTACAAGTTCGTTTCACACATGCATTTATTTATTTAACAATTTATTGGTCACATAAAAACACAAAATATTCACACAATAAAACACATACAAGAATGGACATCTAATTTCTGAAGGCAGTCCTGGGTCAAGCAATTTTGCAGTTAATACTTATTGTTTTTGCGACATACTAATTGTTTCATCCTTCTTTATTTTTGGTATTGTGTTATGCTGATCAGTGAACCTCTTTGCCACAACGAACTATTTTCATGAGGAGATTTGCCATACATTATTATTCGCAGGCGGATAAAATATGTCAGAGTCTTGCTATATTATCTTATATCCAACTTTACATGACTATGAAAAATAAGACAGTAATAAAATTAATTTACTGTTTATAACAGGCTAATGAAGCACGTCCAATGGATTATTTAATTATACGTGTATTCGCTCCCTTTGATCAAGGAGCTCTCAATTAGCCTGTCATGCGCGATTGGCTCGGGATCGCCTTAATGGAATCCATATTGGGATCACAGTTGATTATTAATTTAGATATAATGATATTGGATAGATTACAAACTGCTGGGAACAATTTGGAAATTAGAAGTTGAGAGTTTGAGAAATGCCCTTGACTCTAATTGCACTAATTAATAGTATCATGTGTCAAGCTAAAAGCTTCGTAAATTCCCCGTGGTGATTTTTCTGCGTCCGTGAGAAAATAGCGTGTAATTAATTGGGAAATAGTTTCTTCTCAGTGTTTTTACTGGTTATAATTATTATGAGCAAAATGTTATGCTTAACCGCGTACGAAACAAACCAATTTAAGCTCAACTTTCACAACGTAATACGAGCCAATTATACTCCGTCTCAGCCGGCAGCTGTTGAAACGTGCGTACATTCTCTCGATGACAGTAAAGAGGGATCGTTAGAATCCCTTCTCAATCTAAAACTTATTATAGACAGCGCTTTGTTTGCTGAAGGGGACACTTTTTATAGAAATCCGACTATTTATTGCTTGGATGAGATGTGAAGGGTCTAGCTAGGCGTATCTTGAATTGAATCATTATTTGTATAAACGTTGTTGAAGTTTATGAATAAGTTTGATTTACTTATTTGCCGGTTTTAACCAAAGCCGGCCTGTGAGGATATGAGGCAAACATAAATCAGAGAGCAATAACGTCATTTTATTATGTGCGACCCGGTGCGGTTTGCTCCCGCAAAAATCTGTGATGGAAAAATCACAGTGGAGATGCGCGCACTGCGGTTGTTAAACCTCAAACAACCGAATGCGGCTAAACAAATCTGCGATTTGTCACAGGTTTGTTGTGGTGCGCCGCCGCACGGTTTGCATCATAGGAACTTGTATCAAACCCCGCACACTGCGGCAGAAAAACCGCACTGGTTTTAAAACCGCAACCACAACTTGCCGCACCGCAGTGCGCGCTAGCACTTACTGCGACTACTGGGCAAACAATCTAACACGAAAATATTCAGAAATTAAAATATCATGAATTGATGTGATATGACAAGTCAAGAAATTGTTTAATGAATTATTTGATGTCGGTCGGCCTGTACTGAACGTCCAATCATAAAAGTATTCAATTGTCATTCAAATTGTGTATTTTGAGTTAAATTACTATACAAGAAACAGGACAAAGGGACATCCATATTGAATCATCTTTCAATAAAAAGTGTTCAACTGGAGTACTAATCAACGCCATTAAACAATTCTTACTGTCTATAGTCATCTCAAACTTCTCTAGTTGCACAGTAGCGCCACCATCCAAGTGAAAACCTATCTCGGTCGACGCACCATAACTTTATTTTCCCCTCCGGGATTCTGCCCATTTCATAACCTATAATGCTATATCCCCATCTCTTTCAATCTTTAATGGATGAGTAAGATGGCTAGAGTTATAAAACGGAATAGAATTGTTTGCAGGGAACGTTGAGCTTTAAATCTTAACATCTGAAGTCGGATTTTGGTTGGTCAATATGTTCAGTGGGTGAAAAAATATGGTTACTGTCAGGGTTGTCTGTATATCGATTACAATTTCAATAAAATAACTTTATCGCCCATATAAAGATAAGTATCTTGAGAACACTCATGATTCCTTTCACGATTGTATTATTATTAAATGACTGACATCAGGTGCTTCAATAAGAAGTTGCCGTTTTTCCTAATGGCTAATTTCAATTTTACGAATTGTATGACTAGAATGAAGCAGGCGATTATCAGCTGATTTTGACTAACATTATGTCTTATGTTTGTTTTATATATTTTAGACTTTGGATGTTTTTTATAACACCAACTTTTTCTGTTTTATTGCAGAGTGTAAACTTTACCTTCCTAAAATGATATTTTAGTAAATAATTAGCGTTTCTTTGCTAATTTAGTAATTACGTAATAATCGTGAAACAAATATGTTACATTCAAATATACACAACAGTGCTTGTTATACATATTTTTAACCTTATATAAACTTGAAAATAAAAATGTCAATATTAAATACGCTAATGATTCACATGTCAAGGTTAAACGATGGTTAAACGTCAATTTCGTGTCAGATATAATGTCGAAGTCAAAATTGTGTATTTAAATAATGTAATGAATGTAAAAATTTAATCAATTTGTATTGATACAAATGAAAGCATGGTGCTGGCCATGTATCGTGTACTATAAAATTCTTTTACTGTCATGAAATTAATAAAAATTACATTTTTATCGGTCTTACTTAGAAATATGAAAAACATTGTATAAATAAAGCAATGTATCCGTTTATCAGTTTAACGAAAAGTATAGAATCACATTCAATCTTTAAGACCATACAAATTAGAAAAAACTAAGTTTTTGCCCTTGACTTCATCCACGTCAGAAAGTATCCCTCGGGAAAGACTTGTTTGGTCGGGGTCGGAAACAAATATATTCGACCCTATACAAAAATCAAGTCATTCTTTTACGCAGTAAAGGAAGGACAAACAAACAAACTTACTTTCACACGTATAATATTAGTATGGATGCAGTTATTATAGTTATGTTCAAAAATGTTATGTATGTCAATATTTTTGTGTGTTTTTAGTTTAGTTTATGTTATTTACATTGGATTTGTTTATATAAAACGCATGTTATGTTGTTACTTTTAACCGTCTAATTTTATCTTTAGAAAATGAAAACGTAACATTCGCAACTTTGTCAGTGGAAGGTGCCACTTTGTAATCAGGAAATGTACAACTTTGAGTGCATATTTGCACATAGTAAAATAGCCGTGAACAAAGACACGCTTTTCTTATCTGAATACTACCTTTAACAACTTGTTGAAATGGCGCGTTTTAGCAGCCTATTATCACCGGATACTCTCGTCGGATTTGGAGTCGATTCTGTCTGTACATACTTGTATCCATCGGTTTGTCAGCCCTCCAACTTTCCAGCTTCATTTATTATCGGGGCAACGTCGTCGCCGGAGCCAATAAACCGGCTCTCTACACCCTCGCAGACGATTTACGACACAAACTCCAACTAATTCCACTAAAACACCTCCCCGCAATTTGAATGTTAATTTTTCGAAAATTTAACGACGCTTAGCGAGTTTTATGTGAGTTTGAAACGTGTGGTATTCATTTCCTTTGTACTCTTCGACGTCAAGTGAAAAATATTGTTGTAATTATACGTATTTGCGACACGTTTCAAAATACAAATGTGTTTTAAATTGCCGGATAATCGAAACTAAATAAATACAAGTATCGTAACTAATCGCTTGAAAAAATTCCTGACGCTTGACGGTGACGGAAAATAACTCTGTCAATACTCTAACTAACTCTTCTTCTTCATTTATGACGATATTAAATGGAAAGGTTTGCACACATATCTACGAGTTACAGGTATATTTATACTGTATGCTATTTTTTAAGAGAATTGATAAAGTTTTGTGAGGCCTACAATAAAATTCTAGATAAGTAAATAGAATTGTATCTGGGAATATTTGATTGTCTTTGAAATGAAATGAATTGGGATCGAAGAGAATATTGTAAATCTCTCTGTCGCATAGTTTTATATTCGTAAAATTGCCTTAGGCAAAGATGTTAATTTGAGTATTATTTCCATTGACTCCTACCGTGTCATCACCTCGAAGTTGTCTGAATTTTATATCTAAGTTATTGAACGACCTCCACCATCATTAAGAATGTAAATTTTATGGTTTCAAAGCTTCTCGGGCCGGGGCTTGGATATTGTTATTATGAGTTAGGGGCTTCTGGCTTCGTTACTTCGACTCATTCATACGGATTTACGCACAAAATGGCTGCCACTCGTGTGCCCGCTGCATGGCTTCAGCTATCGCGTCGCGGGCGACGCGGTTTCAATTTTATGCCATCGCCGTATATATCGCGCCAGCGTGCATGGGTTCGCGGCGCGATTCGTATCCACCTTGGATAAAGTCTATGTCGCGCCATATAAAGTTTTTTTTTTTAAATTGCTTTTTTAAGTTTTTTGGTACGACAACACTCAATCGGTAAACAGTGCTGCCCCAAACCATTCGTTCATTTAGTATTTTTTTGACATACGTTACGTCAATGTCAAAAGTTTAAACCATAACTTCTTTCATTTCTAATGTATTTCCAAAGGTTTATTTTAAATCTGTGTGATAAAAACTAATTAAATTCATCAAAATCAAAGAAAGGATGTTGCCGAAAAATAAGTAAGTTTTATTATTTCAATTTTATAATCATACTACATAGTACCTTACACATCAATTTGATTTACGTAAGTATAGTCCCCAGAGTTAAATTAAATTAGCAGTTCATGGCAGTTTTTGTCATTTATCACGCCACAGCCCCTTTCGTCTCACCTCAACCAACCCTTGATAGTGCATGCTGCTCCTTTTTGGCTCAAGAACAAGTCCATACACTGCAAAAACTTTTGTTACATAGAAAGCGCAATTCATTGTTTAATTTATAATATTTCAGACATGGAGAGATCTAAAAAAGAAAGCTCATGATGAAGATGCGAAAATAAGGGTGGCGGGCACTCAAACTGGGAATTTTACTCCTGTGCCGACCCTCTCTGAATTGAGCACTACAATTCGTAGTATAATTGGCAGTGAGTGCGCATTTGGCAAAGGAGAAGCCAGAGAAAAAAGCAGCATCGGTGTAAGTGACTTAAAAGTGTGATAAGTTTTGTGAATTTTGAAGTTTACTTTTGCATTAATATTTGAAATTAACTTCTTTCTTTTTGTTAAGAGTTATTATATTATTAAAATTTGTCTATGCATTTGAATTTAAATAAATATAAAATAAAGGTTTTAATGCAGGCTGAAACATTTTCAAGTACAATAAACAATGTTTCAAAATCACTAAGTTAATTGGGGTGTACACTCCACTTATTTACAGGATTTTAGTCTAGTTTTAAATGAGAAATCATTATTTACAGGACATTTTACAAATGCGAAATAAAATCCTTGAGAGACGGAACAGGATAATTGAAATGCAATAATGAAAAACAGAGAGAGGTATGTATTCATTTTATTATTGTCTTATTACACAGAATTCAAATGTTTATTTTCAACATTTTGATTATAAAAATAACACTATTAAAGTCAATTAAACCAATTGACAAATAATCTCTACAGCAATCACACCTTTTAAGTCTAGGATAATCGAGATGTCTGCAGATGTTTCATGATGTTAAATAACGTGTAGCCTGCGTTAATCATATCATATGCTTTCTCAGGCCCACAATGGAAATTGCAATCCAGGCCAAACATATGAAACGTGCCCTTCAAATACCCATTTGTTCGTTCAATAGTATTTCTGGTCCCACAGGCCATTGGGTATAGCTCGCCTCTGGCGAGTTGGCGGCTGCTCTTCGAGTAGGTGTCATTACCCAAGACTCAAGAGCATAGCCAGAATCTCCTGAAAAAGTAACACTAACACAAACTCATTTTTTATTACAGTTTCATCATCATCAACAGCCTATATATGTCCCCACTGGAGGGGCTCAGGCCTACTCTCCTACAGAGAGTGTATGGGCCATAGTCCACCATGCGGGCCCAGTGCGGATCGGCGGACTTCACATGCCTGTTCAAGACATGCAGTATTACAGTTTACGTCAAGCAAAGCCCTCACTTTCACATGTATCGGGTACCCTTCACGTGTGTGAGGAGTGAAATCTTCAGCGAGCTCTGCGCACAAGTAGTCTACCATATCCGGGCTCCCTTTATAATTTTCGAAAAATTCCTATCTGAGTAGAGCCCAAGCGTCGACGAGGTCCCTCACAGCTCTACTCTGTTCTTTCCTCGTCACCTTTTCTTCGTAAAATGAAATTAATTAATTAAATTAATAATAAAATGATAATAAAATAAAATAGTTTTATTTCTTTTCATACAGTTATTTACACAAACAAGGTTGAGACCCTCTTGTAAGTATAAAAATACCTGTAACAGAAGGTCTCACTCTTTCATAACAAAACTAGTGTTTATTATATTTAGAGAAATGTGTACGTATGTTAACATGCTAAAAATACATCATTTATTATTATTATTTGCTTGATACACTAGCAGCTCTTCGAGCTGATGCGTGTATATCACTGCACTTGTTTTAATGTTTCTAAATGCTTATCGTAGCGTCGGTGGCGCAATGGATAAGGCGCGGACTCTCAATCTGAGGGTACCGGGTTCGAATCTAGCCGTGTACCTATGAGTTGTTTTTCAATTCAAGTACATTATCCGATTGCTTAACGGTGAAGGAAAACATCGTGAGGAAACCTGCATGTCTTGAACAGGCATGTGAAGTCCGCCGATCCGCACTGGGCCCGCGTGGTGGACTATGGCCCATACACTCTCAGTAGGAGATTAGGCCTGAGCCCCTCCAGTGGGGACATATATAGGCTGTTGATGATTGATGATGAAATGCTTATCTAGTCTGTTTTTAAAACAATTCACTAAAGAAGCACTTATAACACTTTCAGGCAGAGCGTTCCAAGAATGCACTACACGGTTAGGCAAGAAGTGTTTCCTTGGGTTGCTCCTACATGAAGGCTTGGTGAGCTTCATTGAGTGCCCTCTCAATCGACTGTTCTGGCTCATAGTGAACAAGGTGCTGATGTTGCTCACATTGTAGTGTCCGTTGAGTATTTTATAAGTTTCAATGAGGTCACCTTGTTTCCTTCGCTCTTCCAGTGTTGTCAGATTAAGTTGAAATAGGCGTTCTTCATAAGATTTGTTTCTAAGAGATGCAACCATTTTTGTTGCTCTCCTTTGGACCCTTTCTAAAATGTCAATGTCTTTCTTGAAATATGGACTACATACCTGGAAGGCATATTCTAATAACGGCTGAATGTATGTTCTGTAAATTTTGATGAACAACTATTTGGTGATCATGTAAAACGCTTTTCTAATCATGTAGAGGATAGAATTTGCCTTTTTCGTTATGTTAGTTATATGCACATCCCACTTGAGATTGTGGGTGATGGTAACGCCGAGATCCCTTTGTGTGGTAACAGCTTTAAGAGGCACAGAGTCTATTGTACAGTTTAGTTTTGGGTTATTGCTTCCTATGTGTAATACTGTACACTTTGTTGGATTTAGTGAGATCAGCCATTCCTTTGTCCACTGTACAATGCGATCCAGATCTTCTTGAATGTGATATATGTTATATGATAACAATAATTCACTATTTCGTAGAATAGTGAGGAGGAAAAGAAAAATTAAATGCCAGATGTAGCCTCTCGACATTTTCTAACCTTCAATTCTAAAAATACAATATTTAAATGGAATAAATCTTGGTCGCTGCGAACATAATAATTATGAGAATTTGATAAACACTCACTTTTTAACTATTTTAATGAGCCAATACAATTAAGTAACTCGAAACTCACGTAAAATATGTTTATCTGCCCCTCTCAAAACGCCAATAAAATTATCGAGTTGAAACGTCAAAATTGGATAAATCGCAGCTGTATATCAACAGCCGGTTGTAGCCATGCACGCACTTGCGATAAAAGTGTTAGTTTTTATCGATTCCGCGACATAATTATTTAACTGATGCGCTCATGCACGCTGCGACGTATATATGATGTCCGGCGATAAACTCGCGCGATAAAACCTTTATCCACGGCTTGTCGCCTCGCCATGCACCTCCGGGTGATGTCATAACGCTGGTTTACGTTCCGTTTTGCGCATTAAAAGCTTTTGTGTGTTTAGGTTGGGTTTAAGGGAAATTTACTGTGTGAATTATCTATTTGCCTACTAATGAAAATCGAACAGGCACTAAATTAATGGAAAATGTATAGAAATTATATATTTCAGATAAAATTAGTTTAAATCTACAAACACGTTTCAAAAAAAATGCGTAATTAAAATTTTGATATTACTCGAAAACTAGTGATGAAAACGAAAATTTTATCCTTAATAATTAATTAACGCTTTTATAACCGAAGAAAGTAGAACAACTAATTAAGTGTAGGCTCACGCTAAACTCTACGAATTAAGGCCGTAATTCAAATGAATAAATCATAGAAGTAAATACGAAATTACTACGATGTTTAGCCAAGTAATATTAAGTGAGACAAGGAAACAAGACGCGTATTGTAATTTGAGAAGTTAGAACAGCTTTTCATTAGGTTGAGGCTTCTGGGTGCGCACGCGTACCATCCAACGGCCTTGCCGTCACTTACCATCAGGTGAGATGAAGGACAAGGGCGAACCCATCATACGTTTAAAAAGTCCCAAACCTACGAATCTTCAATTATATGCCTCAAATTTGATTGTAATGGGTGTACTGTGTTTTTGCAATAAAAAATAGAACTTCTGACTGGTCAAGGGGTGCCATCTTTTTCAATAATAAGAGCAACGTGAGACCTAACACGTGTATGTTCTAGCAGACAGACGGACAAGAGCGCCTTCTTTTCACCTATGTGTGTACCCACCGACATCTGACTGCGTTTGGCAAGCCTCCTAACAATCTCAGTGATTATGGAGATGTTGTTTTTCGTGGCGATCTGTGAGGGTGGTCTTCATGGAATACTTGAAACTTTTCCTTAGTCGCTTTTGACGACACCCCCAAATGACAAGGATCTTAATCTAAAGCCGAGGCCACACGGCTTCACAGATAAATAGACAATTAAATGTGATACACCGTGACACTTCATGTGGTTTAATACCAGGGACTACCTTTTACCATTATAACGTGAGCTTTCAGTCTGAGTAATGGGTATAAATTCATGAAATTATAGTCTATAATAATCCAATTTATAATCACTTTGCGAGTCCAAAGCAATTTGTCTTAGACAAAGACCTTTGCGTGATTCGATCCACGCCGTAATTAAGTAATTTAGAAGCAAGAATTACGTTTAATTGTAGTTTGTTATTCTTTGCAGGTAAGTTCGAGCGAGCAACATACAAAAGAGGTTTATGAGTTCCCCTTGAGCGATATACACTTGAGGTAAGTGGTATTAGCATTCAAGAATTGTAAGGCAATCGTAGTTTTGTTTTGGACGGTACCAAAGTTCTTCTTGTACCGTCTACCTATATTATTTACAGATAATTTTGTTACAAATTGTGTGAATACGTTATTTATTATATTCCTGACAGAATAATTTTAGTAACAATCAATTATGTTTGCTTTTGTTTAATTTTCTCGTCAATGAAATAATTTGTGAAGAAGAAACTGCGTTTGGCAAGCCTCGTAACAATCTCAGTGATTATGGAGATGTTGTTTTTCGTGGCGATCTGTGAGGGTGGTCTTCATGGAATACTTGAAACTTTTCTTTAGGCGCTTTTGACGACACCCCCAAATGACAAGGATCTTAATCTAAAGCCGAGGCCACACGGCTTCACAGATAAATAGACAATTAAATGGGATATTTATTTTCTTTATTTATATGCTAATTGTTCGCTAACACTAATAATTCATAATAAACATGAAAATGACGAAATTTAACGTTAATCCAAAATGAGTTTATTTAGTTTCAAAGAATGGATGTACACTCGAGTACAAAAATATGAAACCACTTTTATACCATGTCATATTCACCTTTTATTGTTCCTATACAGTGTGTTGAGGGAAATGTCAATTGAAGGCGAATAATGACAAGGTGAAAAAATGGGTACATAATTTTGTACTTGAGTGTACCCGCATAGACGCGTGTGTAAATTGTGTGACAATGCATAAAACTCTATAACTTTATACCATGTAAAATTATCAGGCCATTTATCACACCGCACCCATTCGAGTCTGGAAACGGCTCCGATCATATATTTGAAATTCAATTGTGAGTAATTTGAATTCATCTATTTCATTTGAATCGATTTAAATTCATACACGTACGGTATTTACATACAAATGTACTGCTATTCATGTAATACAACAGTTTGCATAATGAACTATTTCCAACCTTCCCGTGAACGTAAATTTGAATTTAGAAGTGTATTTTATATCATTTTCAATTGTTGACGACTCGGCGTCATAATGTGAATGAAACTAGTGGTATATTTATAAAAACGCTCTAGTTTCGTAGTGAATTTCCATAAACACCTCACCACACTACAGCACATACTCGTAGGTATGTACACAGTGTAAATTCCTGTAGCTCTCACCAAGCTTTTACATTTATTTTTCATATCATTTTATCATGTGTACAGGTAAAATGTACACCACATCACATGTTTCAATTTTCCCTGACGATTATAATTTGTAAGTCTTCTAACGCTTTATATCCTGTTCTGCAAAAGCATTTCACTATTTAAATCGCGGGATGGAAATGTCATTTCCTTCCCTAGGGAAGATTTTTTTAATTGTTGCATTCATACTCAGATTTAACACTCAACACTATCTGAAGGAGAGTAGGCCTGAGCCCCTCCAGTGGGGGACACATACGAGTATAAAGGAAGTTGATGATGCTCAGATTAAAAACTCATCAAACTCGGGCCCCGTAAATATATCTGGATGCAATTGATCACTTTCATCCCTTGTGTATCGTATCAATCAGTTATTTATTACGAGGTATAACAGGAACACCTTTTTGGAAAATGGAAATATGTGTGTATTTATGGAACAGCTGGCCACTAGATTAACAATCATCATCATCAACAGCCTATATATGTCCCCACTGGAGGGGCTCAGGCCTACTCTCCTACAGAGAGTGTATGGGCCATAGTCCACCACGCGGGCCCAGTGCGGATCGGCGGACTTCACATGCCTGTTCAAGACATGCAGGTTTCCTCACGATGTTTTCCTTCACCGTTAAGCAATCGGATAATGTACTTGAATTGAAAAACAACTCATAGGTACACGGCTGGATTCGAACCCGGTACCCTCAGATTGAGAGTCCGCGCCTTATCCACTGCGCCACGCTTCCAGATTAACAATACCACTCGGTAAGTCATGACGATATTTCTTTAGCTTACAGTCAGTAGGTACAGTACTGGAGGGTATAATTATTATCACTTGTCTGCGTACCACCCCTCCCTCCCTTCCTCCCTCCCTCCTTCTAGCGAGTGTACTTTGATCCGCACAAGGCATTTTCTTATACCCTCCTCTTAATTATTTCTCCTTTGAGCTCCCCCGGGCTCGTGAAGTGAATTTAAAGAGGTTTGTCACAAAATGGACCCTTAATTACGAATGGCAAACTTTTATTTGTAATTATTAATAAGTTCTACACGGGGGACGTTCAGACTTGTTATTTTGTTTAAACGAGTCTTTGAATTTTTTCATTTTTCCTTCTGTGTTTCCCAAGCGCTACAATCTTATCTTTAAGGCCAGGGTGAATATCCTATTTCTAGACAACCGTGGACCACCCTAGACCCATCGTCGCTTACCATCAGGTGAGATTGTGGTCAAATAATAGTCAAGTGTAATATATAAAACGAGAAAAAATTGGTTTTATTTGTAAGAAAATACTTTTGTGGGATGTCAATACAATGCTGCCTCGCTTGTTCGGTTCTTTTGTATATCATTTAACCGCCTCCGTGGCCTATTGTCTAAATGTTGGATTAACAATACGGAGGCCCCGGCTTCGATTCCCAGAGGGAGTATCTATCGGTTCTCGGTTTGGTTACCATGTTACCTAAGTCTGCCGGCAAATAGCAGTGTTAATAGCACTGTCGTGTTCCGTTATGAAAGGTAGCAAGGTTGAGGCTTCTGAGTGTGCACACCTTGACGTTTGCCAGTACAGAATGCCATTAGTTATTAAATACGAATTATAATACGGTTCTAACCCATCTAAATTCAATAACATTAATTATGTAGCCCTCTGGTTTCCACATTTTCCTCTCAAAACTCCACCGCTTCCGAAATCTTTCCAGGCTAAATAAGTGCATAAAAGTCTTATAAATATACAACTTTAATAAGTTTTATCTATAACTTATCCGTGACCTGTGTAAACCCCCTAGATCCACCATAACAAAAAAACTTTTTCCCATTTAAACTTTTTCCGGAAATCAAATCCCATCCAGATTAGCATTGAAGGTGGTTAACAGTCAGAACTTGGGAAGTCGGAATCCCCTGTTATCCTTGGGATATTACTTCGGGGATCAAGGTATTGGTTCGTGGAGGGAACCGCAGATGGACCCTCGCGATCCCAGGAGATAGGGATCCGTATTATCGGAGCTGTCCCTTTATGGAGATCACATCTTCCGTTTCGATAACACATTTTCGTTTGGCGAGATATTCGTTTTATCCCTCATTTTTACTTTGGTTATCAATTCATATTAACATAATGTAAGTACTTATATGTATTTTTGAATATACACTTAATATTATAAAGAGGAAAGATTTGTATGTTTGTAACAAATAAACTCAAAACTACAGGACCGATTGCAAACATTCTTTCACAATTAGCATGCTACATTATCTCTGAGTAACATATGCTATATTTCATAGGTATATGCACTACTGCCCGTGCGAAACCGGGGCGGGTCGCTAGTTAATAATAATACTATCAATATATCACATTCTAGTTATTCTATCATAACCAGAAATTTCATAATTCAGTAAAGGGACGGCCCGGTACACATTTAACGGTAGGTGGACGCCACTCCTACTTTAATTGTATGTAGCAGTGGAACATTGTTAAAGTAACTGTGAAATATATATAAAAAAAAGTAATATTTGATTTGAATACAGGTTAAATTAAATGGATAGACACTCATAACAGTAATACAATACAATATAGAAACGGTGATTGCTTTATCCATTCAATTGTATGTTGACTCAACTACGGCAAAGTGAAAAGGAAGATAATGTTTTAAACTGTTGTTCGTTCCACAAGTTCAGTTTCTGTTGTAAAAACAAGTATCAAGTGTTTACAATCGGTCTAGCATTGTCTGAACGCGTACGTTTATGAAAAGAGCGAGGAATTCTAGCTTTATTTATAGAGTAAACAACGGCCATTGAAAATGGAACAAAGCAAGAAACATACCGTAATAAATAAATTTGTTGCCCTCCACATGTTATTTATTTCTTGATTTACGCGAAAATAACTCACGACGACATAAATATTAGACGTAAAATGTTTTGAATAAATATTTTTACATCTTCTCATGCAGAGTTGTAAATGAAACGTATTTTACGAGCAGAGTTCTCGTATTCGAGTCGGTATACACATTTGTAACTATTTATTCTTCTTATAAAGTCTAGTTTGATCTTGTTTAGGGTTTCTGCAGCTTGGAGTCCTTTATAAACAAATGGAGCTAACGGGAACCTATTTAAGGCTACGCGATACAATGCTGTATCTTTTGAAGCCATTAGGTAGACACAGAAATATGCGCCGAAAAAATATAATAATGGAAGTCGTCTCTCTCTTACAAGAGACGTGGTTTTTTGACGTTTTTTGCCCGATCTTGCGTTATATTTTACGGTCGTATGGACGGGCAATTCGTGTGCCTGCGAGTCGGACTCGCATTTGGCCGTGGTGATCTGAAACTCAGGGAAATCCTATCTCGGACTATCTCACATAGCAGTTTTGTATCTATACAATCTCAATTATGACGCTTTATGTATGTACAGCTACAGATCATGCCATACATTTTCAGTATAAGCTGGAACAGCATCGTGCTGGAGCCCATTTATTGCGAGGTCAGCGTATACTGGAAATGTATATATTTATGTGTAGCCGTGTTTACATAAGAAAAGTTTTAGTAATATATGTGGATATTTTTATGTACTATAAAACATTCTTAAAAACTTGTCTTGCATTTTTTAAATAAAGTTATGTAGTATTTACTTGGCAGTTATCTTTTTAAAATTGTTTTGTAATTTTTTTCAACCTCACAAATTCAATTTTGGAAAAGACACTCCACTCATGGATCGCCACGACGGGACGAGATAAAAGAACTTCCCATGCCTTCTAGCAGGGTGGGTGGGTAACCCTTTTTACAGCATTATACTTCAATGTTTTGCAGTCGTCTTCTAAGTGGTGTTCTAAAGCCTCGACCATCGCCCCACAACCACAATAATCAAATGATGACAATACTGTACAAAACGGGGCATCCTTGAAAGTATTGGAGTCGGGGCCCATTATTTTATTGAGGAAGTGCGCCCGGATCGGTTGTTTGGCCGTCAACTGTGGCGATCAAGTTAATCCATTACAATTTTATTCCATCGTAAACGTTTCACGACTCCCGTCGCCGTTCAAAAGTTTATTTCAAATGATTGTAATAATAATGCTCGGGTCGGAATTGTCGGAGCTTGGAATGATGGCTGCTTCGTGTGATTGGGTCTAACAAGACTTATACTAATACATGTTCAAACGTTTCTAGTTTAAACGCGTGAAATATAACCTTGGATATATATTTTTGGAGGCAGTTACAGGCCATATCGTCACACCAGACGATCTCTAGCATCCACCGGTCTCTACCCCTAGAGATATCGTCCGACATACGATCGGAGTGGGCCTCGGTGTTGTGATTTTAATCACATAGGGGTCACAATAGATCTATAGAAGAATCAATAGAAGGTCGCATTGAGTGAGTGACTTCTCTCAAATAAACAAATAATAAACGCAATTACCTTTTGCATTGGCAGCTACACAGCTGTGAGGGCCGAAGTGACCTCTTGTTATGTTTTTGTCAAAACTAATGCTGAGAACCCGAATCTCAGGAAGGAGTCCCTTTTCAGTTTAAATTACTTTTATAAGGCTGCCTGAGGCATACATAATTAAGAAAACTTATATAAACCATATAACCGCATTCTCGCTACTCGCTAGTTGTGCCGTCGCAGGTTGATTGTTGATTATTGAGCTTGAATCGTTGGTTTTTTGTACATGTAGAGAGCAAATTCTGCGACGTAGATGGCGCTATTAGTGATGTCGACGATGCTATCCTAGAAGGTGCTTTGTTACCCTGTGTTTGAAGATTTTCTTTTATAAACGACAGGGAAAGAAAAAGCCCTAATTAACGAAGTTTTACTATCTTACCTATTTGTTCTGTTCCTAATAAAACATATCTCTTTTTAATAAAAGTTCCTTTCAGTACGAACAATTGCAAACGTTTTACCATAAACAAGTAAATAGCCGGGCAAACCAAAGGGCATTAGCGTGTTGAAGTGTATCGTGTAGGAGGAAGTTTGCGTGCGAATTAGCGGCCAACAAGACGTCAGGGAGGGAGGTTTGCTAATCCTGTTATCTGGCATATATCCGTTGCGGGGCTTACCACCCCACTAGTGAGGGACCAACTTACCACCGCACTATCCTGTTACAGTTAATTGTTGTTTCACTAAGGACGGGCTTCGTTGATAAGAAGCTCTTAGCCTCACTTGGACTTGCCGTAAATGTTCCTCTTTAAATTAGTGTCTGCATCAAATTAAACTGTGCTTCAGTCTTAAATAAAGTGGTACAATCTGAACAAACTAAAGTTTACATTTAATGATGTTATGATAGTGTAGACTAGACCAAGTATTGCATTATATCGTGACAGCTTGTTCTAATATGGCAAGGTGGCAACTGAAAATACAGATTAGGGTATCTACTGTACCAGTTCCAAGGAACGATGCTATTTCAGCCACATCAATAGCCGTATTTTAAAGCATAGCGCACAGAATGTAAATAGTGTAAATCATAATCTACAAGCGTGTTGTTTCTCGTGTATACGCAATTTGTTTTTCTCAGTACGAGTAAGTGGCAGAACAAAGGAAAGCTCGGAAAACCTTGTTAACTTTTTAAA
The DNA here is from genome assembly GCA_910589575.2 of Carcina quercana. Classification (NCBI taxonomy): domain Eukaryota; kingdom Metazoa; phylum Arthropoda; class Insecta; order Lepidoptera; family Depressariidae; genus Carcina; species Carcina quercana. Next base: position 4,987,688 of record OU342440.2, on the reverse strand, counting down.
GCATTCGTTGGTTGCTCATGCATTATTCAGAGAATGTCCTACACACAATACCTACCGGGCGTAGTGTCTGTCACTGGCGGGCGATACGTGTACGTAGGTGAGGTACTAGGATAGCATCGCTGCCCGCAACCCTCCTCACAAATTGACATTTTGCAAAGAGCCCAACCCTTTGTTATTCGGATGAAATGTGAATTTCAATGAAAACGAGGTTAAAATTGCTCAGTGCCGTCGCCGTGCCAGTAAAAAAGAGATTTCATTACGACCCATTGTTGTATTATGATTTTCACGTTCCATTTTCTTTTTGTAAGAACGTTTTCCACTTTAATATTTACGTTGCGTCTCTGAGAGCTTTTTGAATACTTCGCGAGGCAATTAACTCAAAGAGCTGTTGTTCTGTGTTTCGTCCGCTTTTACTCAATTAAAAATAATTTGAAATAATAGCGAAGGTAGAGGAACTGGAGGGACGCGAGTGGAATAATTTAGGGTTTAAAGTAAAGCCCGGAGTTAGCATCTTGTTTCATTAACGCGGCCGACTGTCTGGAGTAATATTTATATGACGGATCATGAATATTTATGGGGCGGGCAGAGCAGGGCTTACCGAGCAAATTTCGAGGGGAAGGTTCTTAGTCTTTTTAATATTAAAGCGGTTAGGAGAGCGGCAGCCGGAAATGATTTTGGGATGAATACGGCGAAAAAAAGTTTGGAAACGAGTTTGGACTTGAAATCGTTTTCTAAGAAGTTGCATCCAATTTACTAACAAATAATACTTGACTCAAAGAAATGAATGAATGAGTCATCTCTTTTTTCCGTCCGAAAACCGTCATTAAAATGACGAGTATCCAGTATCGATATAATTATTTAACAGTATGTTAATTGTGTTAAATCAATTGCAACGATGAAGATTCCTAGCGGGTCTTCTAAAATCAAATGTATTACCCTATCAAATGATGAGGTCGTAAACCGACGGTGGCAATGTAATGCTATTTAATTGGATAGTTTTATCCGCGAGCTGAGAGATCGGCGTTAAGCTTCCTTTATCTGTCCCCGGGCGCGGGCGCGGGCGCGGCGGGATAAACATCGCTTCCTCGATATTGTGTTGAAGACGTCCGGGGTCTTTGTGGGGGCTTCAACTCATGCTGCCAAGTAAATAAAATATGTTTGATAAAATGTGAAGGAACCACATAAATACGCTTAGCATCTGAGGCTGTTTGTATTGAAATCTTAATTTATTTAAGAGTATCGTGTTAGGGTTACGTTATCAAGATTTCAGTGCGTTTATTGTTGCATAAATAATATTATAATGGGCTTGCTCTTGGACTTCATCTCATAAGTACTGTTAGATGGTAAGCGTGTTCACCCAGAAGTCTTAAACTAATGAGGCGCTGGCTCTTACCTTTCACATCAGAGCCCAACAGTGCTATTAACACTGCTATTTGGCGACAGACTTAGGATTTCCACCCCTCACACCCGCGACCATTTAAAGGTTATGCGTAATAAGGGTAACGAAATAGTTTTGTGACTATTTCATTTTTCGAAATGGCTAAAATATGTTTTTTTTTACTATTTAAAGTAAAGACCCTTCAATTTGAACAATTTCGAAAAACGGAATCGACAAAAATTGCACGAGAGTCGGTTGGGAAATGCGACCTGTAAAGAAGAATAGCCGGACATCCGCCGCGCCGTCCGGATATACGAAGGCATTTTTGCCCAAGGTAAAACGGAGACAGTTCGCGCTCGCTTGGTCAGTAAGCAAGAATAATAACGGACCTAAAGACACCCAGAGTGTCCTATCCGATGTCTGCTGATGCCATTTACTATTTTACATCTTCATTTATTTACGAGTCAGTGAGCTGAAGTATTGCCACTTCAGCCAGGCCACATTGCTTGAAGAACCGATAACCGATGGAGAGTAAGAGCTCTCAAGTGGCGACCACGTTCCGGGAAACGTCTACCGGGACGTCCCCCTACTAGGTGGACCGACGTCCTAGTTAAGGTCGCGGGGAGTTGATGTATGAAAGTGGTTCGGGGACAGTCAATGTGGCGTACCATGGAAAGGGCTTTGTCCAGCCGTGGACATTATTGTTGTCGGTGAAAAAATTTTTTTTATTAGACATAGGTATATTACTGTATTATTGTAATTCTCAGCTCGTCTCGGCTTAAGAGGGAACAGCAGATAAAAAATTTCATATGAAATTAAGGGTTTGGGATATAGCTGTTTTCTCAACGAAACGTTAGCCAAATTCAATCATTTTGATCTTATTCTCTTTATCAAAGAATAATCTAGGCCCGTTGGTTTTGCTTTTTTCAATATTTTGTCTACAATTAGAATTATGGGCATCTCAAAACTCAAAATTTCAGAAAAAATTTCTTTCAACTTATGGTACTCATTATTTAGAGTAAACGTAACATTTTCAGAAAAAGCAAAACCAACGGGCCTAGATTATTCTTTGATAAAGAGAATAAGATCAAAATGATTGAATTTGGCTAACGTTTCGTTGAGAAAACAGCTATATCCCAAACCCTTAATTTCACGGCAAAACTAGGCAAATACCAAAAAAAGCTTCAACTGTCCTTCTCGCACAGTTCGGTTCGGGAGGCAGGGTACACTATATCACAACTATATACTGTGTATTATATGTATAAAAATAAAGTAAGCATGCATTAGTGATGTCAATAAGCTTTATCGATTTTTTCGACTAATAGTGGTGGGAAAAATATATCGATAGATACCCTTTCTCGAGCTATAATGGTTTTACCTGTTAGTTTTAATGTTTAGATTGATCTAAATAAACAAATATAAAGACAAATAATTCTAAGGAAATTTATTTTATCTCTAGAACAGAACATTTTCCCTGAAATTCTTAGTTGTTGTTACGTTTTGTTACGTGTAAATAATTAAATATGATTTATGAATAAGTGACTTATGTTTCAAATATTTTTTTAATGTTAAAGTTCGAGTCGGACTCGCATACAAAGGGTTCCGTACCACTGTAAAATATCTAAACAGAAAAAAAACACAGAAAAAACATAACATTTATTGCATGGACATCCGTTTATTTATAACTTTTTTAAAAGCTTTTTTATATTATTTTTTGTTATTTATTATTATTGAAAGTCTTGAGAGAGAACGAGAAGTTATATGGACATCGCATGTACAAATCGCTACGGAGACTATATGACCCGACACAGATATCCCGGAGATCAGCCAGCAAGAGCTTGAAATGGCTCTCCAACAACTCAAAAACCGGTCAAGAGCAAGTCGGACTCGTGCACCGAGGATTCCGTACAGAATATGAATTAATGACATACTGAAAATCATAAATAATAGGTATGGTAATATGCACCCAACAATGCTCTACCGAAAATGAAATTCTAAGCTAAATTACATATTACGAAGTTAAGTTTGTAAACATTAAAAAATCAATTTTACTGTGTTACAATTAAAAAATTCAGATTTATTCCTATGGTTGTGCTGTAAAACCTTTCTTCTTGCCAAATTTCAAGACATTAGGTCAACGGGAAATACCGTATAGATTTTGGGTTCATTGCATTTTGTACGGAAATGGTCTAAAATACAGCTATATCTTTTTATTGCGTTGACCTATAAGTTTCATTATTTGACAGATCTAAGGGACAGCAGACTGGAGTATTCGATATCACAGTGATCCTATAAGGATTCCTTTTTTCCTTTTGAGGTACTTAAAATATAATAGTATAATATGAAGTATGACAGTAGGAAATACGATAGATTTCGACGATATTATTATTCATGTCGACAAATAAAAACTTGAAATATTTTTTCCCAGTTATACATCTCATACACTTAAGACGGGATTTTTAACTCGTCTATTCTATTGTGTGAGGTGTCGTGAAATTACAGTTTTTTAACCGACTTCAAAAAAAGAGGTTATCAATGCGACCTGTATGTATGTAATATTTCCAGAACTGCCCAGTTTTCATATATGTTAGTCTATACCAGCTTCTAAAGAAGTGTGCCAAATTTCTAAAGTGTATGTTTGTTTGTCCTCGCATATATCCGGAACACACACACAAAAGAAAAACACACATAGGGTTCGTGGATTTCAACAAAGCATTCGACACACTCGAACATAGATTTATCTGGGACGCACTGGAAAAACAAGGCGTACATGCAAAATACATAAGAATACTGAAAAACATATACACAAAAAGCACCGCACAAGTGAAGCTAGAATCTACAGGCGAAGAATTTTCGATTGAGAGAGGGGTACGCCAGGGAGACCCAATTTTACCAAAAATATTTTCAGCTATCCTGGAAATGATATTCACAAATCTGGATTGGACGAATAAAGGACTAAATATAAATGGCAAAAAGCTGAGTCACCTACGCTTTGCAGACAACCTGATCTTAGTTTCGGAAAACCCGAAAACCCTACAGACAATGTTCCAACAGTTAGCGGAAGAGAGCGAGAAAGCAGGCCTGTCAACGAACTTAACGAAAACAAAAGTAATGTCAAATTCCTCACAAACAGAGCCCATAACAGTAAATAATGGAGAAATAGAGTATGTAGAAATGGACAAGACTAATAACTGAATGGCAACCACGAGATAGCAAAAGAAAAAGAGGCAGACAGACTAGAAGATGGGAGGACGACATCAGACAAGTGGCGGGTCCAACATGGACCCGCATAGCGAAAGATAGAATAGAGTGGAAATCCTTAGAGGAGGCCTATGTCGAAAGACAAGCTGAAATGTAGGAACGACCGGTTACTGATACTTAATATAAAAAGATAAGTAACGTATAAAGTAAGCATATTTTTAAGAAAATTAAAACAAAAAATTAGTTCAGCAATAAAGGCTATTTTATTTAATTTATTTTTTATATATCCGGAACTACAAGTTCGATTTAAATAATCCCTTTTTTGTTTACCTAGGTATTGTAAAACTTAGGGAAGACTGCAAGTTTCATCAAAATCGGTTCAGTAGTTTTTGAGACTGGGAATGTTAAGTGTGTATTTCGGCGTTGCAGTGCAGCAGAGCAAATTTAAAATTAATGTTTTAACTGTACTGTAATCTGTATGCCGAATAAATTATTTCTATTCTATTCTATTAGTTAAATGTTTGTTACCTCAGAGCTTTTCACTGGGTGAACCGATTTGGATGATTCTTTATTATTTGAAAGCTGATGCTTTCCATGTGGTCCCATTTCAATTTGGTCCGGTTCTTAGAATGGAATCCATGAGAAAACAATATACATCTTAAATTTTCCTTAATAAAAGTAGACTTTTAGGGCAGTTGAAGTCGGTTTCTAGTTCTTTTTGAACGCTTTAACTTGTTAGTCCTTAGACTCTAGCACTCTAGGTACTAAAACACCTCTAGGTCACCTAAAGTATCGTTGGAAGACGAACGTTCGGATATGGTGAAACTAAAAGGTTTCTTTGTTGACCGTAGAACCCTAAAATAGCAACGCCATAATTTATATTGTATTTATATGTGATAGGTACTTACTAGTCAATTATATCAAATACAACCACAGTATGTCGAGACTAAACCAATATGCGAACAATAATTTCTCAAAACGTAAAACAAGGGTTGACGCACGCTCACGTCAAGTTTATTATAATTTTGAAAAATACACTCTAGCCCAGGCGGAGGGGTAGCGACTATGCGCGGCTCGCAGGGGCCTCTTTGGGATGTTATGCAGCGTTATTTGTGTGAGTGAAAGCATGTGAAAGGCTGTATGTGTGCGTACCGAATCGCGACAGCAATAACATATTCAAATACCTACTATTCTACGGAGACTTTGCTTCATTGGCGTCTTAATGGAAAGGAATTATGAAATTGGACGAAGAATTCCGAAAAGCCTACTCGAGAGTCATAAACTCGTAGATTTCTGTTACAATAGAGATTTACCAACCCAAACCTAATAAATCTATAGTTACCGAATCAATTTATAACTTAGCCCTCTTTAGATTTACTTAATTTATTATGTACCTTCGCAGCCAGCCCTCAAAACTTGATCTCGTTATTAATTAAACCAAGTTCAACTATCGATTCCCTTACAACTAGACTAATATTGTGAATTTTGAATTATCTATAGTATTTAGTTATTCACTATTCAAGATAAAATTGTCCTACTACTTAAAAATTCAAGGGTTTTAGTAAAACATTATAACCTGGAAAATTTTCGGGAAAATAAAACATATTTTCCCAAAACCTTTATATTCGATTTATCTGTGAAGATTACTTTCTCGACATCGCTGTAAAACTTTTTAAATACAACCAAAACTATATTTTATCATGAACAAGTACATTTATATCTTCGTAGCTAGTTTAAAATGTCATGTTTAAAAACCCGTTTGAGCTTGGTAACTTTGAGACGGTATCTCTGTAAGATTCTACTAATGAAATAATCACACGGAAACTCAGTTCTAAACTAAATCGTGATTACCAGAACCAACAAGCCTAAGTTTGAAAACTAATGACATCAGCTTTCAATCATACCCACGGAAACAATTTTTAATTACTACGAGTATATGTCAGCCAAAAATCACAGGGATGTAACATAAAATCATAACGTAAAGTAAAACATTTCTCATGCCATAAATTTTCTGGTGAGCCAAACAAACTAAAGTGAATTCGTGTTATTCAACAAATTGCGCTCGCAGTCTTCCAGTAGCTAGTGAATAAAGAAATACGGCCTAGAGATGTATAAATCAGATTATTTCTCTCGCGCCGCTAAATTAAATAGCTCTGCGCTGAAATTACGTTGCTTTCGAAACACGCCATTTTGTTTTGTTCTCTATTTATTCTGTGGAAGTTGTGCACGCAAATTGTGATTGAAATTTTATTTTGAAGTTAATTTCAAGGTAGTTAAAGTTAGCGGCGCTAATTTGTCCGTGTTGAAATAAAATGTATGGTAGATCAAGTTTAAACTGGAGTTTAATGCGTGTACGTTGTGAAGTACTACTGTCTTAAAAATTAATTACGTGTCGGTGTTGGTAATTTTTTATACATAATCACATAATCAATAGATTTGAACGGCCTTCATCTCACCTGATAAAGTGACTCATAAGGCGCGTCTGATAAAGTCGTGGTCACACAGATGACTCGAATCTGTCATTGTTTTTCACGTTTAGTTTTTAATGTTGGAACACATAGATTTATTATTCAGATGACCTTATGACCAAGTCTTACGACCTTGTGGCCATTATTCTTCACTCTCATAAAAACCTAACGTGTGCATCAAAAGAGAGAGAAAATATACCTGTATCATTTCAAAATACCCTCCCAATGAGAACTCTCCGATTCCTTTCAATTCGTAAGAAGCTTATCGTATAAAAGAATATATCTCCGTCTAATTTGCCGAGTATTTTTTATAAGCCATTAACCTCCAAATTTAAGTGGCAACCAAATCGTGGTCCCTCTGGCTTTATTGCTTTATTTCTCGTGCTATTTAACTTGATTGCTTTTTCGAGGCCCGAGCCGCTTCACGAAACTCAAATTAGATTCAATATTAAAGTTTAATGTCGTGTTTCTTATTTGATGTATGTGTAAATGCTAATTCGTTGCGTTAAATGATCCTCGTGTTGGATAGATAATAATTTTCTATTAGTGGTTTTATTTGATATTTAGTTTTTACGGCTTCGAACAGTCTGAGAACTTTGAGGTACACACATACAGGCTTTTGTATTCTGTGTTCCCTACGTAATGTTCCTTCGATTTTGTCCTTACTCTTACATACCATACCATATCCAACGTTGTTGTCTTGTCCAAGTGCTAAGTCTACATCGTTAGAATTGAATAAACCTACAGTTGGAGTTACTGATACTGTGTATATGATAAATTTCGTATTGAGCACACTTCTACCGTCCTATCTTATCGTCTCCCACTTAACATTGTGATTTCTGTTGCAAAAAGTCTCTTTCTTTTCTTCAATTTCTTTAAATACTTATCTGACTATTTATGTTCACTAGGAATCCAACTGGATCGTAATAATTTAATTAAACAACAAAGCTTGATAAAATGTTGTAGTTAATTGATTTACAAGCATATGCTAATTCGTATCGTATAAACGTTCCTCGTGTTAGAGAGATAATAATTTCAAATTAGTGTTTTTATGAACTCATGAGAAATTTCCTTTCGAGTTAAAACGGAACATTCAGTGCGTAAACGTGATGTTTGAGAACATGTTTTATTCAGAGCTATCAATTACCTTGGTTGACAGCCCGTTGTAATGTACGGTCGGTAAATATTTTATATTCAACGGTATTAGAATGTGTTTGTAAATTAATGTGTTCATACTCGTATTTCACTGGGTTTCATATTTTGCTTTCAATTTTGTCGATGTTTGTTTAATTTGTACGCACTATTTTGAATAATTTATTGTTTGCATTGTAAAATCAAAGTGCAATAAAAGGGTAACATGACTGCCTTCGTAGCCTAGTTACACATTAGTCCTAACTATGTGTAGGTAGCGGATTCAATTCCCACCGGCCGGCATACCCCGATACTCGGTTTGTTTGGTGGTCGGCGTTCTTTGTGCCCGTGTACATTCCACTAAAAACAGTGTCTAAGGCTGTGTTGTACATTGGTAATTAAAGATAACTGACTAGAAATTCAAAAGGTGTTTTGTGAAGTCTACCAATCCGCACTGGGCTCGCGTGGTGGACTATGGTCCGTACACTCTCTGTAGGAGAGTAAGCTTGAGCCCATGCAGTGGGGCCATATGTATATAGGCTGTTGATTATGAATGAAAGATACCAGTGCCTCATTAAGCTGAAGCTTCTGGGTGAAAACTGAGCACGCTTCTATCCGTTAATTGTGATTAAGACACAAACATACAATCTACTTTTAATATTTTTATTGTAACAAAAATACGAGTACTAGGCAAACAGGAACGCATAGAAGTGTTCCGTTCAGGGAAAAACAATTTCACCTGTGTCAGTCCGCCATTCCGTTTCAAAGAGCTGCCGCGCTCCGCTTTACGCTTTTCACGTCACGTTTACAAAGGGAACTTCGAACAAAGTTGTATTCTTGATAGCTCTGCCAACCTTTCTACCAAGTTTTTCCCCCAAGTTCTTGTAATGAACGAATACACAAACTTTTGTCTTTTGTATTCGAAACGGTATTTTTAAAAAGATTGAATTGTTATTTTTTAAATTGAGATACTTGTAATTATAAATTCTTGAGCATTTCCTTCTTTCTTTTTTGTACACCTAGTAATTTTTACCGCCTTCATAGCCTAGTGGCTGCACTAAACTACACAGTGGAGGCTGTGAAGGTACCTATCGATACTCGGTTTGGTTGGTGGTCTTTTCTATGTCTGCCTGACTGGCTACCACCACATTACCTACCATCTGCCGTCAAACAGCAGTGTTAAATGTAGTGTTCCGGCTTCTGGGTGACCACGCTTCCCATACAACAGCCTTATCACTTGACTTACCTTCAGGTAAAGTTTGAGATGACGGGCAAGTGCTGATATGTAAATGCATGCATTATACATTTAAAAAAATATATTTATACGGCGAGAAGTGCCATTGCAGAGGTATTGAAAAATTGTAATTATATACCGTTTCAAAATTGTTTATTTAGAAATATGCGATTCTAAATAGTTAGAAATATGCGATTCTAAATAGTTAGAAATATGCGATGCTAACGCCGCAAAAAGTTTTACCCTTTTAACTACACTCCAAACAAATCTGGAACAAAAAAATCGGGTTGTGCTGTGTAGTTTATGTAATGTCGAACAGTGAACTTTCATACTGACTGCGGAATGACTGTGTGTAGACCGACACACACTTAGCTCTTCTTATTTCTGTGACATTTGTAATATTTTTATTTCGAATTTCAAACTTCTTGCACTGGAACGTTTCTAGTACAAAAAAAAAGTAATTAAAAATAAAAGAACATGGAAAATTTTAACTGCTTTGTTATGGCTCGGCACGGCATTTTTTATTACCTACCTTTTAAAATTGTGTTTTAACGAAACGAAATACACCCTGTATTTCTGGACCTTGCTTAACGGATTTCGTTATATTTATGAACGAAAATACATTTCAGAGGTGCTGTAAATTTCAAATGGAACACACACAAAATCTGCAACTAATCCTGACTACTAAACGACAAGATCTAAACTCCTTACCGTGAAGGAAACAAATTCATTCGAACAAAAGCTAAACATCAAAAGCAGATCGAATCTAGGCCGCCGAGGCTGAACAGTTCCAATTCCTAGAAAACTCGGAGTTACAATGCTAACCATTTCTGTTAACAACTTAGACTAAGCCTTTCATAGATTTATCAAGATTATTATTCATTTAAAGTTTTCGTGTACGACTATGAAAAAGTTGAACCTCTGTAAACGAGAGATATCTGGTCAAAAGCTAAGCTAATAAAAAAGAAAGCGAAGTTTGTCGCAGGTAGTAGTGCTGAACTGTTTGCAACGCGATGTACAGGAATAAGTACAACTTCAGCAGAGATGTCATCAAAAGAAGATAAGTGGAGTAGCAGTGGGAAAGAAATAAAATAATTTTTGGTATCATTAGATCTTTCAACGAGGTCTTTCAATAAATCGTCATCAGTCGAGACACGTCTACTGCTGAACATAGGTCCCAAGCCGCTTCATCATCATCATTAATTTGATTACTTAGCCCGGATTTCCAGAATATGCACGGAATCGCTTTACAGGGACCAATGTTTATGTAATGATTTAATAACAAAGAACCAAATTTTCACACTAATATTGTTAATACGATGTACAATGTCATATCTGCTCTTCTACAATATCTGTTATATTATTATTACCTTAGTCTAAGGTCAACAATAACAGAGTTAATGGCATCGCTGGCAGTGGTTGTTTATCACAAAAACTGTTATTACTTCGTTGTATGGTTGTTATATCCGTACACCCGTATCTAATAGCATTTCGGGAAGCTCCACTTGTACTAGATTCCTTATAATTAATATTGTTTTTTTATTAGTGTTCTCATCGCTACACCGCACATTTGTTACAAACTGTAGGCTTTTGTTTTACTATAATTTCGCTTGCTGTGATTCATCATCATCTGCAAACTTCAATTCTTGGATATGAGCTTCTTTCGTAGATCGCCACATCAGACTTTCTTTGAGAGGATTGTCATATTTACCACTCTTGGGAACCAAATTCATGATTGCAGGAGGTTTTGGTTGATATAAAGCGGCGGTCTCCTCTAATTTTTCACTTAGTTGCATTTTACGACACCCAGGTTATGAACTCATGACATAGATGATTATATTCTAAAGCGAAACACGTCACAGCTATCATCATCACCAGCCTACATACGTCCCCACTGCAGTGGCTCAGGCCTACTCTCCTACACAGCTATACAGCGCTATAATACAATCCATTTTTGATCATACTTTTTAGATGTTATCAAATTTATTGAATGAAATGTTGACCGATGTCTAGAAGCTAATCTCTAGAATTCTATATTTGTGGCTTGTCAATTTGATCTTTAATGATATATTTTAAAATTGCGTCAATTAAATTTTGGTGTTCTGGAATTACAAAAACTTGGCATAATTTCCTGAGCAGCTTGCAACTCAGGTCGTTGGGTCCGTCTGTTATTATGCTTGTTGTAGAAGCTGTTTGAAGGTATACAGTACAAAAGTAAAGTTGTGTAAAAAGATATATTCAATTTAATTATCAAAATTCGTCAGTGATTACTGGACCGCCTGCGGTTACAGCCCCAGGGAATGCCTTTGAAACATTACCGTTTCATAATTAAGATGTTTTCAGACCCCGAAGCTAATAAGTAGCGTTTATTTCTCCGTTTATTAAAGGGAAGGCCCGTTGCCTTGGTTACATTATTTCCCTGCTTAGGTAACCGTAATTCCTAAAGCTTTAAATCCTTATTTTAGGTCATGATGCCGAAATTAAAATATGGCTGACGCGAATAAATTAGTATGTAAAAAGAAATAATATTAAATATACACTTATATATATATTAGTTTAGAGATGTTTTAATTTACTTTATAAAACAAATTTCAAAATAAATGTTAAATCTAAGGTGGCGGTGGTCGCAGCTGTGAATACGTATGCTTTTTATATATTTAAGAAATTTCGATCCAAAATAACACTGTAAAAGCTCTTATCTCCCTCCATTGTACTAAAATTGAAATTGCGTTTCTATTTAAAAGCCCGCGGTAAAAGATGTATTTTTTAATTAATCCGCTGTGGACCGATTCGCTTCGATTCCGTTCTAAACTGAAAGCGAGTTGGGTTTTAGACGATTTTTATTGGGACTGCTTGTGGCGAGAGAGGATTTGTGCCGTGGTGCGAATTAAATTGAATCTCTCTCTGTTAGTTCAGCATCAGACTAATAAAATATTCAAACGTCTTTTATATGTATTTATTTTACATAAATAATGCATAAAGTGTAGTATTAGCGCAGCTATTCGTTTTGTATGACGTATTCGTATGTATTTTGATCAGTACTGCATAATTATAATCTTCACTTGGTATGACTTGGTTTTTTAACTTACATATTTATAGTATACACTGTCTGGCCCAGAACTTGAGTAAATATTCAAAATGGAGGCTCTATTAGTGACCAGTAACTGAATCATTATGTCCCCAACTAATGAAAATCAAACCTGTTTGATTATTTCTAATAAAATTAATCGTAAATTCAATGTATTGCAAAAAATTGTTCCGCTCAACTTGATTGTCTCTTCTGCATCGTACGACCTTTTGGAACGTCTCGCTGACAATTGACAATACGTTAGCGATAGTATCGTTTTGCAATAATACACTGACTATGAAACAAAGCTTTAAAAATTATTGTAATGCATGCGGAGGTATCTGGAATCATGTTTAAGAGACCACCCACTGTATATATGAAGTCGGTTTCCTTTATATGATGACGCATCTTAATACGTTTAACTATTGCTCCGAAATAGCTAAAGTCTGTGTCGTATGTGCGCATACGACGGCACAACGGGACGTCAAAATCCCGGAAATGAAAACTGAAAGTGAAACAGATGTCGTCAACACAAATCTCTAAACCACAAAGCTTACACAATGAACTATCAACATCATAGTTACGATGCCCCGTAATAACTATGAAGTGCACGCTTCGTGTACCACCAGGATCAGATAAGTTAATCGGTGAGATAACATCGACTGTTGCCGCTTTTATACAACTAGTAGATAGATACCAGACACACTACCGGAGTGGGGATGTTAATGCTCCGTTATAAAAAAGATAGTCGATACATTTCAAATGAAATCTGAATGTAATCGGCCCGCGTTTTTACAATATTCATCATTATGGACTGCATAAATCACCACTGACGAGACGGTGAGATATATAGATGGACATAGATAATAAAATAGAGGGAGCAGCGAGAGGGCAGCGTCTCAGAATGAAGACATGCCTAAGTGCCACAAAGCGACTTTGGCAAATATCGTAAAAACTCGTGGCAAGCGGCGTCCGTTCGAATAGCAATCTTGGTGGTTCAATATTGTACTAATATATTGAACTGCGATTTTGTTTTTCTACACTTAGAAGTTTGTTTTTCTAGCAAAAATTAGTATTTCAGAAGTCATTATATTCAGTCGCGACACGACTGTTATTATCTTATGTGTGCATATACTAGTCGGTTCCAGTCATTCGTAGATAGATGACGCTAGTATTCGTCTAAATGGCGATATAGACGTGTTGTCGCTCATACCAGGAATAATCTTTTTTTTATATTCCTTGTAAAATAAGATTAAACACATAATGTTAGAATGGTTGATCTTATGGTACTCGTAGGATTTAAAGTTGAAACATCAATTAAGGCAACTTATAATTATTAATCTACCTGCTGTAAGTATAGATTGATTTCAAAAGGTATGGTTTCTTTTACAATTATGAACTTAATTTTTATATATTATTATTATATTACTTAGTTCTCGCAAACATGAAGTCGTTGAGTGTACTGAACAAAAATATGATTAAGACGTTATAACTATTTTTTTATTATTGAAGATAGACCAACACTTGACCTCAATCTCACCTGATGGTAAGTGACGATGAGGTCGTCGTTATAACTTATAAATAAGCTCTAAAACCTCGTGGTTCAGGCTGTCTGAATATTTAATATGCGGTTGGAGAGAGAGTTGGACCATCTGAACCAAAGTAAGCAAGTGTGTCTCTGTAGCTATCACCTCCTATCGGAATATAAATGTAACATATTTTAAACTTCTAAAGTCTGAAATTTGAATCACGAATATGTGTGAATATTTTTCTGTATCTTCAAATACCATTTATAGGGCGCGATTGTCACTCTTTTAATTTATTGCATCTAGGATGGACGTCTTCATTTAATTTTAGGCATTTCATCATTAGGCGGTCGAAAGCGCCATTACAGTATGTATCAGAATTTAGTTAGCAGTCAACTGATTGTGGGGTAGTGGGCCTGGACAGAACCTCTAATTGGGTAAATCAGTTTTTTGACGGCTGCTTCCGCTCATTGCTTGAAAATGATATTGTTTATGCTTGTTCGAAAAGTGCCCACTTCTTTTACTATACCCTGATATTGTCTTGAAAAAAATATCGCATATTCGAGTATTTACCTCCTAGAGCCAACTACATCGGCACATTTCTTCTCTACACTTTTCAAATTTACAGTATCAATCGCTACTCGAGCTTCCCCGTAATCTCTTTCAAATTTGCTCAGACTAGTTCGTAGTATAATCTGCGAGCACTTCTCTCATCAAATCTACATAATAGCGAGTGAAACGGAGTAAAGGGAACTAGGGAAGCTAATTGCGCATCTTCGTCACGAACTGCTTGCTTTCAATTCGTCTCCAGATGGGAAAGTTCGTTTAAATGTTAATTATATACAGAGTTTCTTTTTTGTAGGTACTTTTCTCTTGTTTATTTTACTCTACTCATGAAGCTAAAAAGATGTTAATGTGCCGCCCGCCCTACGATTCTCTTTTTACCTTGATGATTCTACTCATTATTTTATTTGGGAACTGACGCTGGAAAAGGCAATTTGATATATCTCTTAGTTTCGTAGATACGCGAGCTGTTTGCGTAAATAGCGAGTTTTGGATTTAGGAAATATTGCAGATAAAACGTAAAATACATGTTAGAATATGTCCAATGTATCACACATTAAACTCGCATTCACCATTACAAATTCTATTTAGTAGTGACATTTTAATTAAATACAGTTTTAGTAAGCCTTGTTAATGTTGTTAATCTGTTAAATTAAATAACTAATGGTATTAAAACGGTGCTTTTACAATTCCACATTTACACTATCTACAACATAAATAATTCTAGCAATAAATTGACTCAAATATGGCATCAGATATTTTCGCAATAAATCAGTCAACAAAAAGTTTTCCATTAATAAGTCAGTGAGGCTGTTTCGGTTGCAAAATAAAATATCAGCTACGTTACATCCGCAAAAAGAACATTGAAACAGACAAGTAATAAGTTGGAAAGTGCGGTAATAACAGACTACCCTCCAGTTCTCTTTTTCTTGGCAGCCTGAGTCGTAACGTTGATGTGTTCTGCGCCATTAGCTGGCACGAACACTCTTTGTCGCCACTTATTCCGCATAGCACGGAATTAATGTTCCGTTCCGGCTCGGGTGGGATGTAATCAGTATGTGCTAGAGATCAGCAAATGTACACGTCAACTCGTGTGGGGATATCGTGTGGAATGAATCCCTACAGACGAAAGAGACTACAGACTAAGTTGCAATGATACTCGATAAGTCAATTGTCTTATGCGACGGTCTACGTTCTTGTACCGACAAATTTGCTGTAGGACGCTTTGTATGCTCTGTTAGAAGTATCTTCAGATTCTTCAATGATGAACAAAAAGGTATGTTGTATTGCTTTATTAAAGAAATCGGTTTCGTCTGTGCTGTATCTATTAGGTTTTAAATGTGCCGTTTGTACCAACACTACTGTTTATATTTTCTTCAAACTTCAATGCGGCTTTACTAACGTGATACTATAAACAAGATGGCGGATTGCTCCCCGCCCCGATATTTATGCTCCTGGCACGTCCGCCATCCACCAGCGAGGCCCAGGCAGCCATAAACGCGCACCACTAAAACGTGCCATTTCCCTAAATTATTTTAATGACGTATGCTCGCCCCGGTTTATTCGATTGTAATTCGGTTACTCTTGGAAAACACTCGCAGACTTGTTGCCAAATTCTGTTGTTAGTGAGATGTCATGCTCGGCCGGGCGTGAACTTTTATACGGTGCAGTTTAAAACGCACGCTTGAGTTTTTACGTCGTCGTTTGAAGCACGTGATTCTGAGAGTCATTTCACATATATGTATTTTAAATTGTTGCTGTTTCAAATTGAAATGTATTTTCTGTCAGTATACATAAACGCTGAGACTCAGAGCCTGGATTTTACGTGTAAATAATAATAATACTGTGATTATACTTTTACTTCTGTCAGTTTGAGGCATGTTAAAACATTTTCATTAGAGGAAAAACATATTCAGAAATAGTAAGTATTCGTACCTTTCCTCGAACACTGTGTCTTAAACGAAAAGATAGCATTATAAATTATCACGGCACGAAACTAGAAGAGAAGGTACTGAACTTGAATGAAATTTATTTGTTGTACAACCTGAGATGAGATTTTGATCAGAGCGGGAGTGTTTAGAATATTCATTATTTTAACAGATAAGCTCATTTATTTATTTGACTATCTTACTTTAAATAAAACGGCTGCGGCTTTTATCAAGTACCAGGCATGTAGGAGGACATCAGAGATCGCATTTACGACGGACAACGACTACAAATTAGTTTCGGAGAAGCAATGAGGACTTCAAACGACTCCCTTCGGCGTCTTAATCGGAGTCGGCATGGCACAGTCATTACATTCCGCTCGGGCTCGCTTTGTCAAGTTGTGAATTGAT